>OX941080.1:161545000-162745000 GCA_954870635.1 Arctium minus
TCAGAGACAATGTTTCCAGAGCTCTGATGTAGGTACCTCTGATGAAGTTATCTCTGAAGTCTTCTTGCTGAATTTCTCTAACTCTGGAATGATCTTCAGAGGCAGGCTTGCTCTCTGAAGGCTATCTCTGGAAGTCCTCTGAAATAGGACTTAGAGTATTTTAATACTTTTACAATTCATAATTGGGGCTAACAATCCTTGACATGTGCACCATATGTGTTGTAGCCTACTTTTGTGTTCCGTCACAACTTATGGTGGGACAGGTCTCCCCCGTATTGCATAAGGGAAATGAAGTGTTGGGAACTCAATTAAATGCTCTTGTTGGTGTTGTTTATTTAAATTACTGATTTTGCTTTGTCTTCTATAATTTTATAATTACTGGTTGTTCTCACTAGGTTCCAAGCCTAACACTTTTTCTAAATTGGTGTATATATCAGGTTCCTTAGTGGCGGGGCATCATGGTCTTGAGAGGAGGGTTGTGTCCCCTAGAAGATGAATTTTTGAGAATAGACTATTTTTGGAAGATTGGGCGTACATACCATTATAGAAGCTTTTGGGAAATTGATGATGCCACCCGGGCGTAATCTAAATTTATGATAGTTTAGATTACTAGGTTGTTAATTTTCTTTCCATCTTTAAAGTTGTAAACGCTTACTCACTTCCCCTTTTGGGGTGATTACATTTTTATGGATGTCATTCTTGCGTCATGTTCCATGTTTACAGTCCTTCAAAATTATAGACGTCATATTGTAGAAATTTTAAGTTTTAAATTCACTCCAACTTTTAGGGTGTTACAAGTTGGTATCAGAGCCCTAGTTTAAGTGAACTAGGTATGAATGAAAGATGCCTAGATTTAAGCTGAGATTTATAATTTATGATTTGTGAGATCTGGGTAGAACTTCTAAGATATGACGGTCTTAGAGTCGACAAAATTACACTAATTGAGAATTATGATGATGGTAACGAGAATTCTTGTGTACAACGTGTTCATAATTTCACTTAGCTAATACTATTATGAATATATTGTTACATGAGCGTGCTTGATTTACTAATGTCATAATGATTGACAAAGGTAGTAGTACGTTTCTTTGTATTCTTTGATCGAATCTCTTATCCTCTATCTTGTATGTGTGGCAGCCATTATTCCATTATGGTGAACACACAAAGTCGGCCGACAAACGAAGTGGAAGGTCAAGAAGCGAGCGTATCCAATCTGCATCAAGCGGATAAGGTTGTCAATGTTATTCCTCCCAACTTGCCACCATAAGTTGGTGGAAGGATAGAGCACATACCAAGGGTAACCTTGGCATCTTCGAACCCGGTTCTTCAAGAAGTGAACCCTCAAGCTGACATGATGGTTAGTTTCATGCAGATGGTAACCACGGCCATGGAGTTATCCACCCGAGTTATCGGGGTCCGATGATCTAGTGGTTTGTATGAACTGGATCCAAGAGATCGAGCAGGCTTTTGCTCCAGTGAATGTGGAGAAGACCAGAAGGTGAGATTCACGGCACAAATGTTTAGAGGCATGGCACTTTGATGGTGGAATGTCAAAAAGTCCACCCTTGATGTCGTTATCCTTTCTCAGTTGTCTTGGGATGCTTTCAAAAGAAAGGTCATCGGAGAGTGTTTCAATGAGAGAGTGGTTGATAGCATTGTGGATGAGTTTTAAGCACTCAAGAAGGGAAACTTGTCGGTGAGAGACTATACTCGGAATTTTGTTGAGAAGCTTGACCTGGTGGGACACGTGGCCCCAACCAAAAAAGAGAAGGTGAAAACTTATCTGAAGGGATTGTCGGTCGATATGATGGCGATGGTTCGCAATGCCAAAGCCTCCACTCTCCGCTAGGCCATCGAGGAAGCCCAGATTATGGAGGATATTTATGCCCAGGGCCGGGAAGAAAGGGTTGGGGCAACAGAGAAGAGAACATGGGAAGACAACTCCTTGCCCTCCAAGAAGCCAAGAACATTCTCCAACAACTGGGGAACCGATCCTAAGCGAGAGGCTATGTGGTGCCCCAAGTGTAGAAGCAAGCATTTCAGTCCGTGCAACTCTAGTGCGGCGAACTACTTTAAATGTGGAAAGGTTGGGCATGTTCGTGATAATTTCCCGGTACGAGGGGTTACATGTTATGAATGCAAGGAACCAGGCCACATCCGAAGTGAGTGCCCAGAACTGAAGATGGTAGGATTGCAAGGGAAGAAGGAAAGCTCCCCGAGGGTGCCGGGGAGGGCGTTTTAGATGACCGCCGATGAGGCAAAAGCTTCACCAGATGTTGTTTCAGGTACGTTCTCCGTTAACTTCGTACCTGCTCGTTTAGCCAAAACCTTTCGGTGGCCACTAGCATGCTAGATGATGCTTTAGTTGTAGAGATAGCTAATAGTAGTCACGTAGTGGTCCATGAATTGCTGAAGGATTGTACCATGGAAATCGGAAGGAATAAATTCTCAATCAACCTCATGCTAATGACCATTGGTGGGTTTGACATAATAGTCGGGTGGATTGGTTGGCGGAAAACCAAGCAGAGATCCTTTATACGAAGAAGTTGATTTGTATCCCAACTCCAGATGGAGTAGATGTTATCGTCTACGGTGAAAGAAGAAAGGGCGACGTACCCATCATTTCCATGGCTAAGGCACGTAGGTGCTTGGTTAAGGGGTGTTTATCGTTCCTAGCCTCTGTATTGGACGCCAAGCTCGAGAAGAAGAAACTCAAGGACGTGAAAGTGGTTCGGGAGTTTCCTGACATATTTCCAAACGACTTGCCCGGTTTACCGCCGGAACGGCAAGTTGAATTTCGGATCGATCTAGTTTCGGGAGCGACTCTGATAACTAAAGCTCCCTACCAGTTGGCTTTGTCCGAAATGCAAGAGATGTTGTCGCAATTCCAAGACCTCTTTAAGAAAGGTTTCTTGAGACCGAGTTCCTCGCCGTTGGACCTCCGGTCTTGTTCGTCAAGAAGAAAGATGGCACGATGAGGATGCGCATTGACTACCGGGAGTTGAACAAGGAAACAATGAAAAACAAATACCCGCTTCCGAGGATCGACGACTTGTTTGATCAACTGCAAGGAGCGGGTTACTTTTCAAAAATAGATCTTCGATCTGGGTATCACCAAGTGAGTGTAAGGAACGAAGACGTCCCGAACGGCATTTAGAACCCATTACAGACACTATGAATTCTTGGTCATTCCTTTTGGGTTAACCAACGCACCGGTGGTGTTTATGGATCTAATGAACCAAGTGTGTAGACCGTTCTTTGACAAGTCAGTGATAGTGTTCATTGACGATATTCTTGTCTACTCCAAGGAAGAGCTCGAGCACGACCGACACCTTCGTGAAGTCCTAGAAGTTTTTAGGAAAGAGAAGCTCTATGCTAAGTTCTCGAAATGTGACTTCTGGTTTAAAGAGGTCTAATTCTTGGGACACGTTGTCACCTGAGATGGGGTGAAGATGGACCCTTCAAAGATTGAGGCCATGATGAATTGGGAGCCTCCAAAGAGTCCGTCCGAGATTCGGAGCTTTTTCGGTCTAGCGGGTTATTACCGACGATTCATCCAAGACTTCTCTAAGATCGCTTCTTCCTTGACAACCCTTACTCAAAAGAATGTAAAGTTCGTTTGGACGGATGCCCAAGAGAAAGCTTTCCGAACTCTCCAAAAGAAGCTTTGCGAGGCGTCCATCCTATCCTTACCCGAAGGAACCGAGGATTTTGTGGTCTTTAGTGATGCCTCCAAAATGGGTTTAGGTTGTGTTCTAATGAAACGAGATAAGGTGATTGCCTATGCATCAAGACAACTCAAAGTGCACGAGAAGAATTACCCTACCGATGATTTGAAGTTAGCAGCGATGGTTTTCACGTTAAAGCTTTGGCGACACTACCTCTATGGCACTAAGTGCACCCTCTATACGGATCACAAGAGTCTAAAGCACATTGTCGACCAGAAAGAGTTGAACATGAGACAAAGGAGATGGCTAGAACTACTAAAAGACTATGACTGTGAATTACTCTATCACCCTGGTAAAGCAAACGTAGTGGCGGATGCTTTAAGTCGAAAAGAGTATAGTGGTAGTCTAAAAGCCTCTCTATCTAGAATCGACATTATGTCACGTCTGATCGAGAAGATCAAGACATCTCAAACCGAAGCACTTCGTGAGGAGAATCTTAAAGGCAAAGTGATGGTGAAGTAACACCTACCCTTGACTGAAGATGGCCGTGGAGTGAAGCTTTTCAAAGGGCGAGTGTGGGTGCCCAAATTCGAGGGTAATCATGAGCTACTCCTTGAAGATGCGCACAAGTCCAAGTATTCTATATGTTATCCCAGTTTAATCTAGTTGATAATTAAACACACAAACACAATAATATCAAGAGATATAATAGATTCAGAATAACATACCAATCCCTTGAATAAACAGTTAAACCTTGTGTGTTCTTGATACCCTTGAGTATAGAGAAAATACGGCTAACTATTTAGAAAATTATCAGAGTTAAACCTAAAACTAAACTAAACAAAACTTTAAATACCTAGGCTAAAAGGCCTAATGGGCTTATGGGCTTGAGGCCCAATAGCTAATAACTATTTACTTATTACATAATAAACCCTCTAAATAACTTTGACACAATTGCAGTTTAAACCCTGAACTTTAACTTTAATCTTAAATACAATTATTTGATCCAACACTATACACCCGGGGAGTACAAAGATGTACCAGGATTTGAAACTTGACTATTGGTGTCCTATCATGAAATTAGATGTGGCAAGGTACATTGAGAGGTGTGTGACATTCCTACAAGTTAAGGCCGAACACCAACGGTTACCTTCGGATGTGGCAAGGTACGTTGCGAGGTAGAAGGGGATTATACGGCTTGGGAAGCGCGGGAAGCTAAGCCCCCGTTTCCTTGGACCATTCACCGTGATCGAATGTGTGGGGATCCAAGCCTATCAATTGGAACTCCTTCTAGAGACGAGTAGGATTCATAACACGTTTCACATCTGTTACCTTCGGAAATGCCTAGCGGAAGAAGAAAGCGTCATCCCTCTCTCGAAGATTAGAGTGGACGAGGGAAACCGTTGTGTTAAAGAACCCGACACGATTTTGGAAAAGAAGACAAAAAAAGCTTCATCATAAGGAAATCGCCATGGTTAAAGTGCAATGGAAGCACCACCAGGGTGCTAATGTGACTTGGGAGGCCGAAGAGGACATGAAGCGGAGGTACCCTCACCTTTTCACATAGTTGAGATTTCGAGGACGAAATCATTTCCAAGTTGGGGAGGATTGTAACACCCCAAATTTTAAGTATCCGACTTTGATCATTTGCTATTTGCAACCTTTCTTGTACGGTAGAAATTTTCTTTTTATAGGTATTTCTTACCATTTGCGTGCCAACTATCGTGTATAGAATGTTTTGTTATGGATTAAGTCCTTTAGAATTGAATCGAGTCAATTTCGAAAGAATCGGGCGACTGGGGTCCCTAGACGAGAATGCCAAGGCATTCTCGCGGTGTCATAATCGCGGAAAGCAGCCACCCCTTGGTACAACTTGGGCGAGTATGTCCGGCAAGTATGTCCGGCGAGTATGCCAAGGGCATACTCGCGTGTTGCATTCATGCGGAGCATATCAGCTTCGGTACAACTTAGGCGAGTATGCCCGACGAGTATACCCGACGAGTATACCAAGGACATACTCGTGTGTCAT
The DNA here is from genome assembly GCA_954870635.1 of Arctium minus. NCBI lineage: Eukaryota > Viridiplantae > Streptophyta > Magnoliopsida > Asterales > Asteraceae > Arctium > Arctium minus. The sequence continues at coordinate 161,550,698 of OX941080.1, forward strand.
TGTCGCCGACAGGGTGATTTGTGCTAAAAATACAAATCTGATTTAAGGGGCTTTTGGGGGTCATTTATCAAAAAGGAGAAAACTCGAACTCGCTCCATTTTGAAAGCGATTTTCAGCCCCTCCTTGCTATCTCTCTTCATTGATTGCAAATCCAAGTGGGTCAAGTGAAGTTATTGCATCTCTAAGGTTCCCCCACCATTAATTGAAGTTGTTAGGTGTTAGGAGCTCAACTCTTCTCCTCTTCTTTACTAAGGTTCTAGGGTTTCACTAACAACCCTATTTGGTGAGTTACTCTCACTTCCTAAATTATTTATGTGACAAAATAATTATGCTTCACTCATAATCATATATATATATATATATATTTATTACTAATCATATGATGGATTGTTTCAAAGTCCTTGTGTAAAGATATTAGGGTTTTGACTTGTTGGTGAAAAGGGGCTAAGGTAATAAATCTAAAGGGGTCACCATGCATATATGTGACCCCATGGGGAATATTGTCACTTGTTTTACTTATGGATCGTAGATGTGTTGGTCAAGTTAGGGTTTTGAGAATCCTTGGCAATGGATGAAATAAACTTGAAAACTCATTATTTGCTTATAAATGGTCACTAATCCCACATTCTTGTGGATGTTCAAGTTCATTAGGATTTTGGGTGTTGGCACAAAATGGTATTGGTGGTATGGGTTGTTATTCACCCAATTGAGAATGAAGCTTATGTATGAAATGTTGGGGAACCATTTTGGTAATTTGGATTGAGGTTCATCTAGACTAAAGACCCGGTTTGGATTGAGGTCCATCTAGACTAAAGACCCAGTTTGGGTTGAGGTCCATCTAGACTAACGATCCGGTTTGGTTTGATGTCGACTTAGACTAAAGACTCGGTTTTGATTGACGTCCATGTAGACTAAAGACCCCATTTGGGTTGATGTCCAATAGGGCTAAAGACTCGGATAGAGTTGATACCCATGAGCATAGAGGTCTTCTTGTGGACCCATGTATTTATGTGATGTATCAATGCTGAAAGTCATAAAGTTACATATTGCTTTTCAAGACTTTAATTTCTATTATTTAACTGATGATCTCACAAGGCGATTAGCCTAACACTTGTTCTTGGAATGTCATGTAACCAGGTTCCTTTAGCAGCGAGGTTCCCAAGTATTGAGGGATGAGTGTGGCGGCCGCTAGCGGCACCTTTTAGGGATTGTGTTTATTGGAGACTTTTGGCGTACAAAATGGGATAGAAGTCTTTTGGGGAATTTGTCGACAATTGTATTAATCTAGACTTAGATAGTTTAGATTGTCTTTGTTAATTCCCAATCATAGAGTTGTAAATGCTATTTACTCTTCCCTTTTTTAGTATTAATATTTGTAGAAATGTCCAGTTTACGACATTTCTGAGGTTTAAATTTACCCCTATTTTTAGGGTGTTACAAGTTGGTATCATATCTATAGTTTAAGTGAACTAGGTATGAATGTAAGATGCCTAGACTTAAGCTAAGATCTAATAAGCGATGAATTGTGAGATTAGGCAGAACTCTTAAGATATGATGGTCTTAGAGTCGGCGGAATTGCACGAATCGAGAGTTGTGACGGTGGTAACAAGAATACTTATGTGTAGTATGTTCATAATTTCAATTATCTACTGCTATTGTGAATATATTGTTACGTAAGCATACTTAGATTACTGTTCTTATGATGATTAATTAATGTAATGATACGTATCATTATGTTTTATTCTCATAGCCTAATTCTTACCTCCATTCTCGAATGTGTGACAGACCGTGATGGTTAATACTCGAAACAAACCGGAGGTCCATGAGGCAACGGCATCCACGACCGATCAACCTCGGGTAACCGTGGCGGAAGAGCCTCCACCATTGGACAATGTGTTGGGTGGAAGGACAGAGGACATACCTCAGCGCCATCCGGAGACGTCGGGACCTATTATGGAAGAGGTGACGGCGGAGACACGAATGATGGACAGTATGATGTCGTCCATGAATAAGGCCATGGTACAACAGCAGGAGTTATTTCTGAAACTTTTGGAAGACAAGGACACCAACAACCGAAGGCACGAAACTATTGCCGAGAACATTGTAGTGGCAGGATCCGGGGGCACCGGAAACGAAATCCCTACTAACGGCCTTGTAACTTTGGTCACGAGGAAAACCGGGAAGGTCTACTCCTTCAAGACTTTTCTTAGTTGCAGGCCACCCGAGTTCAAGGGCACAAATGATCCGGTTTTCTGCATTAACTGGATCCGAGAAATGGAACAGTCCTTTAGGACTAACGACTGTGAAGAGGGCCAAAACGCAACCTTCGGTTCTCAAATGTTAAGAGGGGCGACCCTCACTTGGTGGAACGTTTACTCCACCTCTCTTGAGGCCTCGGTGTTGGCCAAGTTGAATTGGGCAACTTTCTAGAAGAAAGTGATGGAAGAGTATTGCAATGAAAGAGCTATGGATCGAATAGAGAAAGAGTTTCGTAGCTTGTAGAAAGGGGATAAGTCGGTGAGATATTACAACCGAAAAATTATGGACAAACAAGGGTTGGTGGGACATCTCGTCACAACTGAAAAGGAGAAGATCAAAGCTTACATCAAGGGCCTACCGTCAGATATGATGAATCTGGTTCGTATGTCCAAAGCCTAAAATCTCCGTGAAACAATAAAAGAAGCTCAATTGGTGGAGGATGCCTACAAGCAAGGCAGGGAAGAGAAATGAGGAGTTTTAGAGAAGAGAAAATAGGAGGGAAGCTTTACACCCTCAAAGAAGCCAAGGCCTTTCAACAACAACTATCGAGGAACCGATCCTAGGCGTGAAGCTAGGTGGTGCCCCAAATGTCGTAGAAAGCATCATGGCTCGTGTAACTCTAGCGGAATGAATTATCGCATGGCACAGTCGTCAGTGGCCTCCAGAGCCTTAAATGCTCACCAGCCCATTTTTCTTTCATTTGGTGTTGTGGATAACTTCTTGAAAGCGATTTTGAAGGTCAAGAAAGGTAGGGTTTCACCTCCTTTCATTAAATACTCTTAGAAGAGATCCTCATATGCATTTATTGGGTTTGGATTAGATTGGTGGTGGTGATTAAGGGCTTTGTGATTGAAGTGTTAAAGTCTCCTACCATATTTCCCTCAAATCTCACCTAGGGTTTGTTCATATTTCCATAAAGGTGAGTTCCCTTCCCATTTTCTTTATATATATCTATATATTTACTAGGGTTCATATGTTATAACACTCATTTATGACTTTTAACTACGTATTGGGTATTTATGAAATTTTGACCTAACTATGGGATTTGGGGATATTGGGGTTTTATAACCTCAAATGAAGATATGGAAAATATGTTCTAAACTAAAATCGATAGTTTTCGAAGTCTTCCATTTATTTGATAGCCAACCCTTATTCTATGGGATTTTGATAAACCCAAAGCGAAACTAGGGTTTGGTGACATTTATGTATTGAGTTAATTAATAGCAATATCGTCATTTAAAATGGGATGTATGGTATCATTGTTGATGAGTCCGTATTGGTAAAGCTTTCTAAATGATGGGAGTTAATACTCGTGTTAATAACCTTATATATGTGATTTGGCTTTAAGACTTTCATACATGATTTATAATATTTTGGTTAGCAAGATTTGGTATTTGGTCGAAGTGCAATGGATACATAGGCACGGTGTTCCTATGTCTCGTACGGACATTAGGTTCACCACTTTGGCATAGAATAGGCATCGGGTTCCATGGTAAGTAAGGTGTGGGCCTATACGGTCAGGCAGCGTCCCATGGGCAGTAAGGTGTAATTCCATTGTGCATGAGTTCCCCTGTTTTGGCACTCGCAAGAATAGACCTGGAGTGGTTGATTTGATGTTTTCGAGCAATAGACTTGGAGTAGTTGAGCTCGCTATGTGATTAGAGTTATTTGTAACATATAATGATCACTAATGGTTTGTTTTGATTTAGCTCACGACTAGATCGTCTGTATGACTTCAAACGGGTTTATCATTTATTTACTATTCAACTTAATTGTTCTCACTAGGCTTTAGCCTAAACGCTTGTTCTTTGGTGGTCATGTATGGCAGGTCATTCTAACGGTGGAGCTCGTCGGGATTGAGAGGACGGCCTTGGGGTCGAGAGCGGTCATTTGAAGATATAGTAACCAATACATTGAAGTATAGAGATTACACATTTTGGAAGAATAGTGACACCCGACCTTAATCTTGCTTGACCAAGTTAGATTATTAGGTTGTCGAATTTTATTCCTTATTTGATTGGGGTTTGTAATTGTCATACTTTGTTCCCCGTGTTGGGTTGACATACACTTGGGTTAGATTGTCATATTCGTGTTATACAGGTTGTTTGGTCTCCCTTTTAGGGTGGACTGGCTTCCTCCACTTTTAGACGTCATATTGCCGAATTTTCAATTTTTAAATTCACCTCAAATTTTAGGATGTTCCCAGTTGTTATCAGAGCATTAGTTTAAGTGAACTAGGTATGAATATAAGATGCCTAGACTTAAGCTGAGATTATTAAGCTATGACTTGTGAGATGGGGTAGGACTCTTAAGATAGGATGGTCTTAGAGTCTACGGAACTTACAGAAATTAAAAGTTGTAGTGATGGTAACGAGAACTCTTACGTATCATGTATTCACAATTTCACTTAGCTAACGTTATTATGAAGATGTTTTACATGACCATACTTGATCTACTGTTGTTATAATAATTGATAAGTGTAGTAGTATGTTTACTTGTGTTATTCCTATAGCCTATTTCTTATTCTATTTCGTACATGTGTGTGGCAGACTCATGGTTAATACCAGAAATCGGCCGGAAGGTCAAGAGGCCACGACATCTACGGTCGACCATCCACGAGTGACTGTGGTGGATGAACCCTCTCGTCTGGTTAATGTGTTGGGCGGGGGATCCGAGTACATTCCCCAACGCAATCTAGAGACTGAAGAGCCCATTATGGAAGAAGTGACGGCAGAGACAAGGATGATGGACCACATGATGTTGGCCATGAACAGAGCCATGGCGCAACAGCAACAAATGTTCTTAAAACTCCTGGAGGACCGAGACACCAACAACCGTATACCTGAAACGGTTGATGAGAACATAATCGTGGCGGGATCTGGGGGTACCGGACATGAAATTCCCATTGATGGGACCGAAACCCCGGGAGTCAGGCAAGCGACGAAGACTTGAACATTCAAGGCCTTTCTTGGTTGCCGACCGACGGAATTTAAGGGTTCGGATGATCCGATAGTTTGTGTGAGTTGGATTCGGGAGATGGAACAGGCTTTCCGATCGAGCGAGTGTGGATAAGGGCAAAAGGCAATCTTTGGCTCACAGATGTTGAGAGGCGCGATCCTCACTTGGTGGAATGTATATTCCGCTTCCCTCGAGGCGACCGCCTTGGCCAACGTTCAAAGAGAAATTGCTAGAGGAGTATTGTAACGAGATATCGATGGACCGGATTGCGAATGAGTTCCAGAACTTGAAGAAGGGTAACTTGTCTGTGAAAGAGTATACTCGGCTATTTATGGACAACCTGTGGTTGGTAGGACACCTAGTTGTTAAACCCATATTTGTAGTTGATAAACAATCACACACAATAAGGATCAAAAGATAAAAAGATCAGAATAACATACCATAATCCCTTGATTAATCAATGAAAACCAGTGTGTGTTCTTGGTACCTTAGGCTTGTAATTACAGAGAATGCGTTATGAGGATTATCAGAGTTAACCCTAAAACTTAATAAATAAAAACTATAAATACTTAGGCGTATAAGCCTAATGGGCTTGGGCCCAATAACAACTAACTATCAACTTATTACAATTTGAACCCTGAACTTTAACTTTAACACAATTGGAATTTAACCCCTTAACTTTAATCTTGAATACAATTACTGATCCAACACTAGTCCCGACAGAGAAGGAGAAGATCACAGCCTACATAAAGGGGCTTCCATCTGATATGATGTCAATGGTTAGAGTGTCGAAGGCCTCTAATCTTCGAGAGGTGGTAGAGGAGGCACAGTTAATGGAAGACTCCTACAACCGGGGCAAGGAGGAAGGTTCTCGTTTAGTCGAGAAGAGAAAATGGGAAGGAAACTCCATGGCCTCCAAGAAACCAAGGCCTTTCAGCAACAACTACCAACGGGGAGCTGATCCTAGGTGCGAGACTAGGTGTTGTTCCAAGTGCCGAAGTAGGCATTTCGGCCCGTGCAACTTTGTTTCCGGAGCTTGTTTTAAATGCGGGAAGCCCGGTCATAAAGATTGTCCCATCAAAGGGCGAATGTGTTTCGAGTGCAAAGAGTTGGGCATGTTAGAGAAGAATGCCCGAAGTTGAAGGTCGGCGGAACTGGCGGGAAGAAGATAGATCCTCCGAGGGCGGACGGGAGAGATTTTCAAATGACTGCGGAGGAAGCTAAGGCCTCTACCAATGTAGTGTCGGGTACATTTCTCCTAAACTTCGTGCCTACACATGTATTATTTGATTCGAGTGCTAGTTTCTCGTTCATATCCGATGTGTTTTGCCAAAAGTTTCCATGCCTATGAGTAGTCTAGAGGATGCTATAGTGCTAGAAATAGCTAATGGTGGTCAAGTAATAATCCGGGATATATTGAGAGATTGCACTTTTGAGTTTGAAGGGAAGAAATTCCCTACAAACGTGATGCCTATGCAAATTGGTGGGTTCGATGTAATAGTGGGGATGGATTGGTTATTGGGGAACCAAGCCGATATTTTGTGTTCCAAGAAGATAATCTGACTACCCTTTGCGGATGGAGAGGCGACTATAATCTATGGTGAAAGAAGGAAGGGCGAAGTGGCAATTATGTCTACGATCAAAGCACATAAATGTTTGGCGAAAGGATGCTCATCCTTCTTGGCGTATGCAATCGACACCAAACTCTAGAAGAGAAAACTAGAAAATGTTAGAGTGGTATGTGAGTTTCCCGATGTATTTTCGGAAGACTTGTCCGGTTTGCCACCCGATCGCCTAGTGGAATTCCGGATTCATCTCATTCCGGGAGCGGCTCCGATTGCCCGAACTCCCTACCGGTTGGCTCCTACCGAGATGCAAGAAATGATGACTCCATTCCAAGACCTTCTTGAAAAGGGTTTCATACGACCGAGCTCGTCGCCTTGGGGAGCTCCGGTCTTGTTCGTCAAGAAGAAAGACGGCTCAATGAGGATGTGTATCTACTACAGAGAACTGAACAAGGTAACGGTGAAGAACAAGTATCCACTTCCGAGGATCGACGAATTGTTTGATCAACTTCAAGGCGCGGGTTGCTTCTCAAAAATTGACCTTCGGTCGGGGTATCATCAAGTGAAGGTGACGAAGGGCGACATTCCAAAGATGGCGTTTAGGACGCGTTACGGTCATTACGAGTTCCTAATAATGTCGTTCGGTCTAACCAACGTACCAGCTATATTCATGGACTTGATGAACCGAGTGTGCTGGTTATTCCTTGACAAGTCAGTAATTGTGTTCATCGATGACATCTTAGTGTACTCCAAAGACGAAGCGGATCACGAGCAACATCTTCGAGAGTTTTTAGAGGTGCTAAAGTGAGAAAAGCTTTACGCAAAGTTTTCAAAGTGCGACTTTTGGCTTCAAGAGGTGCAGTTTTTCGGGCATGTAGTTACGAAGGAAGGAGTGAAAGTGGACCCCGCGAAGATCGAGGCTATGACGAATTGGGAACCTCCCAAGAGTCCGTCAGAAATCCGAAGTTTTCTAGGATTGGCAGGATACTACCGAAGATTCATCCAAGACTTTTCCAAAATAGCTTCTTCATTAACAGCCTTAACCCGAAAGAACGTGAAGTTTGCGTTGACCGAGAGTCAAGAGAAAGCGTTTCGAACTTTACAAAGGAAGCTTTGTGAAGCTCCCATTTTATCTTTACCCGATGGGACGGAAGACTTTGTGGTGTATTGCGATGCGTCGAAGATGGGTTTGGGTTGTGTCCTAATGCAAAAGGGTAAAGTAATTGCTTACGCGTCAAGGTAACTCAAAGTTCATGAAGTAAACTACCCTACCCACGACTTGGAATTGGCGGCGGTGGTGTTTGCATTAAAGTTATGGCGACACTACCTCTACGGTACAAAATGCCCTCTCTACACGGACCACAAGAGTTTGAGGCATATCTTTGATCAAAAGGAGCTAAATATGAGGTAACGGAGGTGATTGGAATTATTAAAGGATTACGATTGCGAGTTGCTTTACCATCCGGGTAAGGCAAACGTCGTCGTTGCTCTCAGTCCAAAGGACTACGGGGGAAATTCTAAAGCTACTTTCATGCGAATCGAGTTGACTTCAACACTCATTGACCGAATTAAAGTGTCGCAAGCCGAAGCCTTGCTAGAAGAGAACCTCAAGGGGGAGGTCATGTCAAAGCAACAACTACTCTTGACGGAAGATAGCCAGGGAGTAAAGATTTTCAACGGACGAGTTTGGGAGCCTAAGATCGGGGGCAATCGAGAACTTCTTCTCGAGGATGCCCACAAACCGAAGTATTCTATCAATCCGGGAAGCACGAAAATGTACAGCGACTTAAAATTTCACTATTGGTGGGTAGTTATGAAACTTGATGTGGCACGCTATGTGGAGCGATGTGTGACTTTCTTGAAAGTGAAGGTCGAGCACCAACGGCCATATGGGAGTTTGATATTGTAATTCCCAACAATTCAAGCACAAACAAGATCTAGATTTAACAATCAAGGTTCTAGAGAGAGAGTAGAGATAGAAAGTCAAGTCGTATTGATATTACAATCTGACAATGAATATGCGTATAATGCTTCTTGTTACATGATTATGCAAGACCATAGGTATTTATACCACAAGTCTATACAAGACAAACTTACAAGACTAAATACCAAACTACTAGATTGACTTAACTAATCTTTGACCTTGTTGACTTATCTTGACTTGAATTTTCACACTAAATCTTGGATACAATAAAATACACTAACAATCTCTCCCTTTGTATTCAAGATTTAAAAAAAATTTGACACTAGTCTTCAGCGCTTGATTCTTCAATCTTTAACTCTGACAGCTTTGAACTTTGAAGCTCTTTTTGAAGTTGTTGAAGAATCTTGAAAAGTCTTTTATACTTTGCATCTCTGGAAAGTCAACAAGTCTTGAACAAAAATTTGAAACTTCAGAAATCTTTAAATTTTGAGGAATCTCTGATGATCTCATGTCTTCATCTTTTGTGATCTCTGGATCGTCTTCAGAAAAACAAACTTTCTTGAATCATCTTAATTTGGACTTGTCTTCAGAATCTTTTGAGAATTATTTCTTTTCATCTGATTTGAACTTTCAGAAATTCTCCACAAGTCTTGACCTTATAACTCTGAAATTCTTTGAAATTGATCTCTAAAGATTTCTCCCCCTTTTTGATGATTGTGAGCATCATTATCATCAAAACTTTCTCAATTTCAACATTCTCTTTGATCATCCCCCTTTGTATTCAACGTAACAATCTCCTCCTTTATGATAATTTGACATTTTCCATCCTTTGATCTGAGTATCTGAATCATGAACTGTATATACCCGAATCTTTTCAAATTCAGATATAATGAACTTGGTAACCCTGATTCAACAAATGAAACAGTTAGGAATGTCTGTCAGTAACACGGAGTTACTGTGTACAACGAATGTACAATAAGGAGCTGGTTTGATGATGACTCCCCAGGACTTCTATTCAATCATTGAAAAACACAAGGTTTATTTATGAATGTTCTGACAGATAAACAAATTTTCTGTGTGCTCGTGCTTATGAATGAAAGAATTTAGCACAATGATTGTGTTTCTTAAGGCTCAAATTGTGTAAACTGTTGAGACAGCAACAGATATTACACGAACTCAATGTGCATGAAAGAGGTACGAAAGTGGGGCAACTTTCCTTCTTTTTCAATATCTAAATCTTCCGAGTGAAGATCAAATAGCAGATATGCTGCGTCCCCAAAGAAAATGAAACATTTCTTTGTCGAGAAAGAAACGAGTGGCTGGTGGGGTTATAGCAAGAGTTGGCATGGGCTCACTGCCTTTTTCAATGATGGTCACCAAAGAATGTGAACCAATCAGATTATGTGGCTACCCGGATCAGAAAGTAGTTGGTGCAGAATTTTCATATTCTTTTGACTCTGTTCTCACACCCTTTTTCTTTTTAACATTTTGCTCACTTCTAACCAAACTCTCATTTACATTTTGCTCTGATACCAATTGATATTGTAATTCCCAACAATTCAATCACAAACAAGATCAAGATTTAACAATCAAGGTTCTAGAGAGAGAGTAGAGAGAGAAACTCAAGTCGTATTGATATTACAATCTGACAATGAATATGCGTACAATGCTTCTTGTTACATGATTATGCAAGACCATAGGTATTTATACCACAAGTCTATACAAGACAAACTTACAAGACTAAACACCAAACTACTAGATTGACTTAACTAATCTTTGACCTTGTTGACTTATCTTGACTTGACTTTTCACACTAAATCTTGGATACAATAAAATACACTAACAATCTCCCCCTTTTTGATGATTGTGAGCACCATAATCATCAAAACATCTTCAATTTCAACATTCTCTTTGATCATCCCCCTTTGTATTCAACGTAACAATCTCCTCCTTTATGATAATTTGACATTTTCCATTCTTTGATCTGAGTATCTGAATCATGAACTGTATATACCTGAATCTTTTCAAATTCAGATATAATGAACATTGTAACCCTGATTCAACAAATGAAACAGTTAGGAGTGTCTGTTAGTAACACGGAGTTACTGTGTACAACGAATGTACAATTTAAGGAGCTGGTTTGATGATGACTCCCCAGGACTTCCATTCAATCATTGAAAAACACAAGGTTTATCTATGAATGTTCTGACAGAAAAACAAATTTTCTGTGTGCTCGTGCTTGTGTATGAAAGAATTTAGCACAATGATTGTGTTTCATAAGCCTCAAATTGTGTAAACTGTTGAGACAGCAACAAGTATTACACGGACTCAATGTGCATAAAAGAGGTGCGAAGGTGGGGAAACTTTCCTTCTTTTTCTATATCTAAATCTTCCGAGTGAAGATTAGATAGCATATATGTTGCGTCCCCAAAGAAAATAAAACATTTCTTTGTTAAGAAAGAAATGAGTGGCTGGTGGGGTGAATGCAAGAGTTGGCATGGGCTCACTGCCTGTTTCAATGATGGTCACCAAAGAATGTGAACCAATCAGAAATGTGGTTGCCCGGCTCAGAAAGTAGTTGGTGCAGAGTTTTGATATTCTTTTAACTCTGATCTATCACCCTCTTTCTTTTTAACATTTAAAGCTCACTTCTAACCAAACTCTCATTTACATTTTACCGCTCCACACATTGAGAAAAACCCAACCGGATGAGTTATCTCCCCCACCCTTTGATTTTATGACCCCTCACCCCTCAATCACTCTAAGGATAACTTCTGGGGTAGGAAACACTGGTTTACGTAAATCCATGGATGTTTTTAAGTTCTCACACGAATCTCATGTAATTTGACCTAAAAGAATGGTTGTTCAACAGTTTATTTTAAACGGTTAAGCACAAAATATGATGACATTGTCAAAATGTATGCTCATTTTAAAAATATGAATGGAATTTGAGCATTTGTACTTTGAAGATCTCTCAAAACAAAGATATTGAATGAATGAAATGAAATCAAGAGAATTGTTTTGAGAATCTGACAATGTATCAATTATGAAAAACATTTAAAATCACACTTCTAAATTCATAGAATCTTTTGAGAATAGAGAAGTGGTTTGAACATTTTAGAAACTATTTTTCATGCTTGAAAGTTGTTCTTCTTTCAAACAATTAGAGATCTAAGATCAGAAAATACTTACCTTTAAGCTCCCCCTCAAATCAGTATATCATGATTTGTTTTCTTTTAAGCTCCCCCTGGATATTTGCAAAATATCCATATCTGAACATTGAAGAACGGGTCCTGATCTGTCATGTGATCAGAAGACACAATCTTTTACATTAAAGTTCGGGTTTTGAACTGTTTTGTTCAAAAGCCTTTGTTCTTTGACTTTGAAGTTCGAGTCCTGAGTTGATTTAACCAGGAGTCAAAATCTTTTAACTTTGAAGTCCGGGTCTTGAACTAAATTATTCAAGAGCCATTGTTCTATGCTCCCCCTTAAACTTTGGGTGCCTGCAACACAGATTTAGGTTTTGGTACCCACTGGTATTTAGGTCCTGAAGTGTTAGTTGCAGTTCTTGTGGGGGTTACATAATATGAACCATACCAGTAATTGACAAAATTTTTACTTACAAAGTCATGTGCTCCACAGTAAGAACAACATATTTTCTTCTGAGCAACCTGATCAAATGGTTAGTAGAATAATACATATCAGGATTATCAAAAGATTTACCTTTGTCTTCTCTGTTCTTTTTGGCTTTGGTTATGGATGCAGATGTTTTGTCTTTCTTCTTCTCATTAGGAGAATCTTTAACTCTCCAGACCATCTGATTTTTCTTAGAAGTCTTTCCAAGAGATTTGATATAAAAATTTGTTGAACCATCAACAGATTTGTCATAAAATATATTAGATGGTTTGATCTGATTTGATTTGACGTTGATTGGTTTGACCCTTTTGTTTTTCAAAACATTTTTATCATGAATAGAACTTGAAGTTGTTTTGAAAGAACTGACTGATTCTGTTGAAATATCAACAGGTGATTGACAAATCACATCAGCTGTAATCTTTTCTGATAAATTGACATTTGCATCTCTAAGTTCTTTATTTTTTCAGATAAAATGTTTCTTTCAGAAGAAAGTGTGTCAAACTTCTGTTTCAAATCAGATTTGGCCTTCTGTTCTTTTTGATAATCTGATGACAGAACAGTTAATTTGGATGTGAGCTTAGATATTTCAGATTCAAAATGTAAGCGTTCTTGCTCAAAATATGTTTCCAAGTTCTTGGTTTTATCAGAAATCTCATGGAAGATCCCAACATTTCTCTTTTCAGCATTTCTCTTTTCAAACTCATAAGACTTTTTGTTTTCTTTGAAGATTTGTCTTTCTTTTTCGAGCAAGTCTTGTAAAGTAGAAATCTGATTGGGAAGTTCAGTAATTTTATTTTCAAGAACTTTTCTTTCCTTAGGAAATGTGTCTCTTTCAGTAATTAGAATCTTTTCAAAATCAGACACTTGCTTGGAAAGTTTAATGCATCTCAGCTCCAAATTCTTTTTCTCTTGTAAAGTTTTCTTTGAAAATTCAGATGACTGTTGAATTGAAGATGTCTCCAGTTTTGATTTTTCTTTATCTGCTTGGATGCGTTTTAACAATTCAACATTTTGTGTTTCCAAGGCAGATATCTTCTCTTCGAAAGCCTTAAACTTGTTTTGAAGCTCAATTGATTCATCTTTCAGCTCTGATGATTTCTGTTCAGTTTTATTCAGTTGGCTTTGAAGATTCGTAATCTTTTTCTCTTTGAGTTTGATTTCTTTTTCACATGTTTGAACAGTGTTTTCTTTTAAATAAATCATTTTATCTTTCTCTTTAATCTCTTTCTCTCTTGCGCTGATGATACCTGCAAAATCAAATTTAGTGATTTCAGTACATTTTGCACAAACAGGAGTTTTATCAGAATTTGACAAATTTAACTTCAACTCCTAAATCTGTTTGAGAAGCTTTGAATTCTGATTTTTCAGTTTGTCTCTTTCAGCTTCTAGAACAGGTATCTCAGGCATATATAATACTGCCATATCTCTAGCTGATAATACAGTATTTCCTCTCTCGTCTGTAGTTGGCATCTTGATGTGCTTGAAATGAAATGATCATTCCCAAACAAATCAGAAATGTTGACTAAAAAGTCAAACTTGGATCACAAAAAAATTTAATTTTAAAAAAAATCTATCTCTGAAACTCGCAGGTGACTAAACTCGCTAGACACTATTCAATGAGGAACGCGCTAGTAGTTGGTAGCGCGAAACTAGAAACTCGCTAGACGCTGTTGGCTCAAAAGTCAGAACTCGCTAGACACTAAACACGCAAACCACTATTCACTCTGGAACGCGCTAGACGTTGTGTGCACGTTTAAAAAACTCGCAGGCCACTGTGTGCGCGTTTCGAGAACTCGCAGACTTCTTCTTGCGCGTTTTGAGAACTCGCTAATCAGTAAACTCGCATGATGATGAAACTCGCAAACACCTGTTCACCACAGAACTCGCAAGCCTTGTTTTGCGTGTTTTAAGAACTCGCTAGGTACTATTTGCGCAGGACTTCCATTCAATCATCGAATAACACATGGTTATCTATGAACGTTCTGACAGAAAACAAATTTCTGTTTGCGCGTGCATGTGTATGAAAAAATTTAAGCATAGATGATTGTTTTTCAATATAGGCTCAAAATATGTAAACTTGTTGAGACAACAACAAATTATACAAAGACTCAATGTGCATGAGAAAGGGTTCGAAGGTGGGGCAACTTTCCTTCTTTTTCAATATTAGTATCTTCCAAATGAAGAACCAATAGCGTATGTGCTGCTTCCCCAGAAAATGTGAAACATTCTCTTTTTGAGAAAAGAATGAGTAGCTGGTGGGGTTGTATGCAAGAGATGGCATGGGCTAGGTGCCTTTTTCAATGATGGTCACCAAAGAATGTGAACCAATCAGATTATGTAACTACCCGGCTCAGAAAGAAGTTTGGTGCAGAGTCTAATATTCCTTTACTCTGTTCACTCACCCTCTTTCTTTTAATGCTCACTTCTAACCAATCTCTCTTTTCCATTTTACCTCTTCACCCACCATCACTCAATTCTTTTGACCCCTCTCCCCTCAATCACTCAGGGAATACTTCCTGGGTAGGAAACACTGGTTAACGTGAATCCATGGAAGTTCTGTTAAGCTCACACACTGAATCCCATGTATTGTCCTAAAAGTACATGTTGTTCAACAGGTTATTGTACATGTAAGCACAAATACCACTTGTTACATGAAGAATAAAAATTTCGGAGATGTCAAAATAGTTATGTTTGACGATGCAATTCTCCCCCTCAAACTAAAAGAGTTTGACAATTAAGCTCATATCATTTTATCATGAAGAATAAGATTTTGGAGAATCAAAAACGAATGTTGTTTATATGAACAATATATAAACATATTTTCAATGAACGCACATGAAATGACGTTTGATTCAATCAACAGTGAATACAAAGAACGTGAGTATTACCATAGAAAGATTTAACTTTTGATACATGGTAATAACAAAGTCAAATAGAATGTTCTGAACCGTTATGTGTATGAATACTTGACAAAGTATATTGACAAGATAAAACGCAAGTATTTATCTTTAAGAACACACGGTCAGATAAGCATTTAAGTATCCAAAAATATGTTAATATCACAGATATTCTCCACCTTAACTGAAAGATTTTTTTTTTTAAGATAAGGCAGAAAAAATAAATAAAGCACTGAAGTGCGGGTTCTAATCTGATGTGATTAGAAGCCATTGTCACTTGACCAAACCTACATAAATAAAAGAAATAATGGTAATCATTTATGAAAATGATTCCTCTCTCGTTAACAACAGGTGAAAAATAACACACAAGATCAAAACTTGGAATACTCCCCCTAGAATCATGAGTAAGGTTTAAGACATGTTCAACATACCAAGTTTGCTGATGAGAAATTGAAATCGCTTTTCATCCAATGGCTTGGTGAAAAGATCAGCAAACTGGAAGTCAGTTTGAACAAAGTGCATTTCAATATTACCTTTTTCTACATGATCCTTGATGAAATGATAGCGTACATCGATATGCTTGGTCTTCGAATGTTGTACCGGGTTAGCAGTTATAGATATTGTGCTCTTGGAATCACAATAAATAGGAACACGCTTGTAGTTGTATCCAAAGTCCCTTAACTGTGTCGTCATCCAGAGGACTTGAGAACAGCAACTAGCAGCAGCTACATACTCAGCCTCGGCAGTGGATGTTGAAACACAATTTTGTTTCTTTGAAGCCCAACTTACAAGTTTGTCACCTATGAATTGACATGACCCAGAAGTGCTCTTCCGGTATAGCTTACATCCTGCATGATCAGCATCTGTAAAGGCAGTTAGTTCAAAACAAGAATCCTTTGGATACCAAAAGCCTAGATTAGGAGAACCTTTGAGATATCTAAGGATTCGCTTAACAGCAGATAAGTGCGACTCTTTAGGATTAGACTCATATCTCGCACAAAAACATGTGGCAAACATTATATCTGGGCGACTTGCAGTCAGATAAAGTAAAGATCCAATCATGCTACGATACACCTTTTGATCAACAGGTTTCCCGGAGGGATCTACGTCTAAGAGTGTACCAGTAGCCATTGGTGTTCTCATGACTGAACTATCTGACATATTGAACTTTTTCAAAATATCTTTTATATATTTAGCTTGATTAATAAATATGCCGTCGGGTAATTGCTTTACTTGTAAACCAAGAAAGAAATTCAATTCACCCATCATCGACATTTCAAACTGTGTTTCCATTATCTTTGAAAAGTTCTTACAAAATTTCGGATTTGTCGACCCAAATATTATGTCGTCAACATAAATCTGAATGAGAATCAAGTCGTCACCTTGCCTTTTCAGAAATAAGGTAGTATCAACTGTACCTTTCTTGAAACCAGAAGCAAGTAGAAATTTAGTGAGAGTTTCATACCAAGCTCGCGGTGCTTGTTTAAGACCATAAAGCGCTTTGTCTAAAACATAGACATGATCAGGGTGATGAGCATCAACGAAACTTTCAGGTTGAGCCACGTAGACCTCCTCATGCAGAACGCCGTTCAGGAAAGCCGACTTTACATCCATTTGATAGACTGTAAAGTTTTTGTGCGCTGCATAGTCTAGGAAGATTCCGATGGCTTCAATCCTTGCAACCGGGGCGAATGTTTCATCATAGTCAATGCCCTCTTGTTGACAATACCCTTTTGCGACCAATCGAGTTTTGTTTCTCACGACTACTCCAGCTTCGTCTTTCTTATTTCTGAACACCCACTTTGTTCCAATAACGGATTTACCTTTAGGTAGTGGGATCAAGCACCATACCTTGTTCCTTTCGAATTGGAGAAGCTCATCTTGCATATCAGAAATCCATAAGGGATCACGTAGAGCTTCAGACGCTTTCTTCGGTTCTAGGGAACTAAGGAAACTTGAAAACATGCAGAAGTTGGCTGTTGCAGATCTTGTTGTGACACCAGATTGTACGTCACCTATCACGTTTTCCAGGGGATGATCCTTAGTCCAACGATGTGTGCTTGGTAATGCTTCAACTGTTTGTTGCGTATTTGATGCATCGTTGTCATCTTGCACGGCAGGTTGCTCCATAGATGTACTCGGGACATCTTGTACTGGTGTTTCTGATACTGAAGCTTCCGGACTAGCAGTTGAAGTACTCGGGACTTCATTTCCAGAAGAACTATCTGTAGAGACAGATTCAACATTAGTAGAGTCAGAAACTAACGGTGTAGTTGTACCTGATGGAGATGAAGTTTCAGTGACGTCTTCGGAAGGTCCAGACATGTCTTCAGAAATGGTAGGGACCTCCGAGCTTGTACCACTTGTTATTGATGTGGATATGCCTTTTTCAAAATCTGCACATATATCATCAAAGGCATCAATAAACAATAAATCTAACTCAGATGAAGTAGAGTTAGAGTGTGTAGAAGTTGATCCTTTGGTAGATGGTTCTATTCGGGATTGAATAGAAGCTTTGTCCTTAAGTACGAGTTCTGAACTGTTGTGTCCAGAAGTCCTTGTAGAATTCTCATCAAAGGAGACATTCATTCTCTCAACAACCGTCTTAGTTCGAATAATGTAAATTCGATAAGCTTTGGATGTTAGAGAGTATCCAACGAGATATCCTTCATCCGCTTTCTTATCAAATTTTGATAATCCTTGACGCTCTTTAAGAATGTAGCACCAGCAACCAAAGACACGAAGAAATTTGATATTAGGTGTACGATTGTTGATTAACTCATATGTTGTTTTATTATATCGCTTGACCACAATGGTACGGTTCTGAGTAAAACATGTTGTAGCGACTGCCTCAGCCCAAAGGTACATGGGTAGATTCGAGTAAGCAAGCATAGTACGAGATGCTTCAACCAGAGTACGGTTCTTCCGTTCAACAATGCCGTTTTGCTGTAGAGTGTAGGATGCGGAGAAATTGTGTGAAATACCCACGGAAGTAAGATAACTCTTCAGGGTGTCATTCTTGAACTCCGTGCCATTGTCACTATGAATGGTTCTGACTGGCAGTTGAAGACGTACTTGAATGCGCTTGATGAAAGCGATAATCAACTCTGGCGCATCTGACTTGTTGCGAAGAAACTCGAGCCATGTATACCTTGAGTAGTCATCTATCATTACCAACACATATTTCTTTCCGTTGATAGATGTTGTGCGCATTGGGCCACAAAGGTCCATATGAAGAAGTTCCAGTGCAGATGAGGTCGATGACACAACTTTGGACTTGAAGGAGCTTCGCTTCATTTTGCCCAACTCACATGCGGGACATAGTGAGTATTTTTCGAACCTCATTTTTGGTAGACCTTTGACCAGACCTTGTCTCTGTAGCTTCACTATAGATCTGAAATTTTGATGAGACAAGCGTCGATGCCACGTCCACGATTGTGCTTTGGAAGCTTTGGCTAGTAGGCATACTGGACGTGTGGCTGACAGTGTAGGAAAATCTACATAGTATAGATTTCCATGGCGTTCAGCCTTGAAGACTTCGTAACCATCGGGATCCTCTAGATAGCAATGAGTGGTTGTGAAGCGGACTTGATATTTCATGTCACAGAAGTGACTGGTACTGAACAGGTTATGATCAAGTCCTTCAACATATAACACTTTTTGAATCTTCACAACACCGTTATCGAGCATTCCATATCCCTTGACGTGGCCTTCGGCTTCAGAATTGGCAAATCTAACTGCTCCGGCAGGCTCCTCCACATAGTTATGCAAGAGGTGCTTGAATCCTGTCATGTGGCGTGAACATCCGGAATCTATTACCCACAATCGACAGGCCTGCAAAAGAGACAATTAGTTTTGCTTAGGCACCCATATCAGGATGGGTCCTTCGCGGTTAGCATCAAGCAACTCAGGAATATCATCTGGTTTGACTTTCACTCTCCATTCATAACGCGGTTTTGGAACCCATTTCCAAACCATCTTAACATTTATTTCCTGAAAGTGCTTTTTAGAAGTAGGATTGGCAACCTTAGCTCAATACACTTTGGGTTGTGCGGAAGAATTAGAATTAGAATTAGACTTAAAGTTCAGTTTAGCTTTTCTCTTATTTTGTTTGGACTTTGGAGGGGAGTAGTATTTGAATGAGTTATCCAAGCAGTGTTTGCAATATAGATTCTTTCGAGAAAAATTCATAAACGTAGATTTATCAGAACAAACCTTACATTCATGTTTATCAAAGGAATTACTTTTCAAAATAACACTGTCAGAAGTACAACTATTTGGAATAAAAGGTGCACTAGATAGCCTATCATTCTTATTCAAACTATTGTCTTTATTCTTCTTACTCCTCCCAACTCCATTTCCTTTTATATCTGAAACAGAAACAGGAACCTTGTTAGTCTCTAACTTAGAAGGTGGTTCTTTTCTAGTGCTCTTTGAAGTCTCACCCTTTTCAAAAATACTCGGTGGATATTCAAGACAATCAGAGTAAACAACTGAAGGTTTTGTAGGAGCATCAAATTCTGGATTGGTTCTTACCTTCCAGCTTGGATCATTGAACATCTGTTTATCATTTGAAGCATTTTTAAATAGAGTAGTTTTCAAATCATTGATCTCAGTGCAAAGCTCTTGATTTACTTTTAAAGATTTTCAAGTTTATATTTGAGATCAAAGTTTTCATCTTCAACCTCATCAAGAGACTGTTGCAACAAGTCAATTTGCTTCATCAATTTAGATGTATTATTATTCACAGAATTTGATCCCTTTAAATCAGAAACCGGATCAGAGTCTGAAGCATTCATCATTTCAGAGAATATCTCTTCAGTCATGGACTCAATAAACTCCATTTTTTTTCATTTTGAGAGCAAGAACCATTCGTGATAGCATTTTCTTCTTCAACCTCTTCAACAAGTAAAGGTTTAGAGGCAATGGGACTTGAGACTAATGGTATAGCAGATGGATCAACATCCGATTCATACTCATCATATTTGCATGCAGTCTCAGGTAGAACTGTGTTGGTGCTTACTGATTCTTTGGAAGGTGTGGTAAATAGTGATTCAAACTTAGTAAATTCGATCTTTCGAGTCTCATAGCTTTTATTCAAATCACCATATGTAAAACCAACTGATTTAAAAAGATTTTGAGAATCAGTATCACCAGACTTGTTCTTTCCCATTTCTTCTCGACCTTTGGTCTCTTTAGAAGGTTTAGGAGAACTCGCTTCAACAAAAGTCGCACGAATGTCAGGAATGGGTCTGATTGCGGAGCCAAATTTATCAAAGTTGTATAGGTGTTCCGGTGCCTTTTTCAAAATTTCGTTAGTTGGCACACCCAAACCTGGTTTTAGTTTATAAAACCTTTCGTCTTGGAGTTTATTGGTCAACAGATTTAATGTTTGCTCAGTCTGACCTCGTTTCATATTAATGTCCTCCAGTTGCTTGATTTTGGTGTAAGCTTCATTTCTTTCTTTATAACAGACTTTAAATTTTATTTGAAACTCACCATTTTCAGCATTAAGATTCACAAGATCTGTTTCTAAACCATATATTTTTTCTTTTAAAGATGCTTTTTCAGCTTTTAAATCGTCTTTTTCCTTTTCTTTTTCTTCCACAACAACTTTTAAAATAGCATTTTCATCACGAAAGCTTAATGCAGATTGATGTGCAGAGCTAAGTTTGCCTTTCAGTAAAGCAAATTCATCTTTCATACCATGTATTTGGGCCATTAAAGATTCAATAAGCTCAGAATTGTCACTTACCTCAGAGTTTGCATCTTCGGATTGTGTCTCAGAGTCTTCATCGTCACCTTCCAGCTTTTCCATATAAGAGACTTGGGTGAAGTGAGCTTGCTCCTCGTCATCGGAACTTTGATACAGCCAATTCTCTTCTTCAGCCATTAGCACTTTTCCTTCTTCAACTTTCTTGGCAATAAGTGACTTTCTTGCGTAGTACTCTGAGTTCTTTACCTTCTTGAACTTGCAGTCCCTCAAGAAATGCCCAAATTTGCCACAGTTGTAGCATCTTCCTGGTTCATCCTTTCTTTCTTCTCGTTTCTCCTCTCTCTTTCCTTCTCGTCTATCTTCCTTCCTGTCTTCTCGTCCTTCCTCTCTCTTTCCATGCCTCGGCTTGTATCGCATCTCAGACTTCTCTTTCTTGTATCCATCATACTTTGGCTTTGAGTAGAATCTTTTCTTGCCAAAGCTCTTTTTGAATCGGCGAGTGATTAAAGCCAAGTCCTCAGAGAACTTCTGAATATCTGGATCAGAATCAATCTCCAGTTCTTCTTCACTTGAGGCAGAGTCAGAGTCAGTAACTTCGGTAACTAGAGCTTTAGACACCTTTTTCTTTGACCTTGCAGAAGATACAGAACCTTTGCCGGCTATGAGAGCCACGGAGTCCTTCAGATTATTAGACTCGTTATTGATAGATCTCACCTCATCCTCATGTTGAGCAAGAGTAGAGAAGATATCAGTGACATTTTCTCGAGCCATATTTTTGGACATCTGGAGGTTGATGGCAAAGTTCATCCACTCTGGATTCAGAGTCTTGATGAACTTGTAATTTATCTCAGAAGCAGATTTAGCGATATTGTTCCTCCGCAAGTCATTGAGAATGATGTTATACCTGTTGTAGGTATCTAGTAGTAGCTCTCCTTCTTTTGCATGAAATCCCTCGTAAGCATTTATGCATAGATTTTGCTTAGCTTGGATAGAGGTTTCACTTCCTTCAAACTGCCTTGCTAGTTCATCCCATATGCCTTTAGCAGTGCTCTGACTGTCGACACGATTGTAGATGTCGTTTGGAATTGCCATTGTCAGATAGATTAGAGCCTCTTCTTCTGTCTTATACTGTTCTTTCTGCTTTTCATTGAAGAACTGATAAGGTTTAGGAATCTCTCTGTCAGGGATTTCTGAAGTGGAATCTGTAGCAGGTTGACCCTTTACTGTGATCATTGGAGTTTGCGGACCTTCAATGATTGCTTTCATGAAGTCTCTGTTCTTGTGATTCAGAAACTGGATCATTCTGATCTTCCATTGCTGATACTCATTAGCCATGCGGAAAGGAGGTTTGACTTGAGAACCCATTGAGAGAAGCTGATTCGACATCTTAGCTGTACCACTTGTTAGTAATTAAACTTATTTGTACCAAGACAACCAACTAGATGAGATCGTTAGAATCAAAATGAAAACCACACTCAAAAATTTTCAGAAAAATAAATTCCCGAAAATGATTAAATGCAGTTCTTTCAATCAGTATAAAGCTTCAAATAATACTGAACAAAAAGAAAATGTTGATCTCGAACAGAAATTTGTCCCCCTTCGCAGACTTAGCACGGGGGTCTCGCTACCCGGTTACCTAGAGAAAAATTTTTGACATTTAGATGCCCTATTACAGTTTGCAAAAATCGACCGGGGATGTGCTTCGACCGCTATTGAGTCGACCGGAGACTTGTAAAGACCGGTAGAGAGTTCGACCGGGAACTTGCTTAGACCGGTATTATGTTCGACCGGGAACTTGTTCGATCGGTAAAAGACTAAGACCGGAACCTACAGGACTGATATTCCTTTCGACCGGTATAGTGATATGACCGATATAGTGTTCGACCGGTATAATGATTCTTCGACCGATACTCTATGTTCGACCGGTAAGATGTTATAACCGGTAAAGAGATAAGACCGATAGTATGCTTTGACCGATATTCTCTAAGACCGATAGGTTGTTCGACCTATATGGTGTTCGACCGATAGAATGTGATAGACCGGTATGTTCTTAACCCAGCCCAGAAGTCGATAAACAGAAGCAATACTCAACACAAAAAATCACTTTAACCCAGAAATTGAATGCAGAAATTACACCTTTGTGCCCAGAAACAAGTATCGATCAGTATTCAATCAAAATCAAAGATTAATTTCAACTTTCATGCATCGATTATGAAGAACACAGTGTCGACTCTCTTTGAACCCAGAAAACTCAAAATCACAAATTTAATCACTTGATACTTTCTGAAGCAATTAATCAATTAGATACTTTTCAATAGAATAAACCTCACTTAATCAGATCAATATTAATCATAAAAACTCTCAGATTCATGAAATCAGATGAACACAAAAAAAATTCGATGAACAGTGATTTTGCGATGAACAGTGATTTTCGTGAATAGTAAAAAAATTTGATTCTTTTGGCTCTGATACCAATTGTTATCCCAGATTTAATCTAGTTGGTAAATAATCAATCAAGTAATCAAGCAACACAATAATAATCAAGAGATATATAAATCAGAGTAACATACCAATCCCTTGAATAAACAATGAAACCCTTGAGTGTTCTTGATACCCTTTGAATACAGAGAATACGTACGGCTATAAACTAGAATATTATCAGAGTTAAACCTAAAACTAAACTAAACAAAACTTTAAATACCTAGGCTAAAAGGCCTAATGGGCTTATGGGCTTTCTAACAGGCTTTAGGCCCATTTACAAATAACTATTAACATATTACAATTTAAACCCCAAACTTTAACTATCAAGTAAATACAGTTTAGACCCTTTAATTTAACTTTAATCTTGAATACAATTATTTGATCCAACAAATATGCGTACAATGCTTCTTGTTACATGATTATGCAAGACCATAGGTATTTATACCACAAGTCTATACAAGACAAACTTACAAGACTAAACACCAAACTACTAGATTGACTTAACTAATCTTTGACCTTGTTGACTTATCTTGACTTGACTTTTCACACTAAATCTTGGATACAATAAAATACACTAACAGAGTTTATAATATTTGGAGATTCCGGAATGGAAATGGGAGCACATTACCATGGATTTTGTGACAAAATTGCCAAAGACCTTAAGAGGTCATGACACCATTTGGGTAATATTGGACCGCTTAACCAAGAGCGCTCATTTCTTGGCCATGCGGGAGACTTTACCTATGGATAAACTAGCAAAATTATATATCGATAAAGTGATATCTCGTCATGGTGTGCCGCTATCTATTATCTCGGATCGCGATAGTCTGTTCACGTCGCATTATTGGGATGGATTGAAAAATGAATTGGGTACGCGCGTGAAGTTGAGCACGACCTATCATCCCCAAACCGATGGCCAAAGTGAGAGGACCATTCAGACACTTGAAGACATGTTGAGATCTTGTGTAATCGACTTCGGGGGTAATTGGGACTCGCACCTACCTTTGGTGGAGTTCGCGTACAACAATAACTATCACTCGAGTATTGGGATGGCACCGTTTGAGGCTTTGTATGGTCGCAAGTGTCGAACTCCCGTATGTTGGCTTGAAGCGGGAGAGAAGCAGTTCGCCGGACCTGAAATTGTGCAAGAAACGGCGGACAATGTTAAAGGTATTCGTGAGCGTTTGAAGGCGGCTCAAGACCGACAGAAAAGCTACGCCGACAAGAAGAGGCGACCGATAGAGTTCCAAGTGGGGGATCGTGTCATGTTGAAGGTATCCCCTTGGAAAGGAATTATTCGATTTGGAAAGAGCGGGAAGTTGAGTCCTCGTTTCCTTGAACCATTTACCGTGATTAAGCGGGTAGGGCTTCAAGCCTACCAATTGGAACTCCCTCCGGAAATGAGTAGAATCCATAACACATTCCATGTGTGTCATATTCGTAAATGTCTAGCGGAGGAGGAGAGTGTCATTCCACTCTCCGAGATTAGAGTTGATGAGGGAAACCGTTGCATCGAAGAACCCGAAGCAATTTTAGAGAAGAAGACGAAAAGGCTTCGTCACAAGGAGGTGGCTATGATCAAAGTCCAATTGAAGCATCATCGGGGTGCAAATGTAACTTGGGAGGCCGAGGAGGATATGAAACAGAGATATCCTCACCTATTCTCTTAGCCTAGATTTCGAGGACGAAATCTTCTCCAAGTTGGGGAGGATTGTAACACCCGTTTTTCTGTAAGATCTCATTTTTATGAATTATACCTTCTGACGCTTGAATCTTTGTAGATGGCCTAGTCTTGGCCATGTTTAGAACTTGGGATCACTTTTGGGATGTGTCGCGTTCCGCGCGAGGGAAACAAGTGAAATTAAGACCCAAGAGGGTGTCCGGAATGGTACCGGCGACAATGACCAGCGATTGTGACAAGTATCACTCTCGCTTCGCAAAGTCGCCAAGATCAACAGAAGGTGGTGGTGGTGGTGCGACAATGACTAGCGACTGTGACATGTGTCACTGTCGCTTGGCAAAGTCGCCAAGATCAAACAGAATGTTGGGGTGGAGTAGCGACCTTGACCAGCGACTATGACCATGTCATAGTCGCATGGAACAGACATCGGCGGCCTCTAGAGCCTTAAATGCTCACCAACCCGTTTTTCTTTCATTTGGTGTTGTGGAGAACTTCTTAAAAGCAATTTTGAAGGTCAGGAAAGGTAGGGTTTCGCCTCCTTTCATTAAATACTCTTAGAAGAGATCCTCATATGCATTTATTGGGCTTGGATTAGGTTGGTGGTGGTGATTAAGGGCTTTATGATTGAAGTGTTAAAGTCTCCTACCATATTTCCCTCAAATCTCACCTAAGGTTTGTTCATATTTCCAACAAGGTGAGTTCCCTTCCCATATATATGTATATATTTACTAGGGTTCATATGTTATAACACTCATTTATGATTTTTAACTACGTATTGGGTATATATGAAATTTTGACCTAACTATGGGATTTGGGGATATTGGGGTTTTATAACCTCAAATGAAGATATGGAAAATATGTTCTAAACTAAAATCAATAGTTTCTAAGTCTCCCACTTATTTGATAGCCAACCCTTATTCTATGGGATTTTGATAAACCCAAAGCAAAAGTAGGGTTTGGTAAGATTTATGTATTGAGTTAATTAATAGCAATATTGACCTTTGAAATGGTATGTATGGTATCATTGTTGATGAGTCCGTATTGGTAAAGCTTTCTAAATGATGGGAGTTAATAATCGTGTTAATAACCTTATATATGTGATTTGGCTTTAAGACTTTCATACATGATTTATAATATCTGGGTTAGCATGATTTGGTATTAGGTCTTAGTGCAATGGATCCATAGGCACGGTGTTCCTATGTCTCGTCCGGATATTAGGTTCACCACTTTGGCACATAATAGGCATCTGTTCCATGGTAAGTAAGGTGTGGGCCTATACGGTTGGGCAGCGTCCCATGGGCAGTAAGATGTAATTCCATTGTGCATGAGTTCCCCTGTTTTGGAACTCTCAAGAATAGCCCTGGAGCGGTTGACTTGATGTTTTCGAGCAATAGACTTGGAGTAGTTGAGCTCGCTATGTGATTAGAGTTATTTGTAACATATAATGATCAATAATGAATTATTTGATTTGTTTTTAGCTCACGACTAGATCGGCTGTATGACTTCAAACGGGTTTATCATTTATTTACTATTCAGCTTAATTGTTCTCACTAGGCTTTAGCCTAACGCTTGTTCTTTGGTGGTCATGTATGGCAGGTCATTCTAACGATGGGGCTCATCGGGATTGAGAGGACGACCTTGGGGTTAAGAGAGGTCTTTTGAAGATATAGTGACCAATACATTGAAGTATAGAGATTACACATTTTGGAAGAATAGCGACACCCGACCTTAATCTTGCTTGACCAAGTTAGATTATTAGGTTGTCGAATTTTATTCCTTATTTGATTGGGGTTTGTAATTGTCATACTTTGTTCCCCGTGTTGGGTTGACATACACTTGGGTCAGATTGTCATATTCGTATTATACAGTTTGTTTGGTCTCCCTTTTAGGGTGGACTGATTTCCTCCACTTTTAGACGTCATATTGCCGAATTTTCAATTTTTAAATTCACCTCAAATTTTAGGATGTTCCAGACAAGTTGGTAATAGTGTTCATTGATGACATACTCGTATACTCTAGGGGTGAGCATAACCCGCCCAACCCGAAAAAACCGACCCGACCCGACCCGAAAAAGAAGCCCAAACCCGAACCCGAAAAACCCGAACCCGATATGGGCCGAACCGAATGACATGTTCGGATAATATAGGATCGGGTTGGGTACCCAAAACCCAAACCCGACCGACCCGAATATCCGAAATATGTTTGAATTCCCCTTTTTTTTCTACTTCTAAATACCTAAATGAAAATGATATGTCATATCTGTATCTGATTCCATTTCCAATTTTCCATCGCCTAAAATCTATACCTAAATCGAATCGAGCGACCGTCTTTCTCCAATCTCCATCGCCATCGCCCGTCCGTCGTTCTCCTCCATCGCCATAGACCGTCGTTCTTGTCCCTGAGCCCTGAGCTAGTGAGCTGAGCCGACCGTCGTTCCTGTCCCTACAAACAACCCTCACATCACTCGACTCTAGAACCAGAACAGAAGCATCTCTGACTCACACCTCCCTGGACTGGACGATCTCCATCTCTAAGGTACTATATGAAGGCTTTGTCATTTATATTACTGTTATTTACTTAATTTATAAGCATAAAGACTAAAGAGGAAACATTTAGAGTTAGTTAATCTGTTATCGGTAGATATTAAACATTTGAACTTGAGCATCTATAGTTCCTGCAATCAAAAGATTGGGAAATTTTGGGAAATTTGGGAAATTCAAGATTGTGGAGGAATGCAATCAAAGTTGGGAAATTTGGGAAATTAAGTCTTAAGAATGCTTTCCAATAATGGCATCTTGAGAAGAGAAGGGCTCTTATATTGAGCAATTTCCATATCTTGTGGAGTTTTGATGAATGCTTCCTTACAGGAGGAGAATCCTGTATTTTCTTGTGTTTATAGTTTGATCTTCAGTTTATAATGATTTTTGTTTCTCGACATTTTCACTTTATGTAAATTAAACTTCTATTTTGTTTGCCAAGTTAAGAAATGTACCTATGTTCAAAAATGTTGATCCAAACTCTCTCAGTGATTTGATAACGACCCTCTTTTATACTTAGTGAAAATTACGTTATTATATGTATTAATGTTTCATCATCAGCGATCAGACTGAGTTTGTTCAGTTATCGTTGATGACCTTTCTGTAAACATTAATATGTATGTGTTTCACTTTCAGCGATCAAACTGAGTCTGTTCAGTCATCACTGATCGTTTCCTATGTAACACAGTTAACGTAATCCCTGAAGACAAGTCTCGCGTCAACATAGTTCATAGCTGAATCGAAGACGAAGCCACTGAACAATAGATAAGTCTACTAGTGACCTGATGCGGATATCAGCAAAGACCAGACGAATCTACTTACGCGAAGAAGCCTGAGGAAAAGCTTCAGCGATAGCTGAACTTCTTTATCTCTGGAAGA
Source organism: Arctium minus (assembly GCA_954870635.1). Taxonomy (NCBI): domain Eukaryota; kingdom Viridiplantae; phylum Streptophyta; class Magnoliopsida; order Asterales; family Asteraceae; genus Arctium; species Arctium minus. Next base: position 161,579,231 of record OX941080.1, read on the forward strand.
AGAGATACTCAGCGATCAACGATCACAAAGCTTATGCCTCAAGTTTTCTTTTGTCTTACCTTGCACAACCAGTACAATGTGTCAGAACGGACACGTCTCTGCCACAAATCGTACACCAACTCTGTCAACTACACTGTTCATAAAGCGGCCAAAAGCATGTCTCCAAAAGTGAGACTACCAAAGCTAATCTATGAATGCCACGTGTAAAGTACCCTGCCATGCATTTAATGCATAGGGTATAAATAGGAAGCTCACTCCTTCATCTGAAGGGGTGCTCAATCCTTGAACTCCAAAATAGAAACCCTTGTTTTCTATCTCTCTAAAAATCCCCCATTCTCTGAATTTCTTGTGCAACCATCTTAGTGTTTCTTAAGTTTGTTTAGATTGAGTCTGTCTTAATCTTATTCCGCAACAAACTTGTAAATTGTATTTTGATTTATCAATAAACAATTTATTAAACTTTAATTTCTGTGTTTGTATTCAACCCCCCCCCCTTCTACAAACTTGTTAAGCACCTTCGGGACCAACAAGTGGTATCAGAGCAGTTTGTTTAATCTAATAAACAAGATCTTGCTGTATACTCTTCCTTGCTATTCTAAAATGGCACTAAACACAAACACAAACTACTATGATAATGGTTCACTTTCTAAACCTCCTCGATTTAGCAGAGATAACTTTTCTCTATGGAAAAATCGAATGATGCTATTTCTTGAAGGTGCGGATCCTACTATACCTGAATATATAGAAAATGGACCCTATGAACCTGTTAGAATTATAGCTGCAGTTCCCGCTACTGCCACCACTGAAGCTGTCCCTGAACGATATGTCGTTAAGGAAATAAGACAGTGGAGTGATGAAGATAAAAAGAAGGTAGGCATAGATGCAAGAGCAAAGACCATTATATCAATGGCTCTGCCTGATGAAGTTTTCCATTCCATCATGCATCTAAAAACTTCTAAAGAAATGTGGGAAACCATATGTGTTCAATATGAGGGCACCACTGAAATCCAAGAGACCCAAAAGATTAACTTGGTAAGACAGTATGAAAGTTTTATCGCTGGTAAGAATGAATCTCTTTCTGACATTCATCAGCGGTTTAACTGCCTGATCATTGACCTAAGAACTGTTGGAAGGACCTATTCTAATTCTGAGGTCCTAACAAAATTCTTGGAAAGTCTTCCTGAAAGCTGGGACAGTTATTCAATATGTCTTAAGCTGACAAAGGACTTACATACTCTCTCTCTAAGCACTCTGTATGGAATATTGCTCAACTATGAGCAATCTAATCTCCTGAAGAAGAATCTTGTAAAAGATTCTAAAGACTCCAAAAGCACTTCTGTTGCTTTAGTCTCATCAGAGATAATTCCATCCCAGCGATCTACTCTCACCATCACTGAGTTAGATTCTGAATCTGAGGATTTATCAGACCCTGATCTTTCAGAGTTTAATGAGTCCTTAGCACTCTTGACAAACTCTTTTAAGAGATTTGCAAGAAAGAGTAACTTCCGAAGAAGTAAACCTCTCTCTCTTACTGAAAAGCCAAAATCAACTCCGGTTGATAAGGCTACAGCCACTTGCTATAACTGCGAAAAAATTGGACATTTTGCTAGTGAGTGCAGGTCTAAAAAGGTCTTCAAACCTTCTACCTCAAGAAGATCCAGTGATGACAAATACCATAAGCTGAAAAACAAATATCAAAAGCTGAAAAGCTATCAGCAAAAAGGTAAAGGTCTCATCGCTGAAGAACATGACTGGGCTGAATCAGAAGAATCATCTTCTGATGAAGAAGAAGTCGCTAATCTTTGCCTCATGGCTGAGATTAAAGAAGAAGTAGAAGAACCATCTGAACCTTCTATGAGCTACATATCATCTCAGGTATCTATCTCAACAAATCCCTCTCTGCCTGAAGCTGAGAGAAGTCGCGCTGTTGATGTGCTGACGATTGACCTTTATAATGCTCTAAACGACAAAACTCAAGCTGAAAATAAAAATGTTTATTTAACACAAGAGCTAGAGAAATGTCATGAAAAGATCAGTGAACTAAATCTTTTAGAAGAAAAGCTAAAAGATCAAGTCATTATAAATGAAATCATCAGCATTGAACGCGAACAAGCCATCGCTGCTCTAAAAGCAGAAAAGGCTCATGTTGAAAAATGGTGCAAATCATCAACAAAGATCTCTGAGATAATAAATGCTCTAACTCCTGAAAGTGATAAAACTGGTCTTGGTTTTTGGACACCACAGGATGATCCTAAAGAAGAAAGTTCCTCGCTTAAGTTTGGAACTTTTGTCACATCTTTCTTTGACACTTCTTATAATCAATTCTATCCCTGTTCTTCTTCTAATCCCATCCCTGAGGAGATATCTGCAAAATCTAAGCCTGCAGATAAAGGAAAGTCTATTCTCCCTCAGAAGGCTTCCAAGAAAACCAAACTGAAAGTTCCCTCCAAACCTTCAGTGGATAAACCTTCTAGCTCAGTGACAGAAATCTTTGATATCTGTCCTCCAAAGCTGAAGGTTGATCTAAAGCCCGTGAAATCTGAAGAAATAAAAATTCCTCCCAGATCTCGTGCTAAAGGCATTCTTGGAGCTGGACCTGCTCATCTTAAGTTTTCAAAACCTTTTGGTTATAAAACCACCATCAGATATAGAAAATGTTATCACTGTGGATTCACTGACCATATTGCGAGCAAGTGTCCAAATACCACCGAAGCTGATAAAACAGCCAAAGTGAAGAAAAATGCCTCTAAGGCAAATAAAGTCACCAAAGTGAAAAATACCACCAAGGTTAAGAAATTAACCAAAGTGAAGATTACCACTGAAGCTGAATCTTCATCAGCGGTGAAGACTGCTGAATCTTCCTTATCCACTAACTCTGAAGGACCCATTGAAAAGTGGGTACCAAACAAAGCTTAATCTTCCTTATGTATGCAGGGATCAAAGGGCATCTGGTATCTCGATAGCGGATGTTCTCGTCATATGACTGGACAAAGAGACCTGCTCACTGAATACAAGGAAGAGAAAGGTCCCTCTGTGACCTTTGGTGGAAATGGAAAAGGATTTACCCGTGGGTTTGGTGTCCTCAGCAATGGGACAACTACCTTTCGAAGAGTCGCTTATGTAGATGGACTGAAGCACAATCTTCTAAGCATCAGTCAGCTATGTGACAAAGACTACGAAGTTCGCTTTTCTAAGAAAGCATGTTCAGTGGTAGATGAAAAAGGAAAACTTGCTCTCAGTGGTTATAGAAGAGAAAATGTCTATGTAATAGATATGGACTCTACTATCACTGATAACATATGTTTTCTCTCTAAGGCCTCTTCTGATGTCAACTGGCTATGGCATAAAAGGCTCTCTCATCTAAACTTCAAAACCCTGAATTCTCTCTCATCTAAGGAACTGGTTTCTGGTCTTCCTCAGCACTCATATGCTAAAGAATCTCTCTGCTCAGCATGTGAAAAAGGAAAACAAACAAAAGCTAGTTTCAAGTCGAAACAAGTTTCCTCAGTAACAAGTCCTCTTCAGCTCTTGCATATGGATCTATTTGGCCCTGTCAATATCCAATCAATAGCTGGAAAACGCTTGTCATTGTAGATGAATATTCTCGCTACACCTGGGTTATTTTTCTTCGCTGTAAGAATGATACTCCAGAAGAACTAATATCTTTTGTCAAAAAGATGGAAGTGCTGAATAATCTTACTGTTCGATCAATAAGGAGTGATCATGGAACTGAATTCAAAAATAGTTCCCTGAACAATTTCTTTGAGAATAAGGGAATCTCTCACAACTTCTCCTCAGTAAGAACACCTCAGCAAAATGGAGTCGCTGAAAGAAGAAACAGAACGATCATAGAAGCTGCTAGATCAATGCTCAGCGATTCTCACCTCCCTACTCAATTTTGGGCAAAAGCTGTAAACACTGCATGTTTTACTCAAAACAGATCGCTGATAATAAAGCGATTTGGGAAGACAGCTTATGAACTCTTTCTTGGAAGGAAGCCTTCTATCAGCTTTCTTCATATCTTTGGTTGTCAGTGCTTTATCTTAAACAACAAAGATCAACTTGGAAAGTTCAACCCAAAAGCCGATGATGGAATATTTTTAGGATATTCCTCCATCTCCAAAGCCTACAGAGTTTTCAACAAAAGAAGACAAACCGTAGAAGAAACCATTCATGTCACGTTTGATGAAACGCGCTCAGCGAACTCTAAACCAATCGCTGACAATGAAGAACTGAATACTTGGATGATCTCTCACTATAGAGGAACTGAACCTTTCTTCTCAAACCAACAGCACACTGAAACTCCAGCTGCTGATGAAGAACCAAGTATCATACCTCCCACCGCTGAATCTAACTCATGGATTTCAGCTGAACCTCTAAACACACTTCTACCATCAAATCCATCTACGTCTGAAAACCCTTCTGAAAGCATTGGTGTATCTAATGTTCAACAATTACTAGCTGATGAACCCAAAGCATCTTCATCAGCGACTGCTCCTATTGTTGATCCTATCGCTGAAATAAGCAATCTTGCTCCTGCTCAGCGATGGACCAGAGATCACCCCATAGATCAAATTCTTGGTGATCCAGATGCAGGTATTCAGACACGACGAAGCTCAGGTAATATCTGTCTCTTTGTAAACTTTCTCTCCTTAATAGAACCAAAGAAGACTGATGATGCCCTCAGAGATCCAAACTGGGTCAGCGCTATGCAAGAAGAGCTGACTGAATTCTCTCGAAACAAAGTTTGGAATCTCGTTCCTAGACCATCTGATAAAACTGTAATAGGCACCAAATGGGTGTTTAGAAACAAGTTAGATGAACATGGAACTGTAACCCGCAACAAGGCTCGACTTGTTGCTCAGGGATACAGACAAGAGGAAGGCATAGACTATGATGAAACCTTTGCCCCTGTGGCCAGGCTCGAAGCAATTCGACTATTCTTAGCTTATGCAGTCTATAAAGACTTCATCGTTTATCAAATGGACGTAAAATCAGCTTTTCTGAATGGAAAGCTGAATGAAGAAGTTTATGTAGAACAACCACCAGGGTTCTATGACCCTAAGCATCCAAATTATGTTTATAAATTGGATAAGGCTCTCTATGGTCTAAAACAAGCCCCTCGTGCTTGGTATGACACTCTCTCATCTTTTCTTATCTCTGAAAATTTTGAACGTGGCAAGATTGATAACACGTTATTTTTCAGGAAGATAAAAGGTCATATAATTCTTGTACAAATATATGTCGATGACATAATATTTGGTTCTACTAACCCATCTCTTTGTACTCGCTTTGCTGAAAGAATGAAGAAAGAATATAAAATGAGTATGATGGGTGAGCTGACATATTTTCTTGGTCTTCAGATTAAACAATCTGACAAAGGTACTTTTATCTGCCAAGGTAAGTATGTTAAAGATATGCTAAAGAAGTTTGAACTCACACAAACTTCAGCGATGAAAACTCCTATGGCACCACCGCTGATACTTAACAAGGATCCATCTGGAAAACCTGTTAATGTCACTGCCTATAGAGGAATGATAGGCTCATTGTTGTATCTTACAGCAAGCCGACCTGACATCATGTACTCTACTTGTTTATGTGCACGCTATCAATCTGAACCCAAGGAATCCCATCTGATCGCTGTAAAGCGAATTTTCAGATATCTGAAAGGAACTCCTAACCTCGGTCTTTGGTATCCCAAAGACTCAGGGTTCGATCTAACTGGTTATTCTGATAGTGATTTTGCAGGCTGTAAACTTGACAGAAAAAGTACCACTGGTGGATGTCAACTCTTGGGAGGAAAGTTGGTAAGCTGGACAAGCAAGAAGCAAAATTCTGTGTCCACTTCCACAGCTGAAGCTGAATACGTAGCCGCTGGAAGCTGTTGTTCACAAATCTTATGGATGAGAAATCAACTATTAGATTATGACCTTCAGCTGTCAAAGATTCCTATCTATTGCGACAGCACTAGTGCTATCGCTATAGCAAATAATCCAGTGCTACATTCAAAGACAAAACACATAGAGATCAGATATCACTTTATCAGAGATCATGTGATGAATGGTGATATTGAACTTCACTTTATCCCTACTGACTTTCAACTTGTTGATATATTCACCAAACCTCTTGATGAGACAAGGTTCAACTTTCTCATCAGTGAGCTTGGAATGCTGAACCTCGAAGAATAATTCTTCAGCGTTCATGTATTATGTTAGTAATCAAAAGTTCCCCTCTCATCATTCTCTCTGATAAACATTCTGACTCTCAGGTATGTTTTCTCCTTTCCCTCAAAATTTTTTAAACTTTAATCACTGAACTTTCTTCAAATGATTAAAAGCTTTTTGAAAAATACATTAATCACTGATATTTCTAGTCAGTGATCCTTTAAAAGGAAAAACTATCTCTATCTTTTCTAAAAGGGATACTTTTAAAAAGAAAAATCTATCGCTGACTTTTCTTCAGTGATCATTTCAACGGACAAATGTACAGTCTCTCTCCTCTATGACGTCATTTGAACCGACAATCCACGACATGCCTTTTCTGACACGTTCGTCCGTTGCCCTTCTATCCAATCAACTTCGTGGAACGTGTCAATGTCATGATGATTTTTTTTTCTTTCTTTCTTTTCCCGCTTCATTCTCTCTCTTCTCTCTCTTCTATCTCATCGTATAAAAGGTATTCTTCTCTCCTTTATACGGTTTACGCTTTCAAAACTTTCAAAGCAAGAAGCATTCTCTCAAGAACACTCAAGCAAGTAAACCCAGAATATTGAATCTGCAACTCTTTTTCTTCAAGATACACAGGTTTATTTCATGTTTATATGCTTTGTTCGTACGTTTTTATTCTTTTTAAAATCCTACTCGATTTCTATGGATTTTATTAAACGTTTTTTTTGTAAAAAAACTAAAGATCATTCTTTCTGATTTTATGTTTTTAAATAAAAACCTTTTGGTTTTAAAGTGTTCTTCATTCTTTCTACCCAGAACACTATTTTTCTCCTAAAAATAACTTGATAGTTTTCCAGTTTCCCTTCTTCTATGGAAACTGGTAATCATATTATTTTTAATCTAAATCATTTCTTCTATTATGCCTCTTTCCATAACAGAAATGACACAGTCTTCAATCGTTGCTTCCAAGCATGTACGATTCGCTCTCACTGAAGTTGAGATTACTAAATGTAATCATTTGGCCAGACTCGACTTCAAAGCTGACAAATACCCACATCTGGTGGAAGCTGCTGAATTCCTCAAGCAGTTATGCATAGCTTACGCGATCACTGTGGATCCTAAGCCCTCCAAGACTCTACTTCAGCAGTTCTGGTTCACTGCTGATGCAACTGAACTTACCAACAGGAAAGGCGAACGAGTCCCTGCTATCTCGTTCAGCACGGAATTAGGGCCAGGGAGCATGACCGCTCTTAGCCTCGGGAAATCTTTAAGATTCCCTGACAAACCAAAGAGTGGGTTCGACGCACTCCCCACTGATGATGAGCTGATATCCTTCCTGGACGCAATGGGCTATTGTTGGGAAAACAAACCAAGATCTTCTATTCCCAACAAGAAGCTCACCAAGATCCTAAAAGCTCAGATGCCATCACAAATGAACTTTATCTTCTCGCACATAATTCAGTGCATGAGTGGGAAGAGTGGTTCGCTGGATCAAGCCAGCAAAACACAACTGCAGATGGCCTACTCCGTTATCGCTGGTCAAAACTTTGACTACGCCACAGCCATCTTTGAAGATCTGAGGTCGAGATTAGAGAAGCCTGAACGAGATCCCAAGATCTCATACGTACGTTTCATATGTACGTATATCAAGTTCCTCTATCCCAACACCTATCCCACCAAAGATGATGGCACCTTTGCCAGGGTAGGTCAACGATCACTGGAGGTCAAGCCACTCGCCGACGAGGTAAGTATCTCTCTCCTTCGCTCTCGTCTCTCTCTCCATTCTTCTTCATCTTCAGCGACCACGCAGACGGTTCCTTCGTCTGCTATCCCTGTCGCTACCACTACTTCTAAACGACCATCAGCTAGTCCGATTGGTCCTTCCAAAAAGGCCAAAAAGACTAAGGAAAGTACACCCTCTAGTACTATACCTGAGGGAGCTTCTCAACAAGCTACCTTAGATGCATTTGTGGGTCTTTCCTCCACAACTTCAGCAGTCACTCATACTACCGTGTCAGCGATCTCACTCGCTGTCACATCATCAGTAACCCCACCTACTATCTCATTCCCTGAGATTAACCCCATCCCTACTTCTATCCCCAAAACTCTTCCCTTCTCTCCTCACTTGGTCTCTGAACCCGCCACCTCTTCTTTCCCTATAGGACCTGAGCATCAAACTTTTGAGGAATCTATGCAGTTCTACAAAATGTTTGATACGTCAGGTACACCTATAATCCTAAACACTTCTCTCCCCCCCTCTCCAAATAAGCCTATATCTGAACTAACATTATTTTCAGGTCCTAGCTTGGCGTCTGTTGACACGCATGTCAACAGTCTAGGAGAGAAGGTGGACGCACTCACCAACACCATCAATGAAACCACCAGCGCCGTAAATCAGGCTGGTGAGGAGCTGAAGAAGTTGACCGCCACTTGCTCATCTAAAGCTGAGAACTCTCAACTTTCAGCTGTTGAAGAACAAGTCGTCCAACTCAGAGAGTCCTCTCGACTCTTTCAAGGGCGATTTGAGTCTCTTACCGCTGAAGTTCAGGGTCTCTCTTCAAAGGTTGACCTCTGCACGTCCCTTCTTCAGCAAATTCTACAGAAAGTGAATGCACCAGCTCCAGCGCTGCCTCCCTCCTTCACTGAAGATGATCGTACCAACCTCAACATCGCTGTGGAATTCATTCATGATGCCACATGCGACATCCCTGCGGTTGAAGACCGGGTTAAGCGTCTGGAGGCTGACGTTCAAGTGCTAAAAGCTTCAACAGCTACTCCAGCAGCTGAACAATCCCCTACCGCTGATAATGACAAAGTGGGGGAGAAAACTGAAGAAACTTCTATTGCTGCTGGGGAAGCTAAGACTCCAAAGGAACCTCCCTCTCAATCTGAGGGGGAGAAGGCAAAAGAATCCTCATCAATTCACTCCATTCTCTTTGAAGAGGATGAGGAAGAAGACGATGAAGAGGAAGATGATCTAGATCTTGATGATCAAGAAAAGGATCAGCCCTCCGATGACGACGACGACGATGAAGACCAATCTATGTGGTTCTCTAAGCCGAACGTCGTATCAGGGACAACTTCGCAAGAGGTTGTCAAAACAGGGGTGAGAGGTGATACATCTTCAAGTGTTCCTTCGCAAAGCAAAGACAAGCAACCGATCGCTGAAGAATGCTTGAGGACTGGATCACAATCTGAGGGGGAGCATCCTTCTCAGGTATGTCTTTCAATTGTACCACTCTTCTACTCTTTCCAAACCCCTATTCCTTTCTAGCCTTTATCTCTCTCGTTCTAAAAATACACTTATCCCTTCTTTCCTTCTTTTTCTAACCAGACAGTTCTCACCCCTGCTTAAGGGTTCTGAACTACAAATAATTCCAGCTGCTATCGCTGAAGAAATAATCCCAATCTCTATCGCTGAGATTGATGAAGGAGAAGAAGAAGATTCCTTGGTCCATCCAGGAAGGCCCTCTCGACCATCTCAATGGTCAGAGGAAGTGGTAAAGAAAAGAGTTGAAATGATCGCTCAACTAGAAAGTCAACGGCTGAAAATCCCTCTTCAAACATCCACAGAGCTCGACTTCCTCACTGAAGCTGAAAGAGAAGAATCTGCCAAAGCTGAGAAGCTGATCGCTGAATGCAAACGAGATGCCCAACTCACTTTAAAGATTCAATCCTCTCAAGTTAAGGACAAAAAGCTGAAAATCAAACCTGTGGAAGTTCAAGCAGCACTACTGAAAGAAATTGAAGAGGAACGCTTCAAAGAACAAGAGATCAACGATAAGTCTATCGAATGGTGCAAACAAAAGATGGATTATCGTTCTGATCTTCTTCCAATATCAGCCGTGACTATCTCTGGTTGCAAGAAGAAAGATCAACTCTCAGTGACCATGGAGATTACCAGAGAGGATGGAACCCAAAAAGCAATGTACGTATCAAAACTTGAAAGCTTCGGATTTACGGAATGGTTAGAGTTCTGGGATGCGCTGAAGAAATCCAAATCTACATACAGAGGCTACGTTGAAGGACTCCTTGAAGCCCTCATAAATAGAGTCGTTTCTGTACTAAAGCTGCCATCTCCTCTTCCTCCCAAATCTTTGAAACTCAAGAGAAAAATTGGGTCCTCCTCCTCTGAAGATGTCGCCATCATCAGGAATGAAACTTCTATCAAATTTTCAAGAGATGCACTGTTTGGTCCTCCTCCTGATCTTTCAGTTCTGGACTTATCTCTGCCTCCTGGTGGTCCTTTCCAAGCTGGTCAAGTAATCGACAATCCTTATGGAATATTCTTCAGAGATGATGATGAGGAACTCAGATTTCAAAGAATCTCTGAGATTCCTATCTGTCCTCTGAATCATCTCAAGGATCTCTTATGCTTATAGTGTGACTTCTTCCCTGCTGCTGAAAAAATTAAAGAAATTATCAGTCAAGAATCTTTGGAACGAAGACAGAAAGGAGAAGAAATACCTGAGTATATGATCAATCCTCCTAAATCTTCTTTTAATAGCTGATAGATTAGTTTTCTTCTCTGTAATCTGTTAGTTGTACTTACAGTAGTTAGTTACTCACTTGTAATGTTTTTCATATCTTGTAATTTCATCCCTGAATTAAATGAAAATAGCAGTGATGTACTTAACCCTATCAGTACTGTAAAAGATCCCTCAAAATAGTAATTGGGACATGCATTCTATGAGTCCTTTTTATTCCTATATTTTGAATCAAAGTAATTTTCTTTTGTTACTTTGTCATTATCAAATAGGGGGAGATTGTTGATCCAAACTCTCTCAGTGATTTGATAACGACCCTCTTTTATACTTAGTGAAAATTACGTTATTATATGTATTAATGTTTCATCATCAGCGATCAGACTGAGTCTGTTCAGTTATCGCTGATGACCTTTCTGTAAACATTAATATGTATGTGTTTCACTTTCAGCGATCAAACTGAGTCTGTTCAGTCATCACTGATCGTTTCCTATGTAACACAGTTAACGTAATCCCTGAAGACAAGTCTCGCGTCAACATAGTTCATAGCTGAATCGAAGACGAAGCCACTGAACAATAGATAAGTCTACTAGTGACCTGATGCGGATATCAGCGAAGACCAGACGAATCTACTTACGCGAAGAAGCCTGAGGAAAAGCTTCAGCGATAGCTGAACTTCTTTATCTCTAGAAGAAGAGATACTCAGCGATCAACGATCACAAAGCTTATGCCTCAAGTTTTCTTTTGTCTTACCTTGCACAACCAGTACAATGTGTCAGAACGGACACGTCTCTGCCACAAATCGTACACCAACTCTGTCAACTACACTGTTCATAAAGCGGCCAAAAGCATGTCTCCAAAAGTGAGACTACCAAAGCCAAACTATGAATGCCACGTGTAAAGTACCCTGCCATGCATTTAATGCATAGGGTATAAATAGGAAGCTCACTCCTTCATCTGAAGGGGTGCTCAATCCTTGAACTCCAAAATAGAAACCCTTGTTTTCTATCTCTCTAAAAATCCCCCATTCTCTGAATTTCTTGTGCAACCATCTTAGTGTTTCTTAAGTTTGTTTAGATTGAGTTTGTCTTAATCTTATTCCGCAACAAACTTGTAAATTGTATTTTGATTTATCAATAAACAATTTATTAAACTTTAATTTCTGTGTTTGTATTCAACCCCCCCCCCCTTCTACAAACTTGTTAAGCACCTTCGGGACCAACAAAAAAAATAAGCCCAAATCAGGTTCCCTTCCCTTGATAGTTGATACTTGTTGATGGATATGTTTAAGTTTTAAGTTGTAACAGGCCAAAAAAAAAGCAGCCCAAAGCAGGCCCAGACCCGACCCACCCGAACCCGAACTGCCCCGAACCCGAACCACCCGAATTGTTTTCGGTCGGGTTTCGGGGACCCTCTTCTCACCCGAATATCCGATCGGGTTTCAGGGTTTTGGGCCCGACCCGTCCGAGGCTCAGGCCTAGTATACTCCAAGGACGAGGCAAATCACGAGCAACATCTTCAAGAAGTTCTGGAGGTAAGGCGGGAAAGGTTGTATACTAAGTTTTCCAAGTGCGACTTCTGGCTACAAGAGGTGCAGTTCTTAGGTCATGTAGTCACCAAAGAGGGAGTGAAGGTGGATCCCTCAAGTATCGAGGCTATGATGAATTGGGAACCTCCCAAGAGCCCGTCAGAAATCCAAAGTTTTCTAGGATTGGCGGGGTATTACCAGAGATTTATTCAAGATTTCTCTAAGATAGCTTCATTCTTAACGACCCTAACGTGTAAGAATGTGAAGTTCGTATGGACCGAAAATCAAGAGAAGGCGTTCCGATCTCTACAAAAGAAACTTTGTGAAGCTTCAATCTTAGCTCTACCTGAAGGATCAGAAGGCTTTATGGTGTATAGTGATGCTTCGAAGCTGGGGTTGGGATGTGTATTGATGTAAAGGGGAAAGGTGATCACCTATGCGTCAAGAAAACTCAAGGTGCACGAAATCAACTATCCCACCCATGACCTGGAATTGGCGGCGGTAGTGTTTGCCTTGAAGTTATGGTGACACTACCTCTACGGCACAAAGTGTACACTCTATACGGACCACAAGAGTCTAAAGCACATCTTCGATCATAAGGAATTGAATATGAGGCAAAGAAGGTGGTTGGAACTGCTAAAGGATTACGACTACGAGTTGCTATACCATCCGGGCAAGGCAAACGTTGTAGCCGATGATTTGAGTCGAAAAGACTACGGGGTAAGTTCTCGGTCCAACTTTTCAAGGATTGAGTTGATGGCAACCCTTATCGAGTAGATTAAATCATCGCAATTCGAAGCCTTATTAGAGGAGAACCTCACAGAGGAAGTCGTGACTAAACAAAATTTACTCTTGACAGAGGATAGTCGTGGAGTAAAGCTATTCAATGGGCGAGTTTGGGTGCCCAAGGTTGGGTGAAATCGGGAACTTCTTCTTGAAGATGCCCATAAGTCCAAGTATTCCATTCACCCAGGGAGTACAAAGATGTATAGGGACTTAAAGCTACATTATTGGTGGCCGGTTATGAATCTAGATGTGGCGCGCTACATGGAACAGTGTGTAACTTGATTGCAAGTAAATACCAAGCATCAACGACCTTATAGATTCCTTCAATCCCTAGAAATCCCCGAGTGAAAATGGGAGAATATCATCATGGACTTCGTGACAAAGTTGCCAAAAACCTTAAGGGGTCACGATACAATTTGGTAATAGTTAACCGGTTAACCAAGAGAGCCCATTTCTTGGCCATGCGGGAAACCTTGCCCATGGACAAACTTGCGAAGTTGTATGTTGATGAAGTGGTTTCTCGGAATGGAGTGCCTTTGTCCATTGTCTCGGACCGTGACATTCGTTCTACATCGCACTTTTGGGATGGTCTACAGAAGGAATTGGGTACGCGAGTTAAGTTGAGTACGACCTACCATCCTCAAACCGATGGCCAAAGCGAAAGAACAATTCAGACGCTTGAAGACATGCTAAGATCCTGCGTGATTGACTTCGGGGGTAGTTGGTACTCCACCTACCTTTTGTGGAGTTCACGTACAACAATAGCTACCACTCGAATATTGGAATGGCACCGTTTGAAGCCTTGTACAGAAGGAAGTGTATAACATCGGTGTGTTGGCTCGAGGCGGGCGAGAAGCAGTTTGACGACCCCAAAATCGTTCAAAAAATGGTCGATAAGGTTAAAGGCATTTGAGAACGATTAAAGGTGGCAAAAGAGTTATGCCGATAAGAAGAGACGACCGATGGAATTTCAAGTAGGGGACCGAGTAATGCTAAAAGTGTCCCCATGGAAGGGGATTATACGGTTTGAGAAAGCCCCCATTTCCTTGAACCGTTCACCGTGATCAAACGTGTGGGGCTCCAAGCCTATCAATTGGAACTCCCTCAAGAGATAAGTGGGATTCATAACACGTTTCACATCTGTTACCTTCGAAAATTCCTAGCAGAAGAAGAAAGTGTCATCCCTCTCTCGGAGATTAGAGTGAACGAGAGAAACCGTTGTATTGAAGAACCCGACGTGATTTTGGAACATAAGACAAATAAGCTTCGTCATAAACGAAGTCACCATGGTTAAAGTGCAATGGAAGAACCACCGGGGTGCCAATGTGACTTGGGAGGCCGAAGAGGACATGAAGCGGAGGTACCCTCACCTTTTCACCTAGTTGAGATTTCGAGGACGAAATCATTTCCAAGTTGGGGAGGATTGTAACACCCCAAATTTTAAGTAAGTATCCTACTTTGAGCATTTGTTATTTGCAACCTTTCTTGTGCGATAGAAATTTTCTTTTTATAGTTATTTCTTACCTTTGGTGTGCCCACTATCGTGTTTAGGACGTTTTGTTATGGGTTAAGTCCTTTAGAATTGAATCGGGTCAATTTCAAAAGAAATCGAGCAACTGAGTCCTTTGGCATTCTTGCAGTGGCATAATCGCAAAAGGCAACCACCCCTCGGTACAACTTAGGCGAGTATGCCCGGCAAGTATGCCAAGGGCATACTCGCATGTCGCAATCGCATGGAGCAGATCAGCTTCAGTACAACTTGGGTGAGTATGCACGACGAGTATGCCAAGGGCATACTTGCGTGTCATTCTCGTCGACGGGGGTGATTTGTGTTGAACATTCAAATCTGATTTAAGGGGCTTTTGGGGGTCATTTATCAAAAAGGAGAAAACTCGAGCTCTCTCCATTTTGAAGGCGATTTTCAGTCCCTCCTTGCTATCTCTCTTCATTGATTGCAAATCCAAGTGGGTCAAGTGAAGTTATTGCATCTCTAGGGTTCCCCCACCATTAATTGAAGTTGTTAGGTGTTAGGAGCTCAACTCTTCTCCTCTTCTTCACTAGGGTTCTAGGGTTTCACTAACAACCCTATTTGGTGAGTTACTCTCACTTCCTAAATTATTTATGTGACAAAATCATTATGCTTCACTCATAATCATATCTATATCTTTATTACTAATCATATGATGGATTATTTCAATGTCCTTGTATAAAGATTTTAGGGTTTTGACTTGTTGGTGAAAAGGGGCTAAGGTAAGAAATATAAAGGGGTCATCATGCACATATGTGACCCCATGGGGAATATTGTCACTTGTTTTACTTATGGATCTTAGATGTGTTGGTCAAGTTAGGGTTTTGAGAATCCTTGGCAATGGATGAAATAAACTTGAAAACTCATTTTTTGCTTATAAATGGTCACTAATCCCACATGCTTGTGGATGTTCATGTTCATTAGGATTTTGGATGTTGGCACAAAATGGTATTGGTGGTATGGGTTGTTATGTCACCCTATTGAGAATGAAGCTTATGTGTGAAATGTTGGGGAACCATTTTGGTAATGTGGATTGAGGTCCATCTAGACTAAAGACCCGGTTTGGATTGAGGTCCATCTAGACTAACGATCCGGTTTGGTTTGATGTCGAATTAGACTAAAGACCCGGTTTTGGTTGACGTCCATGTAGACTAAAGACCCGGTTTGGGTTGATGTCCAAAAGGGCTAAAGACTCGGATAGAGTTGATACCCATGAGCGTAGAGGTCTCCTTGTGGATCCATGTATTTATGTGATGTATCAATGATGAAAGTCATGAAGTTACATATTGTTTTTCAAGACTTTAATTTCTATTATTTAATTGATGATCTCACAAGGCAATTAGCCTAACACTTGTTCTTGGAATGTCATGTAACCAGGTTCTTTAGCGGCGAGGTTCCCAAGTGTTGAAGGATGAACGTGGCGGCTGCTAGCGTCACCTTTTGGGGATTGTGTTGATTGGAGACTTTTGGCGTACAAAATGGGATAAAAGTCTTTTGAGGAATTTGTCGACAATTCTATTAATCTAGACTTAGATAGCTTAGATAGTTTAGATTGTCTTTGTTAATTCCCAATCATAGAGTTGTAAACGCTATTTACTCTTCCCTTTTTTAGTATTAATATTTATAAAAATGTCCAGTTTACGACATTTTCTAGGTTTAAATTTACCCCTATTTTTAGGGTGTTACAAATTAGGGTGTTTACTTAGAGCTTAATGAAATTTTTTTGGTCTTTTTCGCACAGCCAAGGGACTTCACTTGTCCAGATTCAACCAACAAAATGACCCTTCCTACCCTTTGTCACTAGACACGCTCAATACAAATCCTGCATCTCCTTCCTAAGCGGCAACCCTTCTTTTCCCCTGCACCCTCTCTTCACGACACCAATCTCCTTCCTCATCGGCTCCTCCCTCTTTTCCCTAATGAACTCTGCATCTTCTCCTTAACAGAGGACGACTTTTGCGTCTCCTTTCCGATAGGTGACGACCTCGATAGACGACGACTTCTGCCTCTCCTTCTCACTTTCTCTCTCTACGAAAACCCTCAAAACTCTTTTTTAACGTTGTTTGAGATTTCATTTGAAATGATTGTTGTGAGATTGGTGTTAGGTTTTTGATGAATTTGAGAACCAGTAAGATGCATTTGTTGTTGTTGATTTTTTCAAACCTCTCAAAGTGCTCCTCATATGTCGTTGAAAAACAAAGTTTTCGTGAGATGTGAATTGGGTTTTTAATAAATTTGAAAACCCAATAAGGAAATGCTCTTCTTTTTATTAGGGCTTGTTAGGAGTTAAAACAATTTTATTTTGGGTATATGCATCATCGAGTTTAAGGGATACAATTAATTTTCCTTATTTGGTTATATATGTCGATTTTGGTAAAGTTCAACTAAACATTGCATAATTCATACTCATGGGTAAAATAGTCATTTATATCATTCAGACTGTTGATTCAGGAAAAAAAGTAAACAACAACACATTTTTATCTAGACAGACAAATTTATCCAGACAAACTTATATATCCATACAGGACTTAATAGAAAATTTGGTAAACAACCCCTTACATTATTTTGGTACGATTACTTTTATAAAGGGTTAGTTTTATTGTTCCATTGATGTGATTTGGGGAGATAAAATTCAAAATTACTTCCATGTGGAGAACAATCAATTGATGAAGACAGTTAATAGTAAGAAATTAGTGCCTCGTAAATTTTTTAAATTATTAATTCAACAATTGGTTGCTAGAGTAATTGAATTATACAATTAATTACAAAAATCAATATATATGTATATATATATATGGGTACGAACGAGTCGGGGAGTGTGTTACCTGGCCCCGACCTCGGTTTCAGGCTTTCAGTCAAGCGGGGATCCCCGGCCCCGGTACCCGGTTTAGCAAGGAATCCCCGGTCCCGTTTGGGCCGTATGAACCGGGTTCCCCACCGGGTCGGGGAAATCACCATCTCTAGGGGTATCCTCATCACCGATTTCTAAATTCAGGTTTTCAGCTAAACCAGATTCATTATCAGGTACTTTTTTTTTTGCCAACTTTACCTCAACCAGTAAAAATACATTTAAGTATCATGCTTTATAACATTTTCTTAATCATAATTATTGATTTAATTTTAATAATTCAACACAAAAATAGTATTAGAGCATCTCCAATGGTAAAGTCATCAATGACTTATAGAAAACTAAAAAGTCTTTGAATACAGGTTATTCCCATTGGAGATGATAACTTATTAAAGAGCTTTTAATGAAAAGGTTATTCCCTACGGACCGGTTATTGAATGTTTTTAAAAATTCATTTTACCCTCTTAATTTTCACTTTATACCCCTTTTCAATTCTACCTTTTCAATTAAAATATCACATTGCTCCCTTCATTCAATGTTATTTTCAATTTAAACTTTTTTTTAATATTTATTAATTAATCTAATTTATTAAATAGAAGTAAAATATTTTTTAAGAAAATATATCCTCTATATATAACCCCCTATTTCTCATATAAACATACAACTTGCTATTTCATACTTCCAACTATGTCCGACGACGTCATCAAACAACTTTTGATACAAGTGAATGATTTTAATGTAATGTTTTTAAATATCGTTTAATGTAATGTTTTTAAATATTTAGGTTTAAAACTACTTTTTTAAATATCGTTTAATGTAATGTTTTTAAATATCGTTTAATGTAATGCTTTTAAATATTTGAATTATGGTTTTCAAAAAATATCACGTGGGTCTTAAAACGACAAATTAAATAAGGGGCCTTATAAAACATTTTCAATAGACGAGGATAGATTATTAAATGTAATTGATGAAAAAGCTTTTGAAAAGGTTTTTGCATTGGAGAAGATTTGTAAAAATAGTTTTTATTAAAAATAGGTTTTTATTAAAAGGTCTGGTCAGTCAACAAGTCAAGAACCAAAGAGAACGGGTAAGTGTCACGTCTGCGGAGAGACGGGACACTATGTGAGGGAATGTAAGCATAGGAAGTCTGGCCCACCGGCTGCAGCTAATGCAGTCGTTGACTTAGAACATCTTGTGGCCAATTTGAGCATGGACGAGATTGACATGATTGCTGAAGAATCAACTCGGGTGATGGTAGGCAGAGGTGGTTGGTTTTTGGATTCTGGAGCCATGGTTCATGTGTGTGACTCCAGATCCAAATTTTCTGAGTATAATCCGGTAAGAGACGGAAAACATATTGTGACGGCGAACCGTGGTAAAACTGATATCGTGGGGATTCGAACTATGCTGCTAAAGTTTTCTTCAGGGGAAACTTTAACTTTGAAAAATGTGTTACACATGCCTACGATATGCAAATGTCTTATTTCTCTAAGCAAGATTGATGAAAGTGGGATTGGAATTGCTATGGAGGCTGGGAAGATCGGGTTCCACAAAAGACAACACTTCATAGGCAAAGCATACCGTCAATTGGGTATATATCGCCTTAATTTGATTGAAGATGATGATGACAGTTCTGGTCCAAGTACTAGCGAGTCAGTAGCTAGTAATGTCTTAAATTTGTCTAAGAATAGTGATGGTTTTTCTGTGTCTGTTATCGATGTAATTCATTTTTCTATTAATGAAGTTACTTTTGATTATCTTGCGTGTTTTATTTCTTTATGGCATAAACGTTTAGCCCATACAAACGTAAAGAATTTTGAAAAAAATGCAAAATAAATGATTGATTAAAATTGACAATAAAAATTTGAAATATGTGAAACTTGTGTAAAATCAAAATTTACAAAGAAACATTTTCCATCTGTTAAAAGGGACACATCAATTTTAGAGTTGATTCACTCTGACATCTGTGATTTAAATGGAATACTTACCCATGGAGGTAAAAGATATTTCATTACTTTTTGTGATGACTTCAGCCGGTTTTTACATGTTTATTTTTTACATTCAAAAGATGAAGCTTTTAAAGCCTTTAAAATTTATAAAGCTGAAGTAGAAAATCAACTTGAAAAACGAATAAAAATCCTACACTCAGACAGAGGAGGTGAATACTTCAATAGATAATTTGATACATTCTGCGAAGAGAATGGCATCAAGCATGAACGCACCTCACCTTTTACTCCCCAACAAAATGGTTTGGCGGAATGTAAGAACCGAACCCTCGTTGAGATGGTCAATGTATGTTGAACCAATCGGGTCTACAAAACAATCTGTGGGGTGAAGCATTATTGATTGCTTGCCATATTTACAACTGGACCACTAGTCGCGTGATCCCAACCAACCCATATGAGCTATGGAAAGGAAGGAAACCTAACTTGAACTATTTTAGAGTTTGGGGTTGTATTGCTTATTATCGTACCCCTGATCCAAAACGATCTAAACTGGGAGCTCGTGCTATTAAAAGTGTATTCGTAGGATATGCTAGAAATAGCAAGGCTTATAGATTACTAGATAAGGAAACATGAGTAATAGTAGAATCCATATATGTATAATTCTTTGAAGACAAGTTTTCAGAAGATGCTGAAAACTAAAAAAGAACATTGGCTTCAAACCTTCCTAGTACATCTCGTGATAGTTCGAAAACCTCAACCAAGGTCGACAAACCACGTAGAAGTACTAGAGCAAGAAAGGAGAAAAGGCTAGGAGATGATTTCTTCTCATACTTAGTAGAAGGAACACAAAAGAAAGTGACGAGATAGGTCATTTTCTCAATTAACATCGAAGATGATCCTAAGACTTATAGAGAGGCCATGTCTTCAAGGGATGATTCATTATGGAAAGAAGCAATAAACGATGAAATGGACTCTATTATGGGAAATGGAACTTGGGAATTAGTTGATTTACCCAAGGGAGCAAAACCCATAGGTTCCAAGTGGGTATTCAAAATAAAGCTCCACCCGGATGGTTCAATCTCAGCATTCAAAGCTATATTGGTAGCCAAAGGATATAGACAGAAAGAGGGTGTCGATTATTTTGACACCTACGCTCCAGTTGCTAGAATTAGTTATATTCGAACTCTTATAGCAATCTCAGCCATAAAAGGACAATATATTCATCAAATGGATGTGAAAACAACCTTTTTGAATGATTATTTAAATGAGGAGGTTTATTTAGAGCAAGCCGAAGGGTTTGTGGTACCCAGACAAGAGAACAAAGTGTGTAGACTTATTAAGTCTCTATACGGTTTAAAGCAAGCCCCAAAACAGTGGCATGAAAGATTTGATACTACTATCACATCTTTCGGGTTCCGACATAACGGAGCTGATCGGTGCATTTACTCAAAATGTACTAAAGAATCCACTATAATTATCTGTCTTTATGTCGATGATATGTTGATCATCAGAACCAATCTAGAAGGTATCTATGAAACAAAAAACTACTTATCCTCGAACTTTAAGATGAAAAGATCTTGGAGAAGTAGATACCGTTATTGAGATTAAAATCAAAAGGTCAGGATCTCAAATCTCTCTTAGTCAATCCCACTATATAGAGAAGATACTGACTAAGTTTCAACATTTGAATATAACGGAGTTCAATACTCCATTTGATTCAAGTGTGAAACTTGACAAGAATTCTGGCAGAGCAGTGGCTCAACTAGAGTATGCTAGTGCAATAGGATGCATGATGTATGCAATGCATTATACTAGACCGGATAGTGTTTTTACTGTGAGCAGGCTAAGTCAATATACAAGCAATCCGGGGCCATATCACTGGAAGGCAATCAGTAGAGTATTGGGATACTTGAAAAGAACCAGTGATCTAGAGTTGACGTACACGACGCATCCAGGAATTTTAGAAGGATACTATGATGCTAGTTGGATAGATCATTCAAGTGATTATAAATCCACAAGTGGGTGGATTTATACACTTGGTGGTGGAGCAATTTCTTGGGCGAGCAAGAAACAAACATGCATCACTCATTCGACTATGGAAGCCGAATTCATTGCCCTAGCTGCTGCGGGCAAAGAAGCCGAATGGATTAGAGATCTGCTGTCAGATATCCATTTATGGCCTCATCCAACTCCTTCAATTCCCATGTATTGTGACAGTGAGGCCACACTGTCAAAAGTATACAATGCCGTGTATAATGGGAAGTCATGACACATAGGTCTCCGACATAATTATGTGAGACAACTGATAGAAAATGATATCATTAGTATTGTGTATGTCAAGTCGCGTGGAAACTTGGCAGATCCATTAACTAAGCCTCTAACGAGAGACTTAGTAGGATCAACTACCAGAGACATGGGTCTTAAACCACGTAGAACCAGTTAGTGATAGGAACCCAACTTGGATTTAGTGCTCCGATCTCTCAAGTTTAATGGGTAATAACAAGTCACTTAGCCGATAGAAGGTACTATCAAATGATAGACTCGTGTAAGGTATAAGATAGTACGTCGTTGCCGAGAACAAGGATGAGATTAATCTCTTAACAAAGTTTAGAGGCATCTTAGCAACAGAGATGTTATAGAACTTTGCCTATGTAACTGAGAGGTGGTGCCGCCTCAAATGAAGGGTTGTGGTTTCTCTTCTAGAAGGTCATGAAACAGGATTTAGCGCATGGCCTTATACGCGCTCAAGGAGAAAGCAAAATTACGAGATGGTAGGTGTAAGTAAGCCAAAGTGATCTTAAGATTCAAGGTTTAAATCCTAAGGATACCATTGAATTGATATCTTCTTGCATACTTACATTAAACAGGGTTTAATCTCAGTGGCACCTCTGTAATACTATCTCTTATGAATGTCAGAAAACTTTCAAACATGGTGGGGGATTGTTGGAAAATTATGTGGAGGTTGGAAGTTGTTCTTCCATCCCACATAGGTGGAAGTAGAAACTTGAGAGAACTTTATAAGTTCTTATTCAAGATTGGACTTTGAATGTGGTGATGGGCCTATGGTGGAGGTTACAAAAAAGTGCACGTGCGTGCGTGGCCGAGGGCAAGGGCGCGGTTTTCGCGGAGTGACACGAGGAGGCGCACTTTGCACTTCGCATCGGAGCTGAGGAGCCTCGTCCCGAACTATTTTTTGCAGAAATTATAGAGAATGGAAAATAATTTTAATGATAATTATCAGAAGTTAATTATTATTTCGGTTTGAATTTTAAAAGATAATTATCATATGTTAATTATCAGTTCAGTTTGATTTTTATTTTTTTTTAAATTAAAAAAACGTGATTAAAGAGTTTGTTGGAAACTTAGTCTCCAAGTTTTATAAAAAACGTGGCCCTAAACTTGGGGATCAAGTTTAGGGTTAATAATCCCGTATAAATATTGGGTTAACCCTCTAATCAAAATCACTGAAAAATCATCTCTCTCTCTCTGCAATTCTGCCCTACATCGTGATCTGCTTCTGCTCACGTTTTGCTGCATCGGTTTTGCTTTACATTACGTGTTCCTAGCTGTTGGTACACGAAATAAGCTGCATCAAATCCTGGGGTTATCGACTTGAGACTCTACAACTGTTTAAGAGTGTCACATAAACCTTAAAGGACATATTTACACCGTGCAGTTCAGTTCTCAATCATCCATAAATCAGGTTGGTTTTTAATATCGTGCACTGTTATTTACTTTCGTCCACTAGAGTGGACAATCCTCTTCTACCCCTTTCTTCTAACGAATCTATCACGAATGATAGAATCGTTTTTAGGTTCACCTAATTATTGATCTAAAACTGTTTTGTTATAAAGTTTTTGAATTTATTAATAAAGTTTGAAACTTTAAAACTAAAGTTGCTGTTTTTTGTTAAATTAAAACTCGTTGTTTTAATTTTTATTCAGTTTGACTAATGCATTGTGATACTCTTGCATCCAAACGAAACTTTTGGTACCCAACGAAAAAGGAAAACGAAAAGAGGGAGGGCTTTTTAGTTCCTTATGCTTACATCAACCAGTTTCACACTCGACGACACCTTCTTGATTCTTGAATAGAGCGTCATGGCGGCTTCATACAAATAACTCGCACCGTGGCAGAAAAGTCATTCAAACAGAAGTTTCGCGAAAAAATTGAAACGAACGAACCCTAATAACGACCATTAACAAATTTTCATACACTGATGAACAACTAAAAATTTCTCTCATGGCTTCCGTTCGCAGGCTCGTTCCGCTTCGTGCTTCGCTTCTGGTATGCTTCTTTCACTCTGTTTCTTGGTGCGAGATTTGGAAATGTGAACTTGTATGTATATTTTGTAGTTCATGTATATGAAGATGTTTACGAATGTGTGTTGTATCAGCAGATTTTTTGTAACACAAGTGCTTAAAAATTGGTTTTAGGTTTGTTTTTGCATATTTTTATTTATTAATGAAATTGTGATCCAAATCGAATTATTGTTACTTACGAGTTGCATCTGTATGTATGGATCTGGTTGCAGTGGGCTAACTTTCAGTCTTCTGGATTTCGAAAAGGTACCTTTCGCTCTAGTATATTTGTGTATACATGTTTAATGTAAGTGTCGGTTTTCTAGAGACACGGCCATTTATGTAGTGATGGAACTCTGATGAGTGAAATTTTCATGCTGAAGGATCCTGCCTGTGACTAATTTTCTTACACCTGAAGTGGATAGATGATGAGTTCTTCATAGATGTAGGTGTTTCAGATGATTTATAATGAAACTTATGGTTTTCTGTAATGGAATTTAGGGTTTGGGGAAGGATCTTTTAGGCAAATTGTGACTATATCTTCTGAGCAAAGTGTAAGGAACCTGGTGGAAGAAGAACGTATACCTGACGCTGGTTTGTCGGATTCTCATGATGAGGTGGCTAAAATTCAGGAAAAGTTCAATTTGGCCAAGCAGAGGTTTCTTAATATTCCTGATGCTTTGGAGAGAATGCCTAAAATGAACCCCAAAGGTAGACATATTCTTATATATTTAGTTGAGTTTAGTTTGTAAACTTTCATTAGTTCGTGAATGTGATCGCTGTTGGCTGTGTTGCTTTTGTGAATCTCAGGTATATATGTTAATAAGAACCTTAGATTGGACAGCATACAGGTTTATGGGTTTGACTATGACTATACCTTGGCACATTACTCTCCTAGCTTACAGAATTTGATCTATGATTTGGCGAAACAACACTTAGTAAATGAGGTATCTCTAGAAATTTGTTCTGACATTTTCATAGAGTTGTTTCATGGCTCACTCTAACATACTAACATTTGGTTTTCCAGCTTAGATATCCAGATGGTTGCTTGGCATCTAAATATGACCAGAGTTTTCCAATTAGAGGGTTGTATTATGACAAGTTAAAAGGATGCCTTTTGAAGCTAGATTTCTTTGGATCAATTGAGCCAGATGGATGCTACTTTGGCCGGCGCAAGGTATGACAATGCATTAGAATGAGATAGATCATCCTTTTTGGGTTTTGATGGTGCACATAAATTTAAGTGCTGCTCTTTATTGTTTACATGTGCAATAGCTTATTATTCATTAATTCTTTTCGTAATGATAAAAAGCTTATATGAATTCTCTTATGGTA
Organism: Arctium minus; assembly: GCA_954870635.1. NCBI lineage: Eukaryota > Viridiplantae > Streptophyta > Magnoliopsida > Asterales > Asteraceae > Arctium > Arctium minus. Next base: position 161,604,154 of record OX941080.1, read on the forward strand.
GTCAAATGGAGGTTATCTGTCCTTTCGCCATGAGATAGATAAACAAAAATGAAGTTGGTAATGAGCATCTCTGCTTGATAACTGATGGTTGATATAGTTTATACTAGACTTTGCAGTAGAAGCGCAAATAAAAAATATGGGTGCTTTTAAGCTTTGTGGGTGTTACTGTAATTCATGAACATCGTGCAAACTTGAAATCATCCTTGATGTGTGTTGCATAGCATGGCTCAGGCCTTAGGGGATATTATAGACAAAATTTAAGAAGTTCAATGAAAGATGACTTGTAATAAACTGACATCTTATTGAAGTCGAAAAATAATTATAGTTGCCATTTACAAGATTAACTAAGCGACTCAATTGTAAAGCAATTAGTTTAATTTGCGGTTTTGTTTTTCCCCAACTTTAGGTTCTTGTATTAATCTATACTAGGGCTGAGAAATTAGGATAATTAAGCCCAAAAATTCTGCACCTTCAAGAGCCAAGAACATGAACGACACATTTCTGTGTAATTGCCTAGGCCTTTTATCTCTCTGCATAGGCACCTTGACGAGGTGTGATGCAGATTTTGCATCACAACATGCACCACTGCTGACACTTTGACTACTTGGTGTGGCCTTACCCTATGATTCACTATATTTAGATTGAACATCTCTCTTTAAAGTCATATGTTCTTTATTATTCATATCATATTTCATAGAAGAAATTGAGAAAGCAAACAGAATACATGACGAAGAAGAGGTATTGGGTCATGCTCAAAGCAACTTATTCAAAATATAGCAAGATATCTTATCACTTTCTTAGGTGGAGATATCTGATCTTTTTACTTAATAAACAGAACAACATATAATAACAGTAGGGGGATGCTATTACTATTATAAAAGATGTATGTCTCCCATTTCCATGCGTTAATAGTGAATCATAGTGTGTGATAGGTCATGATTTCTTTGACGTACATGGATATCTTTCACAAGGAAGATTTCCTCACATGACATACAAATCTGCTTGTTGTATTGCATGCCATTAACAGCTTAGTCGGAAGGAAATAGAAGAGCTCTATGGAACACGACATATTGGCCGTGATCAAGCACGGGGACTTGTAGGTTTGATGGATTTCTTTTGCTTTAGCGAGGTTGGTATTCTTATCTTTATGTTTGAGTGAAAATATTGTCCATTTGTGAAGTAACACTTCATTCTTTCAGTTTTAGAATTTACTCTCTTGCCACCATTCTTTTTGGATATGTATTATTAGCGTATGCACAACAATTCATGCTTATGATAGATATTTGTTAGCTCTTGACCTGCTTTAAGCACTATCTTTCTGTGTGTATTGTTAGCATGGTATTATATTTGGTTTTACATGTTTTAGACACTTGTCTCCTTAATCCAGGTATTTGATGTTGTGATGAGGCAAGGAAGGTATATTTAAGGAAAAGACATTATTTGACAGAGCATGTGGTTACATGAGAAAAATTCTGGATGTAAGGATTTGACACTAAATATTTGCTTAGGATTCGCTCTTTAGAGGAACCTAAGGTGGCGTTTGGTTCGCAGATTCAGATTCTAAGGGTGTGTTTGGTTCCCAGAATGTGATGTGATGGAATCTGGTGGAATTGGAATGTTGAATTCCTTTGACCAGATTCCATTCCCTTGTTTGGTTCAAGCTTTTCAATGGACGGAATCTTTGAATTCCAACAAATTCCATAGATGGAGGATTTTAACATTCCATCATAAAAACAAGGTATTTTAATGGAATGGAATATGATATTTTAATAATTCCAAAGTTACCCTTTACCCTAATCTAATGTTAACACAACCTCCCTCATCAAATCGTATCTGATCTTCCATCGCTCCTCTAGACTCCATCGCTGCTCCCCTGATTTCTTCATCTCGAACACAACTCTCTGATTTCTTCATCTTGAACACAGCTCTCTGATTTCTTCATCTCGAACACAACCCTCTGAGTTTTTCATCTCGAATTTCTTCATCTGCTGCTCGATTTCTTCATTTCGATTTCGATTTTGATTTCTTCATCTCGAACACAACTCTCTGATTTCTTCATTTGCTGCTCGATTTCTTCATCTTGATTTCGATTTCTTGTATCTGCTGCTCCATCGCTTTCGATTTCTTCATCTCGATTTCTTGTATATGCTGCTCCATCGTTGTTTGTATTCGATTTCTTCATCTGATTTCTTCATCTGCAATCTGTATGACTGTATTTATGATTTTTTCATCTGCTTTCTGCATTTATGCTTTCTGGTTTCATCTGCTTTCTGTGTTTATGGTTTATGTATTTCAGATTATGAGATTGGTTTTTGTAATGAATATGGTTCCTGTAAGTGACTCGTGAACAAGATTTTCATGACATGATACTTGGTTAAATTAAAGTTTTGACAAAAAAATTGAACGTCAAAGCATATGGTTTATGCATTCTTGTGGTATTTGCCATAGTTTTAAAAATCTCAATCGGGGCTCGAGGCGTTTTCCCTCTGCGAGGTGAGGAGTGAGCCTTGAGGCGGTCCGAGGCGTAAGCTTCGAGGCGTGTATATGTATTATATATATATATATATATTTGTGTGTGTGTATAATACAAGGTAGAAAACATAATTCCATACCAAATAAAATTCATAAATACTAATAATAAGCAAAATGTGAGAAAAGGAGAAGAGAAATTCCATTCCATCCAAAAACAATTCTGTGAACCAAACGCCACCTAAAGGAATCTGATGGAATTGGAATGTTGAATTCCATTGACCAAATTTCATTCCTTTTTTTGGTTCATTCTTTTTCATGGAAGGAATCTCTAAATTCCATCAAATTCCACAAATGAGGGAATTTAACATTCCTTAGCAACTACAAGGTATTTTGATGGAATGAAATTCTTTTTTTTTTCTCATAATACCACATATGCCCTCAATCCAATATAACCTAATCACATAAAACTTATCTGATTAAACCATGCCTCCATCAGTTCCTTCTCTAAACTACCGCCGATTTGAACCACCGCTGACCACCGACTACCGCCGTTTTGAACCATCGCCGATCTGAACCACCGATCTGAACCACCGCCGACCACCACTGACCATCACCGCCCACCGCCGATCTGAACCTGCCAACCACCACTGACCACCAACCACCATCGTATTTTTAATGGTTATTTTATTAAAGCATGTTTGTTTAGAAAAATTAAATTTATCAAAAAGGGTATTTTGGTCATTTATCAACATTTCATTCCAATTCCAAGGCTACATTCTATGAACCAAACAGACAGATTCCAATCCTTTAAAAGATTCCATTCCAATTCTGTCAACCAAACAGGTGGTCAAACCTGACAACATTCCATTCCAATTCCTTCAAAGTCAAATTCCTTTGGCATATTCCATTCCATCCAAAAACATTCTGCGAACCAAACGCCACCTAAATTGCTGCAATGAATTTGTGTTCATTGACTCCCCTCCCATTCTCATGCCTCTCTCTTTTTTGCTCTCTCTCTCTCTCTCCCCTCCCTTTTTGACTTGTTTCCTTTTCCCTCAAAACACCTAGAGATTGAGGATCCTTTTCCCAATCCTTTAACAAAAATGTAAAAGGGATAATAATTAATAACATATGGCTAAGGTTGTGAAATGGCACACCATATTTCTTCTAAAATAATTTCAAACAGCTTCAGAGGATTCATTGCAAAGAGAGGCAGTGTTAGGGAGTGAAGTACCAAGAGAATCACCTACATGAACATGGATGGGATCTTGGGAGTCTTCTTTTATTACTTTGGTTTATCTTACACGAATTTGAGGGTTCCAGTTCTGGTTTTCTGATTGTGGTTTAATAGAAAAAAAATATATTTTCACAATGATCTTGATTGTAGTGTGCTATTCTTTTGCATTGCAATTGGCACAAAGGATGGCATTGCTAGATGTGTAGTTTTTAGCAAGAAGTAGTGATGAGAACCAATCAGGGCCGGATCTAGAAATTTTTTCATACGGTGGCACCATATAATACAGACAAAAAATAATTACAAAAAACACGGTTTTTATCGACGTCTCTTCATCTTTTTACTGACGTTTAATATTGTCTGATGTGTTTTTAAACTAATTCCACAATTTCGAGGGATTTTTAAAGCTGTTTGCTTGATTACGAGAGATTTTTAAGGGGTTTTTTCGATTTAAATAGATTTTTTCGGTTTTTTTGATTGATTTCGATAGTTTCTTTTGGTTTTTTGGTTGATTATGAGGTACGGTTGCACCTTCTTGATAGTTTCCAAAATAATACGGTAGCACCTTCCAAAACGATACGGTTGCACCTTTCACAAACCTAAATTTTTTTAGCCTTCATCGGAGAAATAATACGGTGGCACGTGCCACCGTATTCAACACCATAGATCCGTCCCTGGAACCAATCTAGCAACCGTTAACTAATTCCCTGGCGTAATTTATTCTGACTGTATTGTAGTAAAGTTGTGTAAGGCAGGTCACTGATTAACACATCAAAGGTAATCCTAAATTAAAGATAACTTAACAAATTAAACATGATGATACGGGAACCCTGTTGATTGATCAAAACATTTATGCGTCCAGGGTCATGGTTTTAAAAAAAGACGAGGTCTGAATATTAATAGATACAGCATGCTTTTGGTTCTTATGCATTTAATTTCTCAAGAATCAAGTGGCCTATCACCAGATGTGAGCTTGAAAGATTCTTAGATGATCCAGTATTTCGCAAAAGCTTCTTGTGGAAGTGCATGTTATTACTTAATCTTCCATTCACCTTCCACGAATAACACAAGCTTTCTGATTTTCAGTTGACACAACTCTGTTTAAGTGTCCAATATGTTGTTTTTTCAAAGTGTCTTCACTTATATAAGAGATCACTTGGATTAAAATCCCATGCATCTTTGACCTGCCTCCAGGCCCCAACTAGTTAGGGATGTATGGCAAATTGAGCTGAATCGAATTGAGTCCCGACTTCCCAGTTCAATTTCTCTTCATACTTTTTATTATTTTCCTTTACCATTTTGTAGGTATGCCTTATTGCAGATATTGTGCAATACTTTGTTGATGCTAAGTTGGAATTCGATGCTTCTTACATATATCAAGATGTACATCGTGCGATTCAGCATGTTCACCGAAGTGGCTTGGTTCATAGAGGAGTTCTTTCTGATCCCCATAGATACCTAGTTAAAAACGTGAGTTTTGTGTAGTAATGTTATACCTTGTTTTGTTATATACTTATTAGATAAAACCAATTTCAAGTTGTCCAAAATATCTTTTGAATACCTTGGCGGTTTTTCCTTTATACTTATTTAGGCTTTGCATCTTCATTTACAGGGGGAGTTTCTATCTTTTCTCAAAATGCTGAAGGAGAACGGGAAGAAACTTTTCTTAATGACCAATTCTCCGTATTATTTTGTCGATGGAGGGATGCGCTACATGTTGGAGGTGAACTCTGAAACATTTTCCAGATCACCTTTTTTTCTCGGCCGACCAACTTGAGTTGTTCTGTTCTTTTGCATTTACTTCCCCCATGATCTCAGTTGAACTATTGAAGACCTTTCCAGTTTTTGTCTGTTATATTGCTTATATTTATATATCTTTTTAAGTTAATGTTCAGTTGGTGATAATTGTACCACGCTGCATACGTCTCTTCTGTATCTGCCACTTATTAGCTACAAGATTGCATTGCAAATGCCAATGTTATGTTTGAGTTGCTGAATGAATTTTCTACTGATATTACAGTTACTTCCCTAAATTTTCGATTCTTATTTATCATTACTTTCCATTAGTACATTGGTCATGAACACAATTTACTCCCTCCAGCTACTCTTTAGATATCTATTCTGATTGGGTTCTTAACCCAATTATCAATTAATAGGGAAATAGATGACTGAAAATGAAGATGGTTGATGTTTTGAAATGCAGTGACTGGTTATAAGTGCTGTAATATGAGTTGTTTGCAGAGACTTTATTAGTCTTATATGGGTATTACATGGATCTCACATGCTAAGATTTGAATAACTACCTGCATGGTCTGTTGGACAGACTACAACATTGTTGCAGTTATAATGTGCTGATAGTATGGAAGCCTCAGAAAATAGTATGATTTAATTCGACTAGAACTCGGACAATGTGAAGCATAAATCTGTACATTGTGTGAACACGTTGTTGCACAAAATTCTAATAGAGAACACCCCATGTACATACTTGACATGGTGCAACTCTTTCATGCACGATTCAAGTGACTGCTTACTCCTCTCCCCCACCCTAAGCCATTATTTGTTCACAGTTATGTTTATATATGTATCTTATTACGAGTGCCTGCAACTGTTAATGTTAAGTATCTAAATGTTATTTCTTGTTAAATAGGATTCCTTGGGTTGTGGAGATTCCTGGAGGGAACTTTTTGAAGTTGTGATCGCCAAAGCAAATAAGCCTGACTTCTACACATCTGAGCATCCATTCCGGTTAATCTGCTTTCTCATTTCTTTGCATGCATGATGCATGATCCATGATCCGAATTACAGGGTTAACATTCACATCTAATTGCATCAAACATTACTTTTGCTTGATTTTCAATATTAAGTGACGACCTATTTGTGATCATATAAAATCTTCACTTACTTCATGTGGTGCTTGGTCTAATAATCAAACCTCTCCCTATGGGATACATGGCTTCACACTTTTGTCCAGTTTCCTTCTTTTATCAATTTGGTCATAAAGACCCTTCTTACCATTTGCATTCTGCCCTAGGCTACATGGCTATTAAGACACTTCTTACCGTATGAATTCCACCATAGGGCTACATGATATAAAGACCCTTCTCACCATACGGTATTCCATTATAGGATACATGCCCACAAAGACACCACCATATGGTATTTCTTTTTTTTTTGGGAAGGGTGTCCTAGGCTATGCATAGACTAATCCCTTGGCAAATTTTGACTGTAAGACATCAGCCCTGATTAAACCTCAGTGACGCCTGAATTCGAACCCTGGGCAGATGGGATATTCCACCACATCCCCCAGGGCCTTAACCAATGTGCCACAACCCTTGTGGTTACACCATATGGTATTTCACCATAGGCTACATGACTATAAAGACCTTTGTCCTCGTATAAAATATCACCCTAGGCTACATCTTATTATTAATGGTTTCACTTATGCAATGCCTGTGCAGGAACAGAATAGTGCTTACGTAGTGCACAAAAACAATAACTCAACTTCGCTTCAAATGAAAATACTATATATCTCAGCTAAATACATTCTTTTTCATCTAATGGATTTTGATTTGAAATGAAAGAAACTCATCAGTAATAGAAATGAATTTGGGTTAAATCTGTTGATGTGGATAGAAACTTGCCTTTTGTTGCCTTTCGGTAGTTTTCTCTTCACATCTATCCTATGTAATTTACTATGTAAATAACCTTCTTAAACTTCTACCACAATTATGATACCCAATTATACTACATTTTACTTTCTAAAACCTTAATGGTAAAAAAGGTACCGTTTTCTGCAGAAATGGTGCAAGGCTATGCTGTCAAAACTAGCCTAACCTTACAGTAGCGTTATACCTATAATGTTATGCTTTCAGTTAAGAACAGCTGTGTGCTTATAAGCATTTTGTCGAGATTTTTTTTTTTGGAAATATATGGTGTAGGTAAAATGGAAGGGAATCCCCTATTTGTAATAAAAATATTCACCTACATTACTCTCATACATTGTCATAATATGGCATTTAATAGGTGTGCTCTGTCACTTTTATCCCTTGATCTTGCCAATTGTACTCGCATTCAATTCAAAGGCCATAATAGTCTGATTATCATTTATCAAATTCTAAGCAGTACTTAGTGTACAAATACCACAAAAATACTTGACTTTACTCTTAATGTGACTAATTCTCATTGGTTAGAAAGATTTAAGCCTTGTATCTATTTCACGTTTATAATACTCAGAGATGTATTTTATACATCAAATTTAATTATACACTATATGTATTAATGCATTTTATAACCTTTAGTTAATGCCCAATTAATTTAATTTTACAATTGATCTCTGTGTATGTTATTTTGGATGAGATTTCCCAGGTGGGATATAATGGGATTGTTTGGTTTGTTTTGGTTGAAGAGATATTTGAGTTCTAGATATTAATTAGATTTCACAATATCTCTAAGTAATGGATTTCATTCCTACTCAACTAATTCAATTACCCGCCATTAGCATTTTGGTAGCACCTCAACTTTCATTATTCAGATCTTTGGTTACATACCACCTTTCATTCTTTAAACTTCAGCCACCATATCTCACTTTCAGATACTTACTTCCAATATTGTATATTAGCCATAATGATAAAATTCTCATTATAAATCCCTAGAATTTTTAGATAAAGGATATTTCTACTTGAGGGGTGTTACAATTTTGCTATGTGATTCTGCAGTTGCTATGATGTAGAGAAGGACAACCTAGCCTTCTCTAAAGTGGATGAGTTTCTTCCAAATAAAATTTACTACCATGGATGCCTCAAAACCTTCTTACAAATTACCAAGTGGAATGGTCCAGAGGTATTTAATAAGATGTGCATGTTGGTTTTTGATTTTTCATAAGATTGCGTAAGGTATTAACTCCTGAATTATGCATACTAAGATTTCAGTTTTAGTTCTTACGGACACTAACATATGCTGCACCAATGGATGCAGGTGATATACTTTGGGGACCACCTATTCAGTGATCTGAGAGGCCCTTCAAAAGCTGGCTGGCGTACTGCTGCAATCATCCATGAACTAGAAGTATGACTTGTATTGCATGCTACTATCTCTGTTCCAAACTAAGGGTGCGTTTGGTTTGCGGGATTGGAATGGATTTGGAGGGATTTGGATTTTATGACTTGTATTGCATGCTACTATCTCTGTTCCAAACTAAGGGTGCGTTTGGTTTGCGGGATTGGAATGGATTTGGAGGGATTTGGATTTCAAATCCATTCCAATCATGCATTTGATTTGCAAGAAAGGATTTCGTTGACCGGATTTCAAATCCGTTGACCATTTTAAAATCCCTCGTATGATGGATTTGGAAATCCTTGGCATTGGGCCTGGATTTGAAATCCAAATCCGATGGATTGTAAAGCGTGATACATATTTCAAATTGTATCGATCCAAATTCGACGTTTACCAATAAAAATAAATTCTTTATAAAACAAACAAATAATAAAAAAAAACTCAATCCAAATCCAAATCCTGCAAACCAAGCAAGACTTGTAAAGAAATGGATTTGAAATCTATTCCAAGGGATTTCAAATCCCCCCAAATCCAAATCTCTCCTTGAAATCCAATCCATTCCATTCCAATCCTGCAAACCAAACGCGCCCTAAGAGTCCACTTTTGACACTAAGAGTCCACTTTTGACATTTAAGAGTCAAACCAGATTAGTTTTCAACTTCAAAAAGATTACAGAAAGAAGTAAGATTAATCCACAACAAGAGTTTATGATGGAAAAAAATATTGAGCTAAAAAATCATCAGTGTAAAATTTGAATTCAGAAAGTACTTGGTTTAATTTTTAAACGTAAAACTGGATCCTAATAATTATGGAGTAGATTACTTGTTTTGCCTTAGGTATAGCACCTTTGAAATCCAGAATTTTAGGCATCTGAATTTTGAGTGATTGCATGTGATAATTTGGGGAACTGGTTGCAAGGGTTAATTTTGGGAATTGGCAAGTCTTATTGCATGTGTTAATTTTGGGAACTGAGCTCTTAAACCGAGTTCTGGGAAGGCCTATAGCGTCTGTGTAAGGCGTGGCTCATGCCATGGCGCCTTGAGGCATGCCGCTGCGTGCGTTTTTTACGAGGCACTATTTTTTTTTAAAGTTTTTTTAGCTTGTATTTTATACTTTAACTTAAGGTTTTACATTTTTATAGATTTACCTAATTACGTAACTCACAGTTTCATGGATTCACACACGTTACGGACTTACGGTTAAAAAGAATCCTAAAACCCTTCCAAGTTCTATTTCGACTATTTGATCACAGACTTTTTATATTGTACTAATATATATGATTTTTCTTCTTCTAATATGAATTCAAATTTGTTAATATAATTGTCTCATTGAATAATAAACAGAACACCTACATGTATATATGTAATTATAGGTAGAGGTTTAAACCGGAGCACCTTCATTTTACGAAAACGCGAGAACACCCTTATATTGTAGTCAATCACACGTGATAATACATGTAAGAGGATCTGATGTTGCGCGGGCGACTTGGTCTGTGACCTAGGGTCGCCCGCGTCTGATTTAACGTGTATCACATGTGATGGACTACAGTATCACATGTGATTGACTATAGTAAAGGGTGTTCTCATGTTTTGTAAAATGAAGGTGTTCTCGTTTGAACTCTTCCATGTAATTATATATATATATATATATACATGTGGGCGGGTTCAAATAAGAAGGCTAAATATCGTAATAAGGTACGAAGGGAAAGTTAAAAGAAGGTTCATATGTGAATCCATTGAAAAACCTGAACAAAATCAATTTGAAGATGTATATGTGAACCGATGTTACAGATTATTCATATGGATTCACTTATGTATCTTCAAATGAATTTTTTCAATGATTCACATATGAAACTTCTCTTGACCTCCCCTCTTGACCTTCTCATGATATTTAGCCTTCTTATTTTTACCTCCCACTATATATATATATATATATAGTGTTTGGTTCATTTGAGAAATGATAAATATATGAGAAATAGAGAAGTAATCCTAGCCATTCATATGGTCAAGATCGGATTTGACTAGTCAAATATTGCGGCTTTGACCGGTCAAAAGTTGCGGCTATCCCAAAAATAGAAGGACAATTTCGTAAATTTTACAAAACACACGGGCTGTGTTCATATATGAACATGTATAATTCACATATGAACTATATGTTCATATATGAACCAGTGCAATTCACAATTGAACTCTTTTAACAGATTTATATATGAATCTTTGTGGCAACTTAGAAGTCTACGGTTACACCGTTGGGAGTCAGAGGATCCATAGTACCTGCAGCCTCCCGGACTTCATATTCATCATTTTTGACGCACCCAGACATTAGACCAAGCAGGAACCGGGGATCAAAGTTCCTACAAGAATGGAATATTCCATAGCATTCGCTTCTATTTATTGCATGCCTAAAAACAAGTTTGAGTAAAGTACGCTTATTTAATACCTTTTCCATGAATCAGTTCAACTAATTAACAGATTCATATATGAATCTTTGTGATTCATACAGATTCATATATGAACTCATCCCGTGTATTTTACGAAATTACCTCTCTACCTTCTATAGACCACCCAAGGAATTATCCGGTGCTTCGCGGTCAAAGCCACAAATGTTGACCAGATGAAATGGCTAAGATTACTTCTCTATTTCTCATATATTTACCATTTCTCAAATGAACCTCTCCCTATATATATATATATATGACATACAAATTTGCCGCTTAATATCACTCCTTGAAAAATACCGCGTCCTTGCCACGGCATGTAAGGCTCGAGGCTTGACCTCGTGCCACCATGCCATGCGTCACGCCATTTAGAACCTTGGGAATTACTGATCAGGTGTTTGTCCCAATTATTGCTTGTGACGTCTATGATTGTAACTCTATTACCATCCGAAACCCCTCCATCTGTTTTGACACAGCTACTTTACTGGATTGGTATGCCTTACTAGCAACCACATTGTTGTTACTGTATTTTGATTTAAGATAGGCAGTGGATTCTTCATTCTTGTCCTCCAAGACCTTATGCTGTCTTCAGAAAATCTGAATAAGCTGACCAACCAAATGCTAAAACATCTCGGACGTGCTATTCGTTGCACCACATGATTTATTAAGAGAACAAATCTACCAATGCAAATAGCTTATTTCAGTACCTCTAGGTCCTGGATCTAATTTACCTCTGATACTAGTAAGATAAACTTGAGACTACGATTCCTGCGAATTTTTATATAAAAGCTGGACTTTGTCCTCCTCAGAAGTAGATCTATTAACATTCTTGAACGAGTGTCTCCAGCTAGAGTCATAGATCTTTTTTCGCGGCTCCTTCAGTCTCGCATCCCTAAAGTACAAGAAACTGTGTTTCTTTTTGTTGTTGCTTATATTATGTAGAAAATGGGGGTAGTGGTGAAGTTTGATTTTTGACCAGTGAACTTCTATTAATCCTTTCTGATGGACATTGTGGAATTTCAGTAGATTTAACTATGTTTTTGTCTGATCAGAATAAATACACGTGTGTGCACGGGTATCCAACTAACAAATTTATACATCTTAATTGTTGTTGATTGGTTTATTGTATGCAGCATGAGATAAAGATACAGAATGAAGATGGTTATCGTTTTGCACAGGTATCCATGGAATGTTTATTTTTGCCAGGTTGTTACATGTCTTGTTTCCCATTATCATTTTTCCATCACCAAAAATCCACCGGCCGATACGAAGTCATCATTCCTAGCATGAAGTCCTCATTCTGTCTGTGCTTATACATGGATGTTTTAACCTCATAAAATCTAGAGGGACTTCTCACATTCTAACTCAACCTTCTTTCCATCATCTCAAAAGTAGTTCTATTTCCCCTCCCCACACATCACACACTCTCCTGCAGTTTAGATTTAGTTGCTTCCACTTTTTCTTGTCCCATTCCTCGTATTTTTTGGCTTGGCTATTTGAGATATATTTAACTTGTAGATACTCATTTCCATACTGTCTTGTACTGGTGATTGTTTCATGTTATTACTAGATCACCATTTATTATGTTTCTTAGAATTTATTTTCCAAATACAGGCGAAGTTCCATATCATACAAGAACTTTTGGGCAAATTACATTCAACTGTATCTAGTAGTTATGCATGTGATACTTTCAAGTCCCTGTTGGGTGAACTGAACGACGAGAGACAGAATGCACGTCGCACGATGAGAAATATGTTCAATGAATCTTTTGGGGCGACGTTCCTGACGGACACTGGCCAAGAATCAGCTTTTGCTTATCACATCCATCAATATGCAGATGTGTATACCAGTAAGCCTGAGAACTTTATGTTCTATCAACCTGAGGCCTGGCTTCATGTACCATATGATATTAAGATCATGCCACATCATTTGAAGGTATATAAGTTCAATTTTTTTTTCTTTTCAAGAAACATCTCCTGTATGTTTGCATTCGAGTAGAAAATTCCATCTAGTATACATGATCATGAGAGATACCCTAAACATTAATGGTCCTATATATATATATATAATTAAATAGCGTTTGACGGATCACTTGAGGTATTACTGTAATGATAAATTAATGAATGGATTGCGGGTGCAGGTTTCATCAAGCTTGTTTGAGAGTTGATGGCTGGCTGGGTGTAGGGAGGAAATATAAAGAAGAAAACACAATGGTGGGTGTAAAGCTGTTAGTGGGGGTGACAAGTTTTGGGAGGTTTGGATCTGTATAGCTATTAATTCATTTGATGATTCATTGATTTTTGTGATATAGCAAACATAGCCAGGCAGCAATCCCTCCATGATCTCGCTATTTTTTCTTCCTCAAGGATATGTCAAATAATTCTACATCTTCCCAAATCTTAAAACAGTAAAACATGGGATTAATGTCCTCTCACAAACACTTATTACCGATTTATTGTTAATATCAATAAAGATATAGAACAATGATGCATCATCTTTTTTTCTCCCTTTTTCTGGTTTGATCTCTTTGTCGTAGTTGTAGTTGTAGTTGTTTCCATCTAGATTTGGTTGGTGTGGTTTGTTTTTTTTATTTATGTTTGGATGTATTATGTATAGGGTCTCTAGAATATGGTTGGTTTTTTTTTTCTGTTTGGGTTCGGGGGGGGGGGGGGGGGGGGGGGGAACTCATCACTTAGGTTTTCGTGAAAACCTAGAAAAATCTAAATTTCTTGAAGATGGAGGTGATGATAATGAGCTATTGATTTTTACTTCCACTCGACCAAATACTCTTGGATTTTTCCAAAACTAACAATCTATCATTAAAAATCTCTTAAAGACGAAACCATAGCACTTTGAATCACCAAAAACGGAGTAGAAATGAAAGAGATATGAAGAAATAAAGAATGAGGCTGAAAATCGCGACTCTATGCACACTGGTACCCCCATGCGATTGTGCCATGCTATAATGACAATCGCGGGCACAATCGCTCAGATTGTACAGAGAGTTTTGTCCTTCAGCGATTGTGATATGCTATAGTGATGGTGTCACAATCGTTGACACTATATAACTGAGAATGCACCGAACATTGTTCTGGCAATAACTTCTTTGTTTTATCTCTGATTTTGCTCTAGAAAGAACCGTTGGACTCGATTTGAATTCCTCATCTAGCAAGACTATAAATCTAGTATTTAATCCCAAAATCCCATTTCCTCTATTTCTCTTAAAAGATCGATTTTTACACTAACTTGAAGTAGTATTTACCCAAAAACTTCGGGTGTTACACCATTGTCATAATTACATGGCACATTCGTTGGGACGACCAACCACTTGGTAATCACCGTTGCTATTGTGACATGTCACAACTGTATGATATTATAGTCGGGACTGCCACACTTTCAGTACAATCGGTGCTATTGTGACAGGTGTCACAACCACATGGCACTATAGCCGGGACTATCACACTTTTCGTATCATTGATGCTATTGTGACATATGTCACAACCACATGACACTATAACCGTACTCCATATATGGTTCTTCCTTTACCGATTCACCCAGTTCAACACTTTTCTTCAACTGGAATAAAATTTAGGGTGTTACATCATATATATATATACATAGCTTCACTTCCATTTTGTGCTTCATATTTTGTGTCCAATTTTTTTTGAAATATAATATTTTATTTTGTATGATTCAGTTTAGATTTAAGAGTAAATTACATTCCTAGTCCTTGTGATTTATGTGTTTTAACACTCTGGGTCCCTTTTTTCAAATATCTATGGATTACATCCCCGTAGTTTGCATTTTATAACATATTGGGTTCTGACAGGTAATCTTATTTACCCTATTTTTAACTCATTTTTAATAATTTTAAGCAATTTTTATTTCCCTATAGAGTCTATTTTTCATGTATTTTGTTTTAAAAAAAATGCCACTGTTTGGGCCAAATTTTGATGGGATGTTGAAGAAATTACATGGGTTAAAATCTAATATTTTCTTGCTACAAACTATTGGGCCTGTTGGTAGGCTTAAAAAAGCATTTAAAGCCCATAACTTGTCTTCTTGGTTATAAATAGATAGGCATTAGATGGGAGAGAGGATATAGCCATATATGGTTATGCTTAGCTCCTTGATACTAGTAGGAAGCATATATAAACCATTGCACCTCTTATCTAGTTGGTTGTTTAGCCACCCACGTTTTAAGTGGTTTGATTTGGTAAGCCGTGGGATGTTGTGCAACATCAAGTATAGTATAGGATCACAAGTTCAAACTCTTTCTTTTGGATCGATTGAATATATTGCTACTTCGTCATTTAAATTGTTGATGCGTTATTATCTCGTTACATTCTCGAAACTTTTACTCATCTCGTCCGGTTCGATTAATTTTGGTTTTTATTTGGTTTCTACTTACAATTTTAGTTCTATTACGATCAATCTTTTCGGATTCCCAACCTTGTTTGGTTCACGGTTTGTTGTAGTATTAAAATTGTGTCGTGTTTCCAAAATTATAAAAACCTTCCCGCATATTACGACAATTACGTTAACAATTGACAAGGACTCTCAAAGTAAATTAAATACTAAATCCACATTTAAAACAACATTTTCCATCATCATTTCTAATTCCATTTTAATTTTATGATTCCCGTCTTACTTTACCGTCATTTATTTTACCGCACTTTAATTCCCGCAATTTAATTTCTGCAATTTAATTTATGTACTTTAATTTTCCGTCTATTACTTTCCGTCGGTTAAAATTCAGCAAATTATTTTACGTTCTTTACTTTAAGTCTTTTATTTTAAGTAATTTTATTTATTTGTCTAAAGAGAGGTTACTTGTGCAACACTCCTACGATTTCTATCGTTGATTGTTTGAAAACACTAACCATCTCTTTTAGTTAACAATAATTTTCCTTTTTCTTTTATAATTAGAATCCAAACTATGATGGACTAATCGTCTTAATTCGGGGTATAAAGTTAAGTTCAGACCGAGACTGATAAAAAGATAAAACGGTGTATCGTATCGCATGATTGTCCGACGTTGTTTAAATTAAAGTTATATTTTATGTCGGATTGCAATTAATCAATTGACAACTGATTCGTTGTATGACGACTTATTTAAGTTACATAAAATATCGATTTTAAGATAACGAAGGAATGCAATCTCATTTTTTTATCCAATTATTAATTTTATTCTAACGAAACTTTGTACCCTATGCTTTTTATAATTAAACTCTTCAGTAGTGTTAATTAAAACCCCAACCAAAATATTGTTTTCGAATTCGCCATCTGAGACTCGTTTTTACATACTCGACTTTCAAGGAGAACTTTTCCACCCTTCCCCGTGGGATCGATATTCGGTACTTTGTACCATTATTACTTGTTAAAAACGGTATTAGATTGAGATGTATACTTGCGTCAAAATCTACTTATTTGCATTTTAAAAAGGTGTAAACACGAAAAGACACGACAGGTTCCTAAATCTAACTCCATCCAAAAAATGCAATTAGATGAGTTAAATTAGAGGAGCAGTTTATTCTTTTTACACTTTCTTTACCTTTTCTTTTAAAAGAATTCAAAATTTCTTTCCTTTTTATGATTTTTTTAGTTTTTATGCATTATAATATATATATATATACATATATATACACACAAACAATAACCAGTGAAACATCGTTTCCTCCCCACCGATGAGACCCTCGACTTTTCCTCCATCGGCCGGTAAAACCACTGCCTTCTCCTACTCACCAGTGAAACCCCATCTCCTTTCCACCACCACCACTACGTCGTCGATCACCCCAACTTATGGCCTCTCCTTTTCCCCATGAAGGGGGTGTTTGGGATTGCTTATTTGAAGTGCTTTTTAGCTTATTGCGATTTGGCACCGGAGATAAACACTTTTAAGTGTTTGGATGGGGAAAAATGAAAAGAGCTTATAGCGGTGCCAAACCGCTGAAAAGCTGTTTTTGATAAGTCATTTTGTTCTAACTTATCAACTTATTTGAAAAGTGCTTATTACTTTTTTGGTTATTTTGTATGTATAAGCAATCCCAAACATTTTTAAATAACAACTTATTAACTTATTACGTTTTGGTACCACAATAAGCTAATCCAAACACTTTTTAAAAACTCCGGTTTGACACCGCATAAGTTAATAAGCACTTTTCAAAATAAGCATATGTTGTTTTAAATAAGCAATCCCAAACACCCCCGAAGAAACCCAAGAGAAATCCATGACCGCTGTCATACCTTATGCACTTTGGCGTACATATTTATACCCCCCTCATTCTTCTCTTCATCTTCTACTTCTTCCCTGATCAAGCACGACCCATGGAAAAACCCACGACCACCGTTGGAGGCCCCTAGAGAAACCCACGACCACCTCCCTAGCTTCTACACTTCGTCGTACGCCATCATACCTCTTTATTCCTCTCTTCATCTTCTATTTCTTCCCTGACTCATGAGCGCAACCTTCAAGAACCGTCGACGGAACCTGGAGATGAAAGGGATTTTGGTTTACAATCCAGATCTAGATTCATGGGCTTTGTTTGATTGATTGATTTAGATTTAGGGGTTTTATTTGTTTGATTTAGATTTTGCTTTCTTCCAGATCTGCTCCTCCTCAATCATTCTCACAAGTGAGTTTGCCGTTTGATGAGATTGGGATGAGTTTATTGTTTGATTAAAGTATTTGATTCAAGTGTTCTTCCCCCATCAAAGGATGCTTTGATTCAAGGTTTGATAATTTATGATATTTATCTTAGGGTTTATTTAGGTTTTTGAATTAGATTTTGGGTCTGTATTACATATCTTTTTATGAATTTATACAAAATCATTTGATTATATTTAATGTTTGTTGTTTTATGTTGATGTTCAAAAAGGAATGTTCTCGATGGGTTCATGGATTTGATTTGATCTGATTTTGAATATTGTTTAATTTCAAATTTATTTTTGATTTTCATGTGTGGGTTTTTGATTTTGATTTTGATTTTCAGTTTTAGTTATTAGCATTTGGATTTGAGTTGATTTGTTGTGTTTGGTTATGTTTGGTGTGTGATCTAGTGTACGGTAGCTGGAGATGTGGCAATGGCCGAAGAAGATGACATGAAAGGAAAGGGGTGGGGTGTCATACCAGAGAAGATGAAGAAAATAGAGTATATTACATTCTTGGTCCCTATGGTTTAAATAAATAAATAGAGTAAATTACTTGAAAATAAAAAATAAATTAAAGGATTAAAATACCCCTCTTAACTAACTGAGTTAACGACATATTTTGGATGGAGTTAGATTTAGAAACCCAATACGTTATAAAATACAAACCACATGGATGTAATCAATAAATATTTCAAAACAAGGACCCAAAATGTTAACACACATACACCGCAACCAAGAATGTAATTAACTCTAGATTTATTTTATTCATTGGTCATGCTTTATTTAGGTAAACATGTTTATGTTTTTATCATTAAATAATATGTTAAATATTAGATTATTATTAAACTTTTTATTAAATTATAGTTTTAAGTGTAAGCATGTAGAGTTAAAGGCAGCTATCACGATGAATTGTCCCCGTTCGTAGCTTTTGGGGAAGCTAACGAGTTCATTAGCCCTTTAAGAAGCTCTATAAACTGTCTAACTCTCAAATATATAGTTTTTAAACCCAAAAAATTAGGGGTGTAACTGATGCGAGTCAAGCTCGAGTATCATTATACTCGACTCGAATTCGAAACCCAATTCTCAAGTTCGAACTCGACTCGAAAACTCGTGAGTGGTGAAAATTCAAACTCGATAACCAATACCCAAGCTCAAACTCGAACTCGTTTCAAGCTCGAACCAAACTCGAACTCGAATAAAGCTCGAACTCGAACTTGTTTCAAGCTTGAACTCGTTTAATGCATAACAAACAAAGGCTTGTTCATTTTGTTCGTTCAACTCAAACAAACAAAACAAACAAAAAAAATTGTTCATATTAATGTTCATGTTCGATTGTTTAAAAAGTCGGTGTGTTCGTGTTCATTTAGGGTGCGTTTGGTATGCAGAACAGAGTGAAACATGACAGAATAGAACAGACTTGTCCCATGTTTGGTGTGACCATATGTGGGACACGCTAGAACTAAGTGGAACAAGCATGGGACACACTTGTCCTACTCCAATCCCCTGGAACTAAGTAGAAGAGCAATACTTTGATTAATATACCCTTTGTTAAAAACATAAAACATGTCTTCTCATCATCCACGCCTCCAAGCTAGGGGTGTGCAAAATCCGAATAGTCCGAAATCTGAATCCGCATCCGAACCGAAAATAAGGTGTTTTTGCAAAACCCGAATACCCCGAAATCCGATAATCCGAAACCTGACATTTAGGAGGATATCCGGGTTCGAATTGGGTTTGATCGTTGGCCACCCAACCCGTCTGAAAACCCGAAATAACATAAATCTATATTTTAAATACTATATATATATATATATTTATTTATTTATCTAATTATTTTTTGAAAATCGTAAATTATAGTCTGTTGAAATATTTTCTAAATTTTAAACTTGCTATATCGATTTCATCAATCTTTCAATCGCTTGTATTCATCCTAAAAAACGATTGAATTTATATATAACTTTTGCATTATATAATACCCGAACCCGACCGACATCAATCCGAAACCCGACCAACCCAAACCCGAAACAACCTAAAATCCGAAACTTAAAATTTGGGTTTTGATTTCCATATCCAAAATCCGATCGTGATAAATTAGTTTTATGTTTTTGATAATCCATTGCACTATGTATTAGTGATGTAAATTAGTTTTATGTGATGTAATCTATGATTTTTCATTAGGGGTAAATTCGTCACTTAACCGGTCTAGTCCTGTTCTGTCTAGTTCTGTCTAGTTCTGTCATGTCTTGCCAAACGCTAGATAACTGTCCTGTTCTGTTCCGTCCTGTCCTGTTTCATCTTGTCCTGTTATGTTCTGTCTGCGTACCAAACGCACCCTTATGTTCGTTCATTAAACACATTAAATGAACATAAAAAGTACTTAAAACAAACTAAAGGGGCTCCCAATTCAATGAGGCTCCAATAACTCTTCACTAATAATCAAACCACCAAACTCAAGGCAAAGGGCTCGAGCCATTGGGCTCAAAAAAAGCAAAGCAAAAAGCTATGGAATAATTGGAAGGGATGCATGAACCTCTTCACTAATAATCAAACCACCAAACTCAAGGCAAAGGGCTCGAGCCATTGGGCTCAAAAAAAGCAAAGCAAAAAGCTATGGAATAATTGGAAGGGATGCATGAGCCTTATTTATATAGTACAATTCAAGGCTTTTGATTGAGTATCCCACTAATGTGAGATGGAAAAACTTCATCTGAACAAAAAACTTCCTTTACTTGAAGGGTTTCTTTTATTTTAATATTAATTTTTTAGTTACTATTTTATTATTATTTTATTATATTAAATGAACTATTATTAAAAAAATCACATTATATTTTATAAATTATACTATAAATTAATTATATATAAAATATATTCGGGTATATCACGAGCTTATCGAGTCGAGTATTAGATAGTTCGACTCGTTAGTATGTTGAATCAAGCTCGAGTCGAGCCTATTTAAATCTAGTGTTAATCGAGTCGATCTCGAATACTTCGCGAGTTATCTCGTCTCATTTACACCCCTAAAAAAACATAGTGGTGAAATCAATTAAATGGGTCGGCAGACACATGTCAAAAATCCTTTAACCCTTAAAAACTATAGGTTATATCAACCACAACAATTTTGACTTTTTGGAGTCCATATTTACCACTTCTATTTCTCCACTTTACTCACTACGTGTCCATTCCATCATACAAAACTACTATAAATACATCAACCATCTCTACATTCATTTCATATCTTCAAGTAATACATCTTGACCTTCTCTTCATCCAAGTCAACCCAAGCATATATAATGGCATTCATGAGGTTCCTACTACTTTTTTCTTTGCTTCTCGCTACTTTGGCCATTTTGTGTGTCGAAGGACGAGTTGCCCGCAAGGATTTAGGTGTGGATCTTGGTGGCGTTGGTGTTGGAGTTGGGGCAGGGGCTGGGATTGGTTTAGGAGGCGGTGGAAGCGGTTCTGGAGCAGGGGCTGGATCTGGATCAGGTTCAGGATCCAGGTCTAGCTCCTCTTCCTCGTCAAGCTCTTCGAGCTCGAGCACTAGCGGCTCTGGTGGAGGTGGTTCTGAAGCAGGATCGTCAGCAGGATCCCATGCTGGATCAGGACATAGAGGTGGCAATTAATAAATTAATGATATTGTGTACGAGATGTTAAAATTTACATATCACCATATTTGTATTTATTTAAATAAAATAAATGGTGTTATTACCTATCAGTATTTTAGATAAAATCGATCTCTTTTTCGTAATATTGTACTCTTTCCTTCCCAAAATAAGTGTCCACCATTGAAATGACACATTTTTTGACATACATAATTATTACAAATTTTTGTTAACCAAATGACATATTTACCCTTATTTAATTTCTCTATATTCACAACTCGTAAATATTTGTGCATTAATTAAAGCTAAATTTGAGAATTTAGTTATCTACTTTTGAAAGTGGACACTTATTTTAGAACAAACATAAAGAGAAACGTAAACATAGTGAGTATTAAGTTTTCTATATATACATGATATCAACGTCCTTATGGCATAATTTGACCCAATGAGATTTGGCTGGTAAATCTTAGAAGGTTAAACTTTTGTAAACGTAAGAAATGTGTGCGAATACAGATATAAGTATTATATACTTCAAAATATAGACTGATTAGAAATGAAACCGTTATATGACATTATCAGCCTTCTTATTTTATATCTTATTGAATTTGTTTGTCATGATATAATATTAATAATTTTATGGAAAAATACATAGTTACAATAAAAAAAAATACTTCGATCCTTATTGATTTTTATAAGAACATCTCCAACAAATTCCCCAAAATTTTCTCTAAAATGGAGAACCAAAAGTCAAAATCTCCAAAAAGATTACATTCATCTCCAATAGATTCCCTATTTTCGAGAATCCAATATTGATTATAATATTAAAATATTTCATTTATCTAGAAAAATATTGGAGGGAGGTTCAGAGAAAAAACCTAAAAATATGAAAAACTGAGCAACACCCTAATAGTCATTCATCTGGACGGTATGCATATGTGCATACAAGAATTGAAGTTGTTTTTTGGTTTGCACGTGTGCATTATGCACATGTACATATGCACACGTGCATGTTACAAATTACTAGTATGCATATATATATATGCATACCGTCCAGATGAAAGATTACCAGAGTGTTCCTCAGTTTTTCATTTTTTTTGTGGTTTTACCATGAACCTTATCTCTCTAAATATTTATTTTCAGAGTTTCCTATTGATGCCCTCACTTGGTAATCATTTTCGGGGTATTATTCATATTTGGAGAAAGAACCCTTCTCTCCTAATTTCTCCATTTTGGAGATAAATTTAGATAAGTTGTTAAAGCAAAATATTAGCTTAAAATTTCTATTTTTCCATTTTTCTTCATTTTGAAGAAGATAGTTGAAATTTTTTTGAAGAAATAAAAGTTATAAATAAGTCGAGTATTAAAAACCTTTATTTGATAGATTTTCCTTTCTTTTTTATGATTATAATATAAATGTTTACACTATTACTACATATAAGATAAAGCAATAGGGTCCAGTTATTTTACAAACCAGTGAAATATAACAAATCTTACATACCGCATTCAACCAATCATAACTTCTAATTTTTTTCACTTTTTATTAATTATGAGGGTTGATTAATCAAGAATATATGAAATAATTTCATTAAGAATATATGAGGGTTGATTAATCAAAAATATATGAAACAATTTCATCAAAGAAATAATTATATGAAACAAATTCATCATAGTAAACGCTTTCATGAAACATATTCATTCAATTCAAGAAGAAAAACTACGGTTTATACGGTTTGTTAAATTTTACTGGTTTGTAAAATAGTCTTGACCTAAAGCAAATATTGTTTTATTGTTTTTATATATTTTTAGGGTTCTATCTTAAAAAACAGTCTATTGTCATCGATAATTTATAATTTTAATTATTAAGTTATAATTAACTAATTTATAGATTTTTTTATCATTAAAGTTTGTATTTGTTCGTAACAAATTTATAGTTTTTTTTTTCTTTATCATCCATTTAAAAACAATCATAAAAAGTAAACACTTATCCAACATTATGCACCCAACCATTGCTACTTTTTTAAAACATTGAATGAAATGAGATTTAAAAGGCAAAAAACAAAACAAATTCTTTGTGTTACATTTGAAACATGATTTAGGTTGAAAACTCTCTATTTGATTTTGCTAATCAATTTTCAATGTACGAGAAGCTTTGGGTATCATTAATTTGTCTTCCTTAATTATCAAAGCTAATATGATATGTCAGTTAGAACCAATGTCTATAACATCTGTGTTTCGGTAAATTAAATTATTATGGGTTTAATGTGTTTTATAATCAACCAATAGATGTGTTACCAAGTTTAGGTGCATTTTGTCATTTAAACAGAGTTGGGTAGTCAAAATACTATAAAATAAACTTGAAATATCTTAGGTATAAAACCATCAAATCCCCAACACATCTCCATTGTTGGTTCTAGAGCTTCAAATGGAGAAAATCTCCCTATTTGCAAGTGAAGAAAATACTTGTTGTGATTAAAGAAGGAATATATGTTGGTGTTAGTGGAAAGAATACTAGCTTGAAAATTAGATCTCAAAACCAGCATTGAAGCTTCAATTTGAGCTCAACCATGATAAACCTCCGTAACCTAGGGTTTCTTCTTCTTGTTCAAATCTTGCATTGACAGTGTTGGGAGCGGAGCTACATAAGTTGTATTGTATGTATTTTGAGTGGATATAGGTTTAAAGAACATATTTTCTTCCTTCAAAAGGTATATCCACGTTTTGGGTTGTTGGTGGCCGTTTTTGTTACTGTCTAGATCTTGTAAAAATCTTAGTAAATCACTCCTAGATCGGTTTGAGGCGTATAATATGTCTCTGGAACCGTTGAGTTGTCCTCTACAAATTATATGTTTTGAGGAAGAGCTGATTCGGTCTACAAGTAAGTCAAAAATTGAGTTTAATAGCACAACTCGGTTTTATGATGGGATTGAGTAAACGATCTTCAAATAATCCTATAAAATTTGTTTTAAATCCGTTGGGGCTGATTCTTGAAGTGTTGGAAATGTCAAGTGGTGATTACACATGATTTATCTAGGTAACAAGAAGATTGTGCAAGTTAGATGAAAACTAGGTTTAACATAACTTAGCAATGTGAGTTCAATTTACTTTGTGAAAACTTTGTACATGTCAAACATGTATATTTTGGAGTCTTAAAATGTTTTCCCTAAGATTTATCAATTGTGTTGGTTAGTTGATGAAGTTGCATCTTTTGCGCATTTTGATTTTATAAAATGTTGAGTAATGCTTACATTTTGAGGATTTTGGACATTTTAATATCAAATCATAAAAGATGTGGATTTTGATGATTTATTGTGCATGTGTGGATTATTTGATGTTAACGCATTATTGATACGTTGATTTTATGAATCATTAGAAATTACATATGATTTGAGTTTCTTGGGCTTTGTGTTATTTTGGGTCATGAGATTTAGGGGTTGTTTACCAAGTTTTTCACTAAGATCAGCAAGGATAAATTTATCTGTCTGGATAAATTTGGTGATATTGTTTACTTTTTTATCTGAATCAACAGTCTGAATGACAAAAATGACCAATTTATCCCTGATATTGAATATAAATTATAAGTTGTTTTATAGACTACTGTTTGTTTTTTAAACAAAATTATATTTCTAGAACACAAAATTTGTCTAGCTACAACACATCAAATAATGTCTACAATCTAATGTTAAGAAAAAAAACGTTGAAGAAAATCTGTCCATACCCTATCCATACATCAAAAATCTAACCGTACCCATGGAAGAGCTGTAAATCCTCAAATTGCCATCGTTATCTAACTTGGTGAACCTAAATATATCAGGACCTTTGGCATAATCACTACTGCAAGCCATAATTACAGTTAGAGGTGGGAAGCATAGGATCTGAAAGGGAAAACATCCCAATTGATTGTAGACCTAAACTTGGTGAAGTTAGGTTAGCATTGACTGATGAATTCAACCCTAAAGTCCAATACACAATGGAATTATTCCATCTAAGAGTTAAATTCCCAGAATTAATCAATCAAAAGGAGTATAACCCAGAACGCAAAACGTTATTCACTGTGAAATTCTGGGTAGGAAGTATGGTATATGAGGGATTATCAAATGTGGACCATACAGAAATGGATCCATTTCGGAGGAGTCACGAGTTGGAGATAAGCGGACTCGAACCGCTGACATCCTCCATAGGGTAAACCACCACCTCTCAGGTCCCCCGACTGATTCTACCATAGAGGCCAACGATAGACAATAACCCCCCCCCCCCCCGGCGAACACAACTTACAACTTTCATCGTAATGTGCTCTCCAAAGAGCAACTCTTCTCAAAATCTCACTCAAAAGGTGTGACGCCACGACGGGCGGTATTGGAATGCCACACGAGGAAGTCGGAGGATTCGTTAACGAGATGAAGGTTGCTATTGGGAAGGAAGGTGAGGGAGGCGGTGGAGTCAGCGACGACGACGTCTCCACCGACTTTCCAGACAGGTATGTCATTGTAGGTGATGGCAGCGAAGTTGGTGTCGGGGGATTCAGAGATGAAACCAAGATAAAAGGTATTATTGAGTGAGTTCCATCTTTGATTGGGATTTGTGGCTGAGAGAGATTGGCTTGGTAGGATATCGGCGACGGAGGAGGATACAACAAAGAGGATTGTTGATAGGAGTAATTGTAGAAATGGGTTGAAGACGATCATTGTTGGGTTTTCCGGTGGTATATGTGGAGGCAGGGTTATGACCTGATACGTTTCTTTTTTCTTAAAGTTAGAAATGTCAAAATTTTGTCTTAATGGGGACAACACCTCCCTTCCCTACTTAGCGAATAAGCCATTTTTGTGCACGCAAATAAGCCATTAAGCCATAAGTAAACACCCCAAACGTCTGCGCGAATAAGACATTTTTGTCATTAAGCTCATTAAGCTAATTAAGCTACAAGTAAACACCCCCTTATTTGGGGACGGGGACAGGGATCCCTGTTTGTCTCAAACCGGGGATGGGAACGGGGATGGTTATCGCACTCCCCGCCCCGCCCCGTCCCCGTCCCCGTCCACGTTATATATTTTAATTAATAATTAAAAATATATATTATTTATTTAAACTAAATCAGTAATTCATAATTTTCTATTTCCTAACTAGGTTTAGAATATAAAATTGTTATTTTTTTGGATGTTAGTATGTATTTTGGATGTCAAATCAAAATACAATTACTCGATAATATTATATTATTCGATATCTTTTGGTACGTCTGCTGTTAAGTTTTTTTTTTGGATTAGGTTGAATTTCTTTTGGTTTTAGGTTATTAATTATTATATGATGTTGTGATTTTTTTTTGTATTAAATTAAATTTATTCCGTTTTTAGGTTTATTGGAAATATGTGTGGTGACTCATATATTTGATTTAAATAGCTTATATAAACGGGAAAAAAATCCCCGTTTCCCCATTGGGGATCCCCGTTCCCCATTAGGGAGGAGGATGAGGATGTGATCATATTCCCCGGAGGGAATGGGGACGGGGATGAAGATTAGGGATTGGGGATGGGGATGGGGATTGTGGTGCCCGACCTATCCCCGCCCCATTCCCATGCCTAGATTTATTAAACTCTTTGAATGAGTTATGGAGTTTATAATTATTCATTTTGGATTAGTCAAGGAAGTGGAAGAGCTTATCGACTCGAATTTGGATAAATACTCGTTTGGGGATTTTGCCCGACTTTTGAGTTGGAATAACGATTTTCAAACCTTTTGACTTATAAGTTGTTTAATTGATGAGTATTGGTAATTTATTGGTTTATGTTGACTTTTATGTATAGTCAAATAAATATGGAGTTTATTGGCTTGATTTTAGTCCATTCGACTTTTGGGGACAATTGTCCGGGTTAAATTACTCAATAATGAGTTTGGGTATGTTTTACATTTATTGCATCTTTATTTAAGATTTACATGTGTTGAGTGCGTTAGTCATTCAATTGGAGTCATGTAATTTAGACTGTAAATGCATTAGATCCATAGGCATATTTGTCAGTCTTGAGCCATTGGGTTTAGTCAAGTGAGGAGTTTTGATGTTCCTAGCTTGGGCCCTTCTGGCCGTGAAGAGAAAACTTTTGAGGTTCTCTTCTTGATATTGGTTTGGACAAATGAGGAGTTTTGATGTTCTCTCTTTAGTACCTTTGATTTTAGGGAAGTGAGGAGTTTTGATGTTCTTATCTTAGCCCTAATAAGAGCAATTACCAAGGCTTGTATGTTGGGGATGATTTGTTCGTTAACATCTCGATGGAAATGGGTCTCCTCCATCAAGAGTAAAAAGTGAAAGGTTTTGGGTATTTATGGTGAGAGAGGGTAAAAGAATTGAGCGGTAAAATAAAAAATTTGGAATCCGTAAACAGTACAACGCCGTTTGTAAAAGACGTTTCAAAAACGACGGTACAGATCTGTAACACCCTCAAATCTGGTTATAGCAACAAATTTAAAATTTTCTAAATACATCAATACTTACTTCGAACTACAAACATAAATTGAGAGTTACCCTCAACGGTCACTTTCATCCTATACATACACTCTATGAAAAGGACGGGTGTTACTAAACCCAATAACAATCACTAACTCCAACCTGCGGAAGACTTCGCCGACTACTCACTCTTGTAAGGCTAAGGCTCAACTCTTCAAAGCATTGCTAGACCCGAACCCCCGACAGGAACCTGATGCACATGCCGACAAATAAAAAGGTTAGGCTTAACGCCTAGTGAGCTCAAGAGTTTTAACATGAATGAATATATATTTAAAAGAAAGGAAATCAGTTTAAAGCAACATCATTCGAAATATTATACTTCAAACGAAAACGACGCATTTTCTCATAATATGCACTTTTAAAGACAATGCTCCCAAACCCACATTTCTTGTAAACGATGCAACCCGTAACTCACCCAAAACGGGATCATGGTTTGATACTCAATTGTAAAAATGTAAATAATACTTCATATCCCGAAACACCCCAAAACTCGGGTGGGACATAATACTCGACCTTTAAATAACGGAAACAATCCATATAAATATGATATGCCATTGAAACATGGAACTAAAACTTAATACTCACGCGACCATAAAATGGAATGAAATCCAAATATTAAAGTATGGACAATTAAATATCCAAAATACAGCGGGCCGACAACGGGGGATACCCGTATCCGTTGAGAGCGGAGGAACACAAAAGTATGTCGCTCAAACAACGTTGATCATATGACACTTCACGACACGCAAGCCCAAGTGCCCCTACGACCTCTTGACAAGTTTCACCCAAAGAGACAACTGACCTTAGCGAACAACATCGGAATTACCGCCAAAGGCTCGGCACACGGGGGATACAACGAAGGCATTGCCCCACATGGCGAAGGTCCCAACGCCCATCAGAGGACTACCCATAGTCATATAAGCTCAACCGGACTGAACCCTCTTAATGCCTACTCGTAAAGACAAGGTCATAAACCATGAGTCCCGGAGTCCAACCCCGTACCACTCAATTGACCATCAAATAAGACTGACTCACGTGCCTATGGATCCAATGCAACACAGCCTATAATTACATGACTACACCTGAATGACTAAAGCACTCGAGCCTGTAATTATCAATAACATGCAATAAAATGCATCAAGATGTAATTTGTAACTTGGACTCTAGATCGAGCCATTAGAACCGGAGAAATGTCCTCAATACTCTTTAAGTCGACCCCGAGAGCTAAAATGCTCAAAATCCATTTGACCGACAATTAACGTTCCCCAAATAAAGAAATGTCTTTAAACAACGTTTATGAAGACACATACCTCAAAGACGCGATTAACCCAAAACTCAACACGTATTGGGACCAAGATTTTCCAAAGGATTTATAAATGCAAATATACCAAAATGCATGTAACATGAAATAGACTTCATTTGTACAAAATTGTCAAAGATGTATAACTCATAAAATAGATCTTACTTGTACAAAATCACCCAGAATACGTAATTCATGCTATTTAGTTGTTGAAACGTTCAAAACCCAATATAAGCATTTTAAGAGGTTAACACAACCCAAGCTTACCAAATATGAAATTTTTTCAAAATACTCACACTTTGACAAATAACCAAGTAAAACATATTTTACTTCAAAATACTCAAAACTTATCAGCAGTTAACCATTTCATGTAAAACACTTTAAAATAAACATTTTGGCATGTACACCGTTTTCACAAATCAACTTGAACTCACCTTGCTAGATTTAGGCTAAATCTAGGTTTCACCCAACGAGCTCTTTTGAAGGCCGCTTGAATCCTCAAGCCGAGAACTTCCAAAACCTAGATCCATACATACCAAACCGTTTAAAAACATTCCCCAAACATTATTTACTAAAATCCCCAATGAGATCAAAACCCTAGTTTCCCCAAAATCATCAAATCCGAGATTTGAGAAATCAAACACTAAGAAACCATCAATGGAGCATTTACAACATTAAATCAAGAAGGCTTACCATTCTAGGTGATGAGGCTTTCCGAGGACACCCATTCCAACTCTTCAACCCGAGCTCCCACACGTTGGACTTGATGAGGAAGATGAAGATGGAGGTTTTGTGGTTCAAGATCCCACTAGTTAGATGATGAAGAATCATGTGGTTCAAGGGGGAAAAACCCTCAAAATGGGTTAGGGTTCGACTTTGAGGTTTGGGAGAGAAAAGGGAAGGGATTAGAAAATGAAAATGAGGGAATTGGGTGAAAATTCGGACATTTAAGAGACCAGACATCGCGCGCGACCTTGCCACGCGATAGTGACATTGTCACTATCGCGAGGGCACTATCACGGTGAATGTACCGCGAGTGGTACACCCCCGACGATTGTGCCTCGCGATAGTGACACATGTCACTATCGCGAGTCACAATCGTTCCACTCGTACCGAGGCCAGAAAAAGGTCAAAACTCGAGATTCTTGCATGGGTCGACGCAAGGTTCGAAAGCACAACATTTTCCACTCAAAAAGATAGGCGGAGGGCGGAGAAATTACCAACGGAGGACGGAAACCTGCTTACGAAAAACTGGGTGTTACAAGATCACCCTCCAATCACATGTTGTCACGTCATTAATGGCAGTGAACGATCAAGGATGTGTACCTCGCACTATTCTCACGCGCGTGGAGTTTGCTAAACCCAAATGGTTGTGACTCTCAAAGAACCCGCCCCAGAAAATTTTGAAGAAATACACAAGTGTTGAGAATAACAGAAGCTCTGTGATTGAGAGAGCTTCTGTGGTCTGGGGGTTGGTTTAAACTTGCACAAGATAACAACTTTTCTTCACCCCAAAAGTTGGAAAATCAATGACATGGTCAAAAAAAGTATTTTTAGGCGTAGAGGCTCTGTTACATCTCGCAGAGGTTCTGTGAGAGGTCGCAAAGGCTCTATGACCAAAGATTTCTAATTAAGGAAAGACCTCAAGAGATTTTGACCATTCAAGTTTTGACTTGTTTCCAAGGGTAATTTTGGACATATTTGAAAGTTTGTGTCCGAGAAAAGTGTTTTGGACACTGGGTTTGTGCAAAAAAGTTACCTTATTTAGTAATCTGGTCGATAAAATGGCTCCTTTTGCTCCCCCTTGAATCAAGGTTTCCTTCTGCTCCCCTTTGAGTCAATGTTTCCTTCTGCTCCCCCTTGAGTCAAGGTCTCCTTCTGCTCCCCCTTGAACTATACTTGGGTCAAGTATGATAAGTAATGCACAAGACATAGATCAAAGAACCAAAAAGTGGAATAAAAAAAAAGAAGAGAACAACTGTACATGCAAATGGAAGATATACATACAAAGATAACACTATATACACCACTTGATGGAAACGAGTCTCCTCCATCACCGAAAGGTGTTATTTATGGATGCTGTGTTATCCATGTTTTTGATGTCGTCTTGGGTACATAGTGTATCCATATTTTGTCTTGGTATATTGGAACTTATCTATGTTTGGTCGTTTCGGGTATTGCACCTTACTCATATTCTTTGGGTGTTTTGGATAATAGAGTTTTATCCGTATTTTCAGTATTGGAATTAATGTTTACACTTATTCACGTTTTGGGTAAGTATTGGGTTTTCGCCTCATATTGAATGATTGTTTGATTTATAAGTTTTCATGATGAAAATAATGGTTTTAGAAAGAATGTTGTTTTCATATTAAATACACTTCATTTGAGGATATATGATTTAACTAACATAGTTTCAATCTTTACCGTTTTATATTAAAGACGAAAACTGTTGGAACTCACTAGGGGTAAGCCTTACCTTTTTATTTGTCAACATGTGCATTAGGTCTTTGTTGGAAAATGATATTAGCAACACCGTGAAGAGTGGCTAGCTAGTTAGACACATGAGAAGAATTTAGCTAGTCGGGAACATCTTTCGTATTACTTACAAAAAATCGATCTAGAGCCTCATATTGAATGATTGTTTGATTTATAAGTTTTCATGATGAAAATAATGATTTTAGAAAGAATGTTGTTTTCATATTAAATACACTTCATTTGAGGATATATGATTTAACTAACATAGTTTCAATCTTTACCGTTTTATATTAAAAACGAAAACTGTTGGAACTCACTAGGGGTAAGCCTTACCTTTTTATTTGTCAACATGTGCATTAGGTCTTTGTTGGAAAATGATATTAGCAACACCGTGAAGAGTGGCTATCTAGTTAGACATATGAGAAGAATTTAGCTAGTCGGGAACGTCTTTCGTATTTTGGAATAACGGTTGTAATTGGGTTTTAGTATCACCCGACCTTGACCTAGACTTTATGTAAGGTTTAGTTCTCCATATTATTGATGTTAAGTATAAATTTGCTTTTATTGAAATCAAGTATTGATTATTATATGAAATTTATCCTTCATTTGACGTTTTATCAAACAAAATAAAAATTAGTTGTTCTTTCCAGATTTGAGAGTGTTACATCTACCCTCAAAACTCATGGTATCCCATCAACCGCCTCAGTTTGAGAATTTTGGGAGGGGGATGGGCGCTATAGTGTAATTATCTTATTTTAGGTAGTATATATATATTGTTTGTTTCATGTATTATAGATCACATTCTTTTCGATAAAATAGATGGGGTTATTGTGTAATTCTCTTATTTTAGGTAGTATATATATTGTTTGTTTCATCTATTATAGATCACATTCACCTCTGGCTAGAATCATTGGTATTCCTCATTCATCACTAAATATCAAAGCTTTACATACATATTACCAATTAATTAGAAAGAAGATTTTGTACACTTACTTTTTATACTATTCTTGTTAATTTTCTACTTCATGCATTGATGATAGTTATATTGTCACATTCAGGCCCGTTCCTGCTATATTATAGGTCCTGGAGGCTGGACGAGATGTAAATAAGGACCCTTTATAAATACGAATTTTTTTTCAATATATTATTTTTATCATCAAAAATAACATTTAGCTCAAGAAATACTAATAATTCATTAAAATCGTTTATCCGAATATTCCTAGAAAACAAGAAAAAAAAACTCAATCCCTCGCTAATCCTTCACTAATAGTGACGGGTTCCAGGTGTCTCTCGCTAATCCCTCGCAAATTAGTGAGGGATTAGCGAGGGATTGACCACAAACCCAATCTCTCGTTAATCCTTTGCTAATCTCTCGCTAATTAGCTAGGGATTAGCGGGGGATTGAGTTTTTTTTTTATTGTTTTATCATTTATATGTTTTATGTGTATGCATGTGTATGTGTTATGTACTACATATATACATTAACACACACACACACAGATATATATATATATATATATATATATATATATATATATATATATATATATATCTACAGGAAGGCCATTCAAGGGAGAACTCGGTTATCTGTGGTAACCGTGAGATCCAATCTTAACCACATGTCAGAGGATAAATTAGGGAAACAATAATTTTGATACTTTTAATTAAAATTTTAATTAAAGGGTATGTTTGGTATTTTAGAATTCTCCTCTCTCCTCTCTCTTACGAACATTATTCCGGCAAACATTATTCCAGTGACCACATGACGCACAATGTGATACCTTTTGTAAACATCGAAAATAACGAAAACAAATAAGAAATGTTGTGATACCTAATGTGATACAAAATAAGAAATGTTGTGATACCTATTGTGATACAAAATACATTATGATACCCAATGTGACATAAAATACATTGTGTTAGGTACCCGTTGTGATACAAAATACACTATGATATCTATCGTGATACACAATACACAGTGAAACTCATTGTGATATAAAATACACTATGATACCCAATATACAAAATATTGGGTTTTAGGTCATACATAACCATTGTAATACCCATTATGATACCACTATGATACCCATTGTGTTACACTCAAACCTTAAAATCAAAATCAAACCCATAATGATACACACTGTGTTACACCCAAACCTTAACATCAAAATCAAATCCACAATGACACACATTGTGTTACACCCAAACCTTAAAATCAAAATCAAATCCACAATGACACACACTGTGATACTCATTGTGATACCCATTGATCCAAACCTTAAAATCAAAACCAAACCCATAATGATACACACTGTGTTACACCCAAACCTTAATTCAAAATCAAATCCACAATGATACACATTGTGATACTCATTGTGATACCCATTGTGTTACATCCAAATCCTAAATTCAAAATCAAACCCCTAAAACCAAAATCAAACCCTTTTTTATTGGAACAAAATTACCATAAATGTGACCACTTTAGTCATGTATAAACCCCTTTGGAATTAGCTTGGAAATCGAATCACAAACTTTAGTCATGTGACCACTTTAGTTGCAGCGGCTTTCTTTGATATTGGTAAGTGCATTTTTCACATACATCATTTTAGTTTAAAATTGCATTTTGTGTCGTGTTTAGTCGTTTGCATATAGTTTTTATTTTATTTTTAGTTAATTTTCGTATAATCATCGTTGGGGATATTACATTGACATTTTTGTGTTTTCATCGGTTTTGACAGGTAATTTAAGTTGAAAGCGTGAACTTGGATGCCGATCGATTTAAAGCATTTGATCAATTTTTATATGGTGGGCAAAATCCAGAAGAATAATTAAAGTTGGACCAAATTATGAAGAAATGATGCATGAGGGGATGTTTTGAAAGAAAAGAAATCAAGATGATCATTTTTTGAAAGACCTGCAAAGTTAAAGGGGCTGTTATGAAAATTTATTTTTATAAATACAAATTGATTTCAGGCTTAGTGGGACATCTATCTTTCTCTTCATCCAGTGCGCCGTCCTCTTCTTTTCTTTTTCTTTTTTTTAGTTTTTAGTTTAGAATTGTTTTTGGGTTTTGTTAGAGTTAGATTTTAGTTTTTGTTCTTGTTGTTTCTTTAGTTTAGATTTTAGGTTTAATTTAGTTTTTTTTATTTTTTTGTAATCCTTCGTTCGTTGAGTCTTTCGATATGTGAAGAAGATGCGGTGTTTTGACGGATCGAAGATGAAGATGGTTATGTGACATATTTTCATCCACATTCAACATCCGTTGTAACATTTCTTTTTCTCCATATTTTATATTTATGTTCTTCTCCTTATTTTACTTCTCTCTTTTTTAATTTATGCATTGTTCTTATTTTATTTTACCGCTTTATTAGGTTAGATCGATTCTTGGAGAGTGACACTCCTTGGATCATATTTCTCCCTTTTTAATTTCTTGCACCACTCTTAATTTAATTTACCGCTTTCTTAGATTAAAACGATTCTTAGAGAGTGACACTCTTTGGATCGATCTTTACAGCTTTCGTAGATTAATTTTATTACTTTCGTTAGATTTATGTTTACGTTTTGTGACGTAGTTTAACTTTTGTTCATTTGGGTAATCGTCTCTTTAGATCGAAGGTCTTGGTATTGATTAATTGTTTTTAAAACGGATGTTGAGTTTTAATCCATTTCGATTTTAATGAAAGTTGAAATTGATTTAATTGACTTTTAACAAATCATTTAGTTAATTCGATTAATTTTAGATGAAACGAAAGTTTTTAATCTTTTACTTAGATTAAATTGATCGATGACAACGACTCTAACATTTTCGAATAGTTAGGGACGTTGATTGGGAAAAATATTATGTAACACCTGGAAAACTCTCAAGGTAAGTATTTGTTCCCTTAAATACGTTAATTGTGTCTATCTGAAAATATGAGTCTTCTTATGTGCATGTTGATCATTATTGCATTGAAATGTTATATAAACTAATTTACCATCTTAGTTGTTTTAACCTCGCGCT
This sequence comes from Arctium minus, assembly GCA_954870635.1. Taxonomy (NCBI): domain Eukaryota; kingdom Viridiplantae; phylum Streptophyta; class Magnoliopsida; order Asterales; family Asteraceae; genus Arctium; species Arctium minus. The sequence goes on from OX941080.1 coordinate 161,639,867, forward strand.
CGTTATCGGTTTAGATTGCATTTTTGGGCATAGAGGAGAGTGGTGCGAGAGTGCCACGCGATAGTGACAGTGTCACTGTCGCCGGTCACTCTCGCGTAGGTTGTACCGAGAGTTCGGGGGTTTGGCGCGATTGTGACACGCGATAGTGACATTGTCACTATCGCAGGTCACTCTCGCGGGAGATGTACCGCGGGTGCTTTGGTGGTCGCGATTGTGACTCGCGATAGTGCCAATGGCACTATCGCTGGGCACTATCGCCGTCGGGGTGCAGGGCCATAAATGAGTTTTTATCAGATTTTGACTTCATTTTTCTCAAACCCTCTCTTCTCTTTGGCGATTTTGGAAGCCCCCAAACTGATTTCTTTCTCACCAAACCCTAATCCTCATAAATAAATCTTTCTTGGTGGTTGGATCTTCACTCTTGCAATAACTCCTCTCAAGGTCAACTTCTAGGGTTCATAAAGCTCAACTTCTCATCTCCAAGTCTCATCTCCTCCAACTTCTAGGGTTTCCATATTTTCTAGGTTTTGGTTCAAAAACCTAGATTGTGAGTTTACTAAACCTTTGTTAAAACTAGATACACATCTTAATCTTTTACATTGTTATTATTGTTGGGTATTGTTCAAAATGTTCGTTCAAAAACCTAGATTGTGAGTTTACTAAACCTTTGTTAAAACTAGATACACATCTTAATCTTTTACATTGTTATTATTGTTGGGTATTGTTCAAAATGTTCATCTCTATGTGTTCAACTACATGATGGTGTTCTCATGAAATATTATGTGGGAAATATACTTGTGAGTGTGATACCATGATTCACTCTAGTTATTCTTATGTTTGGGGTTTTCTCCATGTAGTCATACTATGGGTATTTTGATATGCTTAATGTATACTTGTCTTAGTATATGATGATTCATACTTGGACCTTTCTTTTGGATGATATTATATCCAACAATGATGATTATGGTATTTGGGTCTTATGTTAAACTTTACATGGCATTGGATGGTAACATTGTACCCATGGTTGGTTGAAATATACCTCGAGACCTCCTATATGCATTATGTTAGACGAACCAAGTCAGTAGACACTAGGAGGATGTAGTCTTGGGTGCCACCGTGATGGTATGCGCCTAGACCTCCGCCATTCAGGGAATTTCCTTAGTTGTAGTCCTCGGGTGTGCTGGGCCTTTCGGGTGTCTCTTGGTATATGGCATCAAGGTATATCGACTCTTTGGGTGGAACTTGATTGGTGCTATGAGTCGCCCCTATTGACTCCACATATGTTGAACTCTGGTTAACTGCTGATAAGAATTGTAACCGTTCATGCATGCTTATTATTGTTCAACTCACTAGGCTTTTTGGCCTAACACTTGTTTGGTGTCGATGTGTATCTCAGGTTCTAGAGGCGCCGGTTCTAAGCTGGCATAGTTGCTTGGGTGAGAGCTTGGGGAATACTTGCAAATGGACATACTTTGGATAGAAGAATTTTTGGAACTATAGATGACAACCCTTTTGTAATCTCTTTTCTAGTTGTAGAAATTAGATTAGTTGGTTGTTAATTTATTGTCCGTTAAATTATAACTGTGATTAAACAGGTTCGTATATTTCCCCATTTTTGGGAGGCTCTTGCTTTGGCAATTTTATATATATCGTACGTCCGTTTTTCGGATTTTTGTTATCCTATTTTTAGGGTGTTACATATTCGTTTTAAATCATAAAGTTTCTTCCCAACGTACATATATTTGTAAAGTAAATATGGGTCTTGGGTTAGAAAAGCTTTTCCATCTCGAAAGAGGGTTGAAGTAATTTTGCATAACGAATTCCCACCATTACTAAAATCTGAAGTTGACACATCAAGTTTTTGGCGCCGTTGCCGGGGAGACAATCAGGCTAACATGGACTTTGTTTTGGACTTACTAGTCTACGTCTTTATCCCATTTCTATTTTCCCATTTTCTTTTCGTCCCTATACACTAGGCTGCGTGGTTGATTTTTTTTATCTGTTAATCCACCTCTTTTTGCGGAGTTCAATTAATCATGTTTAATAGTGTCGGGTGACGGACCGTTGAGATGTGTTTTTTTTATGATAGAGATAGTTATGACCATTAGAGGTGATGTGTGATGTTAATTCAATCTTGTTTTAATGTGTCTCACGTGTTTTTTTAATTTACTTGGATTCGGTATTTTTTTATGTCAAGCCGGACATTACCGATCCTTCTTTCTCTACCCTTATTTAATTCTCGGCTATGGGTTGTGTAACTTGCTTTATAATGAAAACACACTGGTTATCCAGTATGTCTTTTATGTGTTTACATGACCCGTATGAATTGGTGACCATTTAAGTCAATCCTTTGACTTTCACCGATTCGTACCATCTCTTCTCCCTAATCGTTTAATTCTTCGTCAAGCTCACGACGATAAACGAGACATTCTTCCTCTTGTTTAATTCTTGGTTCAGATTTCAAGTCTCCTAATTTTCTGTCTCTCGTCACTGGCGTGAAATACCCCTTCACTGGCGTGAAGGGAACTGATCCTAAAAATCCAAGTAAATAAAAACTAAACTACACCTCAAATCTAAAATCTAAACTAAAGAACTAACAAGAAAAGGAAAAGAAACTAAACCTAACAATTGATCTAAAAACTAGAAACACTCAAACTAAAAAAAGAAAAAGAAAACAAACAACGATCTCCACAAAAATTAAAGCGAGTTAATACACTAGCTCACTAGTCACAATCTAATGTTAGGATTCCCAATGTACAAATGCAACTTGTTACCACGTGTTTAGATGAAAAAAAAGTAGTAGAAACACATATTTCACCCACATGTTACACTAACACAACACCAAACAAAACATATTGCAAAAAAGCGCACCTAATAGGACTTCACTAACATTACCATAGCCACTAAGGGAAGGGAAAGATTATCTACATGGATGGAAACTCACGGTTTCGCTCAAATCACTCTAGCGTGTTTAGGGATGTGTATACGCTCAATGTCTACCCAATCGAGAAATATAAAATACACTCTTGACGCGTTTGAAACAATTCTTAAATCTAAATTTTTTTCATAAAAATTGCATAAGATGAGGACTTTCGGGTAAGGTTAAGGGTTAAGGTAGGGCCTGGGTTTGGTTATCGGGGTTTGAATATTTATTCGGTTTCAAAGATTTTTTTTTTTGTGTACATAATAACTCATTTCTACAATTTCCAACGGATCTCAACTTATTCTTTGCAACTATATAAATGCATATTATTCCTTTTTTTTCTTGAATTTTTCTTTTTGACTTTTTTTTTCTTTTTACGAACCCACAAGCTATGCTTGTCTATGGAGTTCTATCAACCCACAAGCTATGCTTGTATATACTACTCTACTATATGCTTCAATCCGTTATCAATTTTTGGAAATGAGAAGTATATGTACATTTTTGGGTGATATAGGTATGTATGGTTTTCAAGGAAAGGGTAATTGTTTAGGCTCAAAGTTGGGTACAAAAGGAAAATATTTTTGTGTGTGTTTTTTTAATAAGGATTATTTATGAGAAAAGAAGGCCTCTATGCAAATATTATAAAAATTTTAGAATAGAAACGAATCAAAAACGTAGAAATACACCTCGATGGGTGGTAACACACAAGAAAAGAAAGTGAGATTGATTATGAATGTGTCAATCCAATACGGCCCAAATTCTCACAAGGTAAAATCCATCCAAGTAGTCATATGCGTAATATATGGGGAATACGGTAAGAAAGTTAATCCTAAAAGTTACGTGGAACGATATGCAAAGTGGTGCGTGCAAGTGACTAACTAAGGGAAAACCATGTTTCTAAAAAAATATTTACATCATGGTTAAAGTAAATCTTAAAGTACATTAGTATGCCCAATTAAAAGATTGATACTAAGTGAGGGTGGTTACTACGAGCTCTAAAATTGTGGAGAAACGCCAAAAATCTTTTTGGATTTTTTAAAATTTTTATGCAATGCAATGATATGATGTAAAATGCAACAAAAATGCAAGAAAAAAAATATGCATGAATTATGACTAAATGCATGAATGCTCAAATAAAAGAGAAAAGAAATAAAAAAACAAACAAATACCCCATTCGTCCTGAGCTTGACGAAGAATTAAACGAGCCATTCTTTCTCTTGTTTAATTTTTGGTTCAAATTTCAAGTATCCAAACTTTCTGCCCATCATCACTGGCGTGACGAGTTTGGTCACTGGCGTGAAAGGAGCTGTTATAAAGAACCCCAAACTTTCTGCCCGTCGTCACTGGCGTGACGAGTTTGGTCACTGGCGTGAAGAAAATAAAGATTTAAAGATTTTTTTGATTAATTTTTATTTATATTATTTTTTTTACTTTATTTTATCCAAAAATAAAAAAAAGTTTTTATTTATTTATATGTTTGATTTTTTTACTTTATTTTATTTCTAAATAAAAAAATAAAAGTTTTTTTTTCTTTTAGATTATTCTTATTTTTTTTCTTTATATAAAAAAAAGTTTTTATTTATTTAATTTTTTTCCCTTTCTTTCTTTTCTTTTTCTTTTTCTCTTTCTCGTCATCTCTTTTCCCCTATAGTTCTAATCCCACCCTTCAAAGTGTCTTCTCCTTTTCATTTTCCCCTCCGAGTATCTAACTTTGACATCTGTCATCTCCCCATCGTGGCAGCGCTAACAACCGTCAAATCTCTCTTTGTTTTTGAATCATGTTTTTGCAGGTGATCAAGTACTTCTAGGAGCTTCAAAGCATCAAAAACCGACAAAGTATTCGGTTTTATAAACCCGGTAAATTCGTTCTTTTAACATTATGTGTATGTTGACTTGTTGTTTCATTCGAGTAGTACTTGATATGCATGATTATTGCATTAGTTGGGTTGCCACCACTGGGCAAACAATAGGATTTGATCACTTTGCACTGAAATGCATCCATTATTCATCATGTAGCGCTGTCATATATGTGATTCTTGAACCACGCTCCCCGCGTTGATTTTGATTCCCTTACCCGTAGTCAAGCATTGAGGACAATGCTCATTTTTAGCTTGTGGGTGGGGTATTTGTTTGTTTTGTACTTCTTTTTCTCTTTTATTTGAGCATTCATGCATTTAGTCATAATTCATGCATATTTTTTTTCTTGCATTTTTGTTGCATTTTACATCATATCATTGCATTGCATAAAAAATCTTAAAAATCCAAAAAGATTTTTGGCGTTTCTCCACAATTTTAGAGCTCGTAGTAACCACCCTCACTTAGTATCAATATTTTAATTAGGCATACTAATGTACTTTAAGATTTACTTTAACCATGATGTAAAGATTTTTTTTAGAAACATGGTTTTCCCTTAGTTAGTCACTTGCACGCACCACTTTCCATATCGTTCCATGTAACTTTTAAGATTAACTTTCTTACGGTAGTCCCCATATATTACGCATATGACTATTTGGATGGATTTTACCTTGTGAGAATTTGGGCCGTATTGGATTGACACATTCATAATCAATCCCGCTTTCTTTTCTTGTGTGTTACCACCCATCGAGGTGTATTTCTAGGTTTTTGATTCGTTTCTCGTTTAAAATTTTTATAATATTTGCATAGAGGCCTTCTTTTCTCATAAATAATCCTTGTTAAAAAAAAACACACAAAAATATTTTCCTTTTGTACCCAACTTTGAGCCTAAACAATTATCTTTCCTTGAAAACCATACATAGTATACCTATATCACCCAAAAATGTACATATACTTCTCATTTCCAAAAATTGATAACGGATTGAAGCATATAGTAGAGTAGTATACACAAGCATAGCTTGTGGATTGATAGAACTCCATAGACAAGCATAACTTGTGGGTTCGTAAAAAGAAAAAAAAAAGTCAAAAAGAAAAATTCAAGAAAAAAAGGAATAATATGCATTTATATAGTTGTAAAGAATAAGTTGAGATCCGTTGGAAATTGTAGAAATGAGCTATTATGTACAAAAAAAAAAAATCTTTGAAATCGAATAAATCTTCAAACCCCGATAACCAAACCCAAGCCCTACCTTAACCCTTAACATTACCCGAAAGTCCTCATCTTATGCAATTTTTATGAAAAAATTTTAGACTTGAGAATTGTTTCAAACGCATCAAGAGTGCATTTTATATTTCTCGATTGGGTAGACATTGAGCGTGTACACATCCCTAAACACGCTAGAGTGATTTGAGCGAAACCGTGAGTTTCCATCCAGGTAGATCATCTTTCCCTTCCCTTCCCTTAGTGGCTATGGTAATGTTTGTGAAGTCCTATTAGGTCCGTTTTTTTGCAATATGTTTTGTTTGGTGTTGTGTTAGTGTGACATTTGGGTGAAATATGTGTTTCTACTTCTTTTTTTTTCCCATCTAAACACGTGGTAACAAGTTGCATTTGTACATTGGGAATCCTAACATTAGATTGTGACTAGTGAGCTAGTGTATTAACTCGCTCTAATTTTTGTGGAGATCGTTGTTTGTTTTCTTTTTCTTCTTTTCACTCATTCCGTAATAAATTCTAATATATTTCTTGGGGACAAGAAAGGTTTAGCTTGTGGGTATTTTGTTAATTGCATTTTTCACATACATCATTTTATTTTAAAATTGCTTTTTGTGTCATGTTTAGTCGTTTGTATATAGTTTTTATTTTATTTTTAGTTAATTTTCGTATAATCATCGTTGGGGATATTACATTGACATTTTTGTGTTTTCATCGGTTTTGACAGGTAATTTACGTGAAAGCGTGAATTTGGATGCCGATTGATTTAAAGCATTTGATCAATTTTTATATGGTGGGAAAAATCCAGAAGAATAATTAAAGTTGGACCAAATTATGAAGAAATGATGCATGAGGGGATGTTTTGAAAGAAAAGAAATCAAGAGGATCATTTTTTGAAAGACCTGCAAAGTTAAATGGGTTGTTATGAAAATTTATTTTTATAAATACAAATTGATTTCAGGTTTAGTGGGACATCTCATCTTTCTCTTCATCCAGTGCGCCGTCCTCTTCTTTTCTTTTTATTTTTTTTAGTTTTTAGTTTAGAATTGTTTTTGGGTTTTGTTAGAGTTAGATTTTAGTTTTTGTTCTTGTTTTTTCTTTAGTTTAGATTTTAGGTTTAATTTAGTTTTTTTATTTTTTTTGTAATCCTTCGTTCGTTGAGTCTTTCGATATGTGAAGAAGATGCAGTGTTTTGACGGATCAAAGATGAAGATGGTTATGTGACAGATTTTTATCCACATTCAACATCCGTTGTAACATTTCTTTTTCTCCATATTTTATATTTATGTTCTTCTCCTTATTTTACTTCTCTCTTTTTTAATTTATGCATCGTTCTTATTTTATTTTACCGATTTATTAGGTTAGATCGATTTTTGGAGAGTGACACTCCTTGGATCGTATTTCTCCCTTTTTAATTTCTTGCACCGCTCTTAATTTAATTTACCGCTTTCTTAGATAAAAAACGATTCTTAGAGAGTGACACTCGATCTTTGGATCGATCTTTACAGCTTTCGTAGATTAACTTTATTGCTTTCGTTAGATTTATGTTTACGTTTTCTGACGTAGTTTAACTTTTGTTCATTTGGGTAATCGTCTCTTTAGATCGAAGGTCTTGGTATTGATTAATTGTTTTTAAAACGGATGTTGAGTTTTAATCCATTTCGATTTTAATGAAAGTTGAAATTGATTTAATTGGCTTTTAACAAATCATTTAGTTAATTCGATTAATTTTAGATGAAACGAAAGTTTTAAACTTTTACTTAGATTAAATTGATCGATGACAACGACTCTAACATTTTTGAATAGTTAGGGACGTTGATTGGGAAAAATATTCGTTTTAAATCATAAAGTTTCTTCCCAACGTACACATATTGCAAAAGTAAATATGGGTCTTGGGATAGAAAAGTTTTTCCATCTCGAAAGAGGGTTGAAGTAATTTTGCATAACGAATTCCCACCATTACTAAAATCTGAAGTTGACATTACCCAATGTCCGTTAGTTTGTTTTTCTTCCTCCTTTTGTTTGTTTATTTAATTAGTTTTAATATAAAAATCAAAATATTGATATTTCTCGTAGCTAGGCCATAGTCTAGAGCAAGTCTATTTTTAGTCCATCGCCTCCCTGTGGTCGACCCGTATGCTACACCTCCCGTACGCTTGCGGTTATAAATTTAAAACACATCAAATATTGCTCCCTTTGGTTTCAAGCTTTTCACAACTGCCTTCTTCACCGGTGTCTTCTTCGGCACAGGCTTTCGAGCCGCCGACGGTTTTCTCCTGGTGTAGATCTCGTTCCCGTCCTTGCTACTTTAGCCGATTTCTTCGGAGTCTTAGGCTTCGGTTTAACCTTGGCAGCAGCGGATTTAGGCTTTGCAGTTGGTTTTGCTATGACTTTTGAAGCCGCTGCTCTCGGCTTAGCTAGACCTGGCAAACGTGTCGTGTCAGGTTCAAAGTTAAACAGGTTGAAAAGTGTCTAACCATAACTCGGCCCGTTTAATAAACGGGTCAGAAAATCCCAACTCTAACCCGACCCGCCTAACCCGACACGACTTGCCTAACCCGTTTAACATTTATAAAACTAAAAATTAAAAATCGAAAATTCACAAAAAGAAATACAAATACAAAATTCAAATGAAAGCATTAGAAATCCAAATTTTATAGTTCAAACTTATAAATTTTAATCAAAACTAAAACATTAAAAATCCAAAGCATTAAGAAACTTATAATATATATATATATATAAACGGGTTATTCGGGTCATTTTTGAGTTGAAATTTTTGACTCTGACCTTACCCGTTTAATTTTTGTGTCGTGTCGTGTCAACCCGTTTAGTTAAACGGGTTGAAATATATTACCCAAACTCGTTTATCTCGTGTCGGGTTAGCGTGTCGGGTCAGTTTTTGCCAGGGCTATGCTTAGTAGAAGGCTTGGCTTTCGCAGTCGGCTTAGGCTTAGCAGTTGCCTTTGGCTTTGCTGTGACTTTCACCTTTGGAGCTGGCTTCGACTTGTCAGTCGCGCTTTTTTTAGCAGGCGCTTTTTTCACAACAGTCTTAGGCTTGGCGGCGGACTCCGGCTTAGCAACAGGTTTCTTCTTCGTTGGAGCAGCTACTGCCGAAGCTTTTGTCGCTAGTAGCTTGTAAGAATCCTTCACCTTAACTAGCTTACCAGTTCTGACGACATTCTTGAAGATATATGATATGGTGAAGAAGATACGGGCGGCGACCTTCTTGAAGAAAGAATATAATTTTTTTAGGGTTTAGGTATATGGTAGAGAGAGAGAGAGAGAGAGTGAGTGAGTGGGAGAGAGACAAAATCGTGAGGGATCTTTTCCGCCGCTAATACCCAGTTTTCTTGTAGTGGAGGCAAAATCAATTAATAATTATTTCTAAATTATTATTATCTACCGTTACATTTTTACATAGCATTGTCAATATGTTCCACTGTTAAGAACATCCTATGATATATCTTTAGTATACATAGATTGACATCATTTAGGATCACATTGTTTACTTCTCTTTCCTTCATTTCTTTCATAAAAAAAAGACTCTAGCACACAACGTTACGGTTAAAACAAAATTTTAGGAATCATTAATTTTAGAATAAAAAACCCATGCTATATATAGTTTGAAATCTTATTATTGTTTTATAAATAGAAGAGTGCTTAAGATTCATGCACTCAATATCAGATAACAAAAGTCAATAATGTATGAAAAATCAAGGTAGTTTTGAAATCCTAAATCAGGGTCGTTCTTTAGCATGTTAAATGTGTGATTTTGAACAGGGCTCTCAAAATTTTGGGGCCCAATTTTACGTTATTTAGAGTCTTTAATCAATAAATGTAAAACTACAACCAACCTTAGTGCCTCACTAATTTCTATTATAAAACAAAAATAATATGTCGTATCTATCGCCCTGGTAATTTGTATATATGTATATTTGTTATCTCATTCAACATTGTAATCAAAAGGTTTAGGTGTAGCAAGACCTACAAAAAGATTGGAACGTCCCTATCCTAAATATAGATATAAGTTGGACAATCTTATATGGTTGGTAATTTTTTTCAAAAGTTAGGTTTTTTTTAGTTAATAACAATAAATATACTATATTCTAATACAAAAACTAGAATTCATGCGGATGGAATAATCAAAAGAGTCGGTGGGCGATGAATGGTGGAGAATAAATCAAGGTTTTCAAAAAAAGTAGTTTGAGATTTTGGTGTTAGATAAAAAAAACTTAAAGAAACAATAAGTAATACTATAAATGAACGACAAATTAACTTTTTACATATTTTCTTTTCCAATTTAATAAACTAATACATGTTTGGGCCCTTAATAAGTTAAAATAGTATTAAATTCTTTTTGGATCCTATTAGATACTAAAATAATTTATGCCCCTTTTATTTTACTAATTTTTTTAACTACTACCATTTACTTAAAAAATTTTGGGCCCCTACTTTTTGTACACTTGCTCACTATCATGATATAATTAAAGTACTAAATTCTTTTTGGTTACACCTCCTTCGTTCTTCTCTTTGTTACCTGAGTAAAGATTAAACGTTTAATTTAGATTTTCTTGATTACAATTTATAAAATTTATCTTTTTATGTCTAAGAAGTTAAAAGGATCACCCTTTCGCATCATCAATACTGTATCTTTTTGCGTTCAAAGTCAAAACCCCTAACATTCATAAAAAAAAAAAAAAAATCATTATCAGTTTGAATCAAAATTAGCAAATGAAGTTTACTGAAAATTAAACTGCATATTCCAAATTAACACCTGTTTGAAAAGAATTAAGGTGTTTTTTAAACGTCGACTGGCATCCTTCTCTTCTTCTTCTTTAGGGTTTAGGGTTTAGGGTTTAAGGTGGTTCTTCTTCTTCTTCTCTTCTTCATGATGATATATATTCAATTTCAATTTCGGTAAATGAATTAATAATTGCAGAGTTCCACCATCATGATATATATAATTAAAGTGGAGGAGTCGTGGACAACCACATTTTGCCAATGATGGTAGCATTGGCCACTACATCAATCTCCATTCGCATGCTACATTACATATATATCTTTTTGTCACCCACAACTCTTTGCTTATTTCACACCTGAACGTACGTGTTTTTCTTTATTATATTTTCGAGAAATTAATTAATTAAATCAGTTGGACAACAACCTCTATATTTTTTTTTCTTGAATTCATGATACTGATCATATAATCGATATATATATATATATGAACATTTTTCAAATTTAAAATAGATAAAAACTACTTAATTCTTACTATTATTTAAGAAAATAAAAAAGATTGAGCTTCAAAATTCAACAATGGTGGGGACAAATATGTCATTATTCAACAATATTGTTAATTAATCATGAATCCATGTGTTTCACCACCAAATTAAACTTGCTTAATTTGATTAATAATTATTCACCCACTCGACCCTATCTATCCTCATAACTATAAATAGGCCTATATATTGTTAGTATTCCACTAATATGTATTTCAATAATACATATAAAATTACAACGAATGTAAAAGTAAATACAATCAATGAATGATCGATACAAATCGAATACAATGAAATCAACTGAAGATATATAAAAGTATACGAATAACCGAAGATGAATTGAAACGACGCTGAGGCTCGTGTATAATACGATTCCCTTAAACAGATTTGTCGTCTGTTCCCAGGGTAGAACAGCGTAAGCAGTGTGTACTGCCGGATATATATAACCACTTGCCTGAAAAAATCAGAGAGAAAACCGTATGCAGAGAAAACCGTATGCAGAGGAAAACTTGAGGGTGGGCCGGTGCTGACACTGGTAGGCATGGAAATGGCCCCCGCCCTGTTGGGGAACCCGGTTCACCCGCCCCGATCGGGGACGGGGATTCCCCGCTAAGCCGGGGATGGGGATCCACGTTTGTCTCAAACTGGGGATGGGGATGGGGATGGGGACGGGTATCGTACTCCCCGCCCCGCCCTTCCCCGTACCCGTTATATATTAATTAATAAATTAAATATATTATTTATTTCAACTAAATCGGTAATTCATAATTTTGTATTTTCTAACTAGGTTTAGAATAAAAAATTGTCATTTTGTGGATGTTAGTATGTAATCTTTTGGATATCAAGTCAAAATACAATTAGTCGATGTGTTTTGGATATTACTCGATATGTTTTGGACGTGTGACGTTAAGTTTTTTTTTTTTTATTAAACTGGATTTATATTGGTTTTAGCTAATTAAGTATCATATGATGTGATTGTTTGTATAAAATTAAATTCCTTTTGATTTTAGGTTTATTGGAAATTTGTGAAATTTAAAGATATGTTGTTTCTCACATATTTGATTTAAAATAGTTTCTATAAACGGGAAAAAATCTCTGTTTCCCCGTTGGGGATCTCCGTTCTCCGTTCTCCGTTGGGGATGGGGATGGAGATGGGGATGTGATCATATTCCCCGGCGGGGATGGGGACGGGGATAGAGATGAGGATCGGGGACGGGGATTGAGGTCCCCGCCCCATCCCCACCCCATTTCCATGCCTAGACACTGGGCCAGTGTTGGCTCCGCCCATGGGTGCAGGTGCCGGCTCTGGGTCTAACTCCTCCTCCAGCTCTTCTAGCTCAAGTTCTAGCTCAAGCTCAGGATCCAGAGGAGGAGCAGGATCAGAAGCTGGCTCGTCTGCCGGTTCTCATGCTGGATCTGGTTCAGGAGGTCGGGGAAGAGGAAGCGGTGGAGGTGGTGGCGGTGACGGCGGCGGCAGTGGTGGTGGTGGTGGACACGGAGGAGGATCAGGTGAGGGTTCAGGGGAGGGAAGTGGATATGGGTCTCGAAATGGAGGTGGTGGAGATCGCAAATAATATAATGTAGTTTTTTCTTTTGGAATTAAGGTTTATGAATAATTAAGTGTATGCATGCATGTTAATTAGTGAATGGTTATTTGTGTATTAATTAATTAATTATTATGTGGCTTTTAGGCTATATATATATATATGTATGGTCAAGAGTGTGATGTTCGAGTGCAACACAAAAGTGTTGGTTTATGTCGTTTAATTAATGCTAATAATGTCATTGTAATTATATATTCGCTCTTTAATTTATTCAAGGACCCATGCATGCATGCCATAACTATTTATGCATCGACTTAATTTATGCTTTTTTTTTCTTTCTAGTTTATGTCATTATGTGTACTTGTTTTTATCATCATGTTCCATAAACCTTTTGGATTTAGGCCTTATCATGTTTGCCATCAATTAAATATGGTATCAGGAAAAAAAAGAATCTCTCGTTACTTCTTCCATATTCCCTTCTTGTATATATATGTAGACATGTACAAAAACTCAACTAACCTGACCCAAAATATCGCATTCTCAAGTAACCCGACGTTTAATCAAGTTGTAAAATATTTAAATCGTTGGTATTAAACTATAACAAAATTGGGTTTATAAAACACATAAAATGTCTAAACGTTATATATAATAGAATATTTTATAGGACTTAAGCTTATACTATCAAACTATAAAGCATCATACTTAAAAAAGTGTTATAATATGTTTATAGAAAACTTTTAGACATTTTTTTAAGACGCTCTTAATATAAAGTGTTGTATTAGCTATTTTAAAAGACAATTTTAAAAAAATGTCATATAAACCCAACTTTTTATTGGACACTTTTGTTTATACGACACTTTATCAAATAGTGTTGTATAAAATAAATAATATGACACTATTTCACTACTAAATTTAATCGTATTACCGACGGCTGAAACATTCGGTAAATCGTCGGAAAAAGGCTTTAGCGACGGTTTTTCGACGGGAGTGACCGTTGGTAAAAAGCTGGTCGGTAATATTTAGCGATGGTTTTCCGACGACAACTACCAACAACTTACCGATGGTTCCAGTTACCGACGGTATTTACCTATTAAAAATAAATATAAAATAAAATGAAAAAACCAACCGTCGGTAAGCCGTCGGTATATCATCAAATTTTCCGACGATTTTCCGACGACTTATTAAAAATAAATAAAAAATAAAATTAAAAAGATACCGTTGGTTGGCCGTCGGTAAATACCGACTGTTTTTTGCTGTCGGTAATTGCCGTCGGTATTTCACAATTTTCTAGTAGTGTTTAACAATGTCTTAAAAAACTTGCTAAAGGACCCAAAAACATCTTATAAACTTATTATAACACTTTTAGATATGATTATTTATAGTTAGGTCTATTAAGTAAGTCCTATATATAAAGTATTCTATTAAGACGCACTTCAACAAAATTCGTTTTAGAGGACGTCTAATATGTCTAAGCATCCTAATAAAATATTCTATAAGATTTAATTATGGTTCACAAGACTAAACCAAAAAGTATCATATCTATAATTGTTACGATGATTTTATATGACGTTTTTAAGCATTTTAACAAATTTTTTAAGACTTTTTTAAAATAAAGGTCGTATTAACTATTTTATACGACACTATTTGAAAAAATGTTCTGTAAAAATATGGGATTATACGATACTTTTAAAAATGTCTTATAAAATAGATAATATGACATTTTATTTTAAAAACGTCCTTAAAAACTTGAAACGCCAAAAAGTGTCATATAAACCTATTATAACGCTTTAGAGTTTGGTCCTATAAACTTAAGTTTTATAGAATATTTTATTAGCACGCTTAGCTAGACATTTAAGACGTCATATAAAACCAATTTTGTTGTAGTTATGCTTAGGCATTTTATGCGTGATATAAACCAAATGTTGTTGTAATGTTGGGTTGGAAATGAATTAGGGTTGTTTCAACCAAACCTAACCCGATCAACCCGATATCCTTGATTCTATTCCTCAAATTTAATATGATGTTAAGTCTCTTATTAATATGTACATTAGACGATCACCCTCTTCATATACGTATACTTCAAATATTTTCTCCATCTCTATATAATTCCTTCATATATATATATATATATGGGTACGTTATTATGCAACCCATTTACATGGTGCAACTCATGCAACCTCTCTATCCACCGCTCATTTTATTTTCAGTTTTTTCTTTTTTCTTAATTACAAAAGTGAAAATCAAATGAGTGATGGATAGAGGGGTTGGATGTGTCACATCATGTAAAGAGGTTGCATTTGAACCCCCCTCTCTCTCTCTCTATATATATATAGGCAGCTTATTTTATGAACCCAAAAAAGGGTGTAAACTATGAAACCTAATCCTAAAAAAAAGTTTCATTCATATTGTTTCCTAAAATAAAGGATGTTTAAAAAAAAAATTGTAACCGGAAAATAAACAAAATCAAGAAGACTAATATGCCCTTTACGATAAAAATAAATAAAAAAGAAAAGAATATATAATCAACAGTGGGGCTTAGTTTACAAAGTTCACATATTAGAAGGGGTTTACAAAAGAAGACCCCTCTATATATATTTGTTCAGTAAATGTGATTATATATATATATATATATATATATATATATACAACCTTAGGTTTTTTTGAGAAATGGTAATGTATGAGAAATAAAGAAGTAATCCTAGTCTTTCATACGGTCAAGATCGGATTTGACTGGTCAAATATTGCGTCTTTGACTGTTCAACAATTGCGGCTTTGACTGGACAAAAGTTGTTGTTATTCCAAAAATAGAAGGACAATTTTGTAATTTTTACAAATACACGGAACGGGTTCATATATGAACTTGTATGATTCACATATGAACTATATGTTCATATGTGAACCAGTGCAATTCACATATGATCTCTTTTAATTGATTCATATATGAACCTTTGTGAATCATATATGAACAGTGCAATTCACATATGAACTCTTTTAACTGATTCATATATGAAATAATTAACTGATTCACATATGAACTAATTAACTGTAGGAGTTGTAATTAGGGACTAGAGGAGTCATTGGGAATTGAAGCGTCGGATGAACCGACTCATGGTTAGTTTTGAGTAAGGGAGGTCAGCCGTATGAGTGGGTTCAGGCATGAGTAATTGAGGTATTAGATATATGTTTTCTCCCAGTTAATTAAGTGATGATCTTTTCGCTTTAGTAAATCTTCGGGGTAAAACCTTGTGCGGTTGTTTCTGTATGGTTAGATTGGAATTGATGGGTTATGTGTCGATAATGTACCATCACAATGGGTATTCGTGAATAATGATGATGTTATGGTTGGTTCATAAAGATATATGACTTGGGGTTTTTATTTCCATGACTAGGTGTCAACTTTAATTTGACAATGCAATCCGGAATGAAATAATTGACGGTACACCTACGTCTGCAGTATAGTCATTTTGAGGATAAGTGACGAGACTTGATTTTGAGGAAAATAACCGTTGGGGGTGCTCCAGTGCACTTCCGTGAATGCTATGTTTTTGCAAGATTAAGTGGTAACCTTAAGGAAATTAGGTGCTGGCAACTAGGGATTGATCATTAGTACTTTTGTAATCATAAGGATTTTGCTGCTATGTTAATCGATGCTTGAATGCATTATGAAAATTGTGTGGCCGTGGAGTTTGGGGTAAATTTTATGGTATTGACTGTTGGAGAAAATTTAGTAAGAATATCGAGGTAGACCTTAAGTAGGAATCGATTATTGAGGAGGCCTTGATTTGTCGAGATTATATATCGTTTCTATAACAACAACGGTCGATCAACTCAACAATTTTATATGGATTCCTTCCAATCGAGTAAAAGCCATCATGGTTGCAGATACTTGGAATTGAAAGGAGCATGGTCAAGTTATGGTTAGATCCTTTCTACAAAGGTTGTTGTATGCTTGAAGGCAAGTAAAAGGTGTAACGTAGTTCGATGAGGGACGATTAGAATTATTTAAGGGTAAAGTTCAATTTGGGGTATCCTTGGTGGAAATAGTTAGCTAAGGTCGTAAGCTACTCTTAAGGTGATATGTACAACTTAAGGTTGGGAGGCAACCGAGATCTTAATGATAGGAAAATGATTTTATAAGGACTCGATTTTCATTCCTTCGTCAGTAAGGTATATCGAAACTTGAAATCGAGATGTGACGGTTCGTTATGAGAAATACAGTGACAACCTTAAATGGGATGTAATCGGTTTCGTATATGAGGAAAGGTATCGTGGAGGCATACCTTTTGGGTAGAGAACCATTTGGTCTCGCTAAATACGACATTTGGGTGTTGTTTGGTACTAAATTTCGAGGACGAAATCTTTTCTAAGGTTGGGAGGATTGTAACACCCCGATTTTAAGGAAGGTATTATTTCAAGTTAGTACAGGAATCGTAGTTCAAGAGAAATAGAAGAAGTAGGATTTTGATCTTGGATCCTAGATTTTATAGTCTTGTTGGATGAAGGATTCAAATACGAGTCCAACGGTTCTTTCCGAAGCAAAATCGGAGTTAAAACGAAGAAGTTATGGCCAAAACAGTGATCGGACATGAAAAACAAAGAAATCAAGCGAGCAGTGTCTAATGCGACTTTGGGGCGACTTTCTGAGAATCAGGCGACTTTGGGGTTACTTTACCCGCATTTGCGTCTGTCAGCTCTAAAAACTCCGATTTTTGGGGGTTTTCTTCATATTCTTCACCCCAATACTTCTTCCACCCCATTTTCTCTCTAATTGGAGTTCTTGGAAGATTAGGGTTTGATTTTGATTGTTGGAGGAGGATTCTTGGTGGATTCAAGAGCATTTTGACTAAGGTAATCTTCTCATCTCTCACACCAAAAATCTAGGGTTTTAGTGTTCTTCATCCTCTTTCCCTATTTCTTCCTATTTTATGTAACCTTGGGAGTATGCATGGTAAAGGAAATCATGTGGAAGCTTTGGATCTAAGGTTGAATGGCTTGGTAAGAGATCTCATGTCTTCACCAAAGGAAACTCAAAGTTTGGAGTAAAATCTAGATTTAGCCTAAATCTAGTAAGGTGAGTTCAAGTTGATTTGTGAAAACGTTGTACATGCTAAAATGTCCATTTTAAGGTATTTATGTGTTTTACATGAAATTATCAACTGTTGAGTTATTTGGGAGTTTTGATTATTTGAAATGTTTAGCTTTATAAACTTTGTAAAAACACCTACATTTGGGATTTTTAGGCATTTTGATAAATAGGTCATAAATGTAAGTGTTTGATGATTTATTGCATAAATGGAGATTATTTGGTCAAAAATGCATTTTAGTGTTTGTTGGAAATATGCATCATCCATATAATGGGACGTTTTGAAAAGTACGAATGCGTGAGTCCCTTGATTTTGGTAGTTCCCAACTTTACAAGCATTTTAGAAATTGTAACTTTTTAGTTTTGTGCCGAAGGCCAATTGTGATTTGAGAGACAAAGATTTTTGGGAAAAAGATGTATGTTGGTTTATGTAACCTTATTGGCTCATGTATTTTAGCCAAACGTTCGTTATGACTTTTGGGGCTTGGTTTATACTCAGATGAGTCTCTGGAACATTTGTTCAGTTTTGGTAGCTCGTTAAGAAGCCTTGGAGGTATGGTGTACTGTAACACCCCGAATTCTGAGAACCCATGTACTATTCTTCTCATTTTGGAGTTTTCCGTGTGTTGAAATTTATTAGTTAAAATATCGAGTTGTATTGTTTCAAGCATCGTGGGTCAAAAGCATCAAATTGGGAAAATCCTGGGTGCTCGCGACAGTGCCGCGAGAGTGACAGAGTGTCACAATCGCGAAGGCACAATCGCGAAGGCACAATCACTGGGGGTCATGGACTCTCGGTATATTTCTCGCGATTGTGCCATGGTCACAATCGCGGGGCAGTATCGTCCCGTTTGTACCGAGAGTGGTGAGGACTGGCGCGACCTTGCCTGGGAGAGTGACAAATGTCACTCTCGCCGTGTCACTATCACGAGTGGCGGTTTGGGTATAAAAAGAAGAGGTCGCGAGTTTTAGCCATTTTATCTGATTTCTAGGGCTTGGGAGCGATTTTCTCAGCTGAACTCGGTAAGTATTTTCCATCTAGACCTCTTTCCTCATTTATGGTGATTCTAGGTCATTAATGGTGATCCTTGAAGTTTTTAGGAAGTATTGCTAGTGAGCTCTCAAATGGATTAGCACCTCATCTCTACCCTCCTTCATTTTAGGGTTTAGTTTTCTTTTAAGAAAACTACCAAGGTGAGTTCACACACCCTTTACAAAACTTTATACATGTCAAATGTAGATTTTGAATACCTAAACATCTCCTATTTCATATATTTAATTTATGGACTTTGTGATAAACCTAACTTTTGGAGATAATGGGGTTCATGATAACTTTTGGGAAAAGGAGGTTTATGAACCCCAATAATGTTCTTTAGCTTACTTATACTTGGGTCTTACATTTAAATGGATGGCATTTACTATGTAAAATTTATAGATTTGGGAATATCGAACTCGTGTTTAACTGCTGATAAGTTTGCATATTGATCCACAACATGTTTTGGGATTTGAGATATAAAAAGTGTCATTTGTATTTTGACTAGTGATCTTTTGGTAAATAACGGAAATGGCTTTGGTGGAAATCACTCGTCATGTCATTTATGCATATTATCAATTGTTGGGAATATTCGTTGAGCCTTATGAGCATTATTTGGCTTATTTGTTGCATTTGGGAGTCATGACCCCGTAAGTTGTTATATTGTTGTTCCGGCGTTGGGACGACTACTTTCCCACGTCGAGGCACGTTAGGCATCGGATTGGGTTATAAGTCCTTCGTGCTCAAGTATTACGATATTGGATGAGGAGCTCGACGTAAGGACCCTTCGGGGTTGAACTTGAGTTTCCGTGGGTGTATGTTTAAAGCCACTGAGCCTGACATCCCTTGCGTGTACTTTATTTGTGTATTGGCTTTACTGACTCATCAAATGACCTACTTTTGTGTAAAGTCATTTGTGTTAGTAAGAGGGTTTCCCCGTTAACCCAAGAGGTACTTGCTATATTTCAAGAGCATTAGTATTATTACAATTATTATTGTTGTCACAAATGAAACTCTTTTACTCAGTTTTAAGTTTGATTATTTAACTGCAAATGTTTGATCTCACTAGGCTTTATCCTAACACTTTTTCTTAAAATGACATGTATAAAAGGTCAGGTTTCCGGTGGGGTTCGTCGGGACTGAGTGGATGGCCTTGAGGTCAAGAGCGGTCCTTTTGGGAGATGTATTGACCGGTATTTTGGATAGCGGACACATTTTTGGAAGAATAGCAACACCCGATACTAATCTTACTTATTTAAGTTAGATTATTAGGTTGTTAAGTGTATTCTTCATTTGATCATTTGTAAAGGTCTTAACTTGTTTCCCTGTCTTTTCGGGATGATATTTTGGAATTGTTTATGACAGGTTTTATATACCCATGTTTACCAATTTATAGCCGTCATATTGCAAAATTTTCGAGTTTTATTTCTATAAAATTTAGGGTGTTACATGTACCTAGATGCATCTTATTTGAGAGTTATATGTTTTGAATGCGTTAGTTCATTCGTTTGAGTAGTGTAACATTTTAGACTTTAATGCATTGAATCCATAGGCATATGAGTCAGTCAGTTGGTTTGGTTGGAGACTTTATCCCTGTTTTAGGACTGGATATTGTTTATCACTAGCGGGAGTTCGAGGTATAGATCGTGGGTGGTTGAACTCGATAACCGTGTAACCTTTAGTGAAGGGCTCGAGGTATAGATCGTGGGTGGTTGAACTCGATGCCCGTTTGTAATCCAGTCTAGTTATTAGTTGTGGAATTTATTGTCCGCGTTTGAAGTCTAGTGAGTGGTCCCCAAGTCATGTTTTTATGTAAGCTTGCGATGGTGCTCTACAGAGCCGTATACGGAGCTAAGTCTTGCGGTGGTGCCTACTGAAAGAGAGAAGATCAAGGCATACATCAAGGGTTTGCTTACCGAGATGATGAACATGGTTCGGGTGTCAAAGGCCTCTACCCTTCGAGAGGCAATAGAAGAAGCGCAACTGTTGGAAGATTCTTATGGCTTGAGTAAGGTGGAGAGGAGTGGTGTAGTCATGAAGAGAAGGTGGGAAGGGGGTCCCACACCTTCAAAGAGGTCAAAGCACTTCAACAACAATCAAAGAGGAAATGGTCCTAGACGTGATTCTCCGTGGTGTTCAAGGTACCGAAACAAACACACCGACCCTTGCAATTCGGGGTCTAACCGTGCTTCAAATGTGGTTAGCCCGACCACAATTTCTGTGACTGTCCAGTCAAGGGGAGAATTTGTTTCGAGTGTAAAGATCCGGGACATATCAGAAGTGAATGCCCGAAGGCAAAGACGAACTTTAGCGGAGGCAAAAAGGTGGACACTCCTAAAGCGACAGGGAGAGCCTTTCAGATGACCACCGAGGAGGCGAAAGCGTCGACGGATGTAGAGTCGGGTACGTTTCTCCTAAACTCCGTACCTACATGTGTATTATTTGACTCGGGAGCTAGTTTTTCGTTTGTGTCAAGTTCGTTTTGCCCAAAACTATCCATGCCCACTACTAGTTTAGAAGACGCGTTAGTGGTAGAGCTAGCGGATGGTGATCAAGTAGTGGTTCGGGATGTTCTAAGACATTGCAAGCTCGAAATCGAAGGGAGAGAATTCCCGATTGATCTAATGCCTATGGTCATCGGAGGATTTGATGTTGTAATCAGTATGGATTGGTTGTCGACTAACCACGCGGAGATCCTATGTGCTAAAAAGTTGATCCGAATTCCGATTGCAGATGGTGATGCGGTGACCGTGTATGGTGAGAGGCAGAATGATGAAGTTGCAATCATTAGCATGGCGAAGGCACGAAAGTGCTTGTCGAAGGGATGCTCATCCTTTTTGGCATATGTTATAGATGCCAAGCTCGAAAAGAAGAAGCTAGAAAATGTCGAGGTGGTAAAAGAGTTCCCCGACGTATTCCCGTACGACTTGCCTGGTTTACCACCCGATCATCAAGTTGAATTCAAGATTGATCTGACACCGGGAGCGACTCTTATAGCCCGAGCTCCATATCGCTTGGCCCTGTCAGAGATGAAGGAAATGATGGGCCAATTGCAAGATCTTTTGGAGAAGGGGTTTGTAAGACCAAGTTCCTCGCCTTGGGGAGCTCCGGTCTTATTTGTGAAGAAGAAAGACAGTACCATGCGGATGTGTATCGATTATAGGGAATTGAATAAGGCGACTGTGAAGAAAAAATACCCACTCCCTAGAATTGATTATTTATTCGACCAACTTCAAAGAGCGGGTTTCTTTTCGAAGATCGATCTCCGTTCGGGTTATCATCAAGTGAAAGTCGAAGAGAAAGACATTCCTAAAACCGCTTTTAGGATGCATTATGGTCACTACGAATTCTTAGTGATGCCCTTTAGGTTGACGAACGCCCCAGCGTTGTTTATGGACTTAATGAACCGCATGTGTCGACCCTTCCTAGACAAGTCGGTCATCGTGTTCATTGACGATATTCTTATCTACTCGAGGAATGAAGCCGATCATGCGCGTCACCTTCGGGATGTCTTGGAAATCTTGAGAATGGAGAAACTTTATGAAAAGTTTTCTAAGTGCGAGTTTTGGTTGAAGGAAGTGCAGTTCTTGGGGCACGTAGTTACTTGTAACATCCCGATTTCGAAAAGCTATCGTTTCGAGCTAATACAGAACTCGATAATTTAAGGGAAAAATAAGTTATTGGATTTTGGACTTGAATCCTAGATTTTATAGTCTAGATGGATGAAGAATTCAATTACGAGTCCAACGGTTCTTTCCGGAGCAAAAACGGAGCTATAACGAAGAAGTTACGGCCAAAACAGTGAACGAGGGGAAAACCGGGCGAACAGTGCATCTCGCGACTTACGCGTGACTTGCACTAGCGGCATAAGTCGCGAAATGCCCCTGATCGAGCTTAAATCGCGATTTTCAGCCCAAACTTCATTTCTTCATATCTTTCTCATCCTAGCTCTGATTTCAGTGATTCAAGTTGCTACGGTTTTGTTTTTGAGAGTTCTTCAAGGATCTTGAAAGAGATTGGAAGTCTATTGGAGTATACTAGAGTATTTTGTGGTGGTAAGCTTGTCATATCTCACTATTCATCTTCTTCACCAAAGTTTTTCTAGGGTTTCATCCACCCTTTGTTCTCCCTTTCGTAGATTGAAAGTTTGTAACCATTTTGGTGAACTAGAGGTATTTTGGTTAGTGGATTCAAGCTTGGATTAAGGTAATCTTCTATTCTCTTCATTTATGGAAGTTAGAGTTTCGGTATTAGTTGAGGTATTCGTGTATAAGGTTGGGAAACGATTCTTGTGGTTGATTATGATTATTTATGGTGGAATATGTATATTTATGGTTGGAACCTTGTGGATCTAGATTTTGAAGATTTGGTTTGAAGAACCAAGTTTCTTCAAGGAAAGCTCTAAGTGGGTAAAATCTAGATTTAGTCTAAATCTAGCAAGGTGAGTTTACTAATCTTTTGTTAAAACTAGATACACATCATTATCTACTACTTGTTAATATTAAAGTAATTCTCAAATGTTCATGTTTATTGTTCAAGTATTTGGGGGTTCTCCCCATGGATTTATGTATATGAAAGTTACCATGATTTATATGTGTATATCTTGGTATGTTGATGATTCCTACATGGAATGCCTTTTGGCGACCATACATTCTCGTGATGGAGTTGGTTGATAATTGGGTTAAGTGTTAAAATTGCATGATTGGGATGGTAATGTTGTGTTCATGGTTGATATCCGAATGTGTGGGTTGATACACATCTTGAGACCTCCTATTGCATAATTTGGACGAACCAAGTCAGTGATTCACTATAGGGATGTAGGTGGGTGACATTGGGGGAATTTCCTAAGCGGTAGTCCCCTAGGTGCCTAGACCTCCGCCGTCGGGGAATTTCCTAAGCGATAGTCCTCGATGCGTGTCGGGCCTTTGGGTTGCCATTGTTAATTGGCTTCAAGGTGCATTGCCTCTTTGGGTGAACCTGATTGGAGATATGGGTCTCTCCCGTTGACTCCACATCTACGTGATTAAATGATTAACTGCTGATAAGAATTGTAACTGTTTCTGGCATGCTTTTGCTAGTTCAACTCACTAGGCTTTTTGGCCTAACACTTGTTTGGTGTCGATGTGTATCTCAGATGTTAGCGGCGCTGCTCCTAGGCAAGTTTAGATACAGTTGGACGAGAGCTTGGGGATTTTGGCACTTGGACTATTTTTGGAGGATTTGGGTTTATAGATGACACCCCTTTTGTAATCTCTTTTCTAGATTTAGAAATTATATTTGTTGGTTGTTATTTATTTATCCGTTACATTACAAATTGTGATTAAACGGGTTATTTGTATATTTCCCCATTTATGGGAGGCTCTTGCTATGGAAATTTTTATACCACTTCTCCTCTTTTGGAAAGTTTTTTGTTATCCCTATTTTTAAGGTGTTACATTACTAAAGACGGAGTGAAGGTGGATCCGGCCAAGATTGAAGCTATGATGAATTGGGAACCTCCCAAAAGTCCATCAAAGATCCGAAGCTTCCTAGGCTTAGCGAGATATTATCGGAGGTTCATACAAGACTTCTCCAAGGTTGCTTCTCCGTTGACGATGTTGACCAAGAAGAATGTAAAATTCGTATGGACTGAAGAGCAGGAAAGAGCGTTTCGGACATTGCAAAGGAAGTTATGCGAGGCTCCGATCTTATCCTTGCCGGAGGGATCGGAGGATTTTGTGGTCTATAGTGATGCGTCCAAAATGGAACTTGGATGTGTACTCATTCAAAGAGGAAAAGTGATCGCGTATGCACCTAGACAATTGAAGGTTCATGAGAAAAACTACCGCACTCACGACTTGGAGTTGGCGGCGGTAGTGTTCGCATTAAAGTTATGGCGACATTATCTCTACGGCACAAAGTGTACCTTGTACACGGATCACAAGAGCTTGAAGTATGTTTTTGATCAGAAGGAACTCAACATGATGCAAAGAAGGTGGTTGGAACTACTTAAAGATTATGACTGTGAATTACTCTACCACCCGGGTAAAGCAAACGTGGTGGCCGACGCCTTGAGCCGAAAAGAGTATAGCGAGAGACTTCAAGCCAAACTTACAACGATCGAGTTAGTTTCGATCCTCATGGAAAGGATTAAAGGGTCGCAAACCGAGGCATTAAAGGAAGAAAACCTCAAGGATGAAGTGATGACCAAACAACGGTTATTGTTGACCGAAGATAGTCGAGGAATAAAATGTTTCAATGGGCGAGTTTGGGTACTGAAGTTTGGTGTTTGCCGAGAGCTACTTTTGGAGGACGCGCATAAGTCCAAGTATTCTATCCACCCGGGAAGTACCAAGATGTACCAGGATCTGAAACTACATTATTGGTGGCCGATTATGAAGTTGGATGTAGCACATTATGTAGAGCGATGCGTAACTTGTTCGCAAGTGAAGGCCGAGAATCAACGACCCTATGGGAGCCTTCAATCTCTTTAAATACCCGAGTGGAAATGGGACAAGATTACCATGGACTTCGTGAACAAGCTACCGAAGACCTTGAGAGGGAACGACACTATTTGGGTTATTGTCGACCGTCTGACGAAGAGTGCGCATTTTCTAGCGACGGGGGAAACTTTGCCAATGGATAAGTTGGCAAAGCTTTATATAGATGAAATAGTCTCTAGACACGGTTTACCCTTGTCGATAGTTTCCAATCGTGATAGCCGGTTCACTTCAAGATTTTGGGGAGCCTTACATCAAGAGTTGGGCACGCGGGTGAATTTGAGCACGGCATACCACCCACAAACGGACGGGCAAAGCGAAAGGACGATTCAAACTCTTGAAAACATGCTTAGGTCGTGTGTGATCAACTTTGGCGGTAGTTGGGATACCCATCTGCCTTTGGTGGAATTTGGGTACAACAATAGTTACCATTCCAGTCTAGGGATGGCGCCATTTGAAGCCTTGTATGGGCGGAAGTGTATAACCCCCGTGTGTTGGCTAGAGGCAGGGGAGAAGCAATTTGCTGGCCCAGAAATTGTGCAAGAGATGGCCGCAAAGTCAAATCAATTCGGGAACGGCTGAAAGCGGCACAAGATCGTCAGAAAAGTTACGCTGGCAAAAAGAGAAGACCGGTGGAGTTCCAAGTGGGGGATCGTGTAATGTTAAAGGTGTCTCCTTGGAAAGGCTTGATCCGGTTTGGAAAGCGTGGGAAGCTAAGTCCCCGTTTCCTTGGACCGTTTACTATTCTCGAGCGCATCGGACTCCAAGCTTACAAATTGGATTTACCACTGGAGATGGACGGGATTCACCCCACTTTCCACGTGTGTTATTTACAGAAGTGCTTAGCGGAAGAAGAAAGCGTTATACGCTTGTCCGAAATTCGAGTGGCTGATAACCGTTGTATCAAAGAGCCCGAGGCCATTTTGGAAAGGGTAATCAAGAATCTCCGACATAAAGAGGTAGTTATGGTAAAGGTTCAATGGAAGCATCACCGTGGCACCAATGTGACTTGGGAGGCGGAAGAAGACATGAGGCGTAGATACCCTCATTTATTTAGTTAGTAGGATTTCGGGGACGAACTCATTCCCAAGTTGGGGAGGATTGTAACACCCCGAATTCTTACAACCCATGTACTATTCTTCTCATTTTGGAGTTTTCCGTGTGTTGAAATTTATTAGTTAAAATATCGAGTTGTATTGTTTCAAGCATCGTGGGTCAAAAGCATCAAATTGGGAAAATTCTGGGTGCTCGCGACAGTGCCCGCGAGAGTGACAGAGTCTCACAATCGCGAAGGCACAATCGCCGGAGGTCGTGGACTCTTGGTACATTTCTCGCGATTGTGCCATGCGAGAGTGCCATGGTCACAATCGCGGATAACTATCGCCCCGTTTGTACCGAGAGTGGTGAGGACTGACGCGACCTTGCCCGCGAGAGTGACAAATGTCACTCTCGCCGTGTCACTATCGCGAGCGGTGGTTTGGGTATAAAAAGAAGAGGTCGCGAGTTTTAGCCATTTTATCTGATTTCTAGGGTTTGGGAGCGATTTTCTTAGCTGAACTCGGTAAGTATTTTCCATCTAGACCTCTTTCCTCATTTATGGTGATTCTAGGTCATTAATGGTGATCCTTGATACTTTTAGGAAGTATTGCTAGTGAGCTCTCAAGTGGATTAGCACCTCATCTCTACCCTCCTTCATTTTAGGGTTTAGTTTTCTTTTAAGAAAGCTACCAAGGTGAGTTCACACACCCTTTACAAACTTTATACATGTCAAATGTAGATTTTGAATACCTAAACATCTTCTATTTCATATATTTAATTTATGGACTTTGTGCTAAACCTAACTTTTGGAGATAATGGGGTTCATGATAACTTTTGGGAAATGGAGGTTTATGAACCCCAATAATGTTCTTTAGCTTACTTATACTTGGGTCTTACATTTAAATGGATGGCATTTACTATGTAAAATTTATGGATTTGGGAATATCGAACTCGTGTTTAACTGCTGATAAGTTTGCATATTGATCCACAACATGTTTTGGGATTTGAGATATAAAAAGTGTCATTTGTATTTTGACTAGTGATCTTTTGGTAAATAACGGAAATGGCTTTGGTGGAAATCACTCGTCATGTCATTTATGCATATTATCAATTGTTGGGAATATTCGTTGAGCCTTATGAGCATTATTTGGCTTATTTGTTGCATTTGGGAGTCATGACCCCGTAAGTTGTTATATTGTTGTTCCGGCGTTGGGACGACTACTTTCCCACGTCGAGGCACGTTAGGCATCGGATTGGGTTATAAGTCCTTCGTGCTCAAGTATTACGACATTGGATGAGGAGCTCGACGTAAGGACCCTTCGGGGTTGAACTTGAGTTTCCGTGGGTGTACATTTAAAGCCACTGAGCCTGACATCCCTTGCGTGTACTTTATTTGTGTATTGGCTTTACTGACTCATCAAATGACCTACTTTTGTGTTCCGTCATTTGTGTTAGTAAGCGGGTCTCCCTCGTTAACCCAAGAGGTACTTGCTATATTTCAAGAGCATTAGTATTATTACTATTATTATTGTTGTCACAAATGAAACTCTTTTACTCACTTTTAAGTTTGATTATTTAACTGCAAATGTTTGATCTCACTAGGCTTTAGCCTAACACTTTTTCTTAAAATGACATGTATAACAGGTCAGGTTTCGGGTGGGGTTCGACGGGACTGAGTGGATGGCCTTGAGGTTAATAGCGGTCTTTTTGGGAGATGTATAGACCGGTATTTTGGATAGCGGACATATTTTTGGAAGAATAGCAACACCCGATACTAATCTTACTTATTTAAGTTAGATTATTTGGTTGTTAAGTGTATTCTTCATTTGATCATTTGTAAAGGTCTTAACTTGTTTCCCCGTCTTTTCGGGATGATACTTTGGGATTGTTTATGATAGGTTTTATATACCCAGGTTTACCAATTTATAGCCGTCATATTGCAAAATTTTCGAATTTTATTTCTCTAAAATTTAGGGTGTTACATGTACCTAGTTGCATCTGTTTTGAGAGTTACATGTTTTGAATGTGTTAGTTCATTCGTTTGAGTCATGTAACGTTTTAGACTGTAATGCATTGAATCCATAGGCATATGAGTCAGTCAGTTGGTTTGGTTGGGGACTTTATCCCTGTTTTAGGACTGGAAATTGTTTATCACTAGCGGGAGCTCGAGGTATAGATCGTGGGTGGTTGAACTCGATAACCGTGTAACCTTTAGTGAAGGGCTCGAGGTATAGATCGTAGGTGGTTGAACTCGATGCCCGTTTGTAATCCAGTCTACTTATTCGTTGTGGAATTTATTGTCCGCGTTTGAAGTCTAGTGAGTCGTCCCCAAGTCATGTTTTTATGTAAGCTTGTGGTGGTGCTCTACAGAGCTGTATACGAAGCTAAGTGTTGCGGTGGTGCCCATTGTGAGCCAGATACGGGGACTTCTGGCTTTTGTGGTGACACTCATCTAGACGTCGAGTAGATACTAGAGTCATTTGGCTATCTTGCGGTGGTTTCTTGGTAGGGAGCCGTATACGGGGATCCATGGCTCTATGTGAAACTCGAGAACATTGATAAGTGGCTTAACTTTGTGTGCCCGCCACATTCGATGGAATTCGGGTCTCCCCCGTCACTGAAAGGTGTTGTTTTGTGTATTGAATTTTATTATCCATGTTTTCGGTGACTTTTGTTTATGTGGGTTTTTATCCATGGTTTATGGGTTGAGTATTATGCCCCACCCGTGTTTTGGGTGTTTCGGGGTATAAAGTTTTATCCGCGTTTCATAAATTGGGAGTCGGTTTTCTATTCTCATTTTGAATGAGTTTTGGGTTGAAATTTAATTTACGAAAGAACGTTTTATATTGGTATCTTAGTCCTTAAAACAATTTGGTTTGGAAAACGTTTATATTGGTGTCTCCTCTGTCTAAAATGCATATTATTGGAAAACGAATCGTTTTCATATTTGAAACATATCATTTCGAAAGATTATGATTTCAATTGAATTCTCCCTTTTCAACGATATATTTATTAATGTTGAAAACTCTTGAACTCACTAGGCGTAAGCCTAACCTTTTTATTTGTCGGCATGTGCAACAGGCTTCGTTGGGAATAGTTCTAGTGACACTGTGAAGAGATGAGTGCTAGTTGCGTGCTCGGAGAGTGATTAGCTTGTTGAAGTCTTCCGCATAAATTTTGGGAAGAGCAACTTGTGTTTGGGGTTAAGTAACACCCGACTTCGATTTAGTACATGTATATTATTGGAGTTTATCTTTGTTGAGGTTAGTTATAGAATTTAACTTGAGGTATACTGAGTTTTGAATTGTATGAGGAAGTTTTGTTCCTTATGTTGATATTACACCGAAATTTTAATTAGTTGCTCTTACCAAATTTGATGGTGTTACATCACAACCGAACGGGAGAGAGGAGTCTCGGTACACCCGACGCGACCTTACCAGCGACTGTGACAAAAGGCAAGGCCGTCGGTCACTCTCGCCGAATTGGTACTGTAGGCAGGGAGGCACCCTGCAACTGTGACCCGCAACAATGCCATTGGCACTGTCGTCGGGCATTGTCGTCGGGCATTGTCGCCCACGGGGGTCTGATGGTATAAAAATCCCATTTTCGCCCAAATCAATCCCATTTCCTCCGAACTCATTTTCAGACCCGGGGGTCATAGGCGATTTTCACTCCTCAAATTCCTCTCCTAATTTATTTCAAATCAAGGGTTTGTTGGGAGCTTTTATTGAGTAACAAGAAGGTTAAAGAGAGCAATAAGTGTGGTGGTGCAAGTGGAATCAAGTCTCAACCTTCCCTCTCATCAAGTTAGGGTTTCATCAACCCTCTCCAAACCCTCTTCCTTCCTTTGAAGATTGGGAGTTGTGGTTCATTTTGGTGACCTAGAAGAGTATGGTTGATGGATTCAAACTATGGTAAAGGTAATCTTCTCTTCTCTTCAACTATGGAAATTAGAGTTTTGGTATAAGTTGATATCTTCATATAAAATGTTAGGGGAACGGTTCTATGTGGTTGAATATGAAGATTTATGGTTGGAAAGTTATGGATTTAGGTTTTTGGAAGTTTTTGGCTTGAAGATCCAATTTTCTTCTAAGGAGCTCAAGTTGGGGGGAAAATTTAGATTTAGCCTAAATCTAGCAAGGTGGGTTCAAGTTGATTTGTGAAAACGGTGTACATGCCAAAATGTTTATTTTAAAATATTTATATGTTTTATATGAAATTATCAATTGTTGAGTTATTTGGTGAGTTTCGGTTATTCGAAGTGTTTAACTTTATAAACTTTGCAAAACACCCATATTTGGGATTTTGGGCATTTTGATAAATAAATCATAAATATTAGTATTTTAATGATTTATTTTATTGGAGTAGACCTTCTTGAGTATAAATGCACTCTTAGTGTTTGTTTTGGAGAAATGTTTAATTTTGTGTTATAGGACGTTTTTAAAGAATAAATGGTATAAATTCATTTAGAAAATAATTTGTCCCAATCTAAAACGTGTTGGAGTTTATTCATGTATATTGGAGCGTGCGTTTGCATAACGTGAGTCGATTGCGTTTTATTATTTGGGGACCGTTATTCGTTGGTCAAAAACCATTTTGAGCATTTTAGCTCGGTTTTGACTTAAAAAAGTCTTGAGGAAATTTGTCCCGTTTTTAATGGCTCGATGTAGAGCCCCATTTATGATTTGCATTTGGGTGCATCTTGTTCTATATTAATGATAAGTACATGCTCTAGTGCGTTGGTTATTCCTGTGTAGTCATGTAATTTTAGACTGTGTTGCATTGGATCCATAGGCACGTAAGTCAGTCTTTATTTGATGTTCAATTTGGTATTTCGGAGTTGGACTCCGGGACCCATGTTTTATGACCTGAACCTTTCAAGTGTACACTAAAAGGGTTGAGTCCGATTGTGCCATTGTGATGAAGGGCGTTTGGGGCCTCCGCCACTTGAAGGTAATGCCTTTGAGATATCCTTAATAGTGTCGGGCCTTCGCAGTGGAATTCATGGTAATGTTCACCAAGGTAAGCTGTCTCTTTGGGTGTAGCTTGAAAGGAGTCGTAAGGGCACTTGGGCTTTTATGTCATGAAATGTCATACAATTAACGTTGTATGAGTGGCATACTTTTGTGTTCCTTCACTCTCAATGGATACGGGTCTCCCCCGTTGTCGGCCAATAGTATTTTGGATATTTAATTCTCCATGCTTTAACATTTGGATTTCATTCCATTTTTTGGTCGCATGAGTATTGAATTTTAAATTTTCATTCCATGTTTTCGGTGGGATATTATATTTATATGGATTGTTTTCCCATGATTTATGAGTTAAGTATTATGCCCCACCCGTGTTTTGGGTGTTTCGGGATATAGAGTTTTATCCACACTTTTATAAATTGGGAGTCTGTTTTCTATTCACGTTTTGAGTGAGTTTTGGGTTGCCTCATTTTATAAAGAATGTTTTGTATTAAGGTGTTCATCTTTGAAAATGCATGTTACTGAAAAACGAGTCGATTCCATATTTAAAGTAAATCATTTTGAAAGATTATAATTTAAATTGTATTATTTTCTTTTAACAATATATCTAATCATGTTGAAAACTCTTGAACTCACTAGGCGTTAGCCTAACCTATTTTATTTGTCGGCATGTGCATCAGGTCCTGTTGGGGAAGGGTACTAGCGACCCCGTTGAAGAGATGGGTACTAGTTATATGCACAAGAGTGAGTAACTTGATGAAGTCTTCCGTAATTATCTTGGGAATAACAACATGTATTTGGGTTTAGTAGCACCCGACTTTCTTATTAGTCTTTATGTAAGACTATATCCATTTTGTTGATGGTTAAATCTAGAATAGTATTTTAAGAAAGGACTTGTTGTAAGAGATTTGATCTTTCTTTGAGGCATTATTGAAAATTTTAAGTTAGTTTCTATTTTCAATTTTGAGGGTGTTACACTATATATATATATGCAAATTTAGAAAAAAACACTTGAATGTGATCTAGTTAAGAAGGGGTATGAATAAGTTGTACCAGTTGATTGATGATGAGTAAAAATAAACACTATATTCAAGGTAATAAATATACAAGAATATTTTGACGTACCAAAGTTTCAAACTGTATAGTTTGGTTTGGGTTGTACTTCTTTTTGAGTTAGGTTGAGTTGTTACAATATCTTCAACCTCATCAACCCAATCAATGTTCATACCTACTGAGAAGATTTGAGAATTGTTATTGAGAGAAATCCTCTCTCTCTCTCTCTCATTGTATCCCACTAAGGGATATGTATCTATCTATATACATACATACATACATATATATATATATATATATATATATATATATATATATATATATATGAAAATATTTACAAATATGGAATCCACAAATAGTCCCTATTTAACTAGGAATTTGATTTCCAAATTATATTACAAGTCTATCGCCAATACCCCCCCCCAAGCAGACGACGGTTGTGGTCCGACGGTAAAAACAAACTTCGTGATAGACTCTTTGTAAATATGTCAGCAACATTGAGGTGGCTCGGCATGTGCTGTGTGATGAGAATTCCTTGCTGAACCAACTCTCGGACAAAAGGGTCATCAAGGGCAATATGTCGGGCACGTTTGTGAGCAACCAGATCTGAGCTAATGAATAAGGTGTTTTTATTGTCGATTAAAATCGTTGGTGGACGTTGAACATGGATATGAAGTTCCTTGAGCAGATGCGTAGTCCAGATAACGTCGGCTGCGGCATTTGCAAGTGCATGATATTCAAATTCACAACTCGAACGGGCAACTGTTGGTTGTTTCTTGGAGCTCCACATTATAAGATTCGGTCCTAGGAAAATGGAGTAACCCAAGGTGGGGCGCCATGTATCCGGACATCCTCCCCAGACGGCATCGGAGTAGGCAAGTATGCCATAAGACGGTGCATGAGAAAAGGTAAGACCGTAATGTGATGTGCCTTTGACGTAGCGAAAGATTCGTTTGACGGCCTGAAAGTGGTGGGTCATGGGTTGATGCATGAATTGACTTAGGGTATTCACGACATGGGATATATTCAGTCGTGAAATGGTGAGGTACTGGAGATCACCCACTAGAGAGCGATAAAGGGTGGTGTCATCAAACAGCTCGCCGGAGAGTTTGAGATGAAGACCGACAACCATGGGGGTCGATATAGGTTCGCTCTCGTGCAAGTTTGCTCGTAATAGGAGATCGTGGGCATATTTCTGCTAGCTTAAAAACAGGCCGTTGGAAGTATATGTAGCTTCGAGCCCGAGAAAGTAGTTTAAGCGACCGAGATCTTTGATTGCGAAGGTTGTATGAATAAGTTGGATGAGATTTTTGAGGAGATGATTATTGTTACCTGTAACAATTATATCATCAACGTATACGATCAAGTAAACAAGTGAGGGCCCTTTAAAAAAATGAACAAAGAAGTATCAGATCGACTGTGTTTGAACCCGATGCTCAGAAGGAAGGTGCTAAAGCGTTGAAACCAGGCACAAGGGACTGTTTTAAACCGTAAAGAGCCTTTTTGAGATTACAGACGTGGTCAGCTTTTCTTGGACGGACATATCCCGGTGGTTGTTCTATATAAACAGTTTCTGTAAGTACGCCGTTTAGAAATGCGTTTTGACATCTAATTGACGTAATGGCCATTTATTCATGACTGCGATTGATAGGATGATCCGTACGGTTGCAACTTTGACAACAGGGCTAAACGTGTGTGTAAAATCTGAACCAGGTATTTGGATATAGCCTTGAGCGACGAGACGTGCTTTGAAGCATTCAACAATATCGTCCGATTTATACTTGGTCCGATAGACCCATTTTTGCACCGACTACATTAGAGTTGGATGATCTAGGAATGAGTTCCCAGGTTTGATTTTGTTGCAGTACGACTACTTCTTCATCCACAGCTTGGACCCAGTGAGGGTGTTTGGCTGCCGATTTCAACCCTTTGGGTTCTATTGAACTAAGTAAGGCATAAAGAAGCCCGGTAGTTTGGTCGGCTAAATATGTTGGATACTTCTGTTTGATAATCCCATATTTTGCTCTTTTTTGCATGGGATACATGGAAGTACCCGAGTTGTCCGGTGTTCGAGGCACAGCTGGGGAAGATACGAGAGGAGTCGCGGTGACCACAGAAGGTGTCGGAACAGGTGTTGACGGGCATCCCATAGAAGGGGAGGGATTCCTGTGAGGCAACGATGGGGGTGCCGAGGTGTCGGAAGAACAAATCGTACAAGGGGACGAAGTGGGTGGGTCGGGACATGTTGCCAATGGAGCAGTTTGTTCAGACGGGTCTAAAAATTTACTATATTCCAACGCGGATATGGGTGTTGGGTTAGTTCTAGTATCATGTGGAAAGAACGTCTCATCTGTGACCCAGATTATACTAGCATATTGAACAACACAGATTAACAAACAGATTCTTATTTATTAATCACAATGATTACAACTAGTCATATACCTATTTGTGACAATTAAGCTTTGTGTGTGTTCATGTGTGTGTGCGTACACTTTTTACCACTCTCTGAATTCGTATCAAGTATGTGTGTCTTCCTATTACAAAAGAAACAAACCTATTTATACTTAGTCAACTCATGTTGACTTTACAATCAAACCCTCAAACTATTTAACAATTACAATAGAGACCCTCACTTTTAATCTTGAATACAATATTAGTCTAACAATCTCCCCCTTTGGATTCAAGATTAAAAAAAAAAATTGACAATAATCTTCAGGTCTTCTTATCTTCAGAAAAATCTTCAGCTCTGAAACTTTTTCAGCTTTGACTCTTGAAAAACATTGACATCTTCATCAACCTTCAACAATATTTGAAGCATATCTTCCCCTTTGGTATCTTTCACTTTGACTTTTCAAACAACTTTGTCTTCAAAAGTCTTCATAACTTTGGATTCTTCAAAAACATGAAATTCTCCATCTTTACTTTCTCTTTTTCAATCAATCATATAACATTTGATTCATCTCACCCTTTCATTACATATTCTGAAGTTTGACTTTGAAAATCAACTTTCAATCTGACTTTGTACAATCATCTTCCCCCTTTCTTGAAACTTTCAAACTTTAATCATCTGAACTTGAACTTTGATTTATCTCCCCCTTTTTAATGATTTGTAAGAATCAAAATCATTAAAACTCTTCAAGTTTAGCTTGGTATTTGAATGATCTCCGCACAATGTCTGATAAGCACAGTCTTTATTAGCGTTCATTTTCTCCTTATGATAAAATGATTAATCTCCCCAGATAGAAAATTTTGCAATCTCCCCAAGACATGTTATGAGAGAATCTGATCTGAATAAGTCGTCAATTCATGAATGAATTCATCTGAATATTTTCAAATTCAGACAAACAAGAAGTTGTAACCCTGAATCAACACATGAAAAGGTTAGAAATGCCTGTCAGTAGCACAAAGCCACTATGTACAACAAATGTACAATATAAGGAGCTGGTTTGATGTTGACTCCCCAGGACTTCCATTTAATCATCGAAAAACACAAGGCATTTTCTATGAATGTTCTGACAGAAAAACAAATTTTCTGTGTGCTCGTGCTTGTGTATGAAAGAATTAGCACAATGATTGTGTTTCATAAGGCTCAAAGTATGTAAACCAATGAGACAACAAAGGTTATACTTAGACTCAAATGTGCATGAAAAAGGGTCGAAGGTGGGGACAACTTTCTTTCTTTTTCAATATCAGTATCCTCCAAATGAAGAACCAATAGATTATGTGTTGCTTCCCCATAAAATGTGAAACATTCTCTTTTTAAGAAAAGAATGAGTAGCTGGTGGGGTGTTTACAAGAGATGGCATGGGCTCACCGCCTTTTTCAATGATGGTCACCAAAAAATGTGAACCAATCAGTAATGTGGCTGCCCGACTCAGAAAGAATTTGGTGTAGAGTTTAATATTATTTTACTCTGTTCTCTCACCCTCTTTCTTTTAATCATTTAAGCTCACAACTAACCAATATCTCATTTC
Organism: Arctium minus; assembly: GCA_954870635.1. Classification (NCBI taxonomy): domain Eukaryota; kingdom Viridiplantae; phylum Streptophyta; class Magnoliopsida; order Asterales; family Asteraceae; genus Arctium; species Arctium minus. The sequence continues at coordinate 161,676,313 of OX941080.1, forward strand.
CATTTTACCTCTTCACACACCAACACTCAATCTTTTTACCCCTCTCCCCTCAATCACTCAGGGAATACTTCCTGGGTAGGAAACATTGGTTGTCTTGAATCCATGGAAGTTATTTTAAGCACTCACACTGAATCCCATGTATTGTCCTAAAAGCATGTATTGCCTCAATGATTTTCTTGACATTAAAGCACAAGAAATCATTTGTCAATATGTGTATGCTCATTAAGAATCAGAATGAAATTTGAGCATTTTAAACATTCAAGATTTCTCAAAACGTTATATGAATGAATAAACATGAAAGAATAGAAATATTTTGAGAATCTGACAATGATTAAGATGAGATCAAATTATCATGAAGAAAAATTTTGGGAAATCAAAGACGGAGTATGTTTATATGAACAATATATAAACATTTTATCAATGAAAGAACATGTATAAAAGAAATGACTTTTGATTCAAACAACAGTGAATAGCAAACGACGGGAGTATTACCATAGAAAGATTTAACTTTTGATACATGGTAATAACAATTTCAAGAAAAATAAATGTACTGAACCTATGTGTGTATGAATACTTGACAAAGTATGTGAAAAGAAAATACACAAGTATTTTTCTTGAAGAACACACGGTCAGATAGTCATCAAAGTATCCAGAAATCATTTAAAATCGCACTTCTCAATTCATGAAAACATTTTAAGAATGTGAAGTGGTTTGAATATTTAATCCAAAAAAAATGATTTTCACAAGTGAAAGTTGTTCTTCTTTCAACAAGTGATAAAGTTTAAAATAAAGAAAATATACCTTTAAGCTCACTTAGACAAAAACCTCAGATATCCTCCCCTTGATACCTGTAAAAAGTCAATTTATCACAAAAATATAACAATGAAAGTATAAAACAGTTATATCTCCTCCCCCTAAAAAATATATCAATTAACTTCTCTAACTCCTCTAACTCCCCCTCAAATTAAAAACTTCTAGAAAAGATTTTATCTAATTAGCATCCTTCAGAAGAAAACATTTTGAGTACGGGTTTTGAACTTAAGTATTCAAAATCCATGATTACTTATTCTCCGGTGAGAATAGTAATGATCAGTTTTACCAATGAAGCACGGGTTCTGATCTGATGTAATCGGAAGCCATAGTTCTGAAACATTGAGGAACGAGTCTTGAACTGTTTTATTCAAGAGCCATTGTTCTTTGAAGCACGGGTTCTGAACTGATTTATTCAGAAGCTTTGGTTCTTTCTCCCCCTTAAACCTTAGGTGCCTGCAACACATATTTAGCTTTTGGTATCCACTGGTATTTGGATCCAGAATTGTTAGTTGCAGTTCTAGTAGGAGAGATATAGTAAGAACCATACCAGTTATTCTCATAATTTTTGTTTACAAAATCATTTGAACCACAATAAGAACAACTAATTTTCTTTTGAGCTAACCTGATCAATTTACTGACTGTGTAGACCAGATCAGGTTTGCCAAAAGTTTTAGCTTTATAAGCATTGTTCCTTTTAGCTTTGAATGTATGCACAAATGATTCTTCTTTCTTCTTTTCCTCTGAAGATCCTTTAACTCTCCAAATCCACTTTTCTTTTTTATCTTTCCTTCTCCAAAATATTTTCTTCTGAGACTTGTCCTTTTTGATGTTACCTGAATCATCAACATTTTTGTCATAGAAAAGGTTAGAAGGACGAATTTGATCTTTAGATTTAGAAGTTTGACTATCATCAAAATCAAATAAAGGATTATTAGAAACATTAGTAAAACGTGAACTTGAAGCTGTGTTGAATGAACATTCTGAATCAGCTTGATCATTCCTCGGTGATTGGACAATTGATTCTGGAGTCTTTGACTCAGTCAGCTTCACCTTGAAAATGATCTCCTCAAGTTCTTTGATCTTTGTAGACAAACTGTTTCTTTCTTTTGTCAGTTGATCAAACTTCTTATGCAACTCAGATTTTGCATTCTTCTCCTTCTGAATGTTTGTTGACAACTCAGATAGTTTCTTGTTAAGCTTGGCAATCTCAATCTCAAATACTTTTCTTTCTTCTTCAAAATCTTTTTCAACATTGTTTCTCTGTTCAAATATCTCCTTGAATACACCAACATTTTTCTGTTCAGCTTTCTTCTTCTCCTTTTCAAATTTATCTCTCTCCATGATGATTACTTTCTCGAAGTCTGAAACTTGTTGAGAAAGTTTTATGCATTTAAGCTCCACTGTTTTCTTCTCTTCAAAAGATTTTCTGGAGAATTCAAAAAACTTCTTTGCAAATTCTTTTCTTTCTTTCTCCATTTTCTTTTCATCTAGAGAGATCTTTTCTTTCAGTTCTCCCATCTTTCTTTTCAGCTCATCATTATCTTTTTCACTTTCCTTTCTCTTATTCTCAATCTTCTTCATCTCATCTTGGGCATTTATGTTGTCTTTGTCCTGGGTTGCTTTTTCCTTCATCATATTTATCTCAACCTCAACCTCAACCTTAAGACTGAAGACTTTATCTTTCAAAGAATCTCTTTCAGCAAAGATTTGTGAATTTGACTTTCTCAGCTCTTCACATGTTTCACTAGCAATGTTTGCTCTTCTTCTCAGTTCATCTATAGCTCTCTTTGCATTGATTCCTTCTTGGACCATGTAGAGCTAGAATTAGCACTTTCAGATCTTTTCAACTTGGCTTGCAGATTTGAAATTTCTTTTTCTTTTGCTTCAATAATTCCTGCAAAATTAGTTTTAGAATTAGTAATGCATTATGAGCAAACAAAAACTTTCTTTACATCTTTATCATCCTTCAATTTATTAATCTGTTCAAGAAGAGATGAATTATGAATCTTCAGATTCTTGTTCTCAGCTTTCAGTGTTGGAATCTCTGGCATGTACGCTAAAGCACAATCTCTGTTGGTTAGCACCAGATTTCCCTTTTTATCTGTGTAAGGCATTATGATATATGAAAAAAATACTAAAAAATCACAAACTTTAATCACACTAAGAAATATGTACCCCTACGCAGACTTAGCACGGGGGTCAAGGGGCAACGCCCTTGCGGGGTCTGGGGGCAGCGCCCCTAGAAAAAATTTTTTGACAGTTAAATCTCATATTGCAACTTGATATTAAAAAAAATATATGCTAGAAATGATCTTTAATCAGAAAATCAGAAAAATTTACAGTAAAAATCACAGAAAATCACTCAAAATAAAAAACAAGTATAGAATTCGCAAGCAAGAATTCGTAAGTATAGAATTCATATAAGCAATTCGCAAGTCACATACAAAGAAATTCACATGTATAGAATTCGCAAAGGACAATTCGCAAGACACTTAGGATACGAAATCTTGAACTTTTCGTAGAACAGTGGTTTACGAATCCTGAGCTTTTCGTAGAACACTCAGTTGCGAATCCTGCACAATTCGTAAGTGTGTCTTGAGCGAATTCTTTGAATTCGTATCTCTCTCAGGTGCGAATTCCTCTGAATTCGTAAGTCTCACATTTGTGAATTCCTCCCTTAGCAAATTTTCTTCTCTGCGAATTCTTACCTTAGGATCAACAAAAATAGGTATTCTGCGAATTCCTTGGCTCTGGAGTTCTACTTGCGAGTTCTTCATGAAGTCTGCGAATTCTGTAGATCTCGAGTAGATTTTACAATTTCCAACAAAAATCCACCTAAAACTTGATGTTTGGCTCTGAAACTTTGCACGATTGATCACTTTAACATCGTGAACAACCCTACAGAGTGAATTTATCAACTAACAAATGTAGATGTGATAATCAGATCTTGACAGTCCGCGAGTGATAACATTAAAAAACAAGACATATTGATCAAATTCTCACAATATGTTGTTCAATCTATCATTTAACCAAAACAAAAAATGATCCAGAACTATGAACGATCACTATGAACTCAATTTCATATTCAAAACATCACTATTTCACCAATTCACTTTCAATGCAACAGTGACTTCTCCAAGAATGAAAATTCGATCTTTCTGATTATTCTGATCTCGCTCTGATACCAATTGTGACCCAGATTATACTAGCATATTGAACAACACATATTAACAAACAGATTCTTATTTATTAATCATAATGATTACAACTAGTCATATACCTATTTGTGACAATTAAGCTTTGTGTGTGTTCATGTGTGTGTGCATACACTTCTTACCACTCTCTGAATTCGTATCAAGTATGCGTGTCTTCCTATTACAAAAGAAACAAACCTATTTATACTTAGTCAACTCAAGTTGACTTTACAATCAAACCCTCAAACTATTTAACAATTACAATAGAGACCCTCACTTTTAATCTTGAATACAATATTAGTCTAACATCATTAAATTTAGCATGGCGTGTAATGTATAGACGTTGAGCAGATTAATCTAGGCAAAGAAAACCTTTGTACTGAAAACTGTACCCCAAAAATAGGCATGGTCGACTATGAGGGATAAACTTGTGTTGAGTGTAGTCTCGAAGGCATGGAAAGACCCAACACCCGTAGGGATGGAACATATCGTATGTTGGGGCACGCTTGTGTAGTGTTTCATACGGGGATAAATCGTTCAAAATTAGTGTAGGAAGGCGATTTATTAAAAATACAGCAGAGGCAAATGCTGTAAACCAATAGCGTAGTGGGACTTTGGAATGGAACATCATTGCAAGTGTCGTCTCAGTGATATGACGATGCTTGTGTTCTGCACGACCGTTTTATGATGGTTTGTAAGGGCATGAAAGTTGATGAAGGATGCCGCGAGTGGGGAGAAGATTTTTGAACCGTGGCTATTGAACTCGGCTCCACCATCACTATGGAAAAGTTTGATTTTTCGCATAAGTTGGTTTTTGGCAAGTACCTGAAGCGACAAAAAATATCGTAAGTCTTACTTTTTAGTTTCATGGGATACATCCAAACAAAACGGGAGAAATCATCAACGAAAATAATATAATACCGATATCATTCGGATGAGGTAACGGGAGTCGGGCCCCATATGTAACACCCGCTTTTCGGTAAGATCTCCTCTCTATGAATTATACCTTCTATCTCACGAATTCATGTAGATGGCCTAGTCTTAGCCATGTCTGACACTTGGGACCACTCTTGGGATGTGTTGCGTTCAGTGCATGTGAAACAAGTGGGATTAAGACCCAAGAGGGTGCCCAGAATGGTGCCGGAGACAATGACCAGCGATTGTGACAAGTGTCACTCTCGTTTGGCAAAGTCGCCAAGACCAAACAGAAGGTGGTGGTGCTGGTGCGACAATGATCAACGACAATGACCATGTCATAGTCGCATGGCATAGTCTCCAAGATCAAACCGAAGACTGGGGTGAGGTAGCGACCTTGACCAGCGACTATGACCATGTCATAGTCGCATGGCGCAGTCGCCTGCGACCTCTAGTGCCTTAAATGCTCACCAACTCGTTTTCTAATTCACTTGGTGCATTTGGGAGCTTGTGGAAGGCGATTTCTGGAGATCAAAAGGTAGGGTTTCATCTTCCTTCATTGAATGCTCTTAGAAGAAGTTCTCATGGTGATTAATGGGTTTGATTTAGGTTGGTGGTGACTAAGAGTGTTGTGCTTGAAGCTCAAGTGTCATTTTATCCTTACTTCTCAAGTGTCCTAACTTAGGATTTTCTCATAAATCCTTCAAGGTGAGGTTCTATTCTTGTTCTTGAGTAAATATCATGTATTATAACCCTCCTTTGTATACTCTAACTTCACTTTGGGGTTTTATGAAACTTAACCTAAACATGGATATGTAGAAATTCTTGGGATTTGGTTACTTGTACATTATTGTTTGGAAATTGTAATTACATTATGAAATGAGGTATTTTATAGTTCTTTAATGGTTTTGGAACCCATCCCTCTCACTTTGGGACATTGGTAAACCCAAAGTGAAATCTAGGGTTTTGGTGAGTTCTAGTGTTGGGTAAATTTGTGACAAATCTTGACATTCCAAATTGATGGTTATAATGATATTGTTGATGGATTTGGTTGGATCGGATTCCCTTGATAATGGGGGGTCAAGTCTATATGTGGAAGTATTACACATATAAATTGTTTGTATCATCTACAGGGTTCAAAAGGGCGCGCAGCGCGGCGTGGCGGCGAGGTCAAGCCTCAAGCCTTACGAGTTACGGCGAGGCCATGGCGTTTTTCATGGCGGCGCCAAGGCGGCATATATATATATATAATATTATATATATATATATGTATAATTATATAATAATGGGAGTTTTATATCATATAAAAAAACAAAAGAAGAACCATGAATTGATTTGATATCAAATATACAAAGTTTACAAAAATGATATCAAGAAATCATAACTCCCCAAAAAATCATAACTCCCTAAAAAATCATAACTCCCCTACGTGATCGTGACTGAGAATTGAGAAACAGAGAGAGAAAGGGAGAAGGGGAAGTGAAATTCTAGGGTTTAAAATATTTAATTTTGACTTTTTATATTTTGACTTTTTTACCATGTAAATTTACAAGTTTTAGAAAAGTACAATTTCCCCCCATAACTCCATAACGCGCCATGGCGTGCCTTAGGAAGCTTAACGCCATAACTCCATAACGTAACGTAACGCCATAACGCTCCATGGCGCGCCATGGCGTGCCATGGCGTGCCTTATGAAGCTTAACGCCATACATCGACGCCAATGGTAAAAACGTGGCGGCAAGGTGGCGCCTCGGCGCCATGGCACATTTTTTAGAACCTTGATCATCTATGAATATGTTTATTGATGTATGGATTAAATGTTTTATTTTGGTCATAGTGCAATGGATCTTTAGGCACGGTGTTCCTATGTCCCATTTTGGACATTAAGTTCACTAATTTAGCATGGAATGGGCATCGGGTCACCATGATAAGTAAGGTGTGGACCTATATGGTCGGGCAGCGTCACATGAGCAGTAAGGTCTAATTCTCTTGTGCTAGAGTTCCCGTTTTGGAACTCTCAAGAATAGACCTAGAGGGGTTGACTTGATGTTTTCGAGCAATAGACTTAGAGGAGTTGAGCTCATTATATGATTGGTGTTATTTGTACCATGTTTAATCACTAATGGTTTATTTGATTTATTGATTTAGCTCATGGCTATATCCACCGCGTGACTTCAGATGGGTTTAGTACTTCTAATTTAATTGGCTTATTCTCACTAGGTTTTAGCCTAACGCTTGTTCTTTGGTTGTCATGTTTGACAGTTAATCTTAGCTGTGGGACTCGTCGGGATTGAGGGGACGACCTTGGGGTCATGAGTGGTCTTTTTGGGAGATTTAGTGACCGACACATTTGACTCTTTTGAAGATATACATTTTGGAGGAATAACGACACCCGAATATAATCTTGTTGATAGATTTAGATTACTAGGTTTTCGTTTATTCTTCATTATTTTTGGTTGTAAGTGCCATACCACATTCCTTGTTTTGGGATGATACTCTTGGGTTTATTCTGTTTTACCCTTATTATCTAGGTTTAAGTTATCCCCTATTTTAAGGCGACATGTTTCTTTATTTTCAAACGTTATATTGCCGAAATTTCGAATTTTATTTCCGTCTAAAATTTGGAGTGTTAATGTGCTGGGTGACCGGGCCTGATGAACCCTCTCGTCTGGTTAATGTGCTTGGCGGGGGACCCAAGCACATTCCCCACTGCAATTTGGAAACGGAATAGATTATCATGGAAGAAGTGACGACAGAGACAAAAATGATGGACCGTATGATGTTGGTTATGAACAGGGCCATGACACAACAACAAGAGATGTTTCTAAAACTTCTTGAGGACATAGACACTCTCAACCGTAGGCCAGAAATGATTGCCGAAATTATTGAGGTGGCGGGATCCGGGGTACCGGAAATGGAATTCACACCGACGGTCCCGCGACCTTAGAGACGAGAGCAGACACAAAGACTTGTACCTTCAAGTCTTTCCTTGGCTGCCGACCGCCGGAATTTAAGGGCTCGGATAATTCTGTAGATTGTATGAATTGGATTAGAGAAATGGAGCAGCCTTTTCTCTCAAGTGAGTGTGGGGAAGGTCTGAAGGTAATATTTGGTTCTCTTATGATGAGGGGTACGACTCTCACTTGGTGGGACGTGTACTCCGCTTCTGTTGAGGCGACTGTTCTGGATAAACTGACTTGGGCAACGTTCAAAGAGAAATTGCTAGAGGAATACTGTAACGAGAGGTCAATGGACCGGATTAAAGAAGAGTTCCAAAATTTGAAGAAGGACAATCTGTCTGTAAAAGAGTACAACCAACTATTCATGGACAAATTGGGTTTGGTGAGACATCTGGTCCCGACCGAGAAAGAAAAGATTAAAGCTTACATCAAGGGCCTTCCATTGGACATGATGTCGATGGTACGTATGTCAAAAGCCTCCACCCTCCGGGAGGCGATTGAAGAGGCGCAACTTATGGAAGACACCTACAACCTCGGTAAGGAGGAAGGTATCCGGCAAATGGAGAATAGAAGATGGGAGGGGAGTTCAATACCCTCAAAGAAACCCAGATACGCCAACAACAACCACCGTGGAGCCGATCCTAGGTGTGATGCCAAGTAGTGCTCCAAATGCCGAAGTAAGCATTTTGGCCCATGCAACTTCGTTCCCGGAACGTGCTATAAATGTGGAAAGTCGGGGCATACGTTCAGAGATTGTCTCGTCAAGGGGAAAATATGCTTCAAGTGCAAGCAACCGGGGCATGTAAGGGCGGAGTGACCGAAGCTCAAGACCGGGGGAAATGGTGGGAAGAAAGTGGAGCCTCCGCGGGTGGCCGGAAGAGCCTTTAAAATTACGACGGAGGAGGCTAAGGCATCGACTGATGTAGTGTCGGGTACGTTTCTTCTAAACTTCGTGCCTACGCGTGTGTTATTTGACTTGGGTGCTAGCTACTCGTTCATATCCGATGTATTTTGTCAAAAGCTTGTCATGTCTATGAGTAGTCTAGAGGATGCCATAGTGGTGAAAATAGTGAATGGTAGTCAAGTAATAATCCGGGATATTTTGAGATGTTGCACCCTTGAGTTTGAGGGGAAGAAATTCCCCATAAACTTGATGCCTTTGCAAATCGGCGGGTTCGATGTGGTAGTGGGAATGGATTGGTTATCGGGGAACCAAGCCGAGATCGTGTGTTCTAAGAAAATGATCCGACTACCCGTTGCGGATGGAGAGACGACTATAATCTATGGCGAAAGAAGGAAATGTGAGGTGGCACTTATCTTTATGATCAAGGCGCGGAAATGCTTGGCGAAAGGATGCTCATCCTTCTTGGCGTATGCAATCGACGCCAAGCTAGAGAAGAAGAAACTAGAAGGTGTTAAGGTGGTACACGAGTTTCCCGATGTATTCTAGGAGGACTTGCCCAGTTACCGTCCGATCGCCTAGTGGAATTCCGGATTGATTTCATACCGGGAGCGGCTCCGATTGCTCGAGCCCCTTATCGATTGGCTCCTACCGAGATGCAAGAAATGATGACTCAACTACAAGAACTTCTGAAGAAGGGGTTCATAAGACTGAGCTCGTCGCCTTGGGGAGCTCTGGTCTTGTTTGTTAAGAAGAAAGATGGCACAATGTGGATGTGCATCGACTACAGAGAGCTGAACAAGGTGACGGTGAAAAACAAATATCCACTTCCAAGAATCGAAGATTTGTTCGACCAACTACAAGGTGCGGGTTGTTTCTCAAAGATCATCCTCCAGTCGGGATATCATCAAGTGAAGGTGGCAAAGGATGACATTCCAAAGACGGAATTTAGGACACGATACGGTTATTACCAATTCCTAGTAATGTCGTTCGACCTAACCAACGCACCGGCGATATTCATGGACTTGATGAATCGAGTGTGCCGATCATTCCTCGACAAGTTGGTAATAGTGTTCATCGGTGACATCCTTGTTTACTCAAAGGACGAAGCCGATCACGAACAACACCTCCTAGAGATTCTAGAAGTGTTAAGACGGGAGAAGCTCTACGCGAAGTTTTCGAAGTGCGCCTTTTGGCTCCGAGAAGTGCAGTTTTTGGGCCATGTGGTTACGAGGGAAGGAGTGAAAGTGGACCCCGCAAAGATTGAGGCGATGATGAATTGGGAACCTCCAAAGAGCCCGTCAGAAATCTAAAGGTTTCTAGGTTGGCGGGATACTACCGAAGATTCATCCAATACTTTTCCAAGATAGTTTCTTCATTGACGGCCTTATCCCGAAATAATGTGAAGTTTGTATGGACTGAGAGTCAAGAAAAGGCGTTCCAAACTCTACAAAAGAAACTCTGTGAAGTTCCAATCTTATCTCTACCCGATAGGACGGAAGACTTTGAGGTGTATAGTGATGCGTCGAAGATGGGTTTGGGTTGTGTTCTTATGCAAAGGGGCAAGGTGATCGCTTACGCATCAAGACAACTCAAAGTTCATGAGGTTAACTATCCTACACATGATTTGGAGTTGGCGGCGGTAGTGTTTGCTTTGAAATTGTGGCGACACTACCTCTACGGCACAAAGTGCACTCTCTACACAGACCACAAGAGTTTGAAGCATATATTTGATCAAAAGGAGCTGAATATGAGGCAACGGAGATGGTTGGAACTGCTAAAAGATTATGATTGCGAGTTGCTCTACCATCCGGGTAAGGCAAACGTTTCCGCGGACGCCTTGAGTTGAAAAGACTACGGGGGAATTTCTCAAGCCACTTTTGCATGAATTGAATTAGCTTCAACACTCATCGATCGAATTAAATCATTGCAAACCGAAGCGTTGCTAGCAGAGAACCTCAAAGAAGAAGTCATGTCAAAGAAACATCTACTTTTGACGGAAGATAGTCGGGGAGTGAAGCTCTTCAACGGGAGAATTTGGGTGCCAAAGATAGGGGGCAATCGAGAACGAGGATGCCCACAAGTCAAAGTATTCTATCCATCCCGGAAGCACGAAATGTATCGAGACTTAAAATTGCATTATTGGTGGCCGGTCATGAAGCTTGATGTGGCGCGCTACGTGGAGCGATGTGTAACATGTTTGCAAGTGAAGGTCGAGCACCAACGACCCTATGTAAGTCTACAATCCTTGGAGATTCCGGAATGGAAGTGGGAGCACATCACAATGGATTTCTTGACAAAATTGCCAAAGACCTTGAGAGGTCACGACACCATTTGGGTGATAGTGGACCGCTTGACCAAGAGCGCTCATTTCTTAGCCATGCGGGAAACTTTACCTATGTACAAGCTAGCAAAATTGTATACCGATGAAGTGATATCTCGTCATCGTGTGCCGCTATTGATTGTCTCGGATCCCGATAGTCGGTTCACATTTCATTTTTGGGATGGATTACAAAAAGTGTTAGATCACATATCTATTGGATTCAAGATCATCCAAACTGAAGATCGCAATCTGAAGCTAAAGCCGGAAAGTCGACTCTCGATATTAAAGTCTAATGTTTATTTGTAATAAATGTCAAAGTATTGTTATTGTTATTTAGTTTACTTAGTTAGTTAGGTATTAGTTAGATATTAAGTTAGTTAGATATAATATCTAAATGTTAGATATTATGTAGGTTTATTGTTTAATATTGCAACTTGTTGTTGCAAGTGGTTTAGGTTGAGTATCTAAGAAGCTTGAGATAAGATCAGATCTCAACACAACTCTCTCAGATAAGAAAATATCAGACACACAAGAACACACACAAAAGGTGTAAAAGAGAGAAAACAGAGAAAACACATCAAAGCTTGAATCGATCAACCTTGTAACCTTTTTTACATATCAATACAAGTTGGTAATCATATTATGTTGTTGTTTCTATAAACTTGATAAGCATTGTGGACTCACATTTGGTATCAGAGCCTGATTAAGATCAAAAATTAAGTTTTTTTTAAAGAAAAACGACTCTGTGTTCTTATTGGAAAATCGATTTCTAGATTTTGAGTGTTTTAAGTGTTAAAATCGATCAGGTTGTGATCGATTAGGTTGCTAGATCGAGTTGTGTTGATTTAATTTCAGTAAAAAGCTTTAATCGAGTTCCATTTTGGTGATTTTGTGTTCTGAGTTCGAGTTACAAAAAGTTACTGTGCCATCGATTTTATTTTCAAAAAGTGATATTTATCGAGATCGGGTGGTCACAATCAGTTCTAGAAGTGATTTTAGACATATTGGTAGAGTTTGGTATTGCTAATCGACGAAGAAACAAGTTTTTAGTTGATTTTCGAAGTACAGGTCGAACTTGCACAAACCAGAGGACGAACACACGCAAAGCTCACTTTGCGTAACCTACTTTGCGCAACCAACGTCATACGCAAAGTCCACTTTGCGCAACCAACAGGACACGCAAAGCTTACTTTGCGCAACCCACGTGATACGCAAACCTCTACTTTGCGCAACCCAAGTGATACGCAAAGCTCCAACTTTGTGCAACCTTCTTCAAACGCAAACCTGAATTTTGCGCCAATTTCACACTTAGACAAATTTTTGAAAACTGTAATAGGGTCTTTAATTGTCATAAATTTTTTCTCTAGCGGGACCCCCGTGCTAAGTCTGCCTAGGGGGACAAAATTTCTTGTGTGATCAAATTTTATTCAGATTAACGATCATATCTGTCAAGTTCTCTTATTCAATACAGGATGTCATCCAGAGAAATTCTAGCTATCGGAACTGACTCAAAGCCACCAGTACTATTCAGGGGAGACTTTGATCAGTGGAAAAGTCGGTTCATAGATTTCATTGAAAGACATGAAATGAAGGATTTAATTAGAAAATCTCTGAGGGAAGGAAAAATGACAGTTCCAACGAAACCTTCTACTCTTGTGAAGGAGAATGGAGAAATAGTACCATCTCAGCTTCAATTAAGACTTGATGAATACACTGATGAGCAGAAAAAGAGACATGAAGCTGACCAATTAGCCCGATCTTTCCTATTGAATGGAATGACTGAATAGATTTCAAAAGAGATCTTTCTCACATTAGATCGCGAAAGGGCTACAGGAAAGCTGATATGGGAACATATTGAGAAGTGTATGACAGGATCAAAGATGTCATCAAAAGGAAAAGATTTGGAAGCTGAGAATGATGCGCTAAAAAGAAAGATTTCTGATCTGGAAGCTCAAATACAGAAGAAAGAGTCTGTTGCGAGCAACGAGAAGAAATTCAAAGACTTGGAGAGTGCAAATGCTGAGCTTGAAAAGAAAATATCTGAGTTTGAAAAGAAGTTCTCAAATCTGTCCAAGAAGGGTGTTGAGGAGAAGAAGGTGTTTGAGCTTCAAAGTTTAATGCTTTCTCAAAAAGTTGAAGACTTTGATAAAGTAATCATATTGGAAAGAGATCAGTTTGCCAAGGAGAGGAAGGCAAATGATCAGAAGGGTGCTAAGAAGGGATTCGAAGAAGAAAGAAGCCTCCTTGAAGAAAAGATAAAGAAGCTTACTGAGAAGCTCTCTGAATTATCTAAGAGTGTACTGACAGAGAAGAAAAAGAAGTCTGCATTTGAGACGAAGATTTATCTTCTTATCAAAGAAAGAGACAGTTATTCTTCAAATGTAAAAGAGCTTCAAGATATTATTTCAAAGATGGTGGTGGTGACTGAGCGAATGACTCCAGAGTCAAAAATCCACTCACCTAGAAATAATTCAGTTGGTTCTAACAAACCAGCCGCAAGCTCACATCAAAAAACTTCTCTTTTTAAAAGGTCAGTTAAATCTTCTAATCAGATTCATTCTACTAATCTTTTCAATGACAGGAATATACAGGTACACATAGAAGAAGAAACAACTTCCAGGATGAAGCTGAACTGGTCTGGAACAGGAAACCAGTTAAAGAAGAGATGAAATGTAAAAGCTCATGTATACATACGCAGAATGCCAAGAAGAACAATGCGCTGAAAGGTAAACCCGATTTTGTTTACTCGAGAGATAAATTAATCAGTTTGTCAGGTAAGAAATTTTATTGTTCTTATTTTCGTACACATGATCCTGTTCACAAGACTAGTGACCATTACTGGTATGGTTCTTATTCCGTAACCCCCATACGAACTGCAACTAACACTCATGGACCCAAATACCAGTGGGTACCAAAGAAAACTAAACCTGTGTTGCAGGCACCTACTGTCAAGGGGGAGTAGGAGAACAGAGGCTTCTAAGTAAATCAGCTTAGAATCCGTACTTCAACGAAGTATGGCTTTTGAGCACAACAGTTCAAGACCCGCACTTCAAAGATCAAAAGACCTTACTCCGTGCTGAAAATGAAATTGTACTCCGATACTCAAATGAGGAAATCAACCTTCAAGGGGGAGTACATACTTTTCTGAAATTTTATGCATAATATTTCTGATAATTTTTCAAATGCATAATTTCAGGGGGAGTAAAAAGGTGATGACTTCTGATTATTTCTGATCAGAACTCGTACTTTAAAAGTTTTACTGCTTTTTGTCTTTTCAATTTAAGTGAATAAATTTGCTTTGACTTGACATAAGACTTTTGCAGAATTTTTGAGAGATGCTTACAAGTTCATATGTTTATGACTTTAAGTTTAGCTTCATGAGATGTAAGATCATACGTTCAGGTATTATCCTTTATCTTAATCTCATATATGGTTGAAAGAAGGACAACTTTCAATCATTGAAAACATCGTTCTAAAACGTTCAAATCACTTCCCGATTCTTCAAACCAGATTTTATAATTCGGAAGTGTGTTTTTCAATGTTTTCTTATTCAATTGAGCTTTAACTGTTAAGTTAAACCATTCTGAGCATCATATGCATCATAGGAAAACAAGGATTTCATTGTTCTAGGAATTAACACAACTTCTATGGAATCACCTTAACCAGTGATTTCTACCCACGAAGTTAATCCATAGTGATTGAGTGTGAGAAGTCAAAAGAAATAAGTGTGTCAAACAGAGAAAGAAAGTTTGATTAGAGTGAGCTTAATGTTTAAAAGAAAGAGCGTGTGAGAACAGAGTTAAAAGAATATCACAACTCTACACCAACTTTTTCTGAGTCGGGCAGCCACATTACTAGTGTTTCACAATTCTTTGGTGAACATTATTGAAACAGACAACTAGCCCATGCCAACTCTTGAACAAACATCACCAACTACTCATTTTCTTCTTAACAAGAAAGTGTTTCACATTTTCAAAGGGGAAGCAACACATTTGCTATTTGATTTTCATTTGGAAAATCTGGATATTGAACAGAAGGAAGTCTGCCCCACCTTCGCACTTCAATCATGCACATTGAGTCTGTGTTTAACTTACTGTTGTCTTAGTGGTTTACACAATTTTGAGCCTATAAGCAATCATCAAGTGCTTAATTCTTTCTATCACAAGCACGAACACATAAGGAATTTGTTTCTTTGTCATAACGTTTATAGAAATTACCTTTGTGGTGTTTCGATGATTAAATGGAAGCCCTGGGGGAGTCAACATCAAACAACTCCTTTCCATTGTGTATTTGTTACACACAGTGACTTAGTGTTACTGACAGGCATGTTAACTGTTTCATTAGTTGATTCAGGTGTTACACGACTAATTTGTCTGGATTTGCAAAGATCTAGATGAATATCTTATGAATTGATGAATCAGAGGCTCTACCTAAAGGACATTTCTTACAAAAAGTTTTGATGAAGTCGTTGCACTTATCATCAAAAAGGGGGAGAATGACTACACAAGAAATGGCAAAGATCACATGTTTCAAGAATCACGTCCAAGATTGAACTCTTCGTGTGCCGCTATCGATTGTCTCGGATCCCGATAGTCGATTCACATCACATTTTTGGGATGCATTACAAAAAGTGTTAGATCACATATTTATTGGATTCAAGATCATCCAAACTGAAGATCGCAATCTGAAGCTAAAGCCGGAAAGTCGACTCTCGATATTAAAGTCTAATGTTTATTTGTAATAAATGTCAAAGTATTGTTATTGTTATTTAGTTTACTTAGTTACTTAGTTATTAGTTAGATATTAAGTTAGTTAGATATAATATCTAAATGTTAGATATTATGTAGGTTTATTGTTTAATATTGCAACTTGTTGTTGCAAGTGGTTTAGGTTGAGTGTCTAAGAAGCTTGAGATAAGATCAGATCTCAACACAACTCTCTCAGATAAGAAAATATCAGACACACAAGAACACACACAAAAGGTGTAAAAAAGAGAAAACAGAGAAAACACATCAAAGCTTGAATCGATCAACCTTGTAACCTTTGTTATATATCAATACAGGTTGGTAATCATATTGTGTTGTTGTTTCTATAAACTTGATAAGTATTGTGGATCCACATAAATAATTGGGCACACGTGTGAAGTTGAGCACAACCTACCATCCTCAAACCGACGGCTAAAGCGAGAGGACAATTCAAACACTTGAGGACAGGTTGAGATCTTGTATGATCGACTTCGGGGGTAGTTGGGACTCACACCTTCCTTTGATGGGTTTCGCGTACAATAATAGCTACCACTCAAGTATTGGGATGGCGCCGTTTGAAGCGTTGTATGGCCGCAAATGCCGAACTCCCGTATGTTGGCTTGAAGTGGAGAGAAGCAGTTTGTCGGGCCCGAAATTGTGCAAGAGACGGCGGACAAAGTGAAAGCTATTCATGAGCACTTGAAGGCGGCTCAGGACCGGCAGAAAAGTTATGCCGACAAGAAGAGGCGGCCGATAGAGTTCCAAGTGGGAGACCGCGTCATGTTGAAGGTGTCCCCTTGGAAGGGGATTATTCGGTTTGGAAAACGTAGGAAGTTAAGTCCCCGTTTCCTTGGACCATTCTTAGTGCTTAAGCGTGTAGGGCTTCAAGCCAACCAATTGGAACTCCCTCCGGAAATGAGTGGAATCCATAACACATTTCATGTGTGCTACCTTCGTAAATGTCTAGCAGAGGAGGATAGTGTTATTCCACTTTCTGAGATTATAGTTGATGAAGGAAACCGTTGTATCGAGAAACCTGAGTCGATTTTGGAAAAGAAGACGAAAAAGCTTCGTCACAAGGAATTCACGATGGTAAAGGTTCAATGGAAACACCATCATGGTGCCAATGTGACTTGGGAGGCCGAGGAGAGCATGAAGTGGAGGTATCCACACCTCTTCACCTAGTCAAGATTTCGAGGACGAAATATTCTCTAAGTTGGGGAGGATTGTAACACCCGCTTTTCGGTAAGATCTCCTCTCTATGAATTATACCTTCTATCGCTCGAATTCTTGTAGATGTCCTAGTCTTAGCCATGTCTGATACTTGGGACCAATCTTGGGATGTGTCGCATTCCGTGCATGGGAAACAAGTGGGATTAAGACCCAAGAGGGTGCCTGGAATGGTGCCGGTGACAATGACCAGCGATTGTGACAAGTGTCACTCTCGCTTGGCAAAGTCGCCAAGACCAAACAGAAGGTGGTGGTGGTGGTGCGACAATGATCAACGATTATAACCATGTCAAAGTCGCATGGCATAGTCGCCAAGATCAAACAGAAGAATGGGGTGAGGTAGCGACCTTGACCAGCGACAATGACCATGTCATAGACGCATGGCACAGTCGCCTGCGACCTCTAGTGCTTTAAAAGCTCACCAAATCGTTTTCTAATTCATTTGGTGCATTTGGGAGCTTGTGGAAGGCGATTTCTGGAGATCAAAAGGTAGGGTTTCATCTTCCTTCATTGAATTCTCTTAGAAGAAGTTCTCATGGTGTTTAATGGGTTTGATTTATGTTGGTGGTGATTAAGAGTGTTGTGCTTGAAGCTTAAGTGTCATTTCATCCTTACTTATCAAGTGTCCTAACTTAGGATTTTCTCATAAATCCTTCAAGGTGAGTTTCTATTCTTGTTCTTGAATAAATATCATGTATTATAACTCTCCTTTGTATACTTTAACTTCACTTTGGGGTTTTATGAAACTTAACCTAAACATGGATATGTAGAAATTCTAAGGTTTTGGTTACTTGTACATTATTGTTTGGAAATTGTAATTACATTATGAAATGAGGTATTTTATAGTTCTTTAATGGTTTTGGAACCCATCCCTCTCACTTTGGGACATTGGTAAACCCAAAGTGAAATCTAGGGTTTTGGTGAGTTCAAGTGTTGGGTAAATTTGTGACAAATCTTGACATTCCAAATTGGTTGTTATAATGATATTGTTGATGGATTTAGTTGGATCAGATTCCCTTGATAATGGGGTGTCAAGTCTATATGTGGAAGTATTACACATATAAATTGTTTGTATCATCTATGAATATGTTTATTGATGTATGGATTAAATGTTTTATTTTGGTCATAGTGCAATGGATCCTTAGGCACGGTGTTCCTATGTATCGTTTTGGACATTAGGTTCACCACTTTAGCACGGAATAGGCATCGGGTCACCATGATAAGTAAGGTGTGGACCTATATGGTCGGGCAGCGTCTCATGGGCAGTAATGTGTAATTCCCTTGTGATAGAGTTCCCGTTTTGGAACTCTCAAGAATAGACCTAGAGGGGTTGACTTGATGTTTTCGAGCAATAGACTTAGAAGAGTTGAGCTCATTATGTGATTGGTGTTATTTGTACCATGTTTAATCACTAATGGTTTATTTGATTTATTGATTTAGCTCATGGCTATATCCACCGTGTGACTTCAGATGGGTTTAGTACTTCTAATTTAATTGTCTTATTCTCACTAGGTTTTAGCCTAACGCTTGTTCTTTGGTTGTCATGTTTGACAGGTAATCTTAGCAGTGGGACTCGTCGGGATTGAGGGGACGACCTTGGGGTCGTGAGTGGTATTTTTGGGAGATTTAGTGACCAACACATTTGACTCTTTTAAAGATATACATTTTGGAGGAATAGTGACACCCGACTATAATCTTGTTGATAGATTTAGATTACTAGGTTGTCGTTTATTCTTCATTATTTTTGGCTGTAAGTGTCATACCACATTCCTCGTTTTGGGATGATACTCTTGGGTTTATTCTGTTTTACCCTTATTATCCAGGTTTAAGTCATTCCCTAATTTAGGGCGACATGTTTCTTTATTTTCAAACGTTATATTGCCGAAATTTCGAATTTATTTTCGTCTAAAATTTGGAGTGTTACACCATATGTCATGGTGAACAATGTCTAGTGCATGAGACAAACGTTTAGTGTCTGGTGTGAAAGGTAGTTTGTGACTCTTGGCGAGTTCACATGATTCACAAATAGTGGGTGTCGGTAAAACTGATGAAAGAGAAACATATTTTTGTTTCTTCAATATTGAGATAAGACGTGGATGTACATGACCGCTCGTGCCACAATTTGAAAGAGCCTTTTCTAGGTACAATGCGTAAATCTGTAAGAGGTGTCGCATCAATAGTCCGTAGCGTATACAAATCACCACTACGTCTCTCGGTTGCCAAGATTGTGCCATCCCGTCGGTTCTGAATAGAGAATGTATTTTCAGAAAAAATAATATCAACAGGTGTTAGAGCAAAATTCTGTTGGATACAAGATCAAGATTGTTGAAGGTCAAAGATACAAGAAGTCAAAGTTGAAAGTCAACTCTCATTAAAGTCAAAGTCTTTGTAATAAAATGTCAAAGTCAAAGTCTTTGTATTGTATTTGTATTTCCTTGCTTTTTGTAATAGATATAAATAGTTTTTCTTTTGTTGTAATAGGTAGAGTTCTAATTTTCAGATACGTTCTAGAGAGAATTGTAGAGAGAGAAAGAGAAGTCTAGAGAGAGAAAGATATAATCTTGTGATTTTGTGAATTGAATCAAACAGGTAGTTAATTCATTCTTGTTTGTCGGATTAATTGCAATAGGAATCCTGAATTAAGGGACACACAATTGGTATAAGAGCAAATCCATTTGAGATCAAATCAAGAAACTGAGTTCGTATCTGTGTTCGTTGAAGTCAGATTCATTTTCAAATTTTTTGTGCGAATTAGGAGTTGAAATCGATCAGGTTTTGTTCGTATAGTATAATCGATCGTGTTTGTATGGTTTGATTTGATAATCGCACTGTACTTGATCGATAATTGTTGAGATTTTTGAGTTTTGTATTTCACGAGTTCAACACACTGTATTCGAATCAATTTGTATCTTTTTGTGTTTTAGATCGAAATTAGTTGTTAGTAATGGGTTCTAGATGATTAGGCGAGCAAATTCTCAAAGTTTCAATTTGAAATTTGAGGTCTAGATGAGTTTTTGATGAAGATTTGATCGATTTTAGAACTTTGCGCTAGTTCTAAAGTTTGTGCTAGTTCATCATGGTTTGCGCCAGTTCATCACGGTTTGCGCCAGTTCATCGACAGATTCACCAAGTGATTGTTCTGTGCTTTGCGCCATCAACAAGAAGCGAAATCTATCGTTTGCGCCAGAGTCTATTAGCGCAAACTGAAGTTTGCTTCAAGCACACTTAACGCAAAGTTGGTTTTTCTCGAGAAGTTATTCTTTTGCGCCTTCTTCACGTCGCGCAAAGTTAGCTTTGCGTCAGCAACGTGTCACGCAAAGTATGTCTTGCGCCATCCTCTAGACATAGTTTTATTTGTGATCAAAATTCCTGAATTTCTATTCCAAGATTTCTTGTATTCTTGTTGTTTCATTTGGACTAACGATCAGTTTCTAGTTTCTTATTGCATATATTTTTCAAACAGGTTCATTCAAGATGACTTCCAAAGATGCTCTTTCTATTGGCACTGATGTCAAGCCTCCAGTACTGTTCAAAGGAGAATATGAACAGTGGAAAGACAGATTTCTGGATTTTGTGGATAGACATGCGAATGGGGAGAACATACTACTGTCAATTACAGAAGGTCCAATGATTCCACCTACTGTTCAAATCCCTGATGATGAATCCTCAGACAGTGAGGATGGAGATGAGGATAGAGTACAAAAGATGAGAACGGTTCCAATGGATTTTGCCCAATATTCTGAGGAGCAGAAAAGCCGATTTAAAGCTGATAAACAAGCAAGGTCCTTACTTCTTCAAAGCATTCCGAACGAGATATACATCAAGATTAATAGTTACAAGGAAAATGCTAAGAAGATGTGGGATCAACTGCAAAAGATGATGATGGGATCCAAGGTCGGGAATCAGATGAAAGTGGCTAATTGCATTAAGAGTTATGAAGAGTTTAAAGCCAAAGAGAATGAAAGCTTGGAAGATACTTATGAACGTTTTGTCTTGCTTCTGAATGAGTTGTCAAAGAATAAGGTGAAAAAGAAGCAACTAGAGAACAATGTCAAGTTTCTGAGCATTCTGCAACCTGAGTGGAAAAAGCACACTCGTCGCATGAAACAGATGAAGGATCTAAGTGACATACCGTTGCATGAGGTATATGAGACTTTGCAACAAAATGAAGAAGAAGTAGAAGTAGAAGAGAAAAGAAGTGAGAAGAAGAAAACAGAAAAAGTTGTAGATCCCATTGCACTAGTGGCCGGAAAGAAGGAGAAAGAAAAGAAAGAGAAGAAGAAAAAGAAGAAAGTTATTACCAGTTCTGAATCTGAATCTGATGGAGATGACGGAGAAAGTCTCAAGCAAGCAATGCTATTACTGACCCGAGCATTCCAAAAGAAATTTTACAAGAAGTCGGGATCCAATTCTCAGAGTTACTCTTCGTCCAGCTCCAAGAACCATGAGCATCGAGAAAGGGTAGAAGGAAACAGATTTGTAGAGAAGAAACCAGAAGAAAAGAAGAGGTTTGTGCATGACTACACCGGTACTGAAAAGAAGACTGCTAATGATCTGATCAAATGCTACAACTGTGGCAAGTTCGGACATTATGCAAAAGAATGTCGAAAGCCAAAGGTTCGCAACTCAGAATATTATCAGAAGAAATTGCTCTTGGCTAAGCAACAAGAGGTTGGCAGGGCATTAATGGCTGAAGATGAATACTGGTTGGATCATTCTGATCAAGAGGAAGAAAATGAGAAGGAAGAAACTGCTCATCTATGCTTAATGGGAAAAGAGGTCAAATATGATGATTCAAATGATGAAGCGGCTGATGAGATAATAAACTTAACTGAAAAAGATTTCATAACCAAAATGGAAGCCATGATGGTTGAGCTTAATGACCTTCAAACAAAACTGAAAAAGGAAAAAGACAGAGTTGCTAAAAGAAACAACAAGATCTTTGAGCTTAATAAGTCTGTTATTGGGAACAAAGATCTAATTAATTCTTTACACAAGTCTGCTTCTGATTCTAAAATTCAAGTAGATTGTTTTGAAAAGAAGATTTCTGATTTTTGAAGTTAAAATTTCTAAGTCTGAGTTAGAATAGAAAGAATCTGCACTAACTGTTTATAAATTGCAGGTTGAAAACAAGCTCTTAAATAAGAAGGTAATTGGTCTGGAAGCCAAACTTTATGCAAGAGGCCAAACAGATCAAACTATTTTTCTCAATGCACCTAACGAAGAGTCTGATGTTAAAGAAAAATGGGGACTTGGTTTTGAAAACCCCCATTACTTAAAGAAAGCCATCAGAAAACAACCAGCATTATATAATTTTGATTTTCTTGCTATTGCTGGTAAACATACTCATTTAAAACCCAAATTTGTTACCAAATTACCAGAAGAAGTTGAGGCCAAGGAAACTAAAAATAGAAAGAATATTAAGAAAATGCAACTACCATTGAACTATGCAAAGTTAAATGATAGTTATATTTCTAAAACACCAAAAGTTCTTTCAAACGATTATTTTTCTAGTTATTTTGTTTCTGAGATGGAGGCAAAACCTTCTATTGCAAAAGTTTATGTTCCTCTACTCATTCTTTAAAGCAAAATAGTTGAGCTTGAAAATATTTTATCTGATGAAAGACTTTTGGTAGATATTGAACAAAGTGTATTTTCTACAGTATTAAAGAACACTATTTTTCAATCTAAATCTCCAAAGTGTTCTAAAGTTTCAAAGGCACCTCAAACTTCGACTGATAATTTTGATGACTTATTTGCGTCTGCAAATGATTTTCTAAACTCTAATGATGGGTGCATAAATGAAATTGATATGTTTGACTTCAATGCTCCACTTCCGGATCATTCTACTTGTCTTATAAATGAAAAAGTGTTACCAAGTGTTTTTAATATTGGTGAATCATCAGCTAAGGTTGGTGAATCAATTTATGTAACTGCTGCTTACTATGCTCAAGGTAAGAAACATAAGAAACAGCGATTACAGAAACAGAAATACACTAGTATACAAAAGAAAAATCAATCTCAGAAATCTAATTTTCCTAATAAATCTAAATCTTCTGTTTCAGATTTAAGAAAGAAAAGGTCAAAAGCAAGATCTGAATGGAGACCAAAAAGGAAGAATGATGAGTCTGCTGAATCAATTTCTGATAATTCATGTAATAGATTTGATAGTAGTGATAGTGTTATAGTTGGTCAACTTGCTTCTCCTAAACAAAACCCTGTAATCTCTTACAAGCGTTATTCAATAAAGCAATATATCTAATTATCTTCTACTACTGCTAAATCTTATCATTATCTGAGAAATGATTTTGTTTCTCATCATAATTCTAGTGATTGGTTTGGATCTTATCTTGTTTATTCTTCAAGATCAAATGTTTTTAGAGGTTTTCAAAAGAACAGAGGGTCCATTTTCAAATGGATACCAAAATCTTGTGCTAATCTGTTAGGACCCGTTTTTAAATGGCTACCTAAAATTGTTGTTTCCTGATTTCTCTTGCTGACCCGGCATATGTGGTACTTGGATAGCAACTGTTCCAAGCATATGACCGGGCAGAAAGATTTATTGTCTAATTATACAGAGAAATTCAGTGGCAATGTCAGATTTGGGAACGACCAATTTTCACCGATCTTAGGATATGGTGACATCATTCAAGATAACATAACGATTAAGAAGGTGAGCTATGTCGAAGGCTTAGGGCACAACTTGTTTAGCATCGGTCAATTCTGTGATAAAGGGTTAGAGGTCAACTTCAAAGCTAAGAGATGTTCGGTTCGTACTGAAGACGGCAATGAACTCTTAGTCGGCAATCAAAAGACAAATCTCTACACCATCAATCTTTCAAAGGTTCAGAATGACAGTCACATTTTCTTATTGACTAAAGCTTCGATGCAACAAAGTTGGCTTTGGCACCGACGACTATCACACCTGAATTTTCGTTATATCAACAAGTTGGTCAAAGATAAGTTGGTAAAGGACTTCCTGAGATATGAGAAAGAACACTTGTGTGCTGCATGTGAAAAGGGTAAGATGAAGAGAGTCGCACATAAACCGAAGCCTGAACCAAGCACCAATTCTCCACTAGAGTTGTTGCATATGGATTTATGCGGTCCGATGAGAACACAAAGCTTAGGCGGGAAGAGATATGTGTTGGTTATTGTGGACGATTATTCAAGATACACGTGGGTCAAATTTTTACGATCAAAAGATGAGACGCTCGAAGTTCTCATTACCTTCTTAAAGACGAACCAGGTGAATATGCAGAGACAAGTCAAGCTTCTTCGAACTGACAACGACACAGAGTTCAAAAACAAAACAGTTGAAGAATATCTCGAATCAGTCGGGATATCACATCAATACTCTGTTGCACGTACACCTGAACAGAATGGATAGTTTAATAGTTTAATAGTTTAATATCATTATTTCTGAAAGATATCTGCACTTTAATAGTTTGTTCATGATCTCAGGGGAGAGTGAGATGCATTTTAAGATGATCTACATTATTTTGAGGGGGAGCATATCTAATTTCTGCATTTTCCTTAACTGATAAATTTTTATGATGCATGAATTTAGGGGGAGCATATAAGTCATATCAAAAGGAGTAAGACTATGATTTCTGATTACTTCTGATCAGAAGTCGTACTTTAATTGTTTTACTGTTTTATGTCTTTTACATTTGAATAAACTTTGTGAATAAAAGTTTCTTTGACATAACTTTGACACTTGTGTAGGATAAGAGGAAGTTATCAAGATCATATCTTTATGACTTCAGCTGACTTCATGAGATTCAAGACGAAGCGAAAAGGTTTAAAATTCTTATCTTAATCTCATATATGGTTGAAAGAACGACAACTTTCAATCATAGAAAACATGTTCTTAAATGTTCAAACCACTTCCCGATTCTTAAACAAATTTCATGAATTGGAAGTGTGATTTTAAATGTTTTCATTTTTATTTGTGCTTCAAAGTTTACAAACCGTGTGTTTCCAAAGATAAATACTTGCGTATTGTCTTTTCTATATACTTTCAAGTATTCACACACACCGGTTTGATTTTTTTTTTGTTCAAATTGTTCTTACCATGTCTCATATTGAAACATATTTTCGATGGTAAGACACCTCGCTTGTACTTAAATGTATCTTCAGCGTCATTTCATTTCGAATCGTTCATTTCAAGAAAGTCTATATTTTTGTTTCATATGGACAATATCTGTTATTTTGACCATAAGCCTTAATTGATATATCATTTCATTTCTGATCATTTTCATACAATGTCAGATTTTTGAACAAGTCTTTTGCATTCATGTTCATTCATTCAATATGCTTGTTTGAAAATACTTCAATGTTTAAAAATGCTCATATCTTCATTATTATATCATCTGAGCATACACTTTATCTGACATTTGTATATGAGATTTAACTGATAAAGTTAATTCATCTTAGTAACACATGCTTTCAAGGACAATATGGGTTTTTTGTGCTAGGACTTAAATGAACTTCTATGGATTCACGATTACCAGTGTCTCCTACCCAAGAAGTTACTCCATAGTGATTGAGTGTGAGGAGTTGAAAAGAAATGAGTGTGGGTTGTGTGTTGAGGTAAAATGGAAAAGAGAGTTTGGTTAGATGTGAGCATAATGATAAAAGAAAGAGGGTGTGAGAGATCAGAGTAAAAGAATATCAGACTTTACACCAACTACTTTCTGAGTCGTGGAAGCCACATTACTAGCGTTTCACAACTCTTTGGTGAACGTTATTGAAACAGACAACTAGCCCATGCCAACTCTTGACTTTAACCCCACTAGCCACTCATTTTCTTCTCAAAAAGAAAATGTTTCACATTTTTCTGGGGACGCAACACATATGCTATCTGATTTTCATTTGGAAAATCTGGATATTGAAAAAGAAGGAAGTCTGCCCCACCTTCGCACTTCAATCATGCACTTAGAGTCTGTGTTTTTCTACTGTTGTATCAGTGGTTTACACAATGTTGAGCCTTAAAAAGCAATCATCAAGTGCTTAATTCTTTCTACACTTGCACGAACACGCAAGGAATTCGTTTCTTTGTCATAACATTCATAGAAATTGCCTTTGTGGTGTTTCGATGATTGGATGGAAGCCCTGGGGGAGTGAACATCAAAAAGCTACTTTATATTGTGTATCTGTTACACACAGTAACTTTGTGTTACTGACAGGCATATTAACCGATTCATTTGTTGATTCAGGTGTTCCATTTTTATTTTGTCTAGATTTGAAAAGATCTTGATGAATACATTGTTCGAATTGACAATGAATCAGAGGCTCAGTTTGAAAGATTTGTGGTCAGATCGGATAAAGACATTTCTTGGAGAAAGTTTTGATGATACCAATGCTCGTTTCATCAAAAAGGGGGAGATGATTTTAAAGAAATGTCAGTGTCAGAAATTTCAGAGTTAAAGATTTGAAGAAGACAAAGTTCAAAGTTTGAGAGCAAAGTCAAAGATGTTTGAAGATATGCTGATTTCACTGAAATTTTCTTTGAAGATTATTTGCTGAAGCAAGTTGAGCTAATTCTGAAGATAATTTCTTTCCAGAGTATGAAAGAGTCTGGAGACAGATTTGGAAAGAATACCGTCAAAGAAAGGGGAGATTATAATGCTTAGATTGAACTAAAAGGGGAGATTGTTTTGCTAAATCTTTTTGTGATGATCTTGAATCCAAAGGGGGAGATTGTTAGAGCATAAATCTGTTGGATACAAGATCAAGATTGCTGAAGGTCAAAGATACAAGAAGTCAAAGCTGAAAGTCAACTCTCATTAAAGTCAAAGTCTTTTTAATAAAATGTCAAAGTCAAAGTCTTTGTATTGTATTTGTATTTCCTTGCTTTTTGTAATAGATATAAATAGTTTTTCTTTTGTTGTAATAGGTAGAGTTATAATTTTCAAATACGTTCTAGAGAGAATTGTAGAGAGAGAAAGAGAAGTCTAAAGAGAGAAAGTTGTAATCTTGTGATTTTGTGAATTGAATCAAACAGGTAGTTAATTCATTCTTGTTTTTCTGATTAATTGCAATAGGAATCTTGATTTTAGGGACACACAACAGGTAAGTCTCGTGTAAGGCGACTTATGGAAAGAAGGTTTCGCGTGAGTTGTGGAACCACAAGCATGTCGCGTAAAGTGATTTTCGTATTTATACGACATGTGCCTGTGTGGGTAATTGGAAGAGAGTGGCCATTGCCAACAATAACACAACTATTAGCGTGGTAGGAGGTGGAGGCATCCGTTCTAGCCGAGGATGGAGTCATATGAGCCGATGCTCCGGAGTCCATATACCAATCTAAGACATCGGAGCCAGCAAGAGAACACAAGTTGTTAAAAGCTTCGGCAAGATTGGCATTCGTGTTTCTTCGAGTCAAAATATAATCGACACACTGATTTTCTTTGTGACCCTCATTACCGCAAAGTTGGCATCGTGGGGTATATGAACAGCGCAAGTTACCACGCTGATTTGAAACACGGTAGGAACCTCGCCGTCCGGAAAAGGTGCGACGAGGGTGTTGACCGTGATTAGAGCCTCGTGAAAGTGTTTGGGCGGTAAAAGCAACATTGCTTGGTGTTACTGGTCTGAGAGATTTTTGAAAAATCTCATGGGCTTTCGTTCTGTGAACAAGATCGGGAAGCGAAGGAACGGGGGTAAGATCCATTTGTGCTGTAGAGAAGGCCGAAAAATCAGCCCCTAATCCTTGAAGGAACCATTGGGATTTATATGAATCAAGAACAAGTTTCCCAATCGAAGCGAGCTGGTCACAAATTTTCTTGAAATTTCTTGCAAATTCTTGGACACTGTTTGAGACTTTCGTGAATGATTGAAGATCAACGCGCAAACTCAGTTCTCGAGATTCCGATGAATGACTGAAGGCAGATTCGAGCGATTTCCAAGTTTCGCAAACATTGGTGCAGCCTACGACAATCGCCATTGCTTCTTCGGTGAGAGACGAGTGTAGAAGCATACGTAATTGTTGATCGGTTTGCTTTGACGGTGGGTTGGAAGATCCATCGAATGTATTTCAATAGATCTTGAGATTCTAGAATGGGAACTAATTGGATTTTCCATAAAAGATAATTGGTAAGAGGATAGTTTGATGGTGATCATATGGATTAGGGTGGAGAGGGGAAGAGGAATGGTGGGGAGGAAGGTAGAGGAGACACCAGAGTCATCAGAGGTGGTTGCTGAGTCATCAGAGGTGGTTGCTGGAGCCATGATCGGCGGGAAGAAAAAAAAAGATTGATTTTGCAGAGGAGCGTAGGATCTTGATTTGGGGTGTAACCCTAGATAGCTCTTGATACCAGGGGCAGACCTAGTAAGGGCTTACCGGGGTTCCCGTGCACCCGCTCACTCGATTGTCGTAAGAGGAAAAAAATGAAACGTCGAAAAAGTGCACCCGATTAATTATGAGAGTGCTCTTAAAAAATTTGTAAACCAAAGTCATAACAATAATTTCCCTTTGGTGGGATGGTATTTGCCACTTTGATAGACACGTGTGTCCTTGGAAGGCCCAGGATCAAGTCTTTTTGTAAGGAAATAAGTTATAGTTTTTTTTTTTTAAATACTTCATGTTATGAATTTTTTTTAAAAGAGAAGGATATTCAATATTTTGAAGCTAGAAGGACTAAATTAAACAAAATTAATAAAAATGGTCTAAACTTGTATTTCAGCCACTGTAACACCTTCGAATTTGGAAAGAACAACTAATTTAAAATTTTCAATAATACCTCAAAGGCAGATAAAATCTCTCACGACAAGTCCGTACTTGAAATGTGATTCTAAAATTAACCAGCAACAAAATGAATATAGTCTTACATAAAGACTAATTAAAGGTCGGGTGTTACTAAAACCCAAAATTTAAGTTATTATTCCCAAGATAAATGCGGAAGACTTCTCCAAGCTACTGTCACTCGTGCAAGCAACTAGCACTCATCTCTTCACAATAACTCTAGAACCATTCCACAACCGGAACCTGATGCACATGCCGACAATTAAAAAGGTTAGGCTAACGCCTAGTGAGTTCAAGAGTTTTCAACATGAATAAGTATAATGTCAAAAGGAAAGAATACAATTTAAATCATGATATTCCAAAAGGATTTACTTTAAACATGAGACGACCCATTTTCCAATAACGCACATTTTTAAAGACGAATACCCCCAACATAAAACATTCTTTTGTAAGGTAAATTCAACCCAAAACTCACTCAAAAGGTGAATAGAAATTGAACTCCCAATTTATAAAAAAAATGCAGATAAAACTTTATTTCCCGAAACACCCAAACACGGGTGGGGCATACTACTCAACCCATAAATCATGGATAAGATTCCATATATATATATATATATATATATATATATATAACGTCACTGAAAACGTGGATACTAGACCCAATACTCACGCGGCCATAAATTGGAAAGAACCCAATTAACAACACATGAAAATGACATATTTCATTCAAACCTTAATATACACGGAGGGAAATCCAATATTAAGGTCATCATTTACAGTCAACCACACAAGCCCAACGATAATAAAGTAAGGCGTTATTTTTTAAAATATTGTTAGCCGACGACGGGAGAGACACGTATCCGTTGAGAGTCGAGGAACACAAAAGTATGTCACTCTTGCAATGTTAATCGCATGACACTTCACGACATAAAAGCCCAAGTGTCCCTACGACTTCTTAACAAGTTTCACCTCAAGAGTCGGTTGACCTTGATGAAAACTACCATGAATTCCACCCCGAAGTTAAGGACTACCTTCAAGGCATTACCCTAAGCGGCGGAGGTCCTAGTGTGTAACATCCGGAATTTTAAGTAAGTAAGTCTTAAGTCTAATTGTTCCTTTTATCATTCAAATTGGTCTTATATGGTTTAATTACATCCTTAACCATAGAAATGATTCCATAGGCCACTTCAAGCGGTTAAACGAGACTTTCGGACGAGGAATCGAGTGACCAGACACTCTCGGCGACATTGCCGGCGACTATGAAACATGTCAAAGTCACGGGGGGGGGGGGGGGGAGAGGCAAAGTCGCGGGGTGCTCGTGGGTTTCAGTACGTCCCGCGCGAGAGTGACACGTGATTGTGCCCTTGGGCACTCTCGCTGGTCACAATCGCGGGGATTGTACCGCGAGTTGTTGGATTTCGGCGACTATGCCCTGGCGAGAGTGACCAGGGCAATGTCGTGGGGCATTCTCACCCGCGGGGTCTGCCCGATTTAAAACACTATTCCATCCACTTTCTCATTTGTTAACTACACAATCAGTTCTAGGGTTCGTTTGGGAGCATATTGGGGGTGATTTTCACTCTTCTCCACACCCTTCTTTCATTTATTACTCTAGAGGTTTTTAGGGAGCTATAAACCTTCAACAAACCACTTCAAGGGTGCATTTAAGAGCTAGCATTTAAGCTTTGGGATCTCAAGATTTCATTCTTTATCATTTCATCTATTTTCTAGGTTTTTTTATCTAAAACCTGGGTGGTGAGTATTCTAAATCTTTTTCTAAATGGGATACATGTATTACTTGTATATTTGTGAATATGTATTATTACCTTCATCAAATGAAAACTAGGGTTTCTCATAAATTGTTCTTTTGACCTAATAACGGTTGGAGGATGAAAGGAGTAGTTAAATGGTGGACATGTATATATATTTATGAAATGGACAAGTAAAGAAGAATAGGTATTTTGATACAAATATGTGTTATTGCTATTTGTGTGTTGGAAATATCCTCACTATGTATGTATTACCTTTATGATTGAGTATATGTCAAGCATGATAGAGGAGAAGTTATGTTTCCTCACACAACATTGTTGTGGGGTAAGACTTATGGAACAAATGGTGTACATTGGTGATAATTACACATGTTATGAGCAAATGTGCTCCGTTGACGTACATGAGAGGTATGGATGAACCAAGTCAAATGGTCACTAGGAGGACATAGTCTTGGGCGCCACCGTGTTGGTATGTGCCTAGATCTCCGCCATTTGGGGCAATGCCGTTGTGGTACCCTCGAATGTGTTAGGCCTTGGGGTGTCGCTCACGGAGCATGACACTAGGGTATCTCGTCTCTTGGGTGGAATTTGATTGGTATTATGGGTCTCCCCCATTGACTGCATTTGTTGATCCTATTGTTGGTAAATAAATATTGGAACATCTCTCATGCATATATTAATTGTCATATTGCTCACTAGGCTTTTTGGCCTAACACTTGTTTGTTGTATATGTGTATCTCAGGTTCTAGTGTCGCCGTTCACAAGACGGTTTAGTCGGAGTTGTGTGAGTTTGGGAGATCAAAGGATCATTTTTGAGAAGACCATCATTGGACTATAGACGACACCCTTTTTGTAATCTTGTTTCCGTTGAGAAATTAGATTAGGCGGTTGTTGTTTTATTTTCCTTATAATTACAACTGTAATTTAACAGGCATTTTTATATCCCCATTTTTGGATAGCTCATGCTTTGGCATTTATATATCACATTTCCAGTTTTTCGGAAATTTTTGTTAGCCCGTTTTTAGGGTGTTACATAGTGCCTACCTCCAAGGTAGCACTTCCAGACTCAACCCTCCTAGTGCCTACTTGAAAAGTTTAAGGTCATAAGACATGGGTCCCGGGGTCCAACCCCGCAATACCCAATTGACCAACAAATAAATATTGACTTACGTGCCTATAGATCCAATGCAACACAATCTAAAATTACATGACTACACAGAAATGACCAACGCACTCGAGCATGTAATTAAACATTAATATACCACAAGATGCATTCAGAAGCAAATCACAAATGGGCTCTACATTGAGCCATTTAAAACCGGACAAATGTCCTCAAGACTCTTTTAAGTCAAAACCGAGTTAAACTGCTCAAAATCCAATTGGCCAACAAATAACTGTCCCTAAATAATAAAACTTATTTAAGCGGCGTTTACATCGACACATAACTTAAAGATGTGGTTAACCCAAAACTCATCACGAATTGGGACAAACGATTTTCCAAAAGGGCTCATATCCTTACGTTTCCAAAATGTCTCACAACACGGAGACGAGCATTTTCCAAAGGGTTTATGAACTTAAATACACCGAAAACGCATAAATCATGCTATTTACGTATCAAAATATCCAAATCCCAAATATGAGTATTTTATGAGATCAAATTAACCCAAGTTTACCAATTATGAAAACTTATCAAAATAATCGACACATTGACAATTACCAAGTAAAAATATATTTTTAATTCAAAATACACATTTTGGCATTAGTTTTCACAAAGCAACTTGAACTCACCTTGCTAGGTTTAGGCTAAACCTAGATTTTCCCCAACTTGAGCTCCTTTGAAGAAATCTGAATCCTCAAGCCAAAACTTCCAAAAACCTAGATCCATAAATTTCCAACCATAAATATACATATTCAACTATATAGAATCGTTCCCCAAACATTTTACATGAAGATCTCATCTTATATCAAAACCCTAATTTCCATAGTTGAAGAGAAGAGAAGATTACCTTTACCAAGACTTCAATCCATCAATCAAAATACCTCTAAGTCACCAACATGTGCCACAAACCCCCAAACTTCAAAAGGATGAAACCCTAGAAATTTGATGAAGGAGGAAGATTTAGACTTGATTCCACTTGCACCACAACATTTGATGCTCTTTTAACCTTCTTGATGCCCAATACATGCTCCCAACAAACACTAGATTTGGAATACTTAAGGAGGAGGGTTTTGGAAAAGAAAATCGCCTAAGATGCCTCAAGGATCGGTCCAAAAACGAATTGGGGAGAAAATGGGATGGCTTAGGGTGAAAAATCGCATTTAAAACATCATACTCCCATGGGCGACAATGCCCGACGACAGTGCCAAGGGCATTGTCGCGTGGCACAGTCGCGGGGTGCTTCCCGCTCTCGGTACCGAGCCGACGATTGGGACAGGCGATTATGCCTGATGTCACTTTCTCTTGGCAAGGCCGCTTCGAGCGTACCGAGCCCATCCTCCCCCGCGCGATAGTGACTTTCGACTGTGACATATGTCATAGTCGTCGGCAAGGTCGCCCAACGCCCGATCGATGTCGATTCTCCGTCTCGACGGTTCAAGGATTCAAACGGGGGTTTCAAGGTCTTAGGGGGCATTTAGTTCGCAGAATTTGATGGAATCTGGTGGAATTGGAATGTTGAATTCCTTTGACCAGATTCCATTCCTTTGTTTGGTTCAAGCTTTTCATTTGAATGGAATCTCCCAATTCCATTAAATTCCATAGATAAGTGATTTTAACATTCCATCCCAAAAGCCTAGCATTTCAATGGAATGGAATGTGATAATTCTTTAATTCCAAAAATACCCTTTGCTCCAAATAAACCGTACTCTTTCTTTTATCACAATCCAAAGCCGACATAAACATCATCAGACATAATCGACTTCTCCTCTGGACGTTTTCTGCATAAACGAACTCGAATCATCTTCTCCATTGCAGCAGGTTATCTCTCTCTCAATGTATCTCTTCTTCATTTTGATTTCTCTATTTCGATTTGGTAGTTGTCGATTTATCAAAATCAGTCGATTTGGTAGTTGTCGATTTATCAAAATCAGTCGATTTGATAATCGATTTCACAACAGTCATTTAGATGTATCTATTTTGATTTCATAATGTATCTATTTCGATTTGGTAGTCGATTTCACAATAGTCATTCAAATCGATTTGGTAGTCGATTTATCAAAATCGATTTTAGAAAGGTATTGGGTTCTGAAAATCGATTACAACAGTCATTCAAATCGATTTGGTAGTCGATTTATCAAAATCGATTTCTGAAAGGTTTTGGGTTCTGAAAATCGATTACAACAGTCATTCAAATCGATTTGGTAGTCCATTTATCGAAATCGATTTCTGAAAGGTATTGGGTTCTGAAAATCGATTACAACAGCCATTCAAATCAATTTGTTAGTCAATTTATCAAAATCGATTTCTGAAAGTTGTTGGGTTCTGAAAATCGATTACAACAGTCGATTTGGTGGTCGATTTCTGAAAGTTCTTAGGTTCTGAAAATCGATTACAACAGTCGACTTCTACATTTCGATTTGGTAGTCGATTTCTGAAAGTTGTTGGGTCTTTATTGTTCATTAAAATCGGTTGTTCATGTGCTTACTATTAGAAGTCAAAAATCGATTACAACAGTCGATTTGGTAATGTTTGATAATGTGCTTACTGGTAGTCCATTTATCAAAAATCGATTACAACAGTCAAAAGGGGTATTTTGGTCATTTACAAAATTCCATTCCAATTCTGAAGCTACAATCTGTGAACCAAACAGACAAATTCCAATTTCTTTAACATATTCCATTCCAATTCTGTCAACCAAATAGGTGGTCAAACCTGACAACATTCCATTCCAATTCCTTCAAAGTCAAATTCCTTTGACATATTCCATTTCATCCAAAAACATTCTGCGAACCAAACGCCCCCTTAAGGTAGATTTCTAAAATGAGACTCTTCCACTTAACAAGTACATGTGGGTAGCAAATACTCACTTGAATTTCCGGGCGTTACAGTCACCATCCATAAAGTCCATTATCTCCTCTCTTTCGTATTTTCCGAGCATATTGTCTATTACAGTTTACTTATTTGTTTTATTTTTATTATTGACTTGCCTTTATAACTTTCAATACTAGGTTTGCTCTAAGGAAACAAAATTGGAATATAGGAAAGTGAATAAATAAAGGACAACCAAAAATGATGGAAATCGGCAAAATCTTAAAAATTAGAAAATTTTACGAAATCAACTAAAACACCAAAATAGTGGCTTGTAATTATGGAATTTGACTAAAAATATGTTAAGCGTAAGACATATTTTTGCGTCTTGTTCAAAAGGTCAATGTCGATTTCATTCGGGAAAAAATATTTTACCTAAATCGACACAATTAACTTTTTATTGAGCCAAATCGCTTTGACTCCCCCCACCACCTGGGCGGATGTGTCAACCGTGATTTTATGATTCTTTGATGTACATTAAATGTGCACCAGCTCGGAAAAATTCTTGGGTCCGTCACTGCTTGATACCATGAGAAGATTTGAGAATTGTAATTGAGAGAAATCCTCTCTCTCAGTGTATCCCACTAAGGGATATCTCTCTCTCTCTCTCTCTCTCTATATATATATATATATATATATATATATATATATATATATGGTGCGTTTCTTTTGCAACCAAAACAATTTGTACAAACTATGCAAACCTCTATATTAGGAAACAATAGATATATTTATGGATAATGATTATGATTCATTAATAATGATTGTGATATATATGGAAAATGTTAAGTTTATTCATTATAATCATGATTTTAAATTAGGAAACATAATAAAATCATATATATATATATATATATATATATATATAGGGGTGAGTTCAAATGAAAACTCATCTTTCATTGTGCACATGAGGACAAATCTCAACCATTGATCAAAACTTAGAAAACTAATCAATGGTTATTACATAATAAGGTTAATTGGGAAGTGATTAAGGACAAAATTGTAATTTTGAATCAACGTCTACCTTCTTTGACTATTTATTTTTATTTTTAATTAAAAAAAAATTACCTCCTTAAACTTTAAAATAATTTATCTTAAATATTACTAATATTTTAATCAAACAAATTACATCAAAAAAAAAAAGAGAATTTCGTGCTCTTCGATATGACATCCATCTCGATATAGTTTTTTTTTTCTCGATTTAACCGTTTTTTACGTGAAATTATATATACGTGTTATATTCATTATGAATATGCATGCACGTCCCCGAATGTCCATATTCAGTCTGAATAACAAAGGTGAACGTTCATTCACTATTCATAATGAATAATACATTATTCAGGATGAATAATATATTATTCAGGATGAATAATACAGTATTCAGGATGAATAATACAACATTCAGGATGAATAATACACGAATTCATGATTCATGTATTATTTATCACAAATTGTATAGAATTTTACGTGAAATTCTATATATGTGTTATATTCATTATGAATATTCATGCACGTCCTCGGGTGTCCACATTCAGTATGAATAACAAATGTGAACGCTCATTCACTATTCATGATGAATAATACAGTATTCAGGATGAATAATACAATATTCAGGATGAATAATACACGAATCCATGTTTCATGTATTATTTATCATGAATCGTGTATTATTCACCCTGAATACTGTATTATTCATCATGAATGATACATTATTCATGATGAATAATATATGAATGACCCGTGAATGTGTAGACACATGGCGCACTCTCTTTTGTTTCCCAATTCACAACCGAAATTTGGTTTAACTCATTATGAATATGTATGCGCATCCCCCGGATGTCCCACATTCAGTATGAATAACAATTGTGAACGTTCATTCATTATTCATGATGAATAATATAGTATTCAAGATGAATTACACAACATTCATGACGAATAGTATACGAATTCATGAATCGTGAATTATTCACCCTGATTGTTGTATTATTCATCCTGAATGATACATTATTCATGATGAATAACACATGAATGACCTATGAAGATTTGGAGACGTGACGCACTCTCTTTTGTTCCCCGATTCACAACAGAATTAGTCGATAGGTTATCGATTCGTCTTGATGGGTGTTGGGTTACGGTGCTGAAGAAACGTGATGCCTTACGACATTGAAGAAAGTGTTGAAGAAGGTGATGTCGAGTTACATACTTACGGTGTCGAGGCATTGTACAAACTTGAACGTACATAAATATTCATAATGAATATAACACATATATAGCATTTCACGTAAAAAACGGTTAAAACGACAAAAAAAACTATATCGAGATGGATGTCATATCGAAGAGCACGAAATTCTCGTTTTTTTATGTAATTTGTTTAATTAAAATATTAGTAATTTTTAAGATAATTTATTTTAGACTTTAATTGGGTAAAAAGTTTTTAATTAAAAAAGAAAATAAAAAGTCAAATTTGGTAGGCGTATGTTTAAATTTTTCTTCCATTTTTACCCCTAAACATTTTATGATTAAAAACTCTATTTAATATGAGTTGTTGGATCAAAAAATATCGAGTGACTGAGATTTGTCCTCACGTGCACAATGAAAAATAAGTTTTCATTTGAACTTTCCTCTCTCTCTCTCCTATATATATATATATATATATATATATATATATATATGAAAATATTTACAAATATGGAATCAACAAATAGTCCCTATTGAACTAGAAATTTGATTTCCTAATTATATTACAAGTCGAAATTTAATAAAAAAAACATGGAGGAAACAAGAAACAAATATTTCATACTTGTATCGAGAGATGTATATGGATCAACAACCCATAATTTTTTGTTCTTTTTAACACTTGCAACTGGAAGTACATCTCTATTTATAGGACAAGGGTCAAGGGAGGTGACAATCGAATTAGGCAAGCTACATCTAACTTAACTCAACAACTTGCACCTGTGGCACTACAAAACGAATAAAAATATTCCATCCTAAATTATCGCGTTTCATTCATGTTCATCAATCACATAAATACATATTTTTTTTGGGGAAAAGGGGATGAAACCCTCGTAAAAAAATTATTCAAATAAAAAATAAGAAAGTACAATTACGAGGGGCATACCCCAAGAAACATAAAATGTTGCCCTAAAATATGTTTAGGCAACAACCACAAAGTTTTAGGTGTTGTTCGGTTCGTTTTCTGTTAAGACCTGAATGAATATAGTTGTCTGTATGAATATAGTTGTTTGTATGATAATAGATAAGTTGTTGTTCGGTTATTATGCTGAATAAACAGTCTGAATGTCAGGAATGACCATTTTACCCCCAGTGAACATTTTCAATAATTGACAATCCAAAACTTGAATTCGAATACAAATTAGACCAAAAATCATGTCTTTTGTAAACAATAGTTTAATATGCTACCTCACTGTTATAACTCATAGAAAATCAATGATGACTACCAAGAAATTAGGGTCTGATCCAAATAACCATTTGGTGGATCCATCACCAAAAGAGAGGAGCAACAACAACAATATAGCAAAATCAAAGCCAAAACAATGATCCCAGAATTTGAAAATCACGAGCAAAAAAAAACATATTTCAGGTGAAGAACATATTGGTAAATACCCAAAAACCTAGCAAAAAATCAAAGCAAAAACATTGCCACTGTAAACAAGCAAAGATGAAGAACAGATCGGGAAACACCCAAAAACCTAGCAAAAAATCGAGGGGCAGATTTCAAGAACAAAACGGGCTCAATTTCAGGGAGGACCGCATGTCAAACACCCAAAAACCTAGCAAAAAACGAAGGGTAGATGAACGAATCAGGGAGGAACGATTTCGCCGGAGAAGATGAACAGATTTCACCGGAGAAGATGAACAGATTTCACCGGAGAAGATGAACGAATCAGGGAGGAACGATTTCGCCGGAGATGTCGTTTGAGGAAGCGTCTTTTTCAGGGAGGACCACACATCTTTTTTCATGTTTCAGGGAGGAACGATTTTAGAGAGGAAGCTATCTTTTTCATGTTTCAAGGGTAGGAGATGTCTTTTGAGGGGCTGAGTGCATAGGACCTCCTTCTATAGGCTGACCGAATCAGCCCTATTCTGAGCCAATAAGCCGCTACCGAATAGGTAGATATGGCTGTGCGAATTGTAACAACCGCATCTGAGGAATAAATTGAATTTTGGGGGTAAGCTTTGCAAAAAGTTGATAAGAAAGGGGTCTAAAGTGAAAAAGTGAATTGAGAAGGATTTAACCCTAAGAACTAGGAAAAATTGTGTTGGCGGCTGGCAAAGTTTGGAAAGGGGAGAACGCTTGAAGACGATTCAATCAAAAGGAAACAAAAGAAGCAGAGATTGGGTGCTCTTCAAAGGTAAATCCAAATCCTACTCTCTCTATTATTAAGGGTTTATCAATTCAATTCGAAATCTCGGTTGGGTTTTGTATTCATATTGTTAGTCACTGTTACATTCTTTGGAAATCGCTATAGAAATGTATGCGAGATTAATGGAATGTTGTTTGAAATGCAGTTCTACATCTGATTTCGGGTTTTGGGTTAGATTGTTTTGATTTTCTAGATTTACCTGCCATTAGTGTTATCTGTACGTGTTTTTCTGGAGGATTTCGTTCGATAGCTGTCCGAGTGACTCCGGTCACCGGATTTCGTGGCCCCGGTCAGTTTAAGGTACCGGTCAAAGCAGTGGACACCGGTCGACTTGGGTGACCCAGGCACAGGTGGAAGACTTCTGTCGTAGAGGACCCCGGTCCTTGAAAGGACACCGGTCGGTGTCATGCACCGGTCTTTAGGGGGGATTCTACCCCGGTCGGCGTATCGCTCCGGGCCGCCATTAGGCCCCGGTCCCCAGATGGTGAAGTATGGGCCGAAGCCCAAGTAGAGGTTAGATGTAAATTAAGTTTAAGTTAGTTTAGTTTTTGTTAGTGTTGGGCTTCTCTTGTGGCCGGACCAATTTTATCGGATGTATGCTAAGGTCTTTAAATCGTGCCTTAAGTGTGATTCTTTTATTGGGTCGGGTTCTCTTGTAGTAATAGGAGATCGTTGAGATTTTTGGGTTTAGAGTCAGCTTTGTTAAATAGAAGTATCGTTAATTCTTCGGGCGATGTATTGTTTTATAGGTTCTGGTTCGGATTCTATAAAATTAGACGTAAAGCGTTAAGCAAAGGACGACAGATGAGTTTTTCTGAAGTAAATCCTTCTGCTAACGAAAGCATGTGAAAGTTTTATTTTAAACTTTGCTTTATATATATGATGGCATTAGTATTATGAAAATTATATGCAAGCTTTGAAATGATGCTGCTTTAGTACTTACTTGCGAGTTTTATTTAAATGTTAAAGATGATTTTCTTATTGTTGACAAAGCGGAAATGTATGCATACATGGTCCTAAGCGTGTAGGCTCAAAGTTGGGGGGTGTGGCCCTCCTGTGCTCATACCGGGGGTGTGTTCCGTTTATGCCGTTGGGGGGGTGTCCCAACAAAGGCAGTGTGAGTCACAGACACGCTGTCACCTTAGGGTGGCGGTAGTATGAGCGAAGAAGTTGCTGAAAGTTAAAGGTTTTTCCTTGAAGCTGAAAATGGTTTATTTTATGATAAATCCTTGATTGTTTGTTTGATGAGGTAAAAAATGTTATAAGAGGGGACTCACTAGACCTTTCGGTCTAACACTCGCTCTTTTCAAATCTAAAACCCTTTTCAGGTAAAGAGTGACAGTAGAAGAAGCGGTTACGTTTTAAGAGAATATGCGAGCTGGAGCTGATTTAGAGGACCTCCATTGTAGATTATTATCAGTGTATTCTCAGTTGTGTATTAGGTTGTCTTTCCGCAAACCTTGTATTTTAGATGTTGTATTTGGGCCGTTTGGCATTATTATTTAGATAAGTTGGTTCTGCCTATTGTTGTGAGAGGTTGGGTCGTTATACGAATCCGCCATATCTTCCACACAGCCCATTAAGCCATAAACGAACATGCTCTTAGTCCAACATCCCATAAATACATATTACTGGAGAGAGAATATGAACTTGAATTAAATAAAATAAAAAGTATATGAAAATATGACGTATCTTAATTTATTGGTGGGACATGAATGAGACATGAAATTTGAAACAGAAGCTTTTTATTCCTACAAAGCATACATAATACATGCATAACAAAATCTAACGTAACCGGGATTCAAACGAATATAGATGCAAGTTTGCTAGTTTTTAATGGGTTCTTTATTTATGTTAAAAAATAACATAAAATTCCGAAATTTTAAGTACAACAAATATAAATGACAAGTGAGAGAAAAACATGAATTCATATTATATGTTAGTTTGAGTAAGAAAATGAAGATTGATGTTGAGAAAATTGAAGGCCATCGATAAAACTATAGAGATACGTACAAAGTGTAGATTCAAATAAAACAGAAAGAAAATGAAAGATACCTAGATATATTTCATTACAACAAAATCAAGTTTATAAATTAAAACATCAAAAATGTTTGAGTGCCCTAATACACTATTTTATAGGACTTACGTTTATAAGAACAAATAATTATGTGTCATATCTAAAATTGTTGTAATAAATTTATAGAACGTTTGTGGACTTTTTAGTAAGTTTTTTTAAAACACTTTTAAAACAAATAGTCTTATTTGACATAATTAATATTATTTATTAAGTATACTTTAAATATCTTTTTAGGAAAATCAAATACCAAGAATATCTCTCTCTTCCTCACAAGGTGAACACAAACTTAAGAAATTATTTATTGGGTGTTCAGAAGATTCATGTGATCCATGATGTTTACAAGTGGTAGGTTTAGGTTTGTTTTATTGATTTAGTTGATGCTGACAAATATACCAAATCTCTTAGTTTCAGACTGTGTTTACAATGTGTTCACAAACTATAGTATTACACCTAACAAAGTGTTCACAAACTATATTATCTATTTTTAATGAAATGTTCACAATTATTCACCTTGTGTGCATATTTAAGTATTTGTTGCATGTATGTTCAAGAGAGGGGGGGTGGGAGAAAAGAGAGGAGAAAGTTATTTTTTAATATATTAGTTTTTTTAACCAATTTTTTGTGATCTGAATTGTATAATGAATCTCACGAATTAGCAAGTTATTAAAAGAAAATCCTATATATAAAATTAATAATCAAATTGAAAGCTAATTAACTTATTATATTGTTTAATTTTTTGTATTAGTTAGTTTGTCTTCATTAATATTATAATATTACTAGTGATTTGTTTCAATTATATTATGAAATGTTAGAATCAATTAATATTTTAATATGATGTTTTTGATCAAGTAAATATTACACACCGTATAAACCAATCTTGACCCTTGATTTTGTATATTTTGAAATTTTATAGTAGTTGTCAAATCATTTTTAGATAAAATTGAAAGGAAATTTCGAAACCGATTTAATCCATATCGTTGACATTGATTTAATAATTGGTATAGACTTTTGAGATTGATTTATATGGTTTAGAGGAGTTATATTTGAAGTGGCCTCTAAATGATTATACGATATATAATAAACAAATAGAATAAAAAAAACGCTTTGTTTCAATAAACCTAGTTATTATAATATCGAAGCTAGGTTAGGTTTTCCCCACAGTGTGTACCTTGGATATACCCAAAACCAAGAGATATAATGTTATAAATTAACCCACTTCAATTGTTAATAGAAAGAAAAGAAGTGGACATGCACATTTCCTTTGGACATGAAAGAAACATAATTTTAAAAGAGAAGAGTAATAATATATAGGGTTGGGTTTCGGTGAGAAGTTGAGTTAACGGTAAGAATCGTGAGAAATGGTTATCAACTATTGGATGAGAAATAAAAGCACATTAGGATAAGATGTACCGATAGGGGTGTTCATGGTTTGGTTTTGCTCGGTTAGTAAGAAAAATGTGAACCAAACCGCATGAGGCGGATACCTGATTACCCGAACCGAAACCGAACCGCAAACCGAACTGAACCGAACCGAAGTTAGTCGGTTACCCGCGATTCGGTTCACGGTTACCCGAATTTATAAGAAAATATTATTTGTAATATAAAAATTAATACCAAAATAGAAAATTTAAACCAATTACATAACAAATATATAAAAATAATCCAAGAAAAAGAAATTGAAATAAGTTTTATTGTTTAAAAATATCCAAGTAATATTAAGTTGATGACTATTTAAAAATTAAATAGTTACTATTAAATATAATATTATTAATTGTACTATATATATATATATATATATATATATATATATATATATCGGTTCGGATCGGTTACCCACGGATACCTATAATTTAAAACCGAAACCGACTAGGGAATACTCGCGGATCAAACGGTTCAGCTCGGTTTCTTGGTTTTCCGGTTTTTTTTTAACACCCCTATACACCGAGGTAAGATGCACCAAGATGTACCAGATCAATTTTTTCTAAGCCGCAATTCATGGGCAGACTTGAGATTAAAAGAGATCAATGATTCAGATCCACTTCTCACGCTTCTCACAGTTAACTCAACTTCTCACACGATCCTTCGTCGTGCTATATATGGGATAAAAATATATAACATTCTGTGTACCAAAAACATGAAGTGCTTTGTTACTCGTAAATTAATAAGTTGTCGGTAATTCATTACGATATATATAGCCTACAATCGTTTTAAGCATTTTGGTATGTATATATAGCTAGACATCTCTATTCTAATTAATTATAGTACGTAGTTAGTTTATAGTCAAGCTAGACGTATGAATCATTCTTTTTAGAAACAGTACGTACTTGTCATCTTATGTAATACTTAAAATGTGTAAGATTTGTGTTTCCCGTCTTTATTGATACACATGTAGAGGTAGGTTCAAACAATAAACTAAATATTTTACGAGAAGGTGATAAGTGTGATGTCATATATGATACACAAGTTTAATCATATATGATTAGACACATGTTACATTGGTAATACATAGACGTTTAATATCACACTTCTTGTTAAATGTTTAACTTCTCGTATGATTCTTCCTCGATATATATATATATATATATATATATATATATATATATATATATATATTAATATTAAAATTAAAATATATACTATACACACCACGAGTTCCACTATTTTATGAGAAGTGGACGATTGTAGGTTGGGCAACAATGAAAATGATGATATAATCGATAGACATGGCCACCCTATCAATCACCACTTTCATGCTACACCCTTTCTCAGCCACAAGTCTTCGCTTCTCCCGCACTTCAATATATATTTTTCAAGATTAAAAAACACAAATTTCAGACAGTGGAACAATTAATCCACGTGTTATGTATATTTGTGATAGAGAGAGAAAGAGAGAGAGAGAGAGTTATTCAAAAGAGTGGAATATCAAATTTTATCATTCACTAATGTTAATAATGATAAATCCATATATATGTCCACCATTTCACCCACCCACCCAAACACAAGTATAAATACACCCATGGCTTCCATTCATTTTCCCACATTCACTAGCCAAGCAATATATAATACCCACAACAGAAACCCAAGTTATTCATTTGACTTCAAATATGGCGAAACTGAAGGCATTGAGTCTGGCTAGTTTGCTTGTAGTTTCCACTTTGATCATGGTGTCCGAGAGTCGTGTGGCAAGAAAGGACTTGGGGTTGGATTTGGGTGGGATAGGTATAGGTATAGGTACTGGAATCGGGATTGGCCTTGGAGGTAGCGGTTCAGGGTCAGGTGCAGGTGCAGGCTCATCAG
Source organism: Arctium minus (assembly GCA_954870635.1). NCBI lineage: Eukaryota > Viridiplantae > Streptophyta > Magnoliopsida > Asterales > Asteraceae > Arctium > Arctium minus. Next base: position 161,720,701 of record OX941080.1, read on the forward strand.
GGTCTAGTTCCTCCTCCAGCTCGAGCTCTAGTTCTAGTTCTAGTTCCGGGTCTGGAGGAGGAGACTCAGAAGCTGGCTCCTCGGCTGGTTCTTCTGCTGGCTCTAGGGCTGGATCTGGTTCAGGAGGACGTGGGAGGGGAGGTGGTGGTGGTGGTGGTGGTGGTGGCGGTGGAGGAGGTGGTGGTGGACGTGGACGTGGAGGAGGATCTGGTGAGGGTTCAGGTGAAGGAAGTGGGTATGGGTCCGGGCATGGAGGTGGTGGAGATCGCAAATAAGCAAGCAAATACCGTCGTTTAATTCCTTGGAAGGTTAATTTATGGTGAATAAGTTATGCATGCATGGATGGTTGATAAGTGGATACTTGTGTATTACGTAACTTTCAATTTATATGTCATTTTAGTATAACAAAAAGTGTTAATGTGTGTTATGTCTGTTGCTCCAATGAAATATATATTTAGTTTTCTTTAAGAGTGTTATATACTTTTAGTTTTCTATAAGAGTGTTGTATATTTTGGACTAATTATATGTGTACATGGGTAGGTTGAAATGGAAATCACATTTTCATTGTGAATATAAGGACAAATTTTGGTAATTGATCAAAATTTAGAAAATTAATCAATGATTAAAACATAAAATAATTAATTTAGAAGTGGTTATGGGTAACTAATATTTTAATTAAATAAATTACATCAAAAAACGAGCATTTTATTCTCTTCCATTTGACATCTATTTCAATATAGTTTTTTTATTATCGTTTTTTTACGTAGAATGATATATATGTGTAATATCCATCATGAATATTTATGTACATTCATATCTTTATTCATGATGATATACAACTTAGTATAATATTTATCATGGATACTTAATTATGCATTTTCACGTGTATTCAACAAATCTTCAATATTCATACCTCACTGTGACATTCATCATTAATATACATTTTTAATATAACATTCATCATGAATATTTATATATGTTCACGTGCATACAACAACTTTTCAACATTCATACATCAGTATGATATTTATCATGAATATACATTTTCACTATAACATTAATCATGAATATACATATTATTCATCATGAGTATTTATAAATGTTCACGTGTATACAACAACTTTTCAACATTCATAGATCAGTATGATATTCGTTATGAATATATACATTTTCACTATAACATTCATCATCAATATACACATTATTCATCATGAATATTTATAAATGATCATGTGTATACTATAACTCTCTAATATTTATATTAGTATGATATTTATCATAAATATTAGTTTTCACCATAACATTCATTATGAATATACATATCATTCATCATGAATATACAACAGTTTCAACTCTACATAATCTAGTTTTTCTTTCTTTTTCTTTATTGGGTTCTCAATGATCTCGATGAGTTTCCCAATTCGTCTTGATAGATTTCCCGATTCATCCCGATAAAGTTAAAAGTGGTAGGTTATGGTTTTACACAAACAAACACATAATAAATTAATCAATAGGTTCTCAATCGGTCTTGATGAAAAATGAAGATGTTATGTTATGATTTTAATACAGCCACAAATCAAGTCAATTGATGGGTTTTTTAGTAGTCTCGATTGGTGTCGATCTGTCCCCCGATTCGTCTCGATAAAAGCTACAAGTGGTAGCCTATGGTTTTACACGCACAAACATATAATAGGTCAATCGATATGTTCTCGATGGAATAAAAAGGTGGTAGGATATGGTTTAATACACATAAAAACACAAGTCAATGAATGGATTATCGACCTTTCTCGATCGGTCTCGATAGGTTTTTGCTCAATCTCGATGGGTTCTCAATTGGTCTCTATAGGTATTGGGTTACGGTAATGAAGAACGTTATGCCCTACAACGTTGAAGAAATTGTTGAAGAAGGTGATGTCAAGTTACATATATATTTATTGTGTCGAGATGTTGTACACAATTAAACCTACATAAATATTCATAATGAATATAACACACATATATAGCATTTACCGTAAAAAAACATTTAAAACGAAAAAAAAACTATATTGAGATGGTGTCATATTGAAAAACATGATTTTTTTTATGTAATTTGTTTGATTAAAATATTATTAAATTTTAAAATAATTTATTTTAAACTTTAAGGGGATAAAAGTTTTTTATTAAAAAAAAGTCAAAAAAGGTAGGAGTGAAATTATTACTAACTTCCTTTTTACCCCAAATAATCTTAATTAATAATTTTAATCAGAAACTCTATTTAGTGTGAGTTATTGGATCAATAGAGATGAATGACCGAGATCAGTCCTCGTGTTTATATATATATATATATATAGGGAGAGGTTCATTTGAGAAATGGTAAATATATGAGAAATAGAGAAGTAATCTTAGTCATTCATCTGGTCAACATTTGCGGCTTTGACCGCGAAACACTGGATAATTCCTTGTGTGGTCTATAGAAGGTAGAGGGGTAATTTCGTAAAATACACGGGATGAGTTCATATATGAATCTGTATGAATCACAAAAATTCATATATGAATCTGTTAATTAGGGCAACTGATTCATATATGAATATTTGTAATTCATACAGATTCATATATGAATCTTTGTGATTCATCATACAGGTTCATATATGAATCTTTGTGATTCATACAGATTCATATATGAATCACAAAGGTTTATATATGAATCTGTTAGTTAGTTCAACTTATTCATATATGAATCAGTTAAAAGAGTTCAGTTGTGAATTGCACTGGTTCATATATGAACATATAGTTCATATGTGAATTATACATGTTCATATATGAACACAGCCCGTGTGTTTTGTAAAATTTACGAAATTGTCCTTCTATTTTTAGGATAGCCGCAACTTTTGACCAGTCAAAGTCGTAACTTTTGACCGGTCAAAGCCGCAATATTTGACTAGTCAAATCCGATCTTGACCATATGAATGGCTAGGATTACTTCTCTATTTCTCATATATTTACCATTTCTCAAATGAACCAAACACTATATATATATATATATAGGAAAGTTCAAATGAAACTAAATTTTTATTTTGCACGTGAGGACGAATTTCGACCTTTCCATCTCTATTGATCCAACAACTCATGTTAAATAGGGTTTTTAATTAAAATTATTAATTAAGATAATTAGAGATAAAAATGGAAGATAATTTAAACTCACGCCTCATATTTGACTTTTTATTTTCTTTTTTAATTAAAAACTTTTATCCACTTAAAGTTTAAAATAAATTATCTTAAAAACTACTAATATTTTAATCAAACAAATTAAATCAAAAAAACGAGATTTCGTGCTCTTCGATATGACATCTATCTCGATATACTTTTTTTGTTTTACCCTTTTTTACGTGAAATGTTATAATGTGTTATATTCATTATGAAAATATTTATGTACGTTCAAATGTGTACAACACCTCGACACCGTAAATGTAACACCCTCAAATTTGAAAACAAAATGACTAATTTAAAATTTTCGAATAAACATCAAATAAAGAATATATTCCTTTATAGTTGCCAACCGTCGATTTCCTACAACGGTAATCTAGGATTTAACATCAACGGTGAGGGATGTCATCTCCCTTCACCCTCACTTGGTGGTATCCTGAACGTAGATCGATCTTCGAAAAGCAACCCGCTCACTGTAGTTGATCAAACAGATCGTCGATCCTCGGGAGCGGATACTTATTCTTTATTGTTGCCTTATTCAGTTCACGGTAGTCGATACACATTCTCATGGTACCATCTTTCTTCTTGACAAACAAGACCGGAGCTCCCCAAGTTGACGGCTCAGTCTTATAAAACCCTTCTCTAGAAGCTCTTGGAGTTGAGCCATCATTCTTGTATTTCAGATGGTGCCAACCGGTAAGGGGCTCGAGCAATCGAAGCCGCTCCCGGAACAAGGTCAATCCGAAACTCTACTTAACGATCGAGTGGCAAACCGGGCAAGTCATCTGGGAAGACGTCGGTAAACTCACGTACCACCTTCACATCCTCAAGTTTCTTCATCTCAAGCTTAACATCTATCACGTATGCTAGAAAGGATGAACATCCCTTTACTACACATTTTCGTGCTTTAGCCATGGTGATAATTGCTACATCACCCTTTCTTCTTTCGCCACAGATCACCACCATCTCACTACTCGAAATGGGTAGTCGAATCAACTTCTTGGAGCACACAATCTCGGCTTGGTTCTCCGCTAGCCAATCCATTCCAACTACTATATCGAACCTGCCGATCAACATGGGCATCAAGTTGATTGAGAATTTCTTCCCTTCAACATCAAGTGTGCAACCATTCAAAATATCGCGAATCACTACTTGACCACCATTCGATATTTCTACCACTAAAGCGTCTTCTAAACTACTAGTGGGCATGACAAGTTTACGATATAAAGCATCGAATACAAAAGAGAAATCAACACCAAAATCAAAAAGCACACGAGCAGGTACGAAGTTTAGGAGAAACGTACGCGATACCAAGTCGGTGGATGCCTTAGCCTCATCATTCGTCATCTGAAAAGCTCGGCCCGGAACCCTAGGAGGGTTCTCCTTCTTCTCCGGGGCATTCCCCGTCTTCTATTTCGTACAATTCTTCCAAAAATGTCCTAGCATCTTGCATTCGAAACAGACGATTCCCTTCACCGGACAATCTCTTGTAGCATGATCAGGATTCCCACACTTGGCACATGAGGTAGGGTTAGAGTTACAGTTATCGTGGTGCTTGTTTCGACATCTTGGGCACCATCGCGCCTCTCGGCGGTTATCAAAACTTCTTCCCCTGTTGGATGGTCTTGGCCTCTTGAGAGGCCCGGGGTTGTTCTCCCACTTCCTCTTGTCTCCTACCACATACTTCTCTTCTTTATCCCTGACGTAAACATCCTCCATAATTTGAGCCTTTTCAATCGTCTCACGGAGAGTCGTGGCTCGAGAATTACGGACCATTGACATCATGTCCGCCGGTAGGCCCTTGAGGTAGGCCTTGATCTGCTCTTTCTCAGTCAGGGCCACATGCCCCACCATACCCAACTTCTCCATAAATCGTCGGGTATACTCCCTCACCGACAAACTCCAAGGCCCTTTCATCTTCAATGCGGTCCAAGGCCCTTTCATTGCAGTACTCCTCCAATACTTTCTTCTTGAATTCGGCCCAAGACTGTTGAACCAGAACAGTAGAGGAGAGGGTGGACTTGGTGACGTTCCACCTGGTGAGTGTCGGGCCTCAAATCATTTGGGAGCCAAATCTCACTTTTTGACCCTCCTCGCATTAAGACGAGTCGAAGGCCTGCTCGATCTCTTGTATCCAGTTCATGCAAGCAACTGGATCCTTAGACCCAGAGAACTATGGTGGCTTACTGCACAAGAAGTACTTGTAGGAGCAAGCCCTCATACCTTGCCTCATATCATTAGTCATCGGCTCCTCGGTTGGGTTGCCTCCGGATCCAACCACCACAACGTTCTCCACAACCGTTCATTTCTACGATTGTTCACGCCACAATTTTCGATCACTTTCAAAAGAAACTCTTGCTGCTTGGGCATAGCCTCATTCATCACCAGCATTAAATTGGCCACCATATCAGATTGAGGGGTCACTTCGCGAATGATCGGGTTAGACGAGGCGAGCTCAACCCTTGGTATAACCTCCGGTCCTCCGCCCAACAACGGCGGTATGGTTGGACGAGTAGCGACTTCAATCCTCTCCGGTTGATCAGTCGTTGAAGCGGTCGCCTCGACCCCGTCAACGCGTGTACGCGGTCTACCACGTGTACTAACCATCCTTAATCTGCCACCACAAACGAGAATGGGGGTAAGAAATAGATTATAAGAATTTAAACACAAGGAAACATACTAATACATTCCTCAATCATCATAACAATAGTACGTCAAGCACACTCACATAACAATACGTTCATAATAGCATTAGCTAAGTGAAATTATGAACATATTCTACACAAGAAGTCTCGTTACCATCATCATAATTTTCAATTAGTGTACTTCCGTTGACTTCTAAGACCGTCCTATCTTAGAAATTCTACCCAATCTCACAATCATAACTTAATAAACTTAGTCTAAATCTAGACATCTTATATTCATGCCTAGTTCACTTAGACTAGAGCTCTGATACCAACTTGTAACACCCTAAAAATAGGATCGATTTAAAACTTGAAATTTTTGCAATATAACGTTTATAAATAAAGGAAACCACCCAACAAGGGGAAAGAGTAGCGTTTACAAAACCTGTAAATGAATATGGGAATTAACAACAATCTAATCTAAATCATATCTATCTAGATTATATCGGTTGTCAACCTAAAATTCCCATAATACTATTTTCATTTGTATGTTTTGCCTCCAATATAACTATCACCAAAAATGCCACCATGACTCATCGCTCTTCCCTCAAACCTTGGGCGACCCACCGCTAAGGGAACCTGTTATACACGTCATTTGAGAAAAAGTTTTAGGATTAACGCCTAGTGAGAACAAACAATTTATATAAATAATTTGTAAATGCTTGGGAGTACAATCAAATAAGCTTCCAATGGGTTGGATAAATAAAGTGCAACACCAACCACATAAGAACCTTTCGGTCCAAAAACATCTTACGATGATGGGGAAGACTCGGTTTCCAAGGATCATGGTAGAACACAAAAGCAAGCCACTTTCCAATTTATTGAGCTCATCATACTAGGATCAAGGCCACGAACTCACCGGCTCGTACTCAGATGTGGGGGACGACACCCAATGATCCTAATTATGCTCATTCGCTAGGATTTACATTTACGACCCATGGCTAGTATCCGATCCTACATAACCGTACCAAGTTGCCTTTCGAGGGTTCAATGTCTCAACTAGTTATAAACGGGAATTATCCCAAAATTAAGCCCACTCTATACCTATGGATCCACTAGTAATAGTCTAAGGCTTGTCAGATTTACCTTTGTGACCAAAACTATAATCACACATATAGTTCATGTAAACATTCCCAAAATAGTTTACTTGTTTTCACAAGAATAGATTTTCCAACTGTTATAATTTTGGCAATAATCACCACTGAAACCAACGACCATCCATATGTTCTATTTTTCCTAACAACACTTTTATCAAGTAAATCCCAAGATATATGAAATCATAAATATGGACCAAAATGCGTTTATTTAGGTATTTAACCTCAAAGGTGTAAAATAAAGCACATTTTATAAATCAAAACATAGTATACTTCATCATATCACAAAATGGTATAAAACTCCAAAAATCTCTAAAATGCTAAGTTAGGTCAAAATCATTTTAAACAAGAATAAATGACAAGGAGATGATTTAGAGTTTAAAATCATGGTTTTAACATGCATAAGGTTTTAAAGGTTAAAAATGTACTCACAGTATGCGTTTTAGGTCAAAACCCTAGAAATTTCCAACTTAGAAATGGAGATGGTGGGGAGTGAAAGATCCCTTCTTCTTCTAGATCACCAACCTTAATGATATCACCAACCAAGAAAGTTGAGGTAGATAAGCTTTTCAATGAACCCTAGGATGACATAAATGTGGGGGGAGAAAGTAGAGAGTTTTTGAGAAGTGGGTAAGGAGTTTATGAGGTTGGGGCCGGTTTCTTTATTTTAAAAGTGAACAGTGGTATCGCGCGGATGATGGTGTGACTCGACTCGCGCGGAGAGGTGCCGAGCTCTGGAGTCGCACAGGGGCAGAGCCTCGCGAGGATGATGGCGCGGTTCGAGTCGTGCGGAGCACTATTGACACTTTCGTCTTTTTTTTCGGCTACCTCGCTCAACATCCACTTAAGACATAAACTCTAGGTAAGACCAAGAACTAAAACTACACTACGAGCGATATAAAAATTTAAGGCAATATTTTGCTTACCCAAAATTCGGGGTGTTACATTACATGACTCCAAAAGAATGTCAAACACTCTCAAAACATGTAATTTATAAATAAATATGCCTCAAATGCATATAACACCAAAAGCCCAACATAGAGCGAAATAAACCGGACTAACGTCCCCACGACTCTTTTAAGTCAAACCTGAGCCGCAAGATTAAAAACTCAATCGACCATTAAATAAACGTCATTAAAATAGTAAAACGCATTGAACCGATGTTTATACAAAGACATGCTCCAAACGCATGATTAACTTAAAAAATCATAATTGTTGGTATAAATCATTTTTCAATTAAGACCATACCATTCATATTTCCAGAATGTCCAATAACACAACGATATGCAATTTCCAAAACAAATATACTAAAAATGCATTTATCACCAAATAATCTTCATTTATATGATAAATTATACAAAGAACTTATACTTATGATTTATTTGTCAAAATACTCAAATATAACTAATACAAGTATTTTTAAGAATTATTAACCCAATATGAAAATCTTACCAAATAACCCTCATATTCGATAAATATCAAGTAAAATACGTTAATACTTCAAAATATACATTTTTGGCATGTACATAGTTTTCACAAAGCAAACTTGAACTCGCCTTGCTAGATTTAGGCTAAATCTAGGTTTTACCCCAAATCTTTAGCTTCCTTTGGTGAAGATCCATCAACACCCACCTCTTGAAACTTTATCTAGGTCACAACCAAAGCCTAGATATGTACCAAAAGTACATTAGTTAGAGCAAGGTTTAGTTGGAGATCACGGTATACAAACGGTAGTAGCATTATCCACCACGGAAGCCGAGTTAATCGCAGCGGTATAGGCGGTTAAAGAATCCTTATACTTGTAGCATCTATTAGAAGATTTGGGATTAAAGAAAGAAAGTGTGGAGGTTCAATGTGATAGTCAAAGTGCCATTCACTTGGCGGAAAACTTGGCCTTTAGTTCGATAACCAAGCATATCCAAGTGAGGGAGTCATTCTTGGTGGCTCTACATGAAGAAAAGTAGGTATCTTTGAAGAAGATCCACACAAATGACAATGTCGTCGACATGTTCACCAAATCATTGCCAATAAACAAGTTCGAGCATTGTTCGAACCTAATCCAACTTAAGAGGTGCTAGGTACCTTCAGGCACTTCGGGAAGAGGAGGACATCGAAACTAAGGGGAACAATGATCTAATGTCTTGGCATATAAAGTTGACACTTTATTGACAATAGGTGATGGCCAAGCCAAAGCTCATTGTTAGTAAAGTCAAACTTGTCCCGAGACTCGTTCAAACCTCATCTTGATAAAAAGGCAATTGTTTTGTATCAAGGTGGAGTAATGAAAATTGTGATACAAAACATGAGAATGCAAAAGAGAAAGTTCTAAAGTTTCTGACACGGCCGCACCATATATTCACGCATGGGCGCGTATAATGTAACTTTTCAAACAAAAGCTTTTGGTTGTTTTGACGCGGTCGCACATTATGATCGACAACGGGCTTGCATAATGTTATTTTGCAAACAGAAAGTTATGGGTGTTTTCACACGGCCGCACTTTATGATCAAGCGCGGGCAGGTGTACTGTTATTTTGTGAAACATAAAATTTTGGGTCTTTAGGCACGACCGCACCTTACAATTCGTCATGGCCGTGCGCAACAATAAGGATGAATTTCCCAACTTTTAGTATTGAGATCAAATTAGGATTCCACCTAAGGATGTAAATGAGTCGACTTTTAACGAGCTACTCGAGCTCGATGAGCTTAATTATTCTCAAGCTCGAGTCGATCTCGAGTACAAATTAAAACTCGTTTAACTTAACAAGCCGAGATTTATAACACCAATGTTCGACTCGGATTGTTCGAAAACTCGATTCAATTTTTTGAGTCGAGTCGAGCCGATCCGAGCCATTCGAGCATACCCTTTTTCGAGCCAAACATGCTCATATATTTATTAGTCATACAATAAAAATATAAAAATTATCGAGCTTAACCCAATAAACGAATTAATCAATCGCGAGTTTAAACCCATAAACGAGCATCGAGCTCGAGCTCGATAACTCAAAAATATTCGAGTTCGAGTCGAGCTCGAGCCCAATATTAATTTTTTGAGCCCGACTCGATTAATCTACTACTCGACTCGACTTGTTTACACCCCTAAATTTCCACCTATGGATTAGTATAAATAAACCTATTGAGTTCCATCATGATATATAGAGAACGAATTTGAGAGCCTAGAAGCCCTAGTTTGAGTAGAGAAAGTTATACACAAGTAAATGTCCAGTTTGTAATTTTCTATTTGGTGTTTTGGTGTTCATCAATAAAAGTTCCTCCTCTTCCCTGTGGGCGTACATCACCATACCGAAGGTGGAACTTCAAAGTTCTTTGGTTGATAGATCTTTGTGATTTCGATCCTATTTGTTATCCGCATTTGTTGTTGGTTGGCATCACATTTTTTATTGTCATTGATTAAAGTTTATTACTTATCTTGTTTTTGGGACCTTTGTGGTGCTCAAAACACCAACATATGTGGTCGGGGGTCACACCATTCTTTTATATATATATATAGGATTGGGTTCCAGTGCGAGGTTGAGGTTAACGTGAGAAGCGTGACAAGTGGTTATCAACTGTTGGATGAGAAATGGATCCACATTAGGATGAGATGTTGTAACACCCGTGATTTTGGTGAATCCTTAATTTACACCTCTCTGGTTAATCTGTAATTATAAGTCTTACCTGGGATGTGCTTGTGGATTTTGGGTTTTGGATCGAGAACACATCACGTCAAAAATTCGTATTTTTAGCCTTCGGTATGCCCTGGGAAACTGTTCCCGCGATTGTGACAGGAGGTTACTCTTGCGGGGCACAATCGCGGCCCCTGACCAAGAGGAGTGTGGGTTGGGCGACCATGCCCGCGATTATTACAGGATGTCACTCTCGCATGGCATTGTCTTGGGACATGTACCGTGGGTGGGGGAAGCTGCGCTACTGTGCCCGCAATTGTGACAAAGTCTCACTCTCGTCGGGCACTATCGCCGACGAGGGTCACACTGCATTAAATACTTTTTTTTCCAGCCAATCCTCTCATTTCTCATCTTAAACCTCTTCCTTTCTCTCCCAAATCGATCCCCCACCTTCTCTCATGAACCCTAACTCATTTTTGGGGGTTTTTCTCCTAAAATCTAGTGCTTCTTCATCATCTATGATAGTGGTTTCATCCCTTGATGCAAGATCAAGATTTCTCCTCCTACACTAGAGATTTTTAAGGTTTATTAGGTTTTACTCAAAACATAAGTGGTAAGTTCATCCCTCTCTTTTCTAACACTTTAATCAGGTTATAAATACCCTATTGATGACTTCCTAGTGTTTATATTTCTCAAATTTTGGTCAAAATGGAGATTTTGGTATAAGATGTTTGGGGAATGATTCTAAGCACTTGGATATGTGTATTTACGTTTGGAACTTGTGGATCTAGTTTTTTGGAAGGATTTTCTTGTGGATTCAAGTTTCTTCAAGGAAGCTCAAACTGGGAAAAAATCTAGATTTAGTATTAATCTAGCAAGGTGAGTTCAAGTTGATTTGTGAAAACATTGTACATGCCAAAAATGTTTATTTTAAAGTGTTTATGTGTTTTACATGAAATTATCAATTGCTGAGCTATTTGGTGGGTTTTGATTATTTGAAGTGTTTAACTTTATAAACCTTGTAAAACACCCACAGTTGGGATTTTGGGCGATTTGATAAATAAATCATAAATTAAAGTATTTTGATGATTTATTGTATGAATGGAGGTTATTTGGTCAAAATGCACTTATGTATAGTTTATGTAATGTGACGTGTTGAAAATACGAATGTGCGAGTCATTTGATTTTAGTCATTCCTGACTCTGTGAACGTCTTATAAATTGTAAACCTTTTTGGTTTTAGGCCGAAGGCCAATTGTGATTTGAGAGACAAAGATTTTAAAAAAAAGATGTAATTTGGTTTATGTAACCATATTGGCTCACGTATTATAGCCAAACTTTATTATGCTTTTTTTAGGCTTGATTTATACTCAGATAAGTCATTGGGTATTTGTTCAGTTTTAGTATCTCGATAAGGAGCATTGGACGTATGGTGTACTTAGTTGCATCTTATTTGAGAGTTACATGTTTTGAATGCGTTAATTCATTTGTTGGAGTCATGTAACGTTTTAGACTGTAATTAGGAACTTTATCCCTGTTTTGGAACTGAAAATATTTATGGTTAATGGGGATTCGAGGTATAGAACGTGGGTGGTTGAATTCGATGACCATGTAACCTTTAGCGAAGGAGTCGAGGTATAGATCGTGGGTGGTTGAACTCGATGTTCGTATAATCTAGTCTGTCAATTCAACGTGGAATTTTGGTGTCCATGTTTGAGTCTAGTGAGTGGTCCCCAAGTCATGTTTTTATGTAAGCTTGCGGTGGTGCTCTTGGAGAGTCGTATACGGAGCTAAGTCTTGCGGTGGTGCCCATGGTGAGCCGGATATGGAGACTTGTAACTTTTGTGGTGACACTCATCTAGAGGTCGAGTAGACACTAGGGTCATTTGGGTATCTTATGGTGGTTGCTCAGAGGAGCCGTATACGGGGATCCATAGACCTATGTGAATCTCGGGAACGTTGATAAGTGGCTTAACTTTGTGTGCCCGCCACATTCGATGGAATCGGGTCTCCCCCGTCACCGAAAGGTGTTGTTTTGGGTATTGAGTTTTAGTATCCATGTTTTCGGTGACGTTTATATATATGGATTATTATCCATGATTTATGGGTTGATTATTAAGTCTCACACGTGTTTTGGGTGTTTCGTGATATAAAGTTTAATTCATCCTTTCATAAATCGGGAGTTCGGTTTCTACTCTCGCTTTGAGTGAACAAACCCTAGAAGAGAGCTTGAGAGAATAATATAATAGGAGACTTGAACTTCAAGCACTAACTCTTAACCACAATCACCAACCTAAATCAAACCCATAAATGCATATAAGATGACTATTTGGTAGAATTAAATGAAAAGGAAGTGAAACCCTACCTTATGACCCTTCTCAAAATCGCCTTCAAAGGGTTCCAAGATGAGAAATGGGAGAAAAGGGGAGAAATCACGACTTTACATCAGCTGAGCTTCCCCGTGGCCTTGGCCGCGACTCTGAGGCCGCGCCGCAGGCCGCTCATGCTCTCAACCGGGAGACTCCAGTGAGTCCTGCGGCTTTGGTTGCTGTTTTCAAGCCGTGCGGGAGCCCACGCAAGTCGCTGCCACTCCCCCAATTCTTCATGATTTTACGCTCTAAGCTCTCAAATCTTAAATGCTAAAACTTGGCAACTTACGCTACTTGTGAAAAATACCAGTAGCTGACTTGACTTGAGAATATACTTATATGTATACTATATACGTAATTCCTCCTAGGCGAAAGCAAATTTTACGGGCGTTACAGTCAAGGGAGCTGACAATCGACTTAGGCAAGCTACATCTAACTTAATTCAACAATTTGCTCATGTGGCACTACAAAACGGATAAAAATATTTTGTCCTAAATTATCATGTCTCATTCATGTCCATCAATCACATAAATACATATTACTCGAGAGAGAATATGAACTTGAATTAAATAAAATAAAAAATATATAAAAATCTGACGTATCTTAATTTATTGGTGGGACATGAATGAGACATGAAATTTTGGGACAAAAATATTTTTATTCCTACAAAGCATACATAATACATGCCTAACAAAATCTAACGTAACCGGGATTCAAACGAGTATAGATGCATGGTTTGCTAGTTTTTAATGGATTCTTTATTAATTTATACTATATTATAAAACACGGATAAAAAACTCTTAAATACAAATTATTAGGCATAAGGTACCATCATTTTATGCAAGATTTTAAAAATCTCTTAATTTACAAGTATCAAAGCACAAGATACATATTACTATTGCAGGCTTCTAACACCCACCAATTTGGTATGTGCAGGGTCTTCCTTTTATGCAGACCTTTCCATGTATCACTATTAATCTATATCGATATCGATATCGATATCGATATCGATATCGATATCGATATCGATATCTATATCTATATCTATATCTATATCTATATTTATACTATATTATAAAACATGTATAAAAAACTCTTAAATACAAATTATTAGGCACAAGATACCATCATTTTATGCAAGATATTAAAAATCTCTTAATTTACAAGTATCAAAGCACAAGATACATATTACTACTGCAGGCTTCTAACACCCACCAATTTGGTATGTGCAAGGTCTTCCTTTTATGCAGATTTTTCCATGTATCACTATTAATTAATATATTATATTACTATAAATTTGTTTTAATTATATTATTAAATATGTAATTAGTTATTTTTTCTAGATTTCATTAAAATATCTAAGATAATCATTGAATTATAACAAAATACTTAATTTTTTTATATAAAAAACATTATATTATTAAGCCTAAATTAAACAAATTTATAAAAAAAAAAACATTATCACTTTCTCAAAACTATCCAAAATCGTACTGTAAATCGACAAAAAACAAAAAATAAAATGAAACATCAAAATCGTGATGTATCTCGCTGCATTGCGCGAGTACGCTTCTAGTTTATGTTAAAAAAAAATAACATAAAATTCCGAAATTTAAATACAACAAATATATGACAAGTGAGAGAAAAACATGAATTCATATTATATGTTAGTTTGAGTAAGAAAATGAAGATTGATGCTGAGAAAATTGAAGGCCATCGATAAAACAATAGAGATACGTACAAAGTGTAGATTCAAATCAAACAGAAAGAAAATGAAAGATACCTAGATATATTTCATTCAGCAAAATCAAGTTTATAAAATATCAAAAATGTTTGAATGCCCTAATACACTATTTTATAGGACTTACGTTTATAAGAACAAATAATTGTGCGTCTTACCTAAAACTGTTGTAAAGGGAAAAACAAATAGAACAACAATATGGAGAGAATAACAATAAGACAGAGAGAAAAATCTGTAATTCTCATTAATCATAAGCCCTTTAAATAAGGAGGAGTTTACAAAGAAAAGGAAACATTCATTATGGAAAATTCTAATACTAGGAAAACATTATATCAATCACTTTCTTTTGATGATGACACATAATCCTACAACACTCCCCCTTGTGCCGAGTCAAATGAGTGATGGTACGCAATTGTTGTCTCGTTAAAACCTTACGCCAAAATAAAAACCCAGTGGGAAAAAATAAAAGTCTGACGAAGGAAAAAGTACAACGCACCAGTTTTTTGCAATATATAGACCTTTCTTTCAATCTAGTTTTCTCTTAGATTCGTACATTAATCGAGAGAGTTAGGAAAATATGATGGTATATAAACAGTTGTCTCACTAAAACCTTACACCAAGGAACAAAACACAATGGAAAAAATAAAACCTTGGTTAAGGAAATAGCACAACATACCAATATCACAAATATAGTAGACTCCCCCTTTTATCTATTATTCCCCCTGATTCGTGCATTAATCAAGGGAGTTTGGAAAACATTTGCACTTACTTTCTACTTGTTTCCCAATATATAGTTTTAGGTAATGATTTGGTAAAATATGTCATGTCCTCTTGACATCTTACTTGATTTAATTGAATTTCGATGAGAGTTTTCTTATTGTTGATTGTATAAGACTTAAGCATAATATGCTTTGTGTTATCACCCTTGATGTATCTTATGTTCATTTCTTCGATACATGATGCATTATTTCCATATATGCAAATAGGATACTGGTTGAACCCAAAATTACTAAGTCCTCTAATATATGTAATGATAGTCTTTAATCATATACATTATCTCATGGGGAGTAATATTATTGGATTAGTTCAAGGAGGTAGTTACAAGGGTTTGCTTAGTTTACTTCCAAGCAATCGGCGTATTCCCAGTGGTAATTCCTTTTCCAATTTGAGAACAACCTTTGTATGAGTCAGACAGATACCTAATATCAGCAAAGACATACCAAGAGGTTGTTTGGTGTTTTTCTATAAGAGCTAATACTTTTGCTGCTTACAATCTAAGTAGGTATTGAATTTTCATTATCAATCTCATTTTTATTTCTACAGGGAAAGTTTAAGCCCATGTCAATGGTTTTAAAAGATTTACTTGATATCATTCCAAATGACGTTGCATTGGCGCTGAGCTAAATCTAGCTAACAAGTTCACTGAGAAATAGAATATACAGTCAAGTGTATTGTGCTAAGTACGATAATGCTTATATTGTACTTAGATAGGGAATTCCAACTCCCAACACTTTTTTCGTCACCATCCTTTAGACGAAATGGACAATTCCTTATATCCAACACTTTGACCAATCATGGGAGTGCTAACCGGATGCGCTTTGTCCATATTAAATTGCCTGATTATTTTCTAAACATATGCGATCGGTGAATTAATATTTCACAAACTCGGTGTCCTGGCTCAAATAGCTAGACAAACCCAAGTTTTCCCAAGATTTTTATCTCAGATTTAGATTTCAAGTTGCTTGTGGTTTCTCTTATTTCATCAAGAGTGCATATTATGTTCATAACATCGATATATAAAGCTACTTTGAAAATCTAGAACTTGTTTTTCTACATAAATACGCAAGGGCACAATTCATAGTTCTTATATATCCTTTCTCAATCAAGTGTTCACTTAGGGGGTTATACCACATCCGCATAGATTGTTTTAATCTACAAAGTGAACGTTTCAATTTTATTGCAAACGCACTTCGTGGTGTAGAGTTACTTGATTTTGGTAATGTAATGCCATCAAACACTTTTATATCTATAAATCCAGATCACTATAGAGATATGTATTAACCACATCCATGAGCTACATTTCCAGTCCTTCGGAAACTACTAGGCTAATTAATTAGCATAACGTTATAACGTCCATCACGGGAGAGTAACTCTTCTTGTGGTCAATCCAGGGCGTTGTGAGAAACCTTGCACCAAAGGAGAGTCTCATACATTATGACTTGATTATTCTCATTACGCTTTACGACAAATAATTTATCTATGTCTTACAGGCTTTACACTTGGTGGGTTAGCACTACCAAACCAAATACCTGTTCATTTGTCAAATAATATGATTCTCCTGGATTGCTTATTTAGGTCAATTTGCTCTTTGTTGATATTTTTCAACTGAGCATGGTTCGATGTCAATGTTCTCTATCATCTCATAAACAATAATATATGCGAAATATATCATCAATGAGTATGTATGATATGTCTATCGACTCATATGTACTCTCATAATTCATTTGAAATTTCTTTAACCTCTGGAATCAATATTAACTTTGGAGCGTCCTCCAGTAATGATTCATATACATAGTTTAATTAGAGATAATCTCATGAGAGGTTTATGTATTGATGACAAATAGTTGTGCCTTACTCTTCTCTTCCTTTAGATGAGTATCTATCGAACCAAGTAGCTTCCCCCATTTTCGTTTGGGAGCTACGACTTCAACCACACCTCCACCATGTGTGATTGCAACGCACTTTCCAACGACGTTGTGCCCTTGTTTGGGGACTTTAACCTTGTGAGTATATTTGCAGCTCGTATATGTGATTTTGTCACTTCTGTAATAACATTAAACGTATCAGGTATCGAGTCTGATTCGTTTGACTTCAACATTACGTTGTGAAAAATGAGACAGATTGGGAATATTCAATGACACTTCCTGTCGTTCCCATGGAAAATCCTTTTTCCTATCTCCCCCTAACGACGGGAAGATTGTCTCATGAAAGTGACAACCCGCAAATCTAGCGGTAAAGATATCACTAGTCAAATATTCTGATTAGCGGATAATTGTTGGGGATTCATATCCAACATATACCAAATCATCTTTAAGGACCCATTTCGATGCGTTGTGGGGGCGCAATTGGCACATATAATCAAACATACGTAAATGTAAAGTATCAGGCTTATATCCAGTTACCAGCTGGTACACATGAGGTTGGTTAGCAAGCAGTGGGTCTAAAAACGAAAAAAAACTGCATATAATAATTGCATAACCCCAGGTAGATGTGGGTAAATTGGTGTGCATTACTAACACCCTAGATGTCATCATATTCTTTTGATAACAACTTCTATGAGACCATTTTATATATACACATAGGGTATAGGAAACATTACATTGATCCTCATACATATGCAATTAACATTAAATCCTTATGATGTAAATTCTCCAGCATTCCAAGTCATGTAGACTTGATGAATTAATCAGGGTGGTGAGCCCTTAAACGTATAGCTAGTGCTAGGAGTGCAGTATTTCATGTGGACAATAATACGACATGCGTTCATCGTGTCGAAACCAGAACCATAAAGTTTTAATGGCCCGCATTCTGGATGTTTATGTCCATAAATATCACCTTGTATTTGTTGTAACAATGGAATATTTTTGTATTATGTCCTTAGCTTTAGGATGATCTCATTCCTGTCTTGGCTAAGGATTAGGGTATATACAAAAGTTCTAGGTATTCGAGAGGGCATATTATGATGACAATGTTGTTTCTTATGCTGCAGAAGTCAACAGTTGTAAGTTGCCTCGTTTTGCCTATCACTCGAAAGAGAATGTGTCTATGTGTATTTTGCAATACACGGATCACTATGTCATAACCATGGTGTCCCACATGGTCATGTCAAAACATATATGTGTCATTTCCCTAAAGTTCTTTATTGGTAACAAAAATGTTTCGATGGCTCAATAATCTACTAGCTAGTTTGACACATATATATGTTTACTTTCAAATTCATTAAAACTTATGTATATATGCTCATTATAATTTTCATTTGATACGAATATTTTTACAAGGTTCCTATTGATCTTGTACCAACAAGAAAATGACAGTTCACCGTCTAAGTATTTCGGTTGAATGAATTATAAAATAAGTATTTGTCTATCATTTTAGATTGTGTGAGAGGTAAAAAAAATCAATTCTCCTCGATACATTCCTACACGGAACGGAGAATATTGAAATTTTTGCATTTGTTATGATGTATTTCTTTACATCTATAATGGTTACATATTCGATTACTTAGCAGAGAAAGTAATTTTAATACTT
The DNA here is from genome assembly GCA_954870635.1 of Arctium minus. Classification (NCBI taxonomy): domain Eukaryota; kingdom Viridiplantae; phylum Streptophyta; class Magnoliopsida; order Asterales; family Asteraceae; genus Arctium; species Arctium minus. Next base: position 161,739,699 of record OX941080.1, read on the forward strand.
AAAATTAATTTTCAAAGAAATATATGCTTAATCAATATTAAATATTAAATTAATATGTTATAGTTCATTTTCAACTTTTTCCCTTTTTTATAGAAGCACTTTTTAGTGCATTTTTTATTTGATTGTTCATTATCACCTGGGATAATAGTTGTATCCCTACTCCAGGTGTTGAAAAATCCTTCCTGACTCTTACCAATACCCTGACCCTTTTTAGGGTCTCGTCCACAATGATACATAAATGTGTCAAATTGTCTTTAACTCACAATCATTTGGAGTTGTTTCCACCTCTAACGCTTTCATTATTGATATCGAGAATTTTCTTTGTCCCGACATATGTGGCGTTGTTATTTGAAAGAACTTTGTTATGTCTCTCAACCACTTGCAGTTGGTTGATGAGTTTGTCTAAAGGTTACATTCCAACTTATATTGGTTCAATAATATTTATCGATGTATGAAAAGTGAAAATAATGTTATGAATCATGTCATCTTCTATGAGCTCCTTGTCATAGAGATTGAGAGGCATTTTGGGATACATCATTTCTTTGTTGAAATCAGTTACCTTTTTGTAATCGAATAAGCGGGTTTCATTTCGTTGTACGATTAGTTCGAGAAGTACAATTATATGAATACTCCCGATTCTCTCTTTCGGGGCATCCCACTGTTCTTTGGGGTTTTTAGTGAAGGTATTCTTATGAAGGTTATGATTTATTTATCGTCTCAAAACATGATGGTATTTGCTTGTACTTTTTCAAGAGTTTGTTTTAGGGTCAATAGGAAGTTAATGGACTTTAGGTATTTTCTTGTAACTTTTCAAAAGGAGGTTTATATACTCATTTATGATACTCAGATTCTTTTGAGTTTACGACGTTGATTTTGGGATAAGTTGATTCAACCATTTACGTATATAAGGGATAATATATGATTTTCTTTTTGATAAGACAGTGGATTGTGGTTATAATTATTATTTTATGTATGAAATTTCATTATCATAACCATATTGGATTTTTGTATGCTTTAATTTTATTGATAATACTTCATCAATATTTCAATTTGCAAAAACAAATCACTCAATCTATTGGATTTCCAGGTAGTAGGGGAATCACATGGATTTCTTAAGTCCCAACAAACCTTAGGGCTATTTACACTCGTTTGACAAAATCCAATCGATATTTTGAGATTTATTTGATTTAAATATAAAATTATTAATTATATAACATTTGGCATGAGGCCAAAATGACTGAGTTTGACATATAAAGCCAATTTTAATACCTTAATAGTATTTTTTTGGAGCTTTTGTTAAGATACCAAAATATGGGGGTTGGAAGTGTAACTTCTAAAATTTAATTACAGAATTAAGAATTATGAGTAGAAACTCAAGATAAACATTTAAATTTATATATTAAATTTTATAAAGCATTCAATGTCAAAATGAATAAACTACAAAACATTTTAACAATTATATGATCCTCAATCACAAATATGACTACTAAGAATTCAAGAGACTTTAAATATACTTAAATACTAATATAATATTTGAATATTACAATATAAATAATAGGAACATATTTACATATCCATATATAGTTGGTTTAAAATAGCAACTAGAATATTAAATAACCCATATCATTGAATTAAATAAATTATCATATCTTAAATTAGCTTGTTATAAAACAAGCATATATGATAAAAGTGTATATTTTAGGAATATTTAAACAAATATATAAAATTTTTTTATTAACCAAAATAAAATAATAATGAATTTATAAATTGACATACATATAGAAGATTTCAAAAGAGATAATAATGGTATTAGAAATACATAATCAAGTTTATAAATATTTATTGCCCATATAATTAAATTAAAAATGGCAAGCCAAGTTAAATAAATTAAATATCATATTCAAATAATAATTAATTAGCATATCTCACAATAATATATTAGTCTAATTTAAAAGATACCATCAAATTGTAGACATAAATAAATACATAACATTATATGATGAAATTGACCATCTAAACATGTTTAAACTAATTGAATAATCATAAATAAATAAAAATAAAAATAAATTCAAAATTATAAATCTATCATATACATAAAAGCTATCATTCCGCATTAAAACACAATAAGTTAATATAATAAATATTTAATAAATAAAACCAATTTAATAGGAGGTAAATACAAACCATATTTCAAGTACATACGGTGAGCTACATCCGTGAAAATTAATTGAAGAATACGATTTTTTTTACTAATTGCTTTTTTTTAACAACAATTCTAAAGTTGCATAGTCCCCAAAAAAATTATTGATTTCAAATCAAATTAAATAACGATCAATTACTATTATAAAAAAAACCATATCACCATTAAAAAAATAGAAGGATTTTGAAAGTAATTGGTTACAACCTTTCAAATTGTCAGAACCATTTTTATGTTTATTAAAATTGATTGAGACCACAAACTAAGAAGAATAAGAAAAAAAATAAAAACTGAAGCATATAAGCATGATCATGGCTAAAAGAGTTAATCATGATTAATCATAATTCATAGACAAAAAAATGTAAGTTTTTGTAGAGATACTTACTTGAATTGCAATATTGGAAAAAACAGACCTTCTAATGGTGGTAGATTGCAAATAGAACAACCGTTTAATAGCGGCGGAAACGATTTGAGGGAGCGATAGCGCAAACGAGCTACGTGCTGATAACGTGTTAAAGGGAAAAACAAATAGAACAACAATATGGAGAGAATAACAATAAGACAGAGAGAAGAAATCTGTAATTCTCATTAATCATAAGCCCTTTAAATAGGGAGGAGTTTACAAAGAAAAGGAAACATTCATTATGGTAAATTCTAATACTTGGAAAATATTATATCAATCACTTTCTTTTGATGATGGCACATAATCCTACAACATATAAAACGTTTTTGGGCTTTTTAATAAGTTTTTTAGGACACTTTTAAAACAAATAGTCTTATTTGACATAATTAATATTATTTATTAAGTATACTTTAAATATATTTTTAGGAAAATCAAATACCAAGAATATATCTCTCTCCCCCTCACAAGGTGAACACAACCTTAAGAAATTATTTACTGGTTGTTCAGAAGATTTATGTGATCCGTGATGTTTACAAGTGGTAGGTTTAACTTTAGTTTTATTGAAAGCTAATTAACTTGTTATAATGTTTAATTTTTTTATTAGTTAGTTTGTATTAATTAATATTATAATATTACTAAGAATCAACTAATATTTTAATATGTTGTTTTTGATCATTTTACAATTTTCAACTACTCATTGTTAGATGTGATTAATTCATTAATTCATCAGGTAACACCTAAGTTTGCCAAACATAACCTTAACTAACTAGATTTCAGAATTTTAAATTATTAAACAAATCATGTAAATGTTACACACCGTATAAACAAATCTTGGCCCTTGATTTTATATATTTTGAAATTTTAAAGCAGTTATCAAATCAGTTGTAGATAAAATTGAGAGGAAATTTCGAAACCGATTTAATCCATATCGTTGACATTGATTTGATAATTGGTATAGACTTTTAGATTCTATATGTACATATACATATAGAATAACAATAATTTCCCTTTGGTGGGATGGTATTTGCCACTTTGATAGACACGTGTGTCCTTGGAAGGCCCAGGATCAAGTCTTTTTGTAAGGAAATAAGTTATAGTTTTTTTTTTTTAAATACTTCATGTTATGAATTTTTTTTAAAAGAGAAGGATATTCAATATTTTGAAGCTAGAAGGACTAAATTAAACAAAATTAATAAAAATGGTCTAAACTTGTATTTCAGCCACTGTAACACCTTCGAATTTGGAAAGAACAACTAATTTAAAATTTTCAATAATACCTCAAAGGCAGATAAAATCTCTCACGACAAGTCCGTACTTGAAATGTGATTCTAAAATTAACCAGCAACAAAATGAATATAGTCTTACATAAAGACTAATTAAAGGTCGGGTGTTACTAAAACCCAAAATTTAAGTTATTATTCCCAAGATAAATGCGGAAGACTTCTCCAAGCTACTGTCACTCGTGCAAGCAACTAGCACTCATCTCTTCACAATAACTCTAGAACCATTCCACAACCGGAACCTGATGCACATGCCGACAATTAAAAAGGTTAGGCTAACGCCTAGTGAGTTCAAGAGTTTTCAACATGAATAAGTATAATGTCAAAAGGAAAGAATACAATTTAAATCATGATATTCCAAAAGGATTTACTTTAAACATGAGACGACCCATTTTCCAATAACGCACATTTTTAAAGACGAATACCCCCAACATAAAACATTCTTTTGTAAGGTAAATTCAACCCAAAACTCACTCAAAAGGTGAATAGAAATTGAACTCCCAATTTATAAAAAAAATGCAGATAAAACTTTATTTCCCGAAACACCCAAACACGGGTGGGGCATACTACTCAACCCATAAATCATGGATAAGATTCCATATATATATATATATATATATATATATATATATATATATATATATATATATATATATATATATATATATATATATATAACGTCACTGAAAACGTGGATACTAGACCCAATACTCACGCGGCCATAAATTGGAAAGAACCCAATTAACAACACATGAAAATGACATATTTCATTCAAACCTTAATATACACGGAGGGAAATCCAATATTAAGGTCATCATTTACAGTCAACCACACAAGCCCAACGATAATAAAGTAAGGCGTTATTTTTTAAAATATTGTTAGCCGACGACGGGAGAGACACGTATCCGTTGAGAGTCGAGGAACACAAAAGTATGTCACTCTTGCAATGTTAATCGCATGACACTTCACGACATAAAAGCCCAAGTGTCCCTACGACTTCTTAACAAGTTTCACCTCAAGAGTCGGTTGACCTTGATGAAAACTACCATGAATTCCACCCCGAAGTTAAGGACTACCTTCAAGGCATTACCCTAAGCGGCGGAGGTCCTAGTGTGTAACATCCGGAATTTTAAGTAAGTAAGTCTTAAGTCTAATTGTTCCTTTTATCATTCAAATTGGTCTTATATGGTTTAATTACATCCTTAACCATAGAAATGATTCCATAGGCCACTTCAAGCGGTTAAACGAGACTTTCGGACGAGGAATCGAGTGACCAGACACTCTCGGCGACATTGCCGGCGACTATGAAACATGTCAAAGTCACGGGGGGGGGGGGGGGGGGAGAGGCAAAGTCGCGGGGTGCTCGTGGGTTTCAGTACGTCCCGCGCGAGAGTGACACGTGATTGTGCCCTTGGGCACTCTCGCTGGTCACAATCGCGGGGATTGTACCGCGAGTTGTTGGATTTCGGCGACTATGCCCTGGCGAGAGTGACCAGGGCAATGTCGTGGGGCATTCTCACCCGCGGGGTCTGCCCGATTTAAAACACTATTCCATCCACTTTCTCATTTGTTAACTACACAATCAGTTCTAGGGTTCGTTTGGGAGCATATTGGGGGTGATTTTCACTCTTCTCCACACCCTTCTTTCATTTATTACTCTAGAGGTTTTTAGGGAGCTATAAACCTTCAACAAACCACTTCAAGGGTGCATTTAAGAGCTAGCATTTAAGCTTTGGGATCTCAAGATTTCATTCTTTATCATTTCATCTATTTTCTAGGTTTTTTTATCTAAAACCTGGGTGGTGAGTATTCTAAATCTTTTTCTAAATGGGATACATGTATTACTTGTATATTTGTGAATATGTATTATTACCTTCATCAAATGAAAACTAGGGTTTCTCATAAATTGTTCTTTTGACCTAATAACGGTTGGAGGATGAAAGGAGTAGTTAAATGGTGGACATGTATATATATTTATGAAATGGACAAGTAAAGAAGAATAGGTATTTTGATACAAATATGTGTTATTGCTATTTGTGTGTTGGAAATATCCTCACTATGTATGTATTACCTTTATGATTGAGTATATGTCAAGCATGATAGAGGAGAAGTTATGTTTCCTCACACAACATTGTTGTGGGGTAAGACTTATGGAACAAATGGTGTACATTGGTGATAATTACACATGTTATGAGCAAATGTGCTCCGTTGACGTACATGAGAGGTATGGATGAACCAAGTCAAATGGTCACTAGGAGGACATAGTCTTGGGCGCCACCGTGTTGGTATGTGCCTAGATCTCCGCCATTTGGGGCAATGCCGTTGTGGTACCCTCGAATGTGTTAGGCCTTGGGGTGTCGCTCACGGAGCATGACACTAGGGTATCTCGTCTCTTGGGTGGAATTTGATTGGTATTATGGGTCTCCCCCATTGACTGCATTTGTTGATCCTATTGTTGGTAAATAAATATTGGAACATCTCTCATGCATATATTAATTGTCATATTGCTCACTAGGCTTTTTGGCCTAACACTTGTTTGTTGTATATGTGTATCTCAGGTTCTAGTGTCGCCGTTCACAAGACGGTTTAGTCGGAGTTGTGTGAGTTTGGGAGATCAAAGGATCATTTTTGAGAAGACCATCATTGGACTATAGACGACACCCTTTTTGTAATCTTGTTTCCGTTGAGAAATTAGATTAGGCGGTTGTTGTTTTATTTTCCTTATAATTACAACTGTAATTTAACAGGCATTTTTATATCCCCATTTTTGGATAGCTCATGCTTTGGCATTTATATATCACATTTCCAGTTTTTCGGAAATTTTTGTTAGCCCGTTTTTAGGGTGTTACATAGTGCCTACCTCCAAGGTAGCACTTCCAGACTCAACCCTCCTAGTGCCTACTTGAAAAGTTTAAGGTCATAAGACATGGGTCCCGGGGTCCAACCCCGCAATACCCAATTGACCAACAAATAAATATTGACTTACGTGCCTATAGATCCAATGCAACACAATCTAAAATTACATGACTACACAGAAATGACCAACGCACTCGAGCATGTAATTAAACATTAATATACCACAAGATGCATTCAGAAGCAAATCACAAATGGGCTCTACATTGAGCCATTTAAAACCGGACAAATGTCCTCAAGACTCTTTTAAGTCAAAACCGAGTTAAACTGCTCAAAATCCAATTGGCCAACAAATAACTGTCCCTAAATAATAAAACTTATTTAAGCGGCGTTTACATCGACACATAACTTAAAGATGTGGTTAACCCAAAACTCATCACGAATTGGGACAAACGATTTTCCAAAAGGGCTCATATCCTTACGTTTCCAAAATGTCTCACAACATGGAGACGAGCATTTTCCAAAGGGTTTATGAACTTAAATACACCGAAAACGCATAAATCATGCTATTTACGTATCAAAATATCCAAATCCCAAATATGAGTATTTTATGAGATCAAATTAACCCAAGTTTACCAATTATGAAAACTTATCAAAATAATCGACACATTGACAATTACCAAGTAAAAATATATTTTTAATTCAAAATACACATTTTGGCATTAGTTTTCACAAAGCAACTTGAACTCACCTTGCTAGGTTTAGGCTAAACCTAGATTTTCCCCAACTTGAGCTCCTTTGAAGAAATCTGAATCCTCAAGCCAAAACTTCCAAAAACCTAGATCCATAAATTTCCAACCATAAATATACATATTCAACTATATAGAATCGTTCCCCAAACATTTTACATGAAGATCTCATCTTATATCAAAACCCTAATTTCCATAGTTGAAGAGAAGAGAAGATTACCTTTACCAAGACTTCAATCCATCAATCAAAATACCTCTAAGTCACCAACATGTGCCACAAACCCCCAAACTTCAAAAGGATGAAACCCTAGAAATTTGATGAAGGAGGAAGATTTAGACTTGATTCCACTTGCACCACAACATTTGATGCTCTTTTAACCTTCTTGATGCCCAATACATGCTCCCAACAAACACTAGATTTGGAATACTTAAGGAGGAGGGTTTTGGAAAAGAAAATCGCCTAAGATGCCTCAAGGATCGGTCCAAAAACGAATTGGGGAGAAAATGGGATGGCTTAGGGTGAAAAATCGCATTTAAAACATCATACTCCCATGGGCGACAATGCCCGACGACAGTGCCAAGGGCATTGTCGCGTGGCACAGTCGCGGGGTGCTTCCCGCTCTCGGTACCGAGCCGACGATTGGGACAGGCGATTATGCCTGATGTCACTTTCTCTTGGCAAGGCCGCTTCGAGCGTACCGAGCCCATCCTCCCCCGCGCGATAGTGACTTTCGACTGTGACATATGTCATAGTCGTCGGCAAGGTCGCCCAACGCCCGATCGATGTCGATTCTCCGTCTCGACGGTTCAAGGATTCAAACGGGGGTTTCAAGGTCTTAGGGGGCATTTAGTTCGCAGAATTTGATGGAATCTGGTGGAATTGGAATGTTGAATTCCTTTGACCAGATTCCATTTGTTTGGTTCAAGCTTTTCATTTGAATGGAATCTCCCAATTCCATTAAATTCCATAGATAAGTGATTTTAACATTCCATCCCAAAAGCCTAGCATTTCAATGGAATGGAATGTGATAATTCTTTAATTCCAAAAATACCCTTTGCTCCAAATAAACCGTACTCTTTCTTTTATCACAATCCAAAGCCGACATAAACATCATCAGACATAATCGACTTCTCCTCTGGACGTTTTCTGCATAAACGAACTCGAATCATCTTCTCCATTGCAGCAGGTTATCTCTCTCTCAATGTATCTCTTCTTCATTTTGATTTCTCTATTTCGATTTGGTAGTTGTCGATTTATCAAAATCAGTCGATTTGGTAGTTGTCGATTTATCAAAATCAGTCGATTTGATAATCGATTTCACAACAGTCATTTAGATGTATCTATTTTGATTTCATAATGTATCTATTTCGATTTGGTAGTCGATTTCACAATAGTCATTCAAATCGATTTGGTAGTCGATTTATCAAAATCGATTTTAGAAAGGTATTGGGTTCTGAAAATCGATTACAACAGTCATTCAAATCGATTTGGTAGTCGATTTATCAAAATCGATTTCTGAAAGGTTTTGGGTTCTGAAAATCGATTACAACAGTCATTCAAATCGATTTGGTAGTCCATTTATCGAAATCGATTTCTGAAAGGTATTGGGTTCTGAAAATCGATTACAACAGCCATTCAAATCAATTTGTTAGTCAATTTATCAAAATCGATTTCTGAAAGTTGTTGGGTTCTGAAAATCGATTACAACAGTCGATTTGGTGGTCGATTTCTGAAAGTTCTTAGGTTCTGAAAATCGATTACAACAGTCGACTTCTACATTTCGATTTGGTAGTCGATTTCTGAAAGTTGTTGGGTCTTTATTGTTCATTAAAATCGGTTGTTCATGTGCTTACTATTAGAAGTCAAAAATCGATTACAACAGTCGATTTGGTAATGTTTGATAATGTGCTTACTGGTAGTCCATTTATCAAAAATCGATTACAACAGTCAAAAGGGGTATTTTGGTCATTTACAAAATTCCATTCCAATTCTGAAGCTACAATCTGTGAACCAAACAGACAAATTCCAATTTCTTTAACATATTCCATTCCAATTCTGTCAACCAAATAGGTGGTCAAACCTGACAACATTCCATTCCAATTCCTTCAAAGTCAAATTCCTTTGACATATTCCATTTCATCCAAAAACATTCTGCGAACCAAACGCCCCCTTAAGGTAGATTTCTAAAATGAGACTCTTCCACTTAACAAGTACATGTGGGTAGCAAATACTCACTTGAATTTCCGGGCGTTACAGTCACCATCCATAAAGTCCATTATCTCCTCTCTTTCGTATTTTCCGAGCATATTGTCTATTACAGTTTACTTATTTGTTTTATTTTTATTATTGACTTGCCTTTATAACTTTCAATACTAGGTTTGCTCTAAGGAAACAAAATTGGAATATAGGAAAGTGAATAAATAAAGGACAACCAAAAATGATGGAAATCGGCAAAATCTTAAAAATTAGAAAATTTTACGAAATCAACTAAAACACCAAAATAGTGGCTTGTAATTATGGAATTTGACTAAAAATATGTTAAGCGTAAGACATATTTTTGCGTCTTGTTCAAAAGGTCAATGTCGATTTCATTCGGGAAAAAATATTTTACCTAAATCGACACAATTAACTTTTTATTGAGCCAAATCGCTTTGACTCCCCCCACCACCTGGGCGGATGTGTCAACCGTGATTTTATGATTCTTTGATGTACATTAAATGTGCACCAGCTCGGAAAAATTCTTGGGTCCGTCACTGCTTGATACCATGAGAAGATTTGAGAATTGTAATTGAGAGAAATCCTCTCTCTCAGTGTATCCCACTAAGGGATATCTCTCTCTCTCTCTCTCTCTCTCTATATATATATATATATATATATATATATATATGGTGCGTTTCTTTTGCAACCAAAACAATTTGTACAAACTATGCAAACCTCTATATTAGGAAACAATAGATATATTTATGGATAATGATTATGATTCATTAATAATGATTGTGATATATATGGAAAATGTTAAGTTTATTCATTATAATCATGATTTTAAATTAGGAAACATAATAAAATCATATATATATATATATATATATATATATAGGGGTGAGTTCAAATGAAAACTCATCTTTCATTGTGCACATGAGGACAAATCTCAACCATTGATCAAAACTTAGAAAACTAATCAATGGTTATTACATAATAAGGTTAATTGGGAAGTGATTAAGGACAAAATTGTAATTTTGAATCAACGTCTACCTTCTTTGACTATTTATTTTTATTTTTAATTAAAAAAAAATTACCTCCTTAAACTTTAAAATAATTTATCTTAAATATTACTAATATTTTAATCAAACAAATTACATCAAAAAAAAAAAGAGAATTTCGTGCTCTTCGATATGACATCCATCTCGATATAGTTTTTTTTTTCTCGATTTAACCGTTTTTTACGTGAAATTATATATACGTGTTATATTCATTATGAATATGCATGCACGTCCCCGAATGTCCATATTCAGTCTGAATAACAAAGGTGAACGTTCATTCACTATTCATAATGAATAATACATTATTCAGGATGAATAATATATTATTCAGGATGAATAATACAGTATTCAGGATGAATAATACAACATTCAGGATGAATAATACACGAATTCATGATTCATGTATTATTTATCACAAATTGTATAGAATTTTACGTGAAATTCTATATATGTGTTATATTCATTATGAATATTCATGCACGTCCTCGGGTGTCCACATTCAGTATGAATAACAAATGTGAACGCTCATTCACTATTCATGATGAATAATACAGTATTCAGGATGAATAATACAATATTCAGGATGAATAATACACGAATCCATGTTTCATGTATTATTTATCATGAATCGTGTATTATTCATCCTGAATACTGTATTATTCATCATGAATGATACATTATTCATGATGAATAATATATGAATGACCCGTGAATGTGTAGACACATGGCGCACTCTCTTTTGTTTCCCAATTCACAACCGAAATTTGGTTTAACTCATTATGAATATGTATGCGCATCCCCCGGATGTCCCACATTCAGTATGAATAACAATTGTGAACGTTCATTCATTATTCATGATGAATAATATAGTATTCAAGATGAATTACACAACATTCATGACGAATAGTATACGAATTCATGAATCGTGAATTATTCACCCTGATTGTTGTATTATTCATCCTGAATGATACATTATTCATGATGAATAACACATGAATGACCTATGAAGATTTGGAGACGTGACGCACTCTCTTTTGTTCCCCGATTCACAACAGAATTAGTCGATAGGTTATCGATTCGTCTTGATGGGTGTTGGGTTACGGTGCTGAAGAAACGTGATGCCTTACGACATTGAAGAAAGTGTTGAAGAAGGTGATGTCGAGTTACATACTTACGGTGTCGAGGCATTGTACAAACTTGAACGTACATAAATATTCATAATGAATATAACACATATATAGCATTTCACGTAAAAAACGGTTAAAACGACAAAAAAAACTATATCGAGATGGATGTCATATCGAAGAGCACGAAATTCTCGTTTTTTTATGTAATTTGTTTAATTAAAATATTAGTAATTTTTAAGATAATTTATTTTAGACTTTAATTGGGTAAAAAGTTTTTAATTAAAAAAGAAAATAAAAAGTCAAATTTGGTAGGCGTATGTTTAAATTTTTCTTCCATTTTTACCCCTAAACATTTTATGATTAAAAACTCTATTTAATATGAGTTGTTGGATCAAAAAATATCGAGTGACTGAGATTTGTCCTCACGTGCACAATGAAAAATAAGTTTTCATTTGAACTTTCCTCTCTCTCTCTCTCCTATATATATATATATATATATATATATATATATGAAAATATTTACAAATATGGAATCAACAAATAGTCCCTATTGAACTAGAAATTTGATTTCCTAATTATATTACAAGTCGAAATTTAATAAAAAAAACATGGAGGAAACAAGAAACAAATATTTCATACTTGTATCGAGAGATGTATATGGATCAACAACCCATAATTTTTTGTTCTTTTTAACACTTGCAACTGGAAGTACATCTCTATTTATAGGACAAGGGTCAAGGGAGGTGACAATCGAATTAGGCAAGCTACATCTAACTTAACTCAACAACTTGCACCTGTGGCACTACAAAACGAATAAAAATATTCCATCCTAAATTATCGCGTTTCATTCATGTTCATCAATCACATAAATACATATTTTTTTTGGGGAAAAGGGGATGAAACCCTCGTAAAAAAATTATTCAAATAAAAAATAAGAAAGTACAATTACGAGGGGCATACCCCAAGAAACATAAAATGTTGCCCTAAAATATGTTTAGGCAACAACCACAAAGTTTTAGGTGTTGTTCGGTTCGTTTTCTGTTAAGACCTGAATGAATATAGTTGTCTGTATGAATATAGTTGTTTGTATGATAATAGATAAGTTGTTGTTCGGTTATTATGCTGAATAAACAGTCTGAATGTCAGGAATGACCATTTTACCCCCAGTGAACATTTTCAATAATTGACAATCCAAAACTTGAATTCGAATACAAATTAGACCAAAAATCATGTCTTTTGTAAACAATAGTTTAATATGCTACCTCACTGTTATAACTCATAGAAAATCAATGATGACTACCAAGAAATTAGGGTCTGATCCAAATAACCATTTGGTGGATCCATCACCAAAAGAGAGGAGCAACAACAACAATATAGCAAAATCAAAGCCAAAACAATGATCCCAGAATTTGAAAATCACGAGCAAAAAAAAACATATTTCAGGTGAAGAACATATTGGTAAATACCCAAAAACCTAGCAAAAAATCAAAGCAAAAACATTGCCACTGTAAACAAGCAAAGATGAAGAACAGATCGGGAAACACCCAAAAACCTAGCAAAAAATCGAGGGGCAGATTTCAAGAACAAAACGGGCTCAATTTCAGGGAGGACCGCATGTCAAACACCCAAAAACCTAGCAAAAAACGAAGGGTAGATGAACGAATCAGGGAGGAACGATTTCGCCGGAGAAGATGAACAGATTTCACCGGAGAAGATGAACAGATTTCACCGGAGAAGATGAACGAATCAGGGAGGAACGATTTCGCCGGAGATGTCGTTTGAGGAAGCGTCTTTTTCAGGGAGGACCACACATCTTTTTTCATGTTTCAGGGAGGAACGATTTTAGAGAGGAAGCTATCTTTTTCATGTTTCAAGGGTAGGAGATGTCTTTTGAGGGGCTGAGTGCATAGGACCTCCTTCTATAGGCTGACCGAATCAGCCCTATTCTGAGCCAATAAGCCGCTACCGAATAGGTAGATATGGCTGTGCGAATTGTAACAACCGCATCTGAGGAATAAATTGAATTTTGGGGGTAAGCTTTGCAAAAAGTTGATAAGAAAGGGGTCTAAAGTGAAAAAGTGAATTGAGAAGGATTTAACCCTAAGAACTAGGAAAAATTGTGTTGGCGGCTGGCAAAGTTTGGAAAGGGGAGAACGCTTGAAGACGATTCAATCAAAAGGAAACAAAAGAAGCAGAGATTGGGTGCTCTTCAAAGGTAAATCCAAATCCTACTCTCTCTATTATTAAGGGTTTATCAATTCAATTCGAAATCTCGGTTGGGTTTTGTATTCATATTGTTAGTCACTGTTACATTCTTTGGAAATCGCTATAGAAATGTATGCGAGATTAATGGAATGTTGTTTGAAATGCAGTTCTACATCTGATTTCGGGTTTTGGGTTAGATTGTTTTGATTTTCTAGATTTACCTGCCATTAGTGTTATCTGTACGTGTTTTTCTGGAGGATTTCGTTCGATAGCTGTCCGAGTGACTCCGGTCACCGGATTTCGTGGCCCCGGTCAGTTTAAGGTACCGGTCAAAGCAGTGGACACCGGTCGACTTGGGTGACCCAGGCACAGGTGGAAGACTTCTGTCGTAGAGGACCCCGGTCCTTGAAAGGACACCGGTCGGTGTCATGCACCGGTCTTTAGGGGGGATTCTACCCCGGTCGGCGTATCGCTCCGGGCCGCCATTAGGCCCCGGTCCCCAGATGGTGAAGTATGGGCCGAAGCCCAAGTAGAGGTTAGATGTAAATTAAGTTTAAGTTAGTTTAGTTTTTGTTAGTGTTGGGCTTCTCTTGTGGCCGGACCAATTTTATCGGATGTATGCTAAGGTCTTTAAATCGTGCCTTAAGTGTGATTCTTTTATTGGGTCGGGTTCTCTTGTAGTAATAGGAGATCGTTGAGATTTTTGGGTTTAGAGTCAGCTTTGTTAAATAGAAGTATCGTTAATTCTTCGGGCGATGTATTGTTTTATAGGTTCTGGTTCGGATTCTATAAAATTAGACGTAAAGCGTTAAGCAAAGGACGACAGATGAGTTTTTCTGAAGTAAATCCTTCTGCTAACGAAAGCATGTGAAAGTTTTATTTTAAACTTTGCTTTATATATATGATGGCATTAGTATTATGAAAATTATATGCAAGCTTTGAAATGATGCTGCTTTAGTACTTACTTGCGAGTTTTATTTAAATGTTAAAGATGATTTTCTTATTGTTGACAAAGCGGAAATGTATGCATACATGGTCCTAAGCGTGTAGGCTCAAAGTTGGGGGGTGTGGCCCTCCTGTGCTCATACCGGGGGTGTGTTCCGTTTATGCCGTTGGGGGGGTGTCCCAACAAAGGCAGTGTGAGTCACAGACACGCTGTCACCTTAGGGTGGCGGTAGTATGAGCGAAGAAGTTGCTGAAAGTTAAAGGTTTTTCCTTGAAGCTGAAAATGGTTTATTTTATGATAAATCCTTGATTGTTTGTTTGATGAGGTAAAAAATGTTATAAGAGGGGACTCACTAGACCTTTCGGTCTAACACTCGCTCTTTTCAAATCTAAAACCCTTTTCAGGTAAAGAGTGACAGTAGAAGAAGCGGTTACGTTTTAAGAGAATATGCGAGCTGGAGCTGATTTAGAGGACCTCCATTGTAGATTATTATCAGTGTATTCTCAGTTGTGTATTAGGTTGTCTTTCCGCAAACCTTGTATTTTAGATGTTGTATTTGGGCCGTTTGGCATTATTATTTAGATAAGTTGGTTCTGCCTATTGTTGTGAGAGGTTGGGTCGTTATACGAATCCGCCATATCTTCCACACAGCCCATTAAGCCATAAACGAACATGCTCTTAGTCCAACATCCCATAAATACATATTACTGGAGAGAGAATATGAACTTGAATTAAATAAAATAAAAAGTATATGAAAATATGACGTATCTTAATTTATTGGTGGGACATGAATGAGACATGAAATTTGAAACAGAAGCTTTTTATTCCTACAAAGCATACATAATACATGCATAACAAAATCTAACGTAACCGGGATTCAAACGAATATAGATGCAAGTTTGCTAGTTTTTAATGGGTTCTTTATTTATGTTAAAAAATAACATAAAATTCCGAAATTTTAAGTACAACAAATATAAATGACAAGTGAGAGAAAAACATGAATTCATATTATATGTTAGTTTGAGTAAGAAAATGAAGATTGATGTTGAGAAAATTGAAGGCCATCGATAAAACTATAGAGATACGTACAAAGTGTAGATTCAAATAAAACAGAAAGAAAATGAAAGATACCTAGATATATTTCATTACAACAAAATCAAGTTTATAAATTAAAACATCAAAAATGTTTGAGTGCCCTAATACACTATTTTATAGGACTTACGTTTATAAGAACAAATAATTATGTGTCATATCTAAAATTGTTGTAATAAATTTATAGAACGTTTGTGGACTTTTTAGTAAGTTTTTTTAAAACACTTTTAAAACAAATAGTCTTATTTGACATAATTAATATTATTTATTAAGTATACTTTAAATATCTTTTTAGGAAAATCAAATACCAAGAATATCTCTCTCTTCCTCACAAGGTGAACACAAACTTAAGAAATTATTTATTGGGTGTTCAGAAGATTCATGTGATCCATGATGTTTACAAGTGGTAGGTTTAGGTTTGTTTTATTGATTTAGTTGATGCTGACAAATATACCAAATCTCTTAGTTTCAGACTGTGTTTACAATGTGTTCACAAACTATAGTATTACACCTAACAAAGTGTTCACAAACTATATTATCTATTTTTAATGAAATGTTCACAATTATTCACCTTGTGTGCATATTTAAGTATTTGTTGCATGTATGTTCAAGAGAGGGGGGGTGGGAGAAAAGAGAGGAGAAAGTTATTTTTTAATATATTAGTTTTTTTAACCAATTTTTTGTGATCTGAATTGTATAATGAATCTCACGAATTAGCAAGTTATTAAAAGAAAATCCTATATATAAAATTAATAATCAAATTGAAAGCTAATTAACTTATTATATTGTTTAATTTTTTGTATTAGTTAGTTTGTCTTCATTAATATTATAATATTACTAGTGATTTGTTTCAATTATATTATGAAATGTTAGAATCAATTAATATTTTAATATGATGTTTTTGATCAAGTAAATATTACACACCGTATAAACCAATCTTGACCCTTGATTTTGTATATTTTGAAATTTTATAGTAGTTGTCAAATCATTTTTAGATAAAATTGAAAGGAAATTTCGAAACCGATTTAATCCATATCGTTGACATTGATTTAATAATTGGTATAGACTTTTGAGATTGATTTATATGGTTTAGAGGAGTTATATTTGAAGTGGCCTCTAAATGATTATACGATATATAATAAACAAATAGAATAAAAAAAACGCTTTGTTTCAATAAACCTAGTTATTATAATATCGAAGCTAGGTTAGGTTTTCCCCACAGTGTGTACCTTGGATATACCCAAAACCAAGAGATATAATGTTATAAATTAACCCACTTCAATTGTTAATAGAAAGAAAAGAAGTGGACATGCACATTTCCTTTGGACATGAAAGAAACATAATTTTAAAAGAGAAGAGTAATAATATATAGGGTTGGGTTTCGGTGAGAAGTTGAGTTAACGGTAAGAATCGTGAGAAATGGTTATCAACTATTGGATGAGAAATAAAAGCACATTAGGATAAGATGTACCGATAGGGGTGTTCATGGTTTGGTTTTGCTCGGTTAGTAAGAAAAATGTGAACCAAACCGCATGAGGCGGATACCTGATTACCCGAACCGAAACCGAACCGCAAACCGAACTGAACCGAACCGAAGTTAGTCGGTTACCCGCGATTCGGTTCACGGTTACCCGAATTTATAAGAAAATATTATTTGTAATATAAAAATTAATACCAAAATAGAAAATTTAAACCAATTACATAACAAATATATAAAAATAATCCAAGAAAAAGAAATTGAAATAAGTTTTATTGTTTAAAAATATCCAAGTAATATTAAGTTGATGACTATTTAAAAATTAAATAGTTACTATTAAATATAATATTATTAATTGTACTATATATATATATATATATATATATATATATATATATCGGTTCGGATCGGTTACCCACGGATACCTATAATTTAAAACCGAAACCGACTAGGGAATACTCGCGGATCAAACGGTTCAGCTCGGTTTCTTGGTTTTCCGTTTTTTTTTTAACACCCCTATACACCGAGGTAAGATGCACCAAGATGTACCAGATCAATTTTTTCTAAGCCGCAATTCATGGGCAGACTTGAGATTAAAAGAGATCAATGATTCAGATCCACTTCTCACGCTTCTCACAGTTAACTCAACTTCTCACACGATCCTTCGTCGTGCTATATATGGGATAAAAATATATAACATTCTGTGTACCAAAAACATGAAGTGCTTTGTTACTCGTAAATTAATAAGTTGTCGGTAATTCATTACGATATATATAGCCTACAATCGTTTTAAGCATTTTGGTATGTATATATAGCTAGACATCTCTATTCTAATTAATTATAGTACGTAGTTAGTTTATAGTCAAGCTAGACGTATGAATCATTCTTTTTAGAAACAGTACGTACTTGTCATCTTATGTAATACTTAAAATGTGTAAGATTTGTGTTTCCCGTCTTTATTGATACACATGTAGAGGTAGGTTCAAACAATAAACTAAATATTTTACGAGAAGGTGATAAGTGTGATGTCATATATGATACACAAGTTTAATCATATATGATTAGACACATGTTACATTGGTAATACATAGACGTTTAATATCACACTTCTTGTTAAATGTTTAACTTCTCGTATGATTCTTCCTCGATATATATATATATATATATATATATATATATATATATATTAATATTAAAATTAAAATATATACTATACACACCACGAGTTCCACTATTTTATGAGAAGTGGACGATTGTAGGTTGGGCAACAATGAAAATGATGATATAATCGATAGACATGGCCACCCTATCAATCACCACTTTCATGCTACACCCTTTCTCAGCCACAAGTCTTCGCTTCTCCCGCACTTCAATATATATTTTTCAAGATTAAAAAACACAAATTTCAGACAGTGGAACAATTAATCCACGTGTTATGTATATTTGTGATAGAGAGAGAAAGAGAGAGAGAGAGAGTTATTCAAAAGAGTGGAATATCAAATTTTATCATTCACTAATGTTAATAATGATAAATCCATATATATGTCCACCATTTCACCCACCCACCCAAACACAAGTATAAATACACCCATGGCTTCCATTCATTTTCCCACATTCACTAGCCAAGCAATATATAATACCCACAACAGAAACCCAAGTTATTCATTTGACTTCAAATATGGCGAAACTGAAGGCATTGAGTCTGGCTAGTTTGCTTGTAGTTTCCACTTTGATCATGGTGTCCGAGAGTCGTGTGGCAAGAAAGGACTTGGGGTTGGATTTGGGTGGGATAGGTATAGGTATAGGTACTGGAATCGGGATTGGCCTTGGAGGTAGCGGTTCAGGGTCAGGTGCAGGTGCAGGCTCATCAGGGTCTAGTTCCTCCTCCAGCTCGAGCTCTAGTTCTAGTTCTAGTTCCGGGTCTGGAGGAGGAGACTCAGAAGCTGGCTCCTCGGCTGGTTCTTCTGCTGGCTCTAGGGCTGGATCTGGTTCAGGAGGACGTGGGAGGGGAGGTGGTGGTGGTGGTGGTGGTGGTGGCGGTGGAGGAGGTGGTGGTGGACGTGGACGTGGAGGAGGATCTGGTGAGGGTTCAGGTGAAGGAAGTGGGTATGGGTCCGGGCATGGAGGTGGTGGAGATCGCAAATAAGCAAGCAAATACCGTCGTTTAATTCCTTGGAAGGTTAATTTATGGTGAATAAGTTATGCATGCATGGATGGTTGATAAGTGGATACTTGTGTATTACGTAACTTTCAATTTATATGTCATTTTAGTATAACAAAAAGTGTTAATGTGTGTTATGTCTGTTGCTCCAATGAAATATATATTTAGTTTTCTTTAAGAGTGTTATATACTTTTAGTTTTCTATAAGAGTGTTGTATATTTTGGACTAATTATATGTGTACATGGGTAGGTTGAAATGGAAATCACATTTTCATTGTGAATATAAGGACAAATTTTGGTAATTGATCAAAATTTAGAAAATTAATCAATGATTAAAACATAAAATAATTAATTTAGAAGTGGTTATGGGTAACTAATATTTTAATTAAATAAATTACATCAAAAAACGAGCATTTTATTCTCTTCCATTTGACATCTATTTCAATATAGTTTTTTTATTATCGTTTTTTTACGTAGAATGATATATATGTGTAATATCCATCATGAATATTTATGTACATTCATATCTTTATTCATGATGATATACAACTTAGTATAATATTTATCATGGATACTTAATTATGCATTTTCACGTGTATTCAACAAATCTTCAATATTCATACCTCACTGTGACATTCATCATTAATATACATTTTTAATATAACATTCATCATGAATATTTATATATGTTCACGTGCATACAACAACTTTTCAACATTCATACATCAGTATGATATTTATCATGAATATACATTTTCACTATAACATTAATCATGAATATACATATTATTCATCATGAGTATTTATAAATGTTCACGTGTATACAACAACTTTTCAACATTCATAGATCAGTATGATATTCGTTATGAATATATACATTTTCACTATAACATTCATCATCAATATACACATTATTCATCATGAATATTTATAAATGATCATGTGTATACTATAACTCTCTAATATTTATATTAGTATGATATTTATCATAAATATTAGTTTTCACCATAACATTCATTATGAATATACATATCATTCATCATGAATATACAACAGTTTCAACTCTACATAATCTAGTTTTTCTTTCTTTTTCTTTATTGGGTTCTCAATGATCTCGATGAGTTTCCCAATTCGTCTTGATAGATTTCCCGATTCATCCCGATAAAGTTAAAAGTGGTAGGTTATGGTTTTACACAAACAAACACATAATAAATTAATCAATAGGTTCTCAATCGGTCTTGATGAAAAATGAAGATGTTATGTTATGATTTTAATACAGCCACAAATCAAGTCAATTGATGGGTTTTTTAGTAGTCTCGATTGGTGTCGATCTGTCCCCCGATTCGTCTCGATAAAAGCTACAAGTGGTAGCCTATGGTTTTACACGCACAAACATATAATAGGTCAATCGATATGTTCTCGATGGAATAAAAAGGTGGTAGGATATGGTTTAATACACATAAAAACACAAGTCAATGAATGGATTATCGACCTTTCTCGATCGGTCTCGATAGGTTTTTGCTCAATCTCGATGGGTTCTCAATTGGTCTCTATAGGTATTGGGTTACGGTAATGAAGAACGTTATGCCCTACAACGTTGAAGAAATTGTTGAAGAAGGTGATGTCAAGTTACATATATATTTATTGTGTCGAGATGTTGTACACAATTAAACCTACATAAATATTCATAATGAATATAACACACATATATAGCATTTACCGTAAAAAAACATTTAAAACGAAAAAAAAACTATATTGAGATGGTGTCATATTGAAAAACATGATTTTTTTTATGTAATTTGTTTGATTAAAATATTATTAAATTTTAAAATAATTTATTTTAAACTTTAAGGGGATAAAAGTTTTTTATTAAAAAAAAGTCAAAAAAGGTAGGAGTGAAATTATTACTAACTTCCTTTTTACCCCAAATAATCTTAATTAATAATTTTAATCAGAAACTCTATTTAGTGTGAGTTATTGGATCAATAGAGATGAATGACCGAGATCAGTCCTCGTGTTTATATATATATATATATATATATAGGGAGAGGTTCATTTGAGAAATGGTAAATATATGAGAAATAGAGAAGTAATCTTAGTCATTCATCTGGTCAACATTTGCGGCTTTGACCGCGAAACACTGGATAATTCCTTGTGTGGTCTATAGAAGGTAGAGGGGTAATTTCGTAAAATACACGGGATGAGTTCATATATGAATCTGTATGAATCACAAAAATTCATATATGAATCTGTTAATTAGGGCAACTGATTCATATATGAATATTTGTAATTCATACAGATTCATATATGAATCTTTGTGATTCATCATACAGGTTCATATATGAATCTTTGTGATTCATACAGATTCATATATGAATCACAAAGGTTTATATATGAATCTGTTAGTTAGTTCAACTTATTCATATATGAATCAGTTAAAAGAGTTCAGTTGTGAATTGCACTGGTTCATATATGAACATATAGTTCATATGTGAATTATACATGTTCATATATGAACACAGCCCGTGTGTTTTGTAAAATTTACGAAATTGTCCTTCTATTTTTAGGATAGCCGCAACTTTTGACCAGTCAAAGTCGTAATTTTTGACCGGTCAAAGCCGCAATATTTGACTAGTCAAATCCGATCTTGACCATATGAATGGCTAGGATTACTTCTCTATTTCTCATATATTTACCATTTCTCAAATGAACCAAACACTATATATATATATATATAGGAAAGTTCAAATGAAACTAAATTTTTATTTTGCACGTGAGGACGAATTTCGACCTTTCCATCTCTATTGATCCAACAACTCATGTTAAATAGGGTTTTTAATTAAAATTATTAATTAAGATAATTAGAGATAAAAATGGAAGATAATTTAAACTCACGCCTCATATTTGACTTTTTATTTTCTTTTTTAATTAAAAACTTTTATCCACTTAAAGTTTAAAATAAATTATCTTAAAAACTACTAATATTTTAATCAAACAAATTAAATCAAAAAAACGAGATTTCGTGCTCTTCGATATGACATCTATCTCGATATACTTTTTTTGTTTTACCCTTTTTTACGTGAAATGTTATAATGTGTTATATTCATTATGAAAATATTTATGTACGTTCAAATGTGTACAACACCTCGACACCGTAAATGTAACACCCTCAAATTTGAAAACAAAATGACTAATTTAAAATTTTCGAATAAACATCAAATAAAGAATATATTCCTTTATAGTTGCCAACCGTCGATTTCCTACAACGGTAATCTAGGATTTAACATCAACGGTGAGGGATGTCATCTCCCTTCACCCTCACTTGGTGGTATCCTGAACGTAGATCGATCTTCGAAAAGCAACCCGCTCACTGTAGTTGATCAAACAGATCGTCGATCCTCGGGAGCGGATACTTATTCTTTATTGTTGCCTTATTCAGTTCACGGTAGTCGATACACATTCTCATGGTACCATCTTTCTTCTTGACAAACAAGACCGGAGCTCCCCAAGTTGACGGCTCAGTCTTATAAAACCCTTCTCTAGAAGCTCTTGGAGTTGAGCCATCATTCTTGTATTTCAGATGGTGCCAACCGGTAAGGGG
Organism: Arctium minus; assembly: GCA_954870635.1. Lineage (NCBI taxonomy): Eukaryota > Viridiplantae > Streptophyta > Magnoliopsida > Asterales > Asteraceae > Arctium > Arctium minus. Next base: position 161,763,051 of record OX941080.1, read on the forward strand.
CTCGAGCAATCGAAGCCGCTCCCGGAACAAGGTCAATCCGAAACTCTACTTAACGATCGAGTGGCAAACCGGGCAAGTCATCTGGGAAGACGTCGGTAAACTCACGTACCACCTTCACATCCTCAAGTTTCTTCATCTCAAGCTTAACATCTATCACGTATGCTAGAAAGGATGAACATCCCTTTACTACACATTTTCGTGCTTTAGCCATGGTGATAATTGCTACATCATCCTTTCTTCTTTCGCCACAGATCACCACCATCTCACTACTCGAAATGGGTAGTCGAATCAACTTCTTGGAGCACACAATCTCGGCTTGGTTCTCCGCTAGCCAATCCATTCCAACTACTATATCGAACCTGCCGATCAACATGGGCATCAAGTTGATTGAGAATTTCTTCCCTTCAACATCAAGTGTGCAACCATTCAAAATATCGCGAATCACTACTTGACCACCATTCGATATTTCTACCACTAAAGCGTCTTCTAAACTACTAGTGGGCATGACAAGTTTACGATATAAAGCATCGAATACAAAAGAGAAATCAACACCAAAATCAAAAAGCACACGAGCAGGTACGAAGTTTAGGAGAAACGTACGCGATACCAAGTCGGTGGATGCCTTAGCCTCATCATTCGTCATCTGAAAAGCTCGGCCCGGAACCCTAGGAGGGTTCTCCTTCTTCTCCGGGGCATTCCCCGTCTTCTATTTCGTACAATTCTTCCAAAAATGTCCTAGCATCTTGCATTCGAAACAGACGATTCCCTTCACCGGACAATCTCTTGTAGCATGATCAGGATTCCCACACTTGGCACATGAGGTAGGGTTAGAGTTACAGTTATCGTGGTGCTTGTTTCGACATCTTGGGCACCATCGCGCCTCTCGGCGGTTATCAAAACTTCTTCCCCTGTTGGATGGTCTTGGCCTCTTGAGAGGCCCGGGGTTGTTCTCCCACTTCCTCTTGTCTCCTACCACATACTTCTCTTCTTTATCCCTGACGTAAACATCCTCCATAATTTGAGCCTTTTCAATCGTCTCACGGAGAGTCGTGGCTCGAGAATTACGGACCATTGACATCATGTCCGCCGGTAGGCCCTTGAGGTAGGCCTTGATCTGCTCTTTCTCAGTCAGGGCCACATGCCCCACCATACCCAACTTCTCCATAAATCGTCGGGTATACTCCCTCACCGACAAACTCCAAGGCCCTTTCATCTTCAATGCGGTCCAAGGCCCTTTCATTGCAGTACTCCTCCAATACTTTCTTCTTGAATTCGGCCCAAGACTGTTGAACCAGAACAGTAGAGGAGAGGGTGGACTTGGTGACGTTCCACCTGGTGAGTGTCGGGCCTCAAATCATTTGGGAGCCAAATCTCACTTTTTGACCCTCCTCGCATTAAGACGAGTCGAAGGCCTGCTCGATCTCTTGTATCCAGTTCATGCAAGCAACTGGATCCTTAGACCCAGAGAACTATGGTGGCTTACTGCACAAGAAGTACTTGTAGGAGCAAGCCCTCATACCTTGCCTCATATCATTAGTCATCGGCTCCTCGGTTGGGTTGCCTCCGGATCCAACCACCACAACGTTCTCCACAACCGTTCATTTCTACGATTGTTCACGCCACAATTTTCGATCACTTTCAAAAGAAACTCTTGCTGCTTGGGCATAGCCTCATTCATCACCAGCATTAAATTGGCCACCATATCAGATTGAGGGGTCACTTCGCGAATGATCGGGTTAGACGAGGCGAGCTCAACCCTTGGTATAACCTCCGGTCCTCCGCCCAACAACGGCGGTATGGTTGGACGAGTAGCGACTTCAATCCTCTCCGGTTGATCAGTCGTTGAAGCGGTCGCCTCGACCCCGTCAACGCGTGTACGCGGTCTACCACGTGTACTAACCATCCTTAATCTGCCACCACAAACGAGAATGGGGGTAAGAAATAGATTATAAGAATTTAAACACAAGGAAACATACTAATACATTCCTCAATCATCATAACAATAGTACGTCAAGCACACTCACATAACAATACGTTCATAATAGCATTAGCTAAGTGAAATTATGAACATATTCTACACAAGAAGTCTCGTTACCATCATCATAATTTTCAATTAGTGTACTTCCGTTGACTTCTAAGACCGTCCTATCTTAGAAATTCTACCCAATCTCACAATCATAACTTAATAAACTTAGTCTAAATCTAGACATCTTATATTCATGCCTAGTTCACTTAGACTAGAGCTCTGATACCAACTTGTAACACCCTAAAAATAGGATCGATTTAAAACTTGAAATTTTTGCAATATAACGTTTATAAATAAAGGAAACCACCCAACAAGGGGAAAGAGTAGCGTTTACAAAACCTGTAAATGAATATGGGAATTAACAACAATCTAATCTAAATCATATCTATCTAGATTATATCGGTTGTCAACCTAAAATTCCCATAATACTATTTTCATTTGTATGTTTTGCCTCCAATATAACTATCACCAAAAATGCCACCATGACTCATCGCTCTTCCCTCAAACCTTGGGCGACCCACCGCTAAGGGAACCTGTTATACACGTCATTTGAGAAAAAGTTTTAGGATTAACGCCTAGTGAGAACAAACAATTTATATAAATAATTTGTAAATGCTTGGGAGTACAATCAAATAAGCTTCCAATGGGTTGGATAAATAAAGTGCAACACCAACCACATAAGAACCTTTCGGTCCAAAAACATCTTACGATGATGGGGAAGACTCGGTTTCCAAGGATCATGGTAGAACACAAAAGCAAGCCACTTTCCAATTTATTGAGCTCATCATACTAGGATCAAGGCCACGAACTCACCGGCTCGTACTCAGATGTGGGGGACGACACCCAATGATCCTAATTATGCTCATTCGCTAGGATTTACATTTACGACCCATGGCTAGTATCCGATCCTACATAACCGTACCAAGTTGCCTTTCGAGGGTTCAATGTCTCAACTAGTTATAAACGGGAATTATCCCAAAATTAAGCCCACTCTATACCTATGGATCCACTAGTAATAGTCTAAGGCTTGTCAGATTTACCTTTGTGACCAAAACTATAATCACACATATAGTTCATGTAAACATTCCCAAAATAGTTTACTTGTTTTCACAAGAATAGATTTTCCAACTGTTATAATTTTGGCAATAATCACCACTGAAACCAACGACCATCCATATGTTCTATTTTTCCTAACAACACTTTTATCAAGTAAATCCCAAGATATATGAAATCATAAATATGGACCAAAATGCGTTTATTTAGGTATTTAACCTCAAAGGTGTAAAATAAAGCACATTTTATAAATCAAAACATAGTATACTTCATCATATCACAAAATGGTATAAAACTCCAAAAATCTCTAAAATGCTAAGTTAGGTCAAAATCATTTTAAACAAGAATAAATGACAAGGAGATGATTTAGAGTTTAAAATCATGGTTTTAACATGCATAAGGTTTTAAAGGTTAAAAATGTACTCACAGTATGCGTTTTAGGTCAAAACCCTAGAAATTTCCAACTTAGAAATGGAGATGGTGGGGAGTGAAAGATCCCTTCTTCTTCTAGATCACCAACCTTAATGATATCACCAACCAAGAAAGTTGAGGTAGATAAGCTTTTCAATGAACCCTAGGATGACATAAATGTGGGGGGAGAAAGTAGAGAGTTTTTGAGAAGTGGGTAAGGAGTTTATGAGGTTGGGGCCGGTTTCTTTATTTTAAAAGTGAACAGTGGTATCGCGCGGATGATGGTGTGACTCGACTCGCGCGGAGAGGTGCCGAGCTCTGGAGTCGCACAGGGGCAGAGCCTCGCGAGGATGATGGCGCGGTTCGAGTCGTGCGGAGCACTATTGACACTTTCGTCTTTTTTTTCGGCTACCTCGCTCAACATCCACTTAAGACATAAACTCTAGGTAAGACCAAGAACTAAAACTACACTACGAGCGATATAAAAATTTAAGGCAATATTTTGCTTACCCAAAATTCGGGGTGTTACATTACATGACTCCAAAAGAATGTCAAACACTCTCAAAACATGTAATTTATAAATAAATATGCCTCAAATGCATATAACACCAAAAGCCCAACATAGAGCGAAATAAACCGGACTAACGTCCCCACGACTCTTTTAAGTCAAACCTGAGCCGCAAGATTAAAAACTCAATCGACCATTAAATAAACGTCATTAAAATAGTAAAACGCATTGAACCGATGTTTATACAAAGACATGCTCCAAACGCATGATTAACTTAAAAAATCATAATTGTTGGTATAAATCATTTTTCAATTAAGACCATACCATTCATATTTCCAGAATGTCCAATAACACAACGATATGCAATTTCCAAAACAAATATACTAAAAATGCATTTATCACCAAATAATCTTCATTTATATGATAAATTATACAAAGAACTTATACTTATGATTTATTTGTCAAAATACTCAAATATAACTAATACAAGTATTTTTAAGAATTATTAACCCAATATGAAAATCTTACCAAATAACCCTCATATTCGATAAATATCAAGTAAAATACGTTAATACTTCAAAATATACATTTTTGGCATGTACATAGTTTTCACAAAGCAAACTTGAACTCGCCTTGCTAGATTTAGGCTAAATCTAGGTTTTACCCCAAATCTTTAGCTTCCTTTGGTGAAGATCCATCAACACCCACCTCTTGAAACTTTATCTAGGTCACAACCAAAGCCTAGATATGTACCAAAAGTACATTAGTTAGAGCAAGGTTTAGTTGGAGATCACGGTATACAAACGGTAGTAGCATTATCCACCACGGAAGCCGAGTTAATCGCAGCGGTATAGGCGGTTAAAGAATCCTTATACTTGTAGCATCTATTAGAAGATTTGGGATTAAAGAAAGAAAGTGTGGAGGTTCAATGTGATAGTCAAAGTGCCATTCACTTGGCGGAAAACTTGGCCTTTAGTTCGATAACCAAGCATATCCAAGTGAGGGAGTCATTCTTGGTGGCTCTACATGAAGAAAAGTAGGTATCTTTGAAGAAGATCCACACAAATGACAATGTCGTCGACATGTTCACCAAATCATTGCCAATAAACAAGTTCGAGCATTGTTCGAACCTAATCCAACTTAAGAGGTGCTAGGTACCTTCAGGCACTTCGGGAAGAGGAGGACATCGAAACTAAGGGGAACAATGATCTAATGTCTTGGCATATAAAGTTGACACTTTATTGACAATAGGTGATGGCCAAGCCAAAGCTCATTGTTAGTAAAGTCAAACTTGTCCCGAGACTCGTTCAAACCTCATCTTGATAAAAAGGCAATTGTTTTGTATCAAGGTGGAGTAATGAAAATTGTGATACAAAACATGAGAATGCAAAAGAGAAAGTTCTAAAGTTTCTGACACGGCCGCACCATATATTCACGCATGGGCGCGTATAATGTAACTTTTCAAACAAAAGCTTTTGGTTGTTTTGACGCGGTCGCACATTATGATCGACAACGGGCTTGCATAATGTTATTTTGCAAACAGAAAGTTATGGGTGTTTTCACACGGCCGCACTTTATGATCAAGCGCGGGCAGGTGTACTGTTATTTTGTGAAACATAAAATTTTGGGTCTTTAGGCACGACCGCACCTTACAATTCGTCATGGCCGTGCGCAACAATAAGGATGAATTTCCCAACTTTTAGTATTGAGATCAAATTAGGATTCCACCTAAGGATGTAAATGAGTCGACTTTTAACGAGCTACTCGAGCTCGATGAGCTTAATTATTCTCAAGCTCGAGTCGATCTCGAGTACAAATTAAAACTCGTTTAACTTAACAAGCCGAGATTTATAACACCAATGTTCGACTCGGATTGTTCGAAAACTCGATTCAATTTTTTGAGTCGAGTCGAGCCGATCCGAGCCATTCGAGCATACCCTTTTTCGAGCCAAACATGCTCATATATTTATTAGTCATACAATAAAAATATAAAAATTATCGAGCTTAACCCAATAAACGAATTAATCAATCGCGAGTTTAAACCCATAAACGAGCATCGAGCTCGAGCTCGATAACTCAAAAATATTCGAGTTCGAGTCGAGCTCGAGCCCAATATTAATTTTTTGAGCCCGACTCGATTAATCTACTACTCGACTCGACTTGTTTACACCCCTAAATTTCCACCTATGGATTAGTATAAATAAACCTATTGAGTTCCATCATGATATATAGAGAACGAATTTGAGAGCCTAGAAGCCCTAGTTTGAGTAGAGAAAGTTATACACAAGTAAATGTCCAGTTTGTAATTTTCTATTTGGTGTTTTGGTGTTCATCAATAAAAGTTCCTCCTCTTCCCTGTGGGCGTACATCACCATACCGAAGGTGGAACTTCAAAGTTCTTTGGTTGATAGATCTTTGTGATTTCGATCCTATTTGTTATCCGCATTTGTTGTTGGTTGGCATCACATTTTTTATTGTCATTGATTAAAGTTTATTACTTATCTTGTTTTTGGGACCTTTGTGGTGCTCAAAACACCAACATATGTGGTCGGGGGTCACACCATTCTTTTATATATATATATAGGATTGGGTTCCAGTGCGAGGTTGAGGTTAACGTGAGAAGCGTGACAAGTGGTTATCAACTGTTGGATGAGAAATGGATCCACATTAGGATGAGATGTTGTAACACCCGTGATTTTGGTGAATCCTTAATTTACACCTCTCTGGTTAATCTGTAATTATAAGTCTTACCTGGGATGTGCTTGTGGATTTTGGGTTTTGGATCGAGAACACATCACGTCAAAAATTCGTATTTTTAGCCTTCGGTATGCCCTGGGAAACTGTTCCCGCGATTGTGACAGGAGGTTACTCTTGCGGGGCACAATCGCGGCCCCTGACCAAGAGGAGTGTGGGTTGGGCGACCATGCCCGCGATTATTACAGGATGTCACTCTCGCATGGCATTGTCTTGGGACATGTACCGTGGGTGGGGGAAGCTGCGCTACTGTGCCCGCAATTGTGACAAAGTCTCACTCTCGTCGGGCACTATCGCCGACGAGGGTCACACTGCATTAAATACTTTTTTTTCCAGCCAATCCTCTCATTTCTCATCTTAAACCTCTTCCTTTCTCTCCCAAATCGATCCCCCACCTTCTCTCATGAACCCTAACTCATTTTTGGGGGTTTTTCTCCTAAAATCTAGTGCTTCTTCATCATCTATGATAGTGGTTTCATCCCTTGATGCAAGATCAAGATTTCTCCTCCTACACTAGAGATTTTTAAGGTTTATTAGGTTTTACTCAAAACATAAGTGGTAAGTTCATCCCTCTCTTTTCTAACACTTTAATCAGGTTATAAATACCCTATTGATGACTTCCTAGTGTTTATATTTCTCAAATTTTGGTCAAAATGGAGATTTTGGTATAAGATGTTTGGGGAATGATTCTAAGCACTTGGATATGTGTATTTACGTTTGGAACTTGTGGATCTAGTTTTTTGGAAGGATTTTCTTGTGGATTCAAGTTTCTTCAAGGAAGCTCAAACTGGGAAAAAATCTAGATTTAGTATTAATCTAGCAAGGTGAGTTCAAGTTGATTTGTGAAAACATTGTACATGCCAAAAATGTTTATTTTAAAGTGTTTATGTGTTTTACATGAAATTATCAATTGCTGAGCTATTTGGTGGGTTTTGATTATTTGAAGTGTTTAACTTTATAAACCTTGTAAAACACCCACAGTTGGGATTTTGGGCGATTTGATAAATAAATCATAAATTAAAGTATTTTGATGATTTATTGTATGAATGGAGGTTATTTGGTCAAAATGCACTTATGTATAGTTTATGTAATGTGACGTGTTGAAAATACGAATGTGCGAGTCATTTGATTTTAGTCATTCCTGACTCTGTGAACGTCTTATAAATTGTAAACCTTTTTGGTTTTAGGCCGAAGGCCAATTGTGATTTGAGAGACAAAGATTTTAAAAAAAAGATGTAATTTGGTTTATGTAACCATATTGGCTCACGTATTATAGCCAAACTTTATTATGCTTTTTTTAGGCTTGATTTATACTCAGATAAGTCATTGGGTATTTGTTCAGTTTTAGTATCTCGATAAGGAGCATTGGACGTATGGTGTACTTAGTTGCATCTTATTTGAGAGTTACATGTTTTGAATGCGTTAATTCATTTGTTGGAGTCATGTAACGTTTTAGACTGTAATTAGGAACTTTATCCCTGTTTTGGAACTGAAAATATTTATGGTTAATGGGGATTCGAGGTATAGAACGTGGGTGGTTGAATTCGATGACCATGTAACCTTTAGCGAAGGAGTCGAGGTATAGATCGTGGGTGGTTGAACTCGATGTTCGTATAATCTAGTCTGTCAATTCAACGTGGAATTTTGGTGTCCATGTTTGAGTCTAGTGAGTGGTCCCCAAGTCATGTTTTTATGTAAGCTTGCGGTGGTGCTCTTGGAGAGTCGTATACGGAGCTAAGTCTTGCGGTGGTGCCCATGGTGAGCCGGATATGGAGACTTGTAACTTTTGTGGTGACACTCATCTAGAGGTCGAGTAGACACTAGGGTCATTTGGGTATCTTATGGTGGTTGCTCAGAGGAGCCGTATACGGGGATCCATAGACCTATGTGAATCTCGGGAACGTTGATAAGTGGCTTAACTTTGTGTGCCCGCCACATTCGATGGAATCGGGTCTCCCCCGTCACCGAAAGGTGTTGTTTTGGGTATTGAGTTTTAGTATCCATGTTTTCGGTGACGTTTATATATATGGATTATTATCCATGATTTATGGGTTGATTATTAAGTCTCACACGTGTTTTGGGTGTTTCGTGATATAAAGTTTAATTCATCCTTTCATAAATCGGGAGTTCGGTTTCTACTCTCGCTTTGAGTGAACAAACCCTAGAAGAGAGCTTGAGAGAATAATATAATAGGAGACTTGAACTTCAAGCACTAACTCTTAACCACAATCACCAACCTAAATCAAACCCATAAATGCATATAAGATGACTATTTGGTAGAATTAAATGAAAAGGAAGTGAAACCCTACCTTATGACCCTTCTCAAAATCGCCTTCAAAGGGTTCCAAGATGAGAAATGGGAGAAAAGGGGAGAAATCACGACTTTACATCAGCTGAGCTTCCCCGTGGCCTTGGCCGCGACTCTGAGGCCGCGCCGCAGGCCGCTCATGCTCTCAACCGGGAGACTCCAGTGAGTCCTGCGGCTTTGGTTGCTGTTTTCAAGCCGTGCGGGAGCCCACGCAAGTCGCTGCCACTCCCCCAATTCTTCATGATTTTACGCTCTAAGCTCTCAAATCTTAAATGCTAAAACTTGGCAACTTACGCTACTTGTGAAAAATACCAGTAGCTGACTTGACTTGAGAATATACTTATATGTATACTATATACGTAATTCCTCCTAGGCGAAAGCAAATTTTACGGGCGTTACAGTCAAGGGAGCTGACAATCGACTTAGGCAAGCTACATCTAACTTAATTCAACAATTTGCTCATGTGGCACTACAAAACGGATAAAAATATTTTGTCCTAAATTATCATGTCTCATTCATGTCCATCAATCACATAAATACATATTACTCGAGAGAGAATATGAACTTGAATTAAATAAAATAAAAAATATATAAAAATCTGACGTATCTTAATTTATTGGTGGGACATGAATGAGACATGAAATTTTGGGACAAAAATATTTTTATTCCTACAAAGCATACATAATACATGCCTAACAAAATCTAACGTAACCGGGATTCAAACGAGTATAGATGCATGGTTTGCTAGTTTTTAATGGATTCTTTATTAATTTATACTATATTATAAAACACGGATAAAAAACTCTTAAATACAAATTATTAGGCATAAGGTACCATCATTTTATGCAAGATTTTAAAAATCTCTTAATTTACAAGTATCAAAGCACAAGATACATATTACTATTGCAGGCTTCTAACACCCACCAATTTGGTATGTGCAGGGTCTTCCTTTTATGCAGACCTTTCCATGTATCACTATTAATCTATATCGATATCGATATCGATATCGATATCGATATCGATATCGATATCGATATCTATATCTATATCTATATCTATATCTATATTTATACTATATTATAAAACATGTATAAAAAACTCTTAAATACAAATTATTAGGCACAAGATACCATCATTTTATGCAAGATATTAAAAATCTCTTAATTTACAAGTATCAAAGCACAAGATACATATTACTACTGCAGGCTTCTAACACCCACCAATTTGGTATGTGCAAGGTCTTCCTTTTATGCAGATTTTTCCATGTATCACTATTAATTAATATATTATATTACTATAAATTTGTTTTAATTATATTATTAAATATGTAATTAGTTATTTTTTCTAGATTTCATTAAAATATCTAAGATAATCATTGAATTATAACAAAATACTTAATTTTTTTATATAAAAAACATTATATTATTAAGCCTAAATTAAACAAATTTATAAAAAAAAAAACATTATCACTTTCTCAAAACTATCCAAAATCGTACTGTAAATCGACAAAAAACAAAAAATAAAATGAAACATCAAAATCGTGATGTATCTCGCTGCATTGCGCGAGTACGCTTCTAGTTTATGTTAAAAAAAAATAACATAAAATTCCGAAATTTAAATACAACAAATATATGACAAGTGAGAGAAAAACATGAATTCATATTATATGTTAGTTTGAGTAAGAAAATGAAGATTGATGCTGAGAAAATTGAAGGCCATCGATAAAACAATAGAGATACGTACAAAGTGTAGATTCAAATCAAACAGAAAGAAAATGAAAGATACCTAGATATATTTCATTCAGCAAAATCAAGTTTATAAAATATCAAAAATGTTTGAATGCCCTAATACACTATTTTATAGGACTTACGTTTATAAGAACAAATAATTGTGCGTCTTACCTAAAACTGTTGTAAAGGGAAAAACAAATAGAACAACAATATGGAGAGAATAACAATAAGACAGAGAGAAAAATCTGTAATTCTCATTAATCATAAGCCCTTTAAATAAGGAGGAGTTTACAAAGAAAAGGAAACATTCATTATGGAAAATTCTAATACTAGGAAAACATTATATCAATCACTTTCTTTTGATGATGACACATAATCCTACAACACTCCCCCTTGTGCCGAGTCAAATGAGTGATGGTACGCAATTGTTGTCTCGTTAAAACCTTACGCCAAAATAAAAACCCAGTGGGAAAAAATAAAAGTCTGACGAAGGAAAAAGTACAACGCACCAGTTTTTTGCAATATATAGACCTTTCTTTCAATCTAGTTTTCTCTTAGATTCGTACATTAATCGAGAGAGTTAGGAAAATATGATGGTATATAAACAGTTGTCTCACTAAAACCTTACACCAAGGAACAAAACACAATGGAAAAAATAAAACCTTGGTTAAGGAAATAGCACAACATACCAATATCACAAATATAGTAGACTCCCCCTTTTATCTATTATTCCCCCTGATTCGTGCATTAATCAAGGGAGTTTGGAAAACATTTGCACTTACTTTCTACTTGTTTCCCAATATATAGTTTTAGGTAATGATTTGGTAAAATATGTCATGTCCTCTTGACATCTTACTTGATTTAATTGAATTTCGATGAGAGTTTTCTTATTGTTGATTGTATAAGACTTAAGCATAATATGCTTTGTGTTATCACCCTTGATGTATCTTATGTTCATTTCTTCGATACATGATGCATTATTTCCATATATGCAAATAGGATACTGGTTGAACCCAAAATTACTAAGTCCTCTAATATATGTAATGATAGTCTTTAATCATATACATTATCTCATGGGGAGTAATATTATTGGATTAGTTCAAGGAGGTAGTTACAAGGGTTTGCTTAGTTTACTTCCAAGCAATCGGCGTATTCCCAGTGGTAATTCCTTTTCCAATTTGAGAACAACCTTTGTATGAGTCAGACAGATACCTAATATCAGCAAAGACATACCAAGAGGTTGTTTGGTGTTTTTCTATAAGAGCTAATACTTTTGCTGCTTACAATCTAAGTAGGTATTGAATTTTCATTATCAATCTCATTTTTATTTCTACAGGGAAAGTTTAAGCCCATGTCAATGGTTTTAAAAGATTTACTTGATATCATTCCAAATGACGTTGCATTGGCGCTGAGCTAAATCTAGCTAACAAGTTCACTGAGAAATAGAATATACAGTCAAGTGTATTGTGCTAAGTACGATAATGCTTATATTGTACTTAGATAGGGAATTCCAACTCCCAACACTTTTTTCGTCACCATCCTTTAGACGAAATGGACAATTCCTTATATCCAACACTTTGACCAATCATGGGAGTGCTAACCGGATGCGCTTTGTCCATATTAAATTGCCTGATTATTTTCTAAACATATGCGATCGGTGAATTAATATTTCACAAACTCGGTGTCCTGGCTCAAATAGCTAGACAAACCCAAGTTTTCCCAAGATTTTTATCTCAGATTTAGATTTCAAGTTGCTTGTGGTTTCTCTTATTTCATCAAGAGTGCATATTATGTTCATAACATCGATATATAAAGCTACTTTGAAAATCTAGAACTTGTTTTTCTACATAAATACGCAAGGGCACAATTCATAGTTCTTATATATCCTTTCTCAATCAAGTGTTCACTTAGGGGGTTATACCACATCCGCATAGATTGTTTTAATCTACAAAGTGAACGTTTCAATTTTATTGCAAACGCACTTCGTGGTGTAGAGTTACTTGATTTTGGTAATGTAATGCCATCAAACACTTTTATATCTATAAATCCAGATCACTATAGAGATATGTATTAACCACATCCATGAGCTACATTTCCAGTCCTTCGGAAACTACTAGGCTAATTAATTAGCATAACGTTATAACGTCCATCACGGGAGAGTAACTCTTCTTGTGGTCAATCCAGGGCGTTGTGAGAAACCTTGCACCAAAGGAGAGTCTCATACATTATGACTTGATTATTCTCATTACGCTTTACGACAAATAATTTATCTATGTCTTACAGGCTTTACACTTGGTGGGTTAGCACTACCAAACCAAATACCTGTTCATTTGTCAAATAATATGATTCTCCTGGATTGCTTATTTAGGTCAATTTGCTCTTTGTTGATATTTTTCAACTGAGCATGGTTCGATGTCAATGTTCTCTATCATCTCATAAACAATAATATATGCGAAATATATCATCAATGAGTATGTATGATATGTCTATCGACTCATATGTACTCTCATAATTCATTTGAAATTTCTTTAACCTCTGGAATCAATATTAACTTTGGAGCGTCCTCCAGTAATGATTCATATACATAGTTTAATTAGAGATAATCTCATGAGAGGTTTATGTATTGATGACAAATAGTTGTGCCTTACTCTTCTCTTCCTTTAGATGAGTATCTATCGAACCAAGTAGCTTCCCCCATTTTCGTTTGGGAGCTACGACTTCAACCACACCTCCACCATGTGTGATTGCAACGCACTTTCCAACGACGTTGTGCCCTTGTTTGGGGACTTTAACCTTGTGAGTATATTTGCAGCTCGTATATGTGATTTTGTCACTTCTGTAATAACATTAAACGTATCAGGTATCGAGTCTGATTCGTTTGACTTCAACATTACGTTGTGAAAAATGAGACAGATTGGGAATATTCAATGACACTTCCTGTCGTTCCCATGGAAAATCCTTTTTCCTATCTCCCCCTAACGACGGGAAGATTGTCTCATGAAAGTGACAACCCGCAAATCTAGCGGTAAAGATATCACTAGTCAAATATTCTGATTAGCGGATAATTGTTGGGGATTCATATCCAACATATACCAAATCATCTTTAAGGACCCATTTCGATGCGTTGTGGGGGCGCAATTGGCACATATAATCAAACATACGTAAATGTAAAGTATCAGGCTTATATCCAGTTACCAGCTGGTACACATGAGGTTGGTTAGCAAGCAGTGGGTCTAAAAACGAAAAAAAACTGCATATAATAATTGCATAACCCCAGGTAGATGTGGGTAAATTGGTGTGCATTACTAACACCCTAGATGTCATCATATTCTTTTGATAACAACTTCTATGAGACCATTTTATATATACACATAGGGTATAGGAAACATTACATTGATCCTCATACATATGCAATTAACATTAAATCCTTATGATGTAAATTCTCCAGCATTCCAAGTCATGTAGACTTGATGAATTAATCAGGGTGGTGAGCCCTTAAACGTATAGCTAGTGCTAGGAGTGCAGTATTTCATGTGGACAATAATACGACATGCGTTCATCGTGTCGAAACCAGAACCATAAAGTTTTAATGGCCCGCATTCTGGATGTTTATGTCCATAAATATCACCTTGTATTTGTTGTAACAATGGAATATTTTTGTATTATGTCCTTAGCTTTAGGATGATCTCATTCCTGTCTTGGCTAAGGATTAGGGTATATACAAAAGTTCTAGGTATTCGAGAGGGCATATTATGATGACAATGTTGTTTCTTATGCTGCAGAAGTCAACAGTTGTAAGTTGCCTCGTTTTGCCTATCACTCGAAAGAGAATGTGTCTATGTGTATTTTGCAATACACGGATCACTATGTCATAACCATGGTGTCCCACATGGTCATGTCAAAACATATATGTGTCATTTCCCTAAAGTTCTTTATTGGTAACAAAAATGTTTCGATGGCTCAATAATCTACTAGCTAGTTTGACACATATATATGTTTACTTTCAAATTCATTAAAACTTATGTATATATGCTCATTATAATTTTCATTTGATACGAATATTTTTACAAGGTTCCTATTGATCTTGTACCAACAAGAAAATGACAGTTCACCGTCTAAGTATTTCGGTTGAATGAATTATAAAATAAGTATTTGTCTATCATTTTAGATTGTGTGAGAGGTAAAAAAAATCAATTCTCCTCGATACATTCCTACACGGAACGGAGAATATTGAAATTTTTGCATTTGTTATGATGTATTTCTTTACATCTATAATGGTTACATATTCGATTACTTAGCAGAGAAAGTAATTTTAATACTTAAAATTAATTTTCAAAGAAATATATGCTTAATCAATATTAAATATTAAATTAATATGTTATAGTTCATTTTCAACTTTTTCCCTTTTTTATAGAAGCACTTTTTAGTGCATTTTTTATTTGATTGTTCATTATCACCTGGGATAATAGTTGTATCCCTACTCCAGGTGTTGAAAAATCCTTCCTGACTCTTACCAATACCCTGACCCTTTTTAGGGTCTCGTCCACAATGATACATAAATGTGTCAAATTGTCTTTAACTCACAATCATTTGGAGTTGTTTCCACCTCTAACGCTTTCATTATTGATATCGAGAATTTTCTTTGTCCCGACATATGTGGCGTTGTTATTTGAAAGAACTTTGTTATGTCTCTCAACCACTTGCAGTTGGTTGATGAGTTTGTCTAAAGGTTACATTCCAACTTATATTGGTTCAATAATATTTATCGATGTATGAAAAGTGAAAATAATGTTATGAATCATGTCATCTTCTATGAGCTCCTTGTCATAGAGATTGAGAGGCATTTTGGGATACATCATTTCTTTGTTGAAATCAGTTACCTTTTTGTAATCGAATAAGCGGGTTTCATTTCGTTGTACGATTAGTTCGAGAAGTACATTTATATGAATACTCCCGATTCTCTCTTTCGGGGCATCCCACTGTTCTTTGGGGTTTTTAGTGAAGGTATTCTTATGAAGGTTATGATTTATTTATCGTCTCAAAACATGATGGTATTTGCTTGTACTTTTTCAAGAGTTTGTTTTAGGGTCAATAGGAAGTTAATGGACTTTAGGTATTTTCTTGTAACTTTTCAAAAGGAGGTTTATATACTCATTTATGATACTCAGATTCTTTTGAGTTTACGACGTTGATTTTGGGATAAGTTGATTCAACCATTTACGTATATAAGGGATAATATATGATTTTCTTTTTGATAAGACAGTGGATTGTGGTTATAATTATTATTTTATGTATGAAATTTCATTATCATAACCATATTGGATTTTTGTATGCTTTAATTTTATTGATAATACTTCATCAATATTTCAATTTGCAAAAACAAATCACTCAATCTATTGGATTTCCAGGTAGTAGGGGAATCACATGGATTTCTTAAGTCCCAACAAACCTTAGGGCTATTTACACTCGTTTGACAAAATCCAATCGATATTTTGAGATTTATTTGATTTAAATATAAAATTATTAATTATATAACATTTGGCATGAGGCCAAAATGACTGAGTTTGACATATAAAGCCAATTTTAATACCTTAATAGTATTTTTTTGGAGCTTTTGTTAAGATACCAAAATATGGGGGTTGGAAGTGTAACTTCTAAAATTTAATTACAGAATTAAGAATTATGAGTAGAAACTCAAGATAAACATTTAAATTTATATATTAAATTTTATAAAGCATTCAATGTCAAAATGAATAAACTACAAAACATTTTAACAATTATATGATCCTCAATCACAAATATGACTACTAAGAATTCAAGAGACTTTAAATATACTTAAATACTAATATAATATTTGAATATTACAATATAAATAATAGGAACATATTTACATATCCATATATAGTTGGTTTAAAATAGCAACTAGAATATTAAATAACCCATATCATTGAATTAAATAAATTATCATATCTTAAATTAGCTTGTTATAAAACAAGCATATATGATAAAAGTGTATATTTTAGGAATATTTAAACAAATATATAAATTTTTTTTATTAACCAAAATAAAATAATAATGAATTTATAAATTGACATACATATAGAAGATTTCAAAAGAGATAATAATGGTATTAGAAATACATAATCAAGTTTATAAATATTTATTGCCCATATAATTAAATTAAAAATGGCAAGCCAAGTTAAATAAATTAAATATCATATTCAAATAATAATTAATTAGCATATCTCACAATAATATATTAGTCTAATTTAAAAGATACCATCAAATTGTAGACATAAATAAATACATAACATTATATGATGAAATTGACCATCTAAACATGTTTAAACTAATTGAATAATCATAAATAAATAAAAATAAAAATAAATTCAAAATTATAAATCTATCATATACATAAAAGCTATCATTCCGCATTAAAACACAATAAGTTAATATAATAAATATTTAATAAATAAAACCAATTTAATAGGAGGTAAATACAAACCATATTTCAAGTACATACGGTGAGCTACATCCGTGAAAATTAATTGAAGAATACGATTTTTTTTACTAATTGCTTTTTTTTAACAACAATTCTAAAGTTGCATAGTCCCCAAAAAAATTATTGATTTCAAATCAAATTAAATAACGATCAATTACTATTATAAAAAAAACCATATCACCATTAAAAAAATAGAAGGATTTTGAAAGTAATTGGTTACAACCTTTCAAATTGTCAGAACCATTTTTATGTTTATTAAAATTGATTGAGACCACAAACTAAGAAGAATAAGAAAAAAAATAAAAACTGAAGCATATAAGCATGATCATGGCTAAAAGAGTTAATCATGATTAATCATAATTCATAGACAAAAAAATGTAAGTTTTTGTAGAGATACTTACTTGAATTGCAATATTGGAAAAAACAGACCTTCTAATGGTGGTAGATTGCAAATAGAACAACCGTTTAATAGCGGCGGAAACGATTTGAGGGAGCGATAGCGCAAACGAGCTACGTGCTGATAACGTGTTAAAGGGAAAAACAAATAGAACAACAATATGGAGAGAATAACAATAAGACAGAGAGAAGAAATCTGTAATTCTCATTAATCATAAGCCCTTTAAATAGGGAGGAGTTTACAAAGAAAAGGAAACATTCATTATGGTAAATTCTAATACTTGGAAAATATTATATCAATCACTTTCTTTTGATGATGGCACATAATCCTACAACATATAAAACGTTTTTGGGCTTTTTAATAAGTTTTTTAGGACACTTTTAAAACAAATAGTCTTATTTGACATAATTAATATTATTTATTAAGTATACTTTAAATATATTTTTAGGAAAATCAAATACCAAGAATATATCTCTCTCCCCCTCACAAGGTGAACACAACCTTAAGAAATTATTTACTGGTTGTTCAGAAGATTTATGTGATCCGTGATGTTTACAAGTGGTAGGTTTAACTTTAGTTTTATTGAAAGCTAATTAACTTGTTATAATGTTTAATTTTTTTATTAGTTAGTTTGTATTAATTAATATTATAATATTACTAAGAATCAACTAATATTTTAATATGTTGTTTTTGATCATTTTACAATTTTCAACTACTCATTGTTAGATGTGATTAATTCATTAATTCATCAGGTAACACCTAAGTTTGCCAAACATAACCTTAACTAACTAGATTTCAGAATTTTAAATTATTAAACAAATCATGTAAATGTTACACACCGTATAAACAAATCTTGGCCCTTGATTTTATATATTTTGAAATTTTAAAGCAGTTATCAAATCAGTTGTAGATAAAATTGAGAGGAAATTTCGAAACCGATTTAATCCATATCGTTGACATTGATTTGATAATTGGTATAGACTTTTAGATTCTATATGTACATATACATACATGATCACATACATACTATACATGATGTACATACATACATATTACATACATGATCACATACGTACTATACATGATCAAATATGTACATATACATACATGCATATTACATACATGATCACATCCATACTATACATGGTGTACATACATTCATGATCACATACGTACATGTGTATATACATACATGATCACATATGTACATGTACATACATACATGATCACATACATACTATATATACATGATCACATATGTACATGTACATATATACATACATGATCACATACATACAAATATACATACATATAAATATATATACATACATGATCACAGGAAAAATTAATATTCATTAAATTATTAAATTTACCGACGGAATTCTAAATGTCGTCGGTAATCCGTTGGTAATTACCGACGGATTACCGACGGACGTCAGGAAAAAAATAATATTTATTAAATTATATAAATTACCGACGGATTTCCGACGGATTACCAAATTAAAAAAAATAAAATAATGTAATATCCGTCGGTAATCCGTCGGTAAATATATATATATTTACCGACGGATATTGTATCCGTCGCAAAAATTAAATTGTCGTCGGTGTTCCGTCGGTAATTACCGACGGATACTATCCATCGGAAATCTTGGTCGGAAATAAGCAATTTTTCAGTAGTGGTATAGACTTTTTTGAGATTGATTTATATGGTTTAGACGAGTTATATCTGAAGTGGCCTCTAAATGATTATACGATATATAATAAACAAATAGAATAAAAAAATGTTGTAGAACAATCAATATAAAGTGAATAACAATATGATAGATAGAAGAAGTCTGTAATTCTCATTAATCATAAGCTCTTTAAATAGGGAGAAATTTACAAAGAAAATGAAACCTGAATCATGGTAAATTCTAATAGTAGGAAAATATTTTGTCAATCACTTACTTTTGATGATGACACATAATCATTCGACACTCCCCCTTGTGCTGAGTCAAATGAGTGAAGTGATGGTGCACAATTGTTGTCTCGTTAAAACTTTACGCCAAAATAAAAACCCAGTGGGAAAAAATAAAAGTTTGACGAAGGAAAGAATACAACACACCAACTTATTTGAAATACATAGACTTTTCCTTTAGTCTAGTTTTCTCTTAGATTCGTACATCAATCATGAAAGTTAGGAAAGCATGATGGTATATAGATTGTTGCCTCACTAAAACCTTACACCGAAGAACAAAACCCAAAGGGAAAAATAAAACCTTGTTTGAAGGAAAGAGCACAACATACCAACATCACATGTATAGTAGGCTCCCCCTTTTGTCTACTACTCCCCCTGATTCGTGCATTAATCAAGGGATTTGGAAAACATTTGCATTTACTTTCTAAATGTTTCCCATTATATGATTTGGTAAATGTGTCATTTTCTCTTGACATCTTACTTACTTCACTTGAATCTAGAGGAGAGTTTGTTATTGTTGATTGCATAGAAACTTAAGCAGAATATACTTTGTGTTATCACCCTTGATGTATCTTACTTTCATTTATTCGATACATGATGCATTATTTCCATATATGCAAGTAGGATAGTGGTTGAACTCAAAATCACTAGCTCCTCTAATATGTGTAATGACAGTTCTTAATCATATACATCTCTTGAACAGTCTCATGAAGAGTAATATTATTGGAGTCAGTCAAGGATGTAGTTACAATGGTTAGCTTAGATTACTTCCAAGCAATCGGAGTGTTCCCTGTGATAATTCATTATCCTGTTTGGGAACAACCTTTGTATGGATCAGACAGATACCTAATATTAGCAAAGACATACCAAGACATTGTTTGGTGTTTTTCTATAAGAGCTAGTACTTTTGCTGCTTATATTCTAAGTAGGTATTGAAATTTCATTATCAATCACATTTTTCTTTCTATAGGGAAAGTATAAGCCTATGTCAATGGTTCCAAAAGATTAATTTGATATCATTCCAATGACGTTGCGTTGGCACTGAGCTAAATCTAGCTAACAAGTTCACTGAGAAATACAATATACGGTCAAGTGTATTGTGTTAAAAACAATAATGCGCCTATTGAACTTAAACAGGGAATTCCAGCTCCCAAAACCTCTTCGTCGTCATCTTTTAGACAAAATAGATCTTTTTATATCCAATACTTCGACCGATCATGGGAGGGCTAACCAGATGCGCTTTGTCCATATTAAGTCGCCTGATCATTTTCTAGACACATGCGGATCGGTGGATTAATATTCCACAAACTTGATGTTCTAGCTCAAATAGCTAGACAAAACCAAGTTTTCCCAAGATCTTTCATCTCAAATTCAGATTTCAAGTAGCTTGTTGTTTCTCTTATTTCATCAAGAGTGCCTATTATGTTTATAACATCAACATATATAGCTACACTGAAAAATTTAGATCTTGTTTTCCTAAATAAATATGCAAGGGCACAATTCATCGTTATTATTTACTCTCCCAATCAAGTATCCACTTAGGTGGTTATACAACATTCGTATAGATTGCTTCACTATATAATATGAGCGTTTCATTTTTATTGCAAGAGCATTTTGTGGTTTAGAGTTACTTGATTTTGATAATGTAATATCATTGAATACTTTTATATATCTCTGAATCTAGATCCCCATAGAGATATGCAGTAACCACATTCATGAGCTGCATTTACAGTCATTCGAAAACTACTAGACTAATAAATTATTCGGACGTCATAACATCCATCATGAGAGGGTAAGTCTCATCTTGGTCAATCCAGGGCGTTGTGATAAACCTTGCGCCAAATGAGAGCCTTAAACATTAAGACTTCATTATTCTCATTACGCTTTTTGACAAAGACTTAGTTATGTCCTACGGGCTTTACACTTGGTGGGTTAGCACTACCAGACCAAATACCCGATCCTTTGTCAAAGAATAGAATTCTTTCTGGATTGTTTATTTAGGTCAATATGCTCTTTGTTGATATTATTCAATTGAGCGTGGTTCGATGTCTTTGTACTCTATCATCTTATGATCAATAGTATATGTGAATAAGTCATCAATAAGTATATATGAACTGTCCATCGACTCATATGTACTCTCATAGTTCATTTGAGATTTTCTTTCATCTCTTGTAACACCCTTAAATTTGGTAAGAGCAACTAATTAAAATTTCGATATAATATCAATACAAATCAAAGGTTCTTCATACCTCAAATATAAAATTCTACAATTAACCTCGAAACAATAGTAAACCCCAACTATTATCAATGGCTATACCGAAGTCGGGTGCTACATAATCCCTAAAGCTAGCTGCTCTTCACAAACCAAAGCGGAAACTTCACCAATGATAAACGCATCACGAGCACACTACTATCTCTCTTCATAGTATTACTAGGACCAATCCCAACCAGAACCTGATGCACATGCCGACAAATAAAAAGGGTTAGGCTAACGCCTAGTGAGTCCAAGAGTTTTCAACATGAATAAATATTACTTTAAAAGGAAGGGATGCAGTTTAAATAATAAATTTTCAAAGTGATTCACCTTAAATATGAAAACGACCCGTTTTCTAATAACATACGTTTTTAAGGACGAATGTCCCAATGCGAAACTTTCTTTATAAAATGATGCCTCCCAAAACTCACTCAAACGTGAATAGAAAACGGACTCCCAATTATAAAACGCAGATAAAACTTTATATCCCGAAATACCCAAAACGCGGGTGAGGCATAATACTCAACTCTTAAATGATGGGAACAATCCATATAAACATAAGATGCCATTGGAAACATGGAACTGAAATTCAATACTCACACGACCATAAAATGAAATGAAATCCAAATATTAAAGCATGGACAATTAAATATCCAAAATACTGTTGGCCGACAACGGGGGAGACCCGTATCCGTTGAGAGTGGAGGAACACAAAAGTATCCCACTCATACAACGTTAGTCGTATGACACTTCACGACACCAAGCCCAAGTGCCCCTACGACACCCTTCAAGCTACACCAAAAGAGACAACTGACCTTAGTGAATATTACCATGAATACCACCAAAGGCCGGACAACATCCGAGGACTACAACCATGGCAATACCCCGAATGGCGGAGGTCCCAAACGCCTATCATGAAACGCCCATCATGATAATAGCACAACCGGACTCAGCCCTCTTAGTGTACACTTGAAAGGTCAATGTCATAAAACATGGGTCCCAGAGTCCAACCCCATAATACCCAGTTGACCATCAAATAAAGACTGACTTACGTGCCTATGGATCCAATGCAACACAGTCTAACATTACATGAATACACATGAATGACCAACGCACTCGAGCATGTAATTATCATAAATATGCAATAAAATGCATTAAGATGTATATCGAACATGGGTTCTTCAAAGAGCCATAAAAACTGGGACAAATGTCCACGAGACTCTTTTAAGTCAAAATCGAGTTTAAATGCTCAAAACCCATTTGACAAGCAAATAACGGTTCCCTAAATAATAAGACGTACCTAAACAACGTTTATTCAGACACATACATCAAAGATGTGATTAACCCAAACTCAACACGGATTGGGACATATCATTTTCCAAATGGTTTATGAAATCAAATATACCAAAAATGCAGATATCATGAATTAGACTTCGTTTGTACAAAAATCCCAAATGATGCATATATCATAAAATAGACTTTATTTGTACAAAATCACCAAGAATGCATAAATCATACTATTACTTGCCAAGATATCCAAATCCCAAATATGGGCATTTTATGAGACTAAAACAACACAAGTTGGTCAAATGTGAAAACTTATCAAAATACCCAACACATTGACAATTACCAAGTAAAACATATTTTTACTTCAAATTACTCATTTTGGCATGTACATAGTTTTCACAAAGCAACTTGAACTCACCTTGCTAGATTTAGGCTAAATCTAGATTTTACCCAACTTGAGCTCCTTTGAAAAACACTTGGATCCTCAAGCCAAAAACTTTCAAAAACCTAGATCCATACATTTCCAATCATAAATACCCATATTCAACCATATAGGATCATTCCCCAAACATTAAACATGAAGATCTCAACTTATACCAAAACCCTAATTTCCATAGTTGAAGAGAAGAGAAAATTACCTTCACCAAAGCTTGAACCCATCAACAATACTCTTCTAGATCTCCAAAATAAACCACAAACTTCAAATCTTCAAGATGGAGAAAAAGTTGGATGAAACCCTAGAAACTTGATGAAGAAGATAAAGTGAAATGGTTCTAGAAAGGTTAAGGTTCATAAAAATGGTGTGGGGTTTGATTTAGGAGGGAAAGATGGAGAAGGAGAAAGGATTTGGGATTTTTGGATGAGAAAATCGAAATGAGGGAGATCAGATCTAGATGTGGGGGTAAAATTATGAGAGAGAGGAGGGAAAAGTTGAGGGTGAAAAGGGTGAAAATTTCGTCAGACTCAATGCGGACGTCCACTTGAAGCCCTATGCGGACATCCACATGCTTCAAGACGAAAACTGATGAAACTTCTGTTGCTTCCGTGGAAGATCCTATGCGGACGTCCACTTGATTCCCTATGCGGACGTCCACTTGCTTCCCTATGCGGACGTCCACTTGATTCCCTATGCGGACGTCCACTTGACACTGGTCGTGTGCCCGATCATTGTTTTGGTCATAACTTCTTCGTTATAGCTTCGTTTTCGCTTCGGAAAGAACCGTTGGACTCATAATTGAATCCTTCATCCAACAAGACTATAAAATCTATGATCCAAGTCCAAAATCCTATCTCTTCTTTTTCCCTAAAAATACCGATTTCTGTATTAACTTGAAACGATACTTTTCGAAAATCGGGGTGTTACACATCTCTAGAATCATATTAACTTCGGAGTGTCCTCCAGTGATGATTCATGGACATAATTATAATTAGAGATAATCTCATGAGAGTTTTATGTATTGATGATAAATGGATATGCCTCACTATTCTCTTCCTTTAGAATAGTATCCATCGAACCAAGTAGCTTCCACCACTTCCAGTTGGTAGCTCCAACCTCAACCACACCTCCACTATGTGTGACTGCAACGCACTTTCCAATTGTGTTATGCCCCTGTTGGGGACTTTTAACCTTATGGGTATATTAGCAACTCGTATGTGTGATATTTTTACTTTTAGAATATTTTTTCACGTATCAGGTATCGAGTATGATTCGTTTGACTTCAACTTTACGTTTTGAAGTTTGGGGATCAAAATAGACAGAGTTGGAACATTACATGACAGTTCCTGTCGTTCCCTTGGAAAATACTTTTTCCTATCTCCCCCTAACGACGGGAAGATTGTCATCAAAGTGACAATTCGCAAATAAGGCAATATAAGGATTACCCGTAAAAGGTTCTAAATAGCAGATAATTGTTGAGATTCATATCCAACATATATACTTAATAGTTTTTAATGACCCATTTTAGTGCGTTGTGGGGGCGCAATTGGCACATATACTATACAAACAAACATGCATAAATTTAAAAGATTAGGCTTATATCCAGTTACCAACTGATATGCATGATATTGGTTGACTAGTAGTGGGTCTAAAAACAAATAAGTAAAGTTGCATGAAAATTTGCATAACCCCAAGTAGATATGGGTAAATTGGTATGCATAACCAATGCCCTAGTTACCATCTATGTCCTTTTGTTGACATCTTTTGTGAGAACACTTTTATGTATACACATGGAGGTATAGGATGCTCTACATTGATCCCAATACAAATGCAAAATCATCAAATCCTTATGATGTAAATTCTCTAGTATTACTAAGCCACATAGACTTTATGAGATGATTAGGGTGGTGAGTCCTTAGTTGTATAGTTGGTCCTAGAAGTGCAACGTTTTGTGTGGACATTAATACGACGTGTGTTCATCATGTTGAAACTTCAACCAGAACCATAAAGTACTTGAATGACCCGCATTCTGGATGTATAGGTCCACACATATTACTTTGTATTCATTGTAAGAATGGAATATTTTGTATTATGTCCTTAGCTTAGGATGACCTTGTTCCTATTGTGGTTTAAGGAGTAAGGTTTGCAAAAGTTCTAGGTATTCAAGAGTGCATGTTGCGATGGTGGTGTTGCTTCTTATGCTGCAGAAGTCAACAATTGCAATTTTGGATCATTTCTTTCACTCGAGAAAATGTGTCTATGTGTATTTTTCAACACAGGATCATTATGTCATATCCCAAAGTTCATTATTGGTGACAACATATGATTCAGTGACCTAGATAATCCACTAGTTTGACACATTAGCTTCTCTAATATATGTTTCCTTCCATATTTACTAGAGTTTATATAGATATCCATTTCCGTTTGTAATATGGTTTTCCATTTCAAATAAATATTTGAACAAGGTTTGATGTATATAGTGTTTTAGTGATTGATTTCGTGTCATTAAACAACAAGTGACAATCCATCGTCTAAGTGTTTGGTTGGAGGAATTAAAAATAATTAATCCAATGAATAATATCTATTTCTTAGGATTATATGAAATGTCATAAAAACAGTCAAGTTCTCCTCGATACATTCCTACATGGAACGAAGAACATTGAGAGTTTTATATTTATTTTTGATGTATTTCTTGACATTCCCGAGTGTATATTTGCAGGAGCAATTAATTTGATAGTTAAAACACATTCAAATAAACTTATATTCAGTCAATTTTAGATTTGATATAGTTTATTTTCTACTTGTTCCTCCTTTTTTTTGTAAGAAAAAGGAACAGTAGTTAATGTATATCTTCATTGACTATCCCTTATCAACTAGGTAGTAGTTGTATCTTCTACAAAGATTGAAATATCCTTCCTAACTATTGTCATCCCCCTGACACTTTCCACTATTTCGTTCATGTGGAATATAAATTACACGTGTGAGAAATTTTCTTTCACTTACGATTCTTTACACTACAAGATTATTGCTTATTTCCGACCAAGAGTACCGACGGATAATAACCGTCGGTAATTACCGACGGATCACCGACGGAAATGCAAACTTTGCGACGGAAACACTATCCGTCGGTAATCCGTCGGTAAATTATATAATTTACCGACAGATTACCGACGGATATTAATTAATTTTATTTTATTTTATTTTTATTTTTAAATCCGTCGGTAATCCGTCGGTAATTTATATAATTTAATAAATATTTATTTTTTTCTGACGTCCGTCGGTAATTCGTCGGTAAATTTAATAATTTAATAAATATTTATTTTTTCTTTGATCATGTATGTGTGTATATATATATGTATATATGTATGTATGTACATGTACATAGGTGTTCATGTATGTATATACACATTTACGTATGTGATCATGAATTAATGTATATGTACACCATGTATAGTATGTATGTACATCATGTACATGTATGGTACGTGTATGTGATCATGTATGTATATACAAGTACGTATGTGATCATGTATGTATATACAAGTACGTATGTGATCATGTATAGTATGTATGTGATCATGAATGTATGTACATATGTGTTCATGTATGTATATACAAATGTATGTATGTGATCATGAATGTATGTACAACATGTATAGTATGTATGTACATCATGTACATGTATAGTACATATGTGATCATGTATGTATGTACATGTACATATGTGTTCATGTATGTATATACTATGTAATATGTATGTGTGTACATATGTGATCATCCAGATTTAAAGCCCAACTAAATCCATTAAAGCCCAACCAGATCCATTAACGCCCAACCGGATTCGTTTAAAGCCCAACCGGGTACGTTAAAACCTAACTGATCACATTTGGTCCCTGATCTAACCGGATTCGTTTAAAGCCCAGTTACTTCAGGGGTATTTTAGTCAATTTAAATACAATTTGATAAATTAATTAATAATTTTAAATATAATTTGATAAACTAATTAATTAATAATTAATTTATTAATTTTAATATTAAATAATAATTTATTTAATAATTTATTTAATAATTATAGTTTTAAATATAATTTTAATTTAAAAATAATTTATTTAATAAAAAACAATTATCCGTTGGAAATCCGTCGGTAATCACCGACGAATATAATCCGTCGGTAAATACCGACGGAAATTCCGTCGGAAATCCGTCGGTGAATGTCCGAAAATTCTTAAAAAAAATAGCGGGCTGAAAGCCCTAATTTCATCAGTTTCCCTCTCTCGTCTCTCACTCTGTCTCCCTCTCGTCTCTCGTCTCTCACTCTCATCTCCCTCTCACTCTCGATCACTCTCACTCTCACTCTCGTCTCCCTCTCAATCTCGATCCCTCTCACTCTCGTTTCACTGTCGACAGGTGTCGACCTCCACACCGGCGACCTCACCTCCACCGACGACCTCCATCCCCTCTGGCGATGGCCATCCCCTCCGGCGACCTCCTGATTTGGGTATGAATCTGTGTGTGTATGTTTGTTTGTGTATGAATGTATGTGTTTCAACAACTTATATATCAATTTCTATTTAAACCCATATATATCTTTATATCTTGATTTGTGTGTGTGTATGTATGAATCTGTGTGTGTGTGTTTGTTTGTGTATGAATATATGTGTTTCAACAACTTATATATCAATTTCTATTTAAACCCATATCTTTATATCCTTATTTATGTGTGTGTGTATGTATGAATCTGTGTGTGTGTATGTAATGAATATGTTGTGTTTTTTGTTAATGAATCTGTGTTTTTGTGTGTGTAGATTGAAATTGAGTGAAATTTGGTGTCGCTTCAGAGACATACACGTACACACAATCTACTCATGTCTTCTTGACGTGATTTAAGGTACCAAAATAATTTTAGACGTTATTCCTTAATTAATTTATGTTGTCATTTAATAGGAAAATTTGAGTATAGTAGTAATGGAATTATTTGATATTTGTTATGCTTGTAAACCCAAACCTTTTCGTTACGTTTGTTTCTCGTTATGTCTGTTTTTGGGATATATGACAACTATGGATAATTAAAATTATGAGAGTTTATTGTAGATTGAAATTGATATGAGTATATTGTAGATTGAAATTGATATGGGTATATATTGTAGATTGAAATTGATATGAGTTCTTTTAGCTTATGAAAACCATTGTTATGAGCACGAATATATCAAATGTTTTGGTATGATTTGGTTTGATAAACTTGTGATATTAATTAGTTGGGTTGTCATTTATTGGACAAACATTAGGTTGATAAATGGAGACATTTTGTATGATTTAGGATTTGATTATACTTGATTTTATTTATTTATTTTAGTTGGGTTGCCAATTGTTGGGCAAACATTAGGTTGATATATGGAAATATTCATTTTATAGCCGTTATGCTGCCAAAATTTTAAAAAACATATGTTTGACTTTCCAATAGTCAAACCATTACACTTAGAGTTTTAGAGTCATCCAAAACTCCTCTAAACCAATGGTTTGACTTTCAAGAAGGCAAACCATTATACATGTAGTGTTCAATAGACTTCTAACTTCATTGACACCTACGGTTTGACTTTTAAATAGTCAAACCATTACACGTAGGTTTTTTAAACTTTCCAAAACACCTTTCTTTGATTGTAACCTACGTTTTGACTTTCCAATAGTCAAACCATTACACTTAGAGTTTTAGAGTCATCCAAAACTCCTCTAAACCAATGGTTTGATTTTCAAGAAGGCAAACCATTACATGTAGTATTCAATAAACTTCTAACTTCATTGACACCTACGGTTTGACTTTTAAATAGTCAAACCATTACACGTAGGGTTTTTAAACTTTCAAAAACACCTTTCTTTGATTGTAACCTACGTTTTGACTTTCCAATGGTCAAACCATTACACTTAGAGTTTTAGAGTCATCCAAAACTCCTCTAAAGCAATGGTTTGACTTTCAAGAAGGCAAACCATTACATGTAGTGTTCAATAGACTTCTAACTTCATTGACACCTACGGTTTGACTTTTAAATAGTCAAACCATTACACGTAGGGTTTTTAAACTTTCCAAAACACCTTTCTTTGATTGTAACCTACGTTTTGACTTTCCAATAGTCAAACCATTACACTTAGAGTTTTAGAGTCATCCAAAGCTCCTCTAAACCTACGGTGTGACTTTTCAATAGTCAAACCATTACACCACCTCTATCTTGATTATGTCGATTAACTACTTCTTTCTTTGTTGTAGTAGTTGAATATGTCGACAGATAGAGGATGGATGTATAGAAAGAACGACAGTCGGGGGTTTCTTATCGTCGACTATATTGTTGCAATGGACAGTTTTTTGGACTATGCATATGTCAATGAAAGGACTGTTGAAAGGAAACCTACACGTGATGGGATAGTCCTTCGTATTAGATGCCCTTGTAAGAAGTGTCAAAACTTACGCTATAAAGAAAGGACTGATGTGAGGCTGCATTTTATTACCTACTAACAATTTAAGTTGTGTATTGTAGAGAGATACATGGGGCCGTGAGCCTACCAGCGACGAGGTTTGGGAGGCTACACACTGCACCAACAGGAAGCTTATTCCGAGTGCGACTGGTCCGTCCACGGATCCTCCGATCTACGTTTACCCAAAGGCGTCTCATATGGCGGTAAGTTCAATTATGCATGGCTCGATATTTGATTATTTTATAAGATCGATAGAAATTATAGCAAACTTAGTTTGGGCTGCCATTGTTGGGCAAACGATAGGATTGTTTTCATAAAAGCAGGTCATGGATATATGTTCAAATCACAGTTGAAATATTTCCTAATTTTCTATAGGTTAGTTGGCTTGACAATGTCTAATTTGGTAAACTATAGGATGCCTACCATCGGGTTAGGGAGGAGGAGTACCCGGACTTATCTCCCGGCACTGTACCTCCCAATGACACCGAGTTGTGGGAGCGTAGTGTCGGAGGACGGCGTAAGGGCCGTCTTTTTGGATGGGGGACCAGTCAGGATCCCTATTATGCTATGACCGGTTATTCAGGTGTCAGTTCGAGCGGGAGCACGCGTGACCGTCGCGATGAGGATGTATGCTTGTCAAATGGTGTTTAACATTGTTAATCATATATATGTTTGTTAAATGTTGTCTGACATTGTTCTATATATGTTTGTCAAATGTTGAATTTCAGTTGGACGAGCTGAGGCAGAGGTTAGAGAGAGAGGAAGCAGAGAGGATCCGAATGCAGGAGCGAATGGATAGAGATGAAGTAGAGAAGAAACATATGCAGGAACGAATTGCTCAGTTTGACGCGTTCATGATCAAGTTTAACAGTCAGAACCCCTTCCCCCCCCCCCCCCGTAGGATTACGTTTATGTATTTGTACATATTTTGAACACTTTTAGAATTAGTAATGTTTAAAAATTGGCAGGTTTTGTATGGGATAAAAAACTGGAAATTTTTAAATTTTAATTATTTTTTTTTAAAAAAATTTAAATTACCGACGGATAGACCGTCGGTAATCCGTCGGAAAGTATTTTTTTAATTTAATTTTTATTTAATAAATAACCGTCGGAAATCCGTCGCTAAATCCGTCGGAAATAATCCGTCGGAAATTTTCCGTCAGTAATCCGTCGCTAAAAGAAGACCGTCGGTGATCCGTCGGAAATAACATAACCGTCGGAGATCCGTCGGAAAATGTGACTGTCGGTGATCCGTCGGTGATCCGTCGCCGACCACCTTTTTTCCGACGGCCATTTACCGACGGATCACCAACGGATTTACACTTTACCGACGGATCAGCGACGGAATAATCCGTCGGTGATAAGCCTCTGTTTTGTAGTGTTAGAGTTGTTTCCACCTCTAACATTTTCATTATTGATCTCGGGAATTTTCTTTGTCCCAACATATCTGGTGTAGTTGTTTGAAAGAATCTTGTTGTGTCTCTCAACCACTTGCAGTAGGTTGATGAGTTTGTCTAAAGGTTACATTTCAACTTATATTGGTTCATTAATATTTATTTATATATGAAAGGGAAATCATGTTAGTAATCATGTCATCTTATGTGAGTTCCTTGCCATATAGATTGAGACGCGTTTAGGACATAATATTTCTTTGTTGAAATCAGTTATCTTTTTGTAATCGAGTAAGGGGCTGTTTGTTAACCTCTTAATGGTTCTATTAAGAGGCAACCTCTGAATCACTAAGAGGTGAATCTTGTTTGGCAAAGAAAAGGTTTGCCTCTTAATGGTTCCAAAACCCTCTGAATGATTTTGTATCTTGACCACCCCTTAACCATTAAGAGTCCTGATTTCATTCTGAACCATTAAAAAAACAACCTAATTTCATTTTTCACTATATTATAAGAGCCTCTTAATCATTCTGACCACTTAATCATTCTGCACTAAACCATTCAGCAACTGCCAAACAACCCCTAAGTGGGTTTCACTCCACTGTACTATTAGTTTGGGAAGTATATATATTCATGAATACTCTCGATTCTCCTTTTCGGGGCATCCCACAATTCTTTGGAGGTTTCTAGTAAAGGTATTTCTATGAAAGTTATGATTTATACGTCGTCTCGAAACATATGTGTATTTGCTTGTACTTTTTCAAAAAGTTAGTTTTAGGGTCAATAAGGAGTTGATGGACTTTAGGTATATTCTTGTACTTTTCCAACAAAAGTAGTTTTTACATTGAATATTCATGTTTGTACTCAATTTCTTTTGAGTTTAGGACATTGAATCACGGATGAGTTGTTCTAACCATTTACGTATATAAGGGATAATGTATGATTTTATAAAACAATGAATCACGGGCTATAATCATTATATTATGTATGAAATTTCATTATCATAATAATATTTTATTATTGTATACTTACATTTTGTTGATAATACTTCATCAATATTTCAATTTGCAAAAAGAAATCACTCGATCTATTGGATTTCCAAGGGAATCACATGGATTTCTTAAGTCCCTACAAACCTTAAGGCTATTTACACCCGTTTGACAAAATCCAATCTATATTTTGCGATTTATTTAATTTGAAAATAACATTGTTAATTATAGAGATTTTGGCATTAAGCCAAAATGAATATGAGTTTGGCATATGAAACCAATTTCAATGTTTTAATACCTTAATAGTGTTTTAAGAGATTTTGTTTTGTAATAAAACCAAAAATTTACTTGTAGTGTCTTAATAGTATTTGGGGAGCTTTTGATAAGATACCAAAATATGGGGGTTGGAAGTGTAACTTCCAAAATTTAATTACAGAATTAAGAATTATGATTTACAAGCAGATACTCAAGATAAACATTTAAATTTATATATTAAATTTTATAAAACATTCAATGTCAAAATGAATAAACTACAAAATATTTTAACAATTATATGATTCTTAATCGCAAATATGACTACTAAGAATTCAAGGAACTTTAAATATACTTAAATACTAATATAATATTTGAATATTACAATATAAATAATAGGAACGTATTTACATATCTATATATAGTTGGTTTAAAATAGCAACTAGAATATTAAATAACCCATATCATTGAATTAAATAAATTATCATATCTTAAATTAACTTGTTATAAAACAAACATATATGATAAAAGTGTATATTTTAGGAATATTTAAACAAATATATAAATTATTTGATCAACCAAAATAAAATAATAATGAATTTATAAATTGACATACATATAGAAGATTTCAAAAAGGATAATAATGACATTAGAAATCCATGATGTTTCAAAATAAAAAAACGTTTTATGTGCATCATTATAAACCATTTTTTTTTTTTGAACGGCCATTATAAACCATATTGATTTTGGCTTCTTTTTTTCTCCGCCATGATCAATTGAACAAAAATAAAGGTTTTCTCTTTTTTCTTTTTTTTTCTTTTTCAATCCGTTTACGAGGTGTTTAATCACAAAACAAATAAACTAAGGTATTTAAACAAATTAGTAGATATTTCACAATATTAATTAAGCATATATTTTAAACATGAAACCATAGATGTGCAATAACATAATGTTAATCGGTTTACCAGGGTATCAAAAGTTCATTAGGATATTAAATGTAAAAAAATTGAAAGTATACATGATTCAATTGATGGAGTAGTAGCATAACAAGGCAATATCTTGATTATCTCATAGCAAAAACAATGATTTATGTTTGGCGCCGGATTTGATAATCTTCATATATAGAACGTACGTGCTCAAATCGATAGCAATACCGTAGAAACCCTAACTTTACTCTGTAAAATTATCTTAGTCGAGCAACGTGCTGATAACGTGTTGTAGAACAATCAATATAGAGAGAATAACAATATGACAGATAGAAGAAGTATGTAATTCTCATTAATCATAAGACCTTTAAATAGGAAGAAGTTTACAAAAGAAAATGAAACCTTTACTATGATAAATTCTAATATTAGGAAAATATTATGTCAATCACTTCCTTTTGATGATAACACATAATCCTTAAAAAAACGCTTTGTTTCAATAAACCTAGTTATTATAATATCGAAGCTAGGTTAGGTTTTCCCCTCATTGTACCGTGGATATACCCAAAACCAAGAGATATAATGTTATAAATTAACCCACTTTAATTGTTAATAGAAAGAAAAGAATTGGACACATTTCCTTTGGATAAGAAAGAAAAATAATTTTAAAAGAGGAGGGTGATGATACATATAGGGTTGGATTTCGGTGAGAAGTTAAGTTAACGGTAAAAATCGTGAGAAATGGTTATCAACTATTGGATGAGAAATAAAAACACATTAGGATGAGATGTACCGATAGGGGTGTTCATGGTTTAGTTTGCTCGGTTAGTAAGAAAAATGTGAACCAAACCGCATGAGGCGGATACCTGATTACCCGAACCGAAACCGAAACCGAACCGAAGTTAGTCGGTTACCCGCGATTCGGTTCATGGTTACCCGAATTTATAAGAAAATATTATTTGTAATATAAAAATTAATACCAAAATAGAAAATTTAAACCAATTACATAACAAATATATAAAAATAATCCAAGAAAAAGAAATTGAAATAAGTTTTATTGTTTAAAAATATCCAAGTAATATTAAGTTGATGACTATTTAAAAATTAAATAGTTACTATTAAATATAATATTATTAATTGTACTATATATATATATATATATATCGGTTCGGATCGGTTACCCACGGATACCTATAATTTAAAACCGAAACCGACTAGGGAATACTCGCGGATCAAACGGTTCAGCTCGGTTTCTTGGTTTTCCGGTTTTTTTTTAACACCCCTATACACCGAGGTAAGATGCACCAAGATGTACCAGATCAATTTTTTCTAAGCCGCAATTCATGGGCAGACTTGAGATTAAAAGAGATCAATGATTCAGATCCACTTCTCACGCTTCTCACAGTTAACTCAACTTCTCACACGATCCTTCGTCGTGCTATATATGGGATAAAAATATATAACATTCTGTGTACCAAAAACATGAAGTGCTTTGTTACTCGTAAATTAATAAGTTGTCGGTAATTCATTACGATATATATAGCCTACAATCGTTTTAAGCATTTTGGTATGTATATATAGCTAGACATCTCTATTCTAATTAATTATAGTACGTAGTTAGTTTATAGTCAAGCTAGACGTATGAATCATTCTTTTTAGAAACAGTACGTACTTGTCATCTTATGTAATACTTAAAATGTGTAAGATTTGTGTTTCCCGTCTTTATTGATACACATGTAGAGGTAGGTTCAAACAATAAACTAAATATTTTACGAGAAGGTGATAAGTGTGATGTCATATATGATACACAAGTTTAATCATATATGATTAGACACATGTTACATTGGTAATACATAGACGTTTAATATCACACTTCTTGTTAAATGTTTAACTTCTCGTATGATTCTTCCTCGATATATATATATATATATATTAATATTAAAATTAAAATATATACTATACACACCACGAGTTCCACTATTTTATGAGAAGTGGACGATTGTAGGTTGGGCAACAATGAAAATGATGATATAATCGATAGACATGGCCACCCTATCAATCACCACTTTCATGCTACACCCTTTCTCAGCCACAAGTCTTCGCTTCTCCCGCACTTCAATATATATTTTTCAAGATTAAAAAACACAAATTTCAGACAGTGGAACAATTAATCCACGTGTTATGTATATTTGTGATAGAGAGAGAAAGAGAGAGAGAGAGAGTTATTCAAAAGAGTGGAATATCAAATTTTATCATTCACTAATGTTAATAATGATAAATCCATATATATGTCCACCATTTCACCCACCCACCCAAACACAAGTATAAATACACCCATGGCTTCCATTCATTTTCCCACATTCACTAGCCAAGCAATATATAATACCCACAACAGAAACCCAAGTTATTCATTTGACTTCAAATATGGCGAAACTGAAGGCATTGAGTCTGGCTAGTTTGCTTGTAGTTTCCACTTTGATCATGGTGTCCGAGAGTCGTGTGGCAAGAAAGGACTTGGGGTTGGATTTGGGTGGGATAGGTATAGGTATAGGTACTGGAATCGGGATTGGCCTTGGAGGTAGCGGTTCAGGGTCAGGTGCAGGTGCAGGCTCATCAGGGTCTAGTTCCTCCTCCAGCTCGAGCTCTAGTTCTAGTTCTAGTTCCGGGTCTGGAGGAGGAGACTCAGAAGCTGGCTCCTCGGCTGGTTCTTCTGCTGGCTCTAGGGCTGGATCTGGTTCAGGAGGACGTGGGAGGGGAGGTGGTGGTGGTGGTGGTGGTGGTGGCGGTGGAGGAGGTGGTGGTGGACGTGGACGTGGAGGAGGATCTGGTGAGGGTTCAGGTGAAGGAAGTGGGTATGGGTCCGGGCATGGAGGTGGTGGAGATCGCAAATAAGCAAGCAAATACCGTCGTTTAATTCCTTGGAAGGTTAATTTATGGTGAATAAGTTATGCATGCATGGATGGTTGATAAGTGGATACTTGTGTATTACGTAACTTTCAATTTATATGTCATTTTAGTATAACAAAAAGTGTTAATGTGTGTTATGTCTGTTGCTCCAATGAAATATATATTTAGTTTTCTTTAAGAGTGTTATATACTTTTAGTTTTCTATAAGAGTGTTGTATATTTTGGACTAATTATATGTGTACATGGGTAGGTTGAAATGGAAATCACATTTTCATTGTGAATATAAGGACAAATTTTGGTAATTGATCAAAATTTAGAAAATTAATCAATGATTAAAACATAAAATAGTTAATTTAGAAGTGGTTATGGGTAACTAATATTTTAATTAAATAAATTACATCAAAAAACGAGCATTTTATTCTCTTCCATTTGACATCTATTTCAATATAGTTTTTTTATTATCGTTTTTTTACGTAGAATGATATATATGTGTAATATCCATCATGAATATTTATGTACATTCATATCTTTATTCATGATGATATACAACTTAGTATAATATTTATCATGGATACTTAATTATGCATTTTCACGTGTATTCAACAAATCTTCAATATTCATACCTCACTGTGACATTCATCATTAATATACATTTTTAATATAACATTCATCATGAATATTTATATATGTTCACGTGCATACAACAACTTTTCAACATTCATACATCAGTATGATATTTATCATGAATATACATTTTCACTATAACATTAATCATGAATATACATATTATTCATCATGAGTATTTATAAATGTTCACGTGTATACAACAACTTTTCAACATTCATAGATCAGTATGATATTCGTTATGAATATATACATTTTCACTATAACATTCATCATCAATATACACATTATTCATCATGAATATTTATAAATGATCATGTGTATACTATAACTCTCTAATATTTATATTAGTATGATATTTATCATAAATATTAGTTTTCACCATAACATTCATTATGAATATACATATCATTCATCATGAATATACAACAGTTTCAACTCTACATAATCTAGTTTTTCTTTCTTTTTCTTTATTGGGTTCTCAATGATCTCGATGAGTTTCCCAATTCGTCTTGATAGATTTCCCGATTCATCCCGATAAAGTTAAAAGTGGTAGGTTATGGTTTTACACAAACAAACACATAATAAATTAATCAATAGGTTCTCAATCGGTCTTGATGAAAAATGAAGATGTTATGTTATGATTTTAATACAGCCACAAATCAAGTCAATTGATGGGTTTTTTAGTAGTCTCGATTGGTGTCGATCTGTCCCCCGATTCGTCTCGATAAAAGCTACAAGTGGTAGCCTATGGTTTTA
The DNA here is from genome assembly GCA_954870635.1 of Arctium minus. Classification (NCBI taxonomy): domain Eukaryota; kingdom Viridiplantae; phylum Streptophyta; class Magnoliopsida; order Asterales; family Asteraceae; genus Arctium; species Arctium minus. Next base: position 161,800,981 of record OX941080.1, read on the forward strand.
CACGCACAAACATATAATAGGTCAATCAATATGTTCTCGATGGAATAAAAAGGTGGTAGGATATGGTTTAATACACATAAAAACACAAGTCAATGAATGGATTATCGACCTTTCTCGATCGGTCTCGATAGGTTTTTGCTCAATCTCGATGGGTTCTCAATTGGTCTCTATAGGTATTGGGTTACGGTAATGAAGAACGTTATGCCCTACAACGTTGAAGAAATTGTTGAAGAAGGTGATGTCAAGTTACATATATATTTATTGTGTCGAGATGTTGTACACAATTAAACCTACATAAATATTCATAATGAATATAACACACATATATAGCATTTACCGTAAAAAAACATTTAAAACGAAAAAAAAACTATATTGAGATGGTGTCATATTGAAAAACATGATTTTTTTTATGTAATTTGTTTGATTAAAATATTATTAAATTTTAAAATAATTTATTTTAAACTTTAAGGGGATAAAAGTTTTTTATTAAAAAAAAGTCAAAAAAGGTAGGAGTGAAATTATTACTAACTTCCTTTTTACCCCAAATAATCTTAATTAATAATTTTAATCAGAAACTCTATTTAGTGTGAGTTATTGGATCAATAGAGATGAATGACCGAGATCAGTCCTCGTGTTTATATATATATATATATATATATAGGGAGAGGTTCATTTGAGAAATGGTAAATATATGAGAAATAGAGAAGTAATCTTAGTCATTCATCTGGTCAACATTTGCGGCTTTGACCGCGAAACACTGGATAATTCCTTGTGTGGTCTATAGAAGGTAGAGGGGTAATTTCGTAAAATACACGGGATGAGTTCATATATGAATCTGTATGAATCACAAAAATTCATATATGAATCTGTTAATTAGGGCAACTGATTCATATATGAATCTTTGTAATTCATACAGATTCATATATGAATCTTTGTGATTCATCATACAGGTTCATATATGAATCTTTGTGATTCATACAGATTCATATATGAATCACAAAGGTTTATATATGAATCTGTTAGTTAGTTCAACTTATTCATATATGAATCAGTTAAAAGAGTTCAGTTGTGAATTGCACTGGTTCATATATGAACATATAGTTCATATGTGAATTATACATGTTCATATATGAACACAGCCCGTGTGTTTTGTAAAATTTACGAAATTGTCCTTCTATTTTTAGGATAGCCGCAACTTTTGACCAGTCAAAGTCGTAACTTTTGACCGGTCAAAGCCGCAATATTTGACTAGTCAAATCCGATCTTGACCATATGAATGGCTAGGATTACTTCTCTATTTCTCATATATTTACCATTTCTCAAATGAACCAAACACTATATATATATATATATATAGGAAAGTTCAAATGAAACTAAATTTTTATTTTGCACGTGAGGACGAATTTCGACCTTTCCATCTCTATTGATCCAACAACTCATGTTAAATAGGGTTTTTAATTAAAATTATTAATTAAGATAATTAGAGATAAAAATGGAAGATAATTTAAACTCACGCCTCATATTTGACTTTTTATTTTCTTTTTTAATTAAAAACTTTTATCCACTTAAAGTTTAAAATAAATTATCTTAAAAACTACTAATATTTTAATCAAACAAATTAAATCAAAAAAACGAGATTTCGTGCTCTTCGATATGACATCTATCTCGATATACTTTTTTTGTTTTACCCTTTTTAACGTGAAATGTTATAATGTGTTATATTCATTATGAAAATATTTATGTACGTTCAAATGTGTACAACACCTCGACACCGTAAATGTAACACCCTCAAATTTGAAAACAAAATGACTAATTTAAAATTTTCGAATAAACATCAAATAAAGAATATATTCCTTTATAGTTGCCAACCGTCGATTTCCTACAACGGTAATCTAGGATTTAACATCAACGGTGAGGGATGTCATCTCCCTTCACCCTCACTTGGTGGTATCCTGAACGTAGATCGATCTTCGAAAAGCAACCCGCTCACTGTAGTTGATCAAACAGATCGTCGATCCTCGGGAGCGGATACTTATTCTTTATTGTTGCCTTATTCAGTTCACGGTAGTCGATACACATTCTCATGGTACCAACTTTCTTCTTGACAAACAAGACCGGAGCTCCCCAAGTTGACGGCTCAGTCTTATAAAACCCTTCTCTAGAAGCTCTTGGAGTTGAGCCATCATTCTTGTATTTCAGATGGTGCCAACCGGTAAGGGGCTCGAGCAATCGAAGCCGCTCCCGGAACAAGGTCAATCCGAAACTCTACTTAACGATCGAGTGGCAAACCGGGCAAGTCATCTGGGAAGACGTCGGTAAACTCACGTACCACCTTCACATCCTCAAGTTTCTTCATCTCAAGCTTAACATCTATCACGTATGCTAGAAAGGATGAACATCCCTTTACTACACATTTTCGTGCTTTAGCCATGGTGATAATTGCTACATCACCCTTTCTTCTTTCGCCACAGATCACCACCATCTCACTACTCGAAATGGGTAGTCGAATCAACTTCTTGGAGCACACAATCTCGGCTTGGTTCTCCGCTAGCCAATCCATTCCAACTACTATATCGAACCTGCCGATCAACATGGGCATCAAGTTGATTGAGAATTTCTTCCCTTCAACATCAAGTGTGCAACCATTCAAAATATCGCGAATCACTACTTGACCACCATTCGATATTTCTACCACTAAAGCGTCTTCTAAACTACTAGTGGGCATGACAAGTTTACGATATAAAGCATCGAATACAAAAGAGAAATCAACACCAAAATCAAAAAGCACACGAGCAGGTACGAAGTTTAGGAGAAACGTACGCGATACCAAGTCGGTGGATGCCTTAGCCTCATCATTCGTCATCTGAAAAGCTCGGCCCGGAACCCTAGGAGGGTTCTCCTTCTTCTCCGGGGCATTCCCCGTCTTCTATTTCGTACAATTCTTCCAAAAATGTCCTAGCATCTTGCATTCGAAACAGACGATTCCCTTCACCGGAAAATCTCTTGTAGCATGATCAGGATTCCCACACTTGGCACATGAGGTAGGGTTAGAGTTACAGTTATCGTGGTGCTTGTTTCGACATCTTGGGCACCATCGCGCCTCTCGGCGGTTATCAAAACTTCTTCCCCTGTTGGATGGTCTTGGCCTCTTGAGAGGCCCGGGGTTGTTCTCCCACTTCCTCTTGTCTCCTACCACATACTTCTCTTCTTTATCCCTGACGTAAACATCCTCCATAATTTGAGCCTTTTCAATCGTCTCACGGAGAGTCGTGGCTCGAGAATTACGGACCATTGACATCATGTCCGCCGGTAGGCCCTTGAGGTAGGCCTTGATCTGCTCTTTCTCAGTCAGGGCCACATGCCCCACCATACCCAACTTCTCCATAAATCGTCGGGTATACTCCCTCACCGACAAACTCCAAGGCCCTTTCATCTTCAATGCGGTCCAAGGCCCTTTCATTGCAGTACTCCTCCAATACTTTCTTCTTGAATTCGGCCCAAGACTGTTGAACCAGAACAGTAGAGGAGAGGGTGGACTTGGTGACGTTCCACCTGGTGAGTGTCGGGCCTCAAATCATTTGGGAGCCAAATCTCACTTTTTGACCCTCCTCGCATTAAGACGAGTCGAAGGCCTGCTCGATCTCTTGTATCCAGTTCATGCAAGCAACTGGATCCTTAGACCCAGAGAACTATGGTGGCTTACTGCACAAGAAGTACTTGTAGGAGCAAGCCCTCATACCTTGCCTCATATCATTAGTCATCGGCTCCTCGGTTGGGTTGCCTCCGGATCCAACCACCACAACGTTCTCCACAACCGTTCATTTCTACGATTGTTCACGCCACAATTTTCGATCACTTTCAAAAGAAACTCTTGCTGCTTGGGCATAGCCTCATTCATCAACAGCATTAAATTGGCCACCATATCAGATTGAGGGGTCACTTCGCGAATGATCGGGTTAGACGAGGCGAGCTCAACCCTTGGTATAACCTCCGGTCCTCCGCCCAACAACGGCGGTATGGTTGGACGAGTAGCGACTTCAATCCTCTCCGGTTGATCAGTCGTTGAAGCGGTCGCCTCGACCCCGTCAACGCGTGTACGCGGTCTACCACGTGTACTAACCATCCTTAATCTGCCACCACAAACGAGAATGGGGGTAAGAAATAGATTATAAGAATTTAAACACAAGGAAACATACTAATACATTCCTCAATCATCATAACAATAGTACGTCAAGCACACTCACATAACAATACGTTCATAATAGCATTAGCTAAGTGAAATTATGAACATATTCTACACAAGAAGTCTCGTTACCATCATCATAATTTTCAATTAGTGTACTTCCGTTGACTTCTAAGACCGTCCTATCTTAGAAATTCTACCCAATCTCACAATCATAACTTAATAAACTTAGTCTAAATCTAGACATCTTATTTTCATGCCTAGTTCACTTAGACTAGAGCTCTGATACCAACTTGTAACACCCTAAAAATAGGATCGATTTAAAACTTGAAATTTTTGCAATATAACGTTTATAAATAAAGGAAACCACCCAACAAGGGGAAAGAGTAGCGTTTACAAAACCTGTAAATGAATATGGGAATTAACAACAATCTAATCTAAATCATATCTATCTAGATTATATCGGTTGTCAACCTAAAATTCCCATAATACTATTTTCATTTGTATGTTTTGCCTCCAATATAACTATCACCAAAAATGCCACCATGACTCATCGCTCTTCCCTCAAACCTTGGGCGACCCACCGCTAAGGGAACCTGTTATACACGTCATTTGAGAAAAAGTTTTAGGATTAACGCCTAGTGAGAACAAACAATTTATATAAATAATTTGTAAATGCTTGGGAGTACAATCAAATAAGCTTCCAATGGGTTGGATAAATAAAGTGCAACACCAACCACATAAGAACCTTTCGGTCCAAAAACATCTTACGATGATGGGGAAGACTCGGTTTCCAAGGATCATGGTAGAACACAAAAGCAAGCCACTTTCCAATTTATTGAGCTCATCATACTAGGATCAAGGCCACGAACTCACCGGCTCGTACTCAGATGTGGGGGACGACACCCAATGATCCTAATTATGCTCATTCGCTAGGATTTACATTTACGACCCATGGCTAGTATCCGATCCTACATAACCGTACCAAGTTGCCTTTCGAGGGTTCAATGTCTCAACTAGTTATAAACGGGAATTATCCCAAAATTAAGCCCACTCTATACCTATGGATCCACTAGTAATAGTCTAAGGCTTGTCAGATTTACCTTTGTGACCAAAACTATAATCACACATATAGTTCATGTAAACATTCCCAAAATAGTTTACTTGTTTTCACAAGAATAGATTTTCCAACTGTTATAATTTTGGCAATAATCACCACTGAAACCAACGACCATCCATATGTTCTATTTTTCCTAACAACACTTTTATCAAGTAAATCCCAAGATATATGAAATCATAAATATGGACCAAAATGCGTTTATTTAGGTATTTAACCTCAAAGGTGTAAAATAAAGCACATTTTATAAATCAAAACATAGTATACTTCATCATATCACAAAATGGTATAAAACTCCAAAAATCTCTAAAATGCTAAGTTAGGTCAAAATCATTTTAAACAAGAATAAATGACAAGGAGATGATTTAGAGTTTAAAATCATGGTTTTAACATGCATAAGGTTTTAAAGGTTAAAAATGTACTCACAGTATGCGTTTTAGGTCAAAACCCTAGAAATTTCCAACTTAGAAATGGAGATGGTGGGGAGTGAAAGATCCCTTCTTCTTCTAGATCACCAACCTTAATGATATCACCAACCAAGAAAGTTGAGGTAGATAAGCTTTTCAATGAACCCTAGGATGACATAAATGTGGGGGGAGAAAGTAGAGAGTTTTTGAGAAGTGGGTAAGGAGTTTATGAGGTTGGGGCCGGTTTCTTTATTTTAAAAGTGAACAGTGGTATCGCGCGGATGATGGTGTGACTCGACTCGCGCGGAGAGGTGCCGAGCTCTGGAGTCGCACAGGGGCAGAGCCTCGCGAGGATGATGGCGCGGTTCGAGTCGTGCGGAGCACTATTGACACTTTCGTCTTTTTTTTCGGCTACCTCGCTCAACATCCACTTAAGACAGAAACTCTAGGTAAGACCAAGAACTAAAACTACACTACGAGCGATATAAAAATTTAAGGCAATATTTTGCTTACCCAAAATTCGGGGTGTTACATTACATGACTCCAAAAGAATGTCAAACACTCTCAAAACATGTAATTTATAAATAAATATGCCTCAAATGCATATAACACCAAAAGCCCAACATAGAGCGAAATAAACCGGACTAACGTCCCCACGACTCTTTTAAGTCAAACCTGAGCCGCAAGATTAAAAACTCAATCGACCATTAAATAAACGTCATTAAAATAGTAAAACGCATTGAACCGATGTTTATACAAAGACATGCTCCAAACGCATGATTAACTTAAAAAATCATAATTGTTGGTATAAATCATTTTTCAATTAAGACCATACCATTCATATTTCCAGAATGTCCAATAACACAACGATATGCAATTTCCAAAACAAATATACTAAAAATGCATTTATCACCAAATAATCTTCATTTATATGATAAATTATACAAAGAACTTATACTTATGATTTATTTGTCAAAATACTCAAATATAACTAATACAAGTATTTTTAAGAATTATTAACCCAATATGAAAATCTTACCAAATAACCCTCATATTCGATAAATATCAAGTAAAATACGTTAATACTTCAAAATATACATTTTTGGCATGTACATAGTTTTCACAAAGCAAACTTGAACTCGCCTTGCTAGATTTAGGCTAAATCTAGGTTTTACCCCAAATCTTTAGCTTCCTTTGGTGAAGATCCATCAACACCCACCTCTTGAAACTTTATCTAGGTCACAACCAAAGCCTAGATATGTACCAAAAGTACATTAGTTAGAGCAAGGTTTAGTTGGAGATCACGGTATACAAACGGTAGTAGCATTATCCACCACGGAAGCCGAGTTAATCGCAGCGGTATAGGCGGTTAAAGAATCCTTATACTTGTAGCATCTATTAGAAGATTTGGGATTAAAGAAAGAAAGTGTGGAGGTTCAATGTGATAGTCAAAGTGCCATTCACTTGGCGGAAAACTTGGCCTTTAGTTCGATAACCAAGCATATCCAAGTGAGGGAGTCATTCTTGGTGGCTCTACATGAAGAAAAGTAGGTATCTTTGAAGAAGATCCACACAAATGACAATGTCGTCGATATGTTCACCAAATCATTGCCAATAAACAAGTTCGAGCATTGTTCGAACCTAATCCAACTTAAGAGGTGCTAGGTACCTTCAGGCACTTCGGGAAGAGGAGGACATCGAAACTAAGGGGAACAATGATCTAATGTCTTGGCATATAAAGTTGACACTTTATTGACAATAGGTGATGGCCAAGCCAAAGCTCATTGTTAGTAAAGTCAAACTTGTCCCGAGACTCGTTCAAACCTCATCTTGATAAAAAGGCAATTGTTTTGTATCAAGGTGGAGTAATGAAAATTGTGATACAAAACATGAGAATGCAAAAGAGAAAGTTCTAAAGTTTCTGACACGGCCGCACCATATATTCACGCATGGGCGCGTATAATGTAACTTTTCAAACAAAAGCTTTTGGTTGTTTTGACGCGGTCGCACATTATGATCGACAACGGGCTTGCATAATGTTATTTTGCAAACAGAAAGTTATGGGTGTTTTCACACGGCCGCACTTTATGATCAAGCGCGGACAGGTGTACTGTTATTTTGTGAAACATAAAATTTTGGGTCTTTAGGCACGACCGCACCTTACAATTCGTCATGGCCGTGCGCAACAATAAGGATGAATTTCCCAACTTTTAGTATTGAGATCAAATTAGGATTCCACCTAAGGATGTAAATGAGTCGACTTTTAACGAGCTACTCGAGCTCGATGAGCTTAATTATTCTCAAGCTCGAGTCGATCTCGAGTACAAATTAAAACTCGTTTAACTTAACAAGCCGAGATTTATAACACCAATGTTCGACTCGGATTGTTCGAAAACTCGATTCAATTTTTTGAGTCGAGTCGAGCCGATCCGAGCCATTCGAGCATACCCTTTTTCGAGCCAAACATGCTCATATATTTATTAGTCATACAATAAAAATATAAAAATTATCGAGCTTAACCCAATAAACGAATTAATCAATCGCGAGTTTAAACCCATAAACGAGCATCGAGCTCGAGCTCGATAACTCAAAAATATTCGAGTTCGAGTCGAGCTCGAGCCCAATATTAATTTTTTGAGCCCGACTCGATTAATCTACTACTCGACTCGACTTGTTTACACCCCTAAATTTCCACCTATGGATTAGTATAAATAAACCTATTGAGTTCCATCATGATATATAGAGAACGAATTTGAGAGCCTAGAAGCCCTAGTTTGAGTAGAGAAAGTTATACACAAGTAAATGTCCAGTTTGTAATTTTCTATTTGGTGTTTTGGTGTTCATCAATAAAAGTTCCTCCTCTTCCCTGTGGGCGTACATCACCATACCGAAGGTGGAACTTCAAAGTTCTTTGGTTGATAGATCTTTGTGATTTCGATCCTATTTGTTATCCGCATTCGTTGTTGGTTGGCATCACATTTTTTATTGTCATTGATTAAAGTTTATTACTTATCTTGTTTTTGGGACCTTTGTGGTGCTCAAAACACCAACATATGTGGTCGGGGGTCACACCATTCTTTTATATATATATATAGGATTGGGTTCCAGTGCGAGGTTGAGGTTAACGTGAGAAGCGTGACAAGTGGTTATCAACTGTTGGATGAGAAATGGATCCACATTAGGATGAGATGTTGTAACACCCGTGATTTTGGTGAATCCTTAATTTACACCTCTCTGGTTAATCTGTAATTATAAGTCTTACCTGGGATGTGCTTGTGGATTTTGGGTTTTGGATCGAGAACACATCACGTCAAAAATTCGTATTTTTAGCCTTCGGTATGCCCTGGGCAACTGTTCCCGCGATTGTGACAGGAGGTTACTCTTGCGGGGCACAATCGCGGCCCCTGACCAAGAGGAGTGTGGGTTGGGCGACCATGCCCGCGATTATTACAGGATGTCACTCTCGCATGGCATTGTCTTGGGACATGTACCGTGGGTGGGGGAAGCTGCGCTACTGTGCCCGCAATTGTGACAAAGTCTCACTCTCGTCGGGCACTATCGCCGACGAGGGTCACACTGCATTAAATACTTTTTTTTCCAGCCAATCCTCTCATTTCTCATCTTAAACCTCTTCCTTTCTCTCCCAAATCGATCCCCCACCTTCTCTCATGAACCCTAACTCATTTTTGGGGGTTTTTCTCCTAAAATCTAGTGCTTCTTCATCATCTATGATAGTGGTTTCATCCCTTGATGCAAGATCAAGATTTCTCCTCCTACACTAGAGATTTTTAAGGTTTATTAGGTTTTACTCAAAACATAAGTGGTAAGTTCATCCCTCTCTTTTCTAACACTTTAATCAGGTTATAAATACCCTATTGATGACTTCCTAGTGTTTATATTTCTCAAATTTTGGTCAAAATGGAGATTTTGGTATAAGATGTTTGGGGAATGATTCTAAGCACTTGGATATGTGTATTTACGTTTGGAACTTGTGGATCTAGTTTTTTGGAAGGATTTTCTTGTGGATTCAAGTTTCTTCAAGGAAGCTCAAACTGGGAAAAAAATCTAGATTTAGTATTAATCTAGCAAGGTGAGTTCAAGTTGATTTGTGAAAACATTGTACATGCCAAAAATGTTTATTTTAAAGTGTTTATGTGTTTTACATGAAATTATCAATTGCTGAGCTATTTGGTGGGTTTTGATTATTTGAAGTGTTTAACTTTATAAACCTTGTAAAACACCCACAGTTGGGATTTTGGGCGATTTGATAAATAAATCATAAATTAAAGTATTTTGATGATTTATTGTATGAATGGAGGTTATTTGGTCAAAATGCACTTATGTATAGTTTATGTAATGTGACGTGTTGAAAATACGAATGTGCGAGTCATTTGATTTTAGTCATTCCTGACTCTGTGAACGTCTTATAAATTGTAAACCTTTTTGGTTTTAGGCCGAAGGCCAATTGTGATTTGAGAGACAAAGATTTTAAAAAAAGATGTAATTTGGTTTATGTAACCATATTGGCTCACGTATTATAGCCAAACTTTATTATGCTTTTTTTAGGCTTGATTTATACTCAGATAAGTCATTGGGTATTTGTTCAGTTTTAGTATCTCGATAAGGAGCATTGGACGTATGGTGTACTTAGTTGCATCTTATTTGAGAGTTACATGTTTTGAATGCGTTAATTCATTTGTTGGAGTCATGTAACGTTTTAGACTGTAATTAGGAACTTTATCCCTGTTTTGGAACTGAAAATATTTATGGTTAATGGGGATTCGAGGTATAGAACGTGGGTGGTTGAATTCGATGACCATGTAACCTTTAGCGAAGGAGTCGAGGTATAGATCGTGGGTGGTTGAACTCGATGTTCGTATAATCTAGTCTGTCAATTCAACGTGGAATTTTGGTGTCCATGTTTGAGTCTAGTGAGTGGTCCCCAAGTCATGTTTTTATGTAAGCTTGCGGTGGTGCTCTTGGAGAGTCGTATACGGAGCTAAGTCTTGCGGTGGTGCCCATGGTGAGCCGGATATGGAGACTTGTAACTTTTGTGGTGACACTCATCTAGAGGTCGAGTAGACACTAGGGTCATTTGGGTATCTTATGGTGGTTGCTCAGAGGAGCCGTATACGGGGATCCATAGACCTATGTGAATCTCGGGAACGTTGATAAGTGGCTTAACTTTGTGTGCCCGCCACATTCGATGGAATCGGGTCTCCCCCGTCACCGAAAGGTGTTGTTTTGGGTATTGAGTTTTAGTATCCATGTTTTCGGTGACGTTTATATATATGGATTATTATCCATGATTTATGGGTTGATTATTAAGTCTCACACGTGTTTTGGGTGTTTCGTGATATAAAGTTTAATTCATCCTTTCATAAATCGGGAGTTCGGTTTCTACTCTCGCTTTGAGTGAACAAACCCTAGAAGAGAGCTTGAGAGAATAATATAATAGGAGACTTGAACTTCAAGCACTAACTCTTAACCACAATCACCAACCTAAATCAAACCCATAAATGCATATAAGATGACTATTTGGTAGAATTAAATGAAAAGGAAGTGAAACCCTACCTTATGACCCTTCTCAAAATCGCCTTCAAAGGGTTCCAAGATGAGAAATGGGAGAAAAGGGGAGAAATCACGACTTTACATCAGCTGAGCTTCCCCGCGGCCTTGGCCGCGACTCTGAGGCCGCGCCGCAGGCCGCTCATGCTCTCAACCGGGAGACTCCAGTGAGTCCTGCGGCTTTGGTCGCTGTTTTCAAGCCGTGCGGGAGCCCACGCAAGTCGCTGCCACTCCCCCAATTCTTCATGATTTTACGCTCTAAGCTCTCAAATCTTAAATGCTAAAACTTGGCAACTTACGCTACTTGTGAAAAATACCAGTAGCTGACTTGACTTGAGAATATACTTATATGTATACTATATACGTAATTCCTCCTAGGCGAAAGCAAATTTTACGGGCGTTACAGTCAAGGGAGCTGACAATCGACTTAGGCAAGCTACATCTAACTTAATTCAACAATTTGCTCATGTGGCACTACAAAACGGATAAAAATATTTTGTCCTAAATTATCATGTCTCATTCATGTCCATCAATCACATAAATACATATTACTCGAGAGAGAATATGAACTTGAATTAAATAAAATAAAAAATATATAAAAATCTGACGTATCTTAATTTATTGGTGGGACATGAATGAGACATGAAATTTTGGGACAAAAATATTTTTATTCCTACAAAGCATACATAATACATGCCTAACAAAATCTAACGTAACCGGGATTCAAACGAGTATAGATGCATGGTTTGCTAGTTTTTAATGGATTCTTTATTAATTTATACTATATTATAAAACACGGATAAAAAACTCTTAAATACAAATTATTAGGCATAAGGTACCATCATTTTATGCAAGATTTTAAAAATCTCTTAATTTACAAGTATCAAAGCACAAGATACATATTACTATTGCAGGCTTCTAACACCCACCAATTTGGTATGTGCAGGGTCTTCCTTTTATGCAGACCTTTCCATGTATCACTATTAATCTATATCTATATCGATATCGATATCTATATCTATATTTATACTATATTATAAAACATGTATAAAAAACTCTTAAATACAAATTATTAGGCACAAGATACCATCATTTTATGCAAGATATTAAAAATCTCTTAATTTACAAGTATCAAAGCACAAGATACATATTACTACTGCAGGCTTCTAACACCCACCAATTTGGTATGTGCAAGGTCTTCCTTTTATGCAGATTTTTCCATGTATCACTATTAATTAATATATTATATTACTATAAATTTGTTTTAATTATATTATTAAATATGTAATTAGTTATTTTTTCTAGATTTCATTAAAATATCTAAGATAATCATTGAATTATAACAAAATACTTAATTTTTTATATAAAAAACATTATATTATTAAGCCTAAATTAAACAAATTTATAAAAAAAAAAACATTATCACTTTCTCAAAACTATCCAAAATCGTACTGTAAATCGACAAAAAACAAAAAATAAAATGAAACATCAAAATCGTGATGTATCTCGCTGCATTGCGCGAGTACGCTTCTAGTTTATGTTAAAAAAAAATAACATAAAATTCCGAAATTTAAATACAACAAATATATGACAAGTGAGAGAAAAACATGAATTCATATTATATGTTAGTTTGAGTAAGAAAATGAAGATTGATGCTGAGAAAATTGAAGGCCATCGATAAAACAATAGAGATACGTACAAAGTGTAGATTCAAAACAAAAAGAAAGAAAATGAAAGATACCTAGATATATTTCATTCAGCAAAATCAAGTTTATAAAATATCAAAAATGTTTGAATGCCCTAATACACTATTTTATAGGACTTACGTTTATAAGAACAAATAATTGTGCGTCTTACCTAAAACTGTTGTAAAGGGAAAAACAAATAGAACAACAATATGGAGAGAATAACAATAAGACAGAGAGAAAAATCTGTAATTCTCATTAATCATAAGCCCTTTAAATAAGGAGGAGTTTACAAAGAAAAGGAAACATTCATTATGGAAAATTCTAATACTAGGAAAACATTATATCAATCACTTTCTTTTGATGATGACACATAATCCTACAACACTCCCCCTTGTGCCGAGTCAAATGAGTGATGGTACGCAATTGTTGTCTCGTTAAAACCTTACGCCAAAATAAAAACCCAGTGGGAAAAAATAAAAGTCTGACGAAGGAAAAAGTACAACGCACCAGTTTTTTGCAATATATAGACCTTTCTTTCAATCTAGTTTTCTCTTAGATTCGTACATTAATCGAGAGAGTTAGGAAAATATGATGGTATATAAACAGTTGTCTCACTAAAACCTTACACCAAGGAACAAAACACAATGGAAAAAATAAAACCTTGGTTAAGGAAATAGCACAACATACCAATATCACAAATATAGTAGACTCCCCCTTTTATCTATTATTCCCCCTGATTCGTGCATTAATCAAGGGAGTTTGGAAAACATTTGCACTTACTTTCTACTTGTTTCCCAATATATAGTTTTAGGTAATGATTTGGTAAAATATGTCATGTCCTCTTGACATCTTACTTGATTTAATTGAATTTCGATGAGAGTTTTCTTATTGTTGATTGTATAAGACTTAAGCATAATATGCTTTGTGTTATCACCCTTGATGTATCTTATGTTCATTTCTTCGATACATGATGCATTATTTCCATATATGCAAATAGGATACTGGTTGAACCCAAAATTACTAAGTCCTCTAATATATGTAATGATAGTCTTTAATCATATACATTATCTCATGGGGAGTAATATTATTGGATTAGTTCAAGGAGGTAGTTACAAGGGTTTGCTTAGTTTACTTCCAAGCAATCGGCGTATTCCCAGTGGTAATTCCTTTTCCAATTTGAGAACAACCTTTGTATGAGTCAGACAGATACCTAATATCAGCAAAGACATACCAAGAGGTTGTTTGGTGTTTTTCTATAAGAGCTAATACTTTTGCTGCTTACAATCTAAGTAGGTATTGAATTTTCATTATCAATCTCATTTTTATTTCTACAGGGAAAGTTTAAGCCCATGTCAATGGTTTTAAAAGATTTACTTGATATCATTCCAAATGACGTTGCATTGGCGCTGAGCTAAATCTAGCTAACAAGTTCACTGAGAAATAGAATATACAGTCAAGTGTATTGTGCTAAGTACGATAATGCTTATATTGTACTTAGATAGGGAATTCCAACTCCCAACACTTTTTTCGTCACCATCCTTTAGACGAAATGGACAATTCCTTATATCCAACACTTTGACCAATCATGGGAGTGCTAACCGGATGCGCTTTGTCCATATTAAATTGCCTGATTATTTTCTAAACATATGCGATCGGTGAATTAATATTTCACAAACTCGGTGTCCTGGCTCAAATAGCTAGACAAACCCAAGTTTTCCCAAGATTTTTATCTCAGATTTAGATTTCAAGTTGCTTGTGGTTTCTCTTATTTCATCAAGAGTGCATATTATGTTCATAACATCGATATATAAAGCTACTTTGAAAATCTAGAACTTGTTTTTCTACATAAATACGCAAGGGCACAATTCATAGTTCTTATATATCCTTTCTCAATCAAGTGTTCACTTAGGGGGTTATACCACATCCGCATAGATTGTTTTAATCTACAAAGTGAACGTTTCAATTTTATTGCAAACGCACTTCGTGGTGTAGAGTTACTTGATTTTGGTAATGTAATGCCATCAAACACTTTTATATCTATAAATCCAGATCACTATAGAGATATGTATTAACCACATCCATGAGCTACATTTCCAGTCCTTCGGAAACTACTAGGCTAATTAATTAGCATAACGTTATAACGTCCATCACGGGAGAGTAACTCTTCTTGTGGTCAATCCAGGGCGTTGTGAGAAACCTTGCACCAAAGGAGAGTCTCATACATTATGACTTGATTATTCTCATTACGCTTTACGACAAATAATTTATCTATGTCTTACAGGCTTTACACTTGGTGGGTTAGCACTACCAAACCAAATACCTGTTCATTTGTCAAATAATATGATTCTCCTGGATTGCTTATTTAGGTCAATTTGCTCTTTGTTGATATTTTTCAACTGAGCATGGTTCGATGTCAATGTTCTCTATCATCTCATAAACAATAATATATGCGAAATATATCATCAATGAGTATGTATGATATGTCTATCGACTCATATGTACTCTCATAATTCATTTGAAATTTCTTTAACCTCTGGAATCAATATTAACTTTGGAGCGTCCTCCAGTAATGATTCATATACATAGTTTAATTAGAGATAATCTCATGAGAGGTTTATGTATTGATGACAAATAGTTGTGCCTTACTCTTCTCTTCCTTTAGATGAGTATCTATCGAACCAAGTAGCTTCCCCCATTTTCGTTTGGGAGCTACGACTTCAACCACACCTCCACCATGTGTGATTGCAACGCACTTTCCAACGACGTTGTGCCCTTGTTTGGGGACTTTAACCTTGTGAGTATATTTGCAGCTCGTATATGTGATTTTGTCACTTCTGTAATAACATTAAACGTATCAGGTATCGAGTCTGATTCGTTTGACTTCAACATTACGTTGTGAAAAATGAGACAGATTGGGAATATTCAATGACACTTCCTGTCGTTCCCATGGAAAATCCTTTTTCCTATCTCCCCCTAACGACGGGAAGATTGTCTCATGAAAGTGACAACCCGCAAATCTAGCGGTAAAGATATCACTAGTCAAATATTCTGATTAGCGGATAATTGTTGGGGATTCATATCCAACATATACCAAATCATCTTTAAGGACCCATTTCGATGCGTTGTGGGGGCGCAATTGGCACATATAATCAAACATACGTAAATGTAAAGTATCAGGCTTATATCCAGTTACCAGCTGGTACACATGAGGTTGGTTAGCAAGCAGTGGGTCTAAAAACGAAAAAAAACTGCATATAATAATTGCATAACCCCAGGTAGATGTGGGTAAATTGGTGTGCATTACTAACACCCTAGATGTCATCATATTCTTTTGATAACAACTTCTATGAGACCATTTTATATATACACATAGGGTATAGGAAACATTACATTGATCCTCATACATATGCAATTAACATTAAATCCTTATGATGTAAATTCTCCAGCATTCCAAGTCATGTAGACTTGATGAATTAATCAGGGTGGTGAGCCCTTAAACGTATAGCTAGTGCTAGGAGTGCAGTATTTCATGTGGACAATAATACGACATGCGTTCATCGTGTCGAAACCAGAACCATAAAGTTTTAATGGCCCGCATTCTGGATGTTTATGTCCATAAATATCACCTTGTATTTGTTGTAACAATGGAATATTTTTGTATTATGTCCTTAGCTTTAGGATGATCTCATTCCTGTCTTGGCTAAGGATTAGGGTATATACAAAAGTTCTAGGTATTCGAGAGGGCATATTATGATGACAATGTTGTTTCTTATGCTGCAGAAGTCAACAGTTGTAAGTTGCCTCGTTTTGCCTATCACTCGAAAGAGAATGTGTCTATGTGTATTTTGCAATACACGGATCACTATGTCATAACCATGGTGTCCCACATGGTCATGTCAAAACATATATGTGTCATTTCCCTAAAGTTCTTTATTGGTAACAAAAATGTTTCGATGGCTCAATAATCTACTAGCTAGTTTGACACATATATATGTTTACTTTCAAATTCATTAAAACTTATGTATATATGCTCATTATAATTTTCATTTGATACGAATATTTTTACAAGGTTCCTATTGATCTTGTACCAACAAGAAAATGACAGTTCACCGTCTAAGTATTTCGGTTGAATGAATTATAAAATAAGTATTTGTCTATCATTTTAGATTGTGTGAGAGGTAAAAAAAATCAATTCTCCTCGATACATTCCTACACGGAACGGAGAATATTGAAATTTTTGCATTTGTTATGATGTATTTCTTTACATCTATAATGGTTACATATTCGATTACTTAGCAGAGAAAGTAATTTTAATACTTAAAATTAATTTTCAAAGAAATATATGCTTAATCAATATTAAATATTAAATTAATATGTTATAGTTCATTTTCAACTTTTTCCCTTTTTTATAGAAGCACTTTTTAGTGCATTTTTTATTTGATTGTTCATTATCACCTGGGATAATAGTTGTATCCCTACTCCAGGTGTTGAAAAATCCTTCCTGACTCTTACCAATACCCTGACCCTTTTTAGGGTCTCGTCCACAATGATACATAAATGTGTCAAATTGTCTTTAACTCACAATCATTTGGAGTTGTTTCCACCTCTAACGCTTTCATTATTGATATCGAGAATTTTCTTTGTCCCGACATATGTGGCGTTGTTATTTGAAAGAACTTTGTTATGTCTCTCAACCACTTGCAGTTGGTTGATGAGTTTGTCTAAAGGTTACATTCCAACTTATATTGGTTCAATAATATTTATCGATGTATGAAAAGTGAAAATAATGTTATGAATCATGTCATCTTCTATGAGCTCCTTGTCATAGAGATTGAGAGGCATTTTGGGATACATCATTTCTTTGTTGAAATCAGTTACCTTTTTGTAATCGAATAAGCGGGTTTCATTTCGTTGTACGATTAGTTCGAGAAGTACATTTATATGAATACTCCCGATTCTCTCTTTCGGGGCATCCCACTGTTCTTTGGGGTTTTTAGTGAAGGTATTCTTATGAAGGTTATGATTTATTTATCGTCTCAAAACATGATGGTATTTGCTTGTACTTTTTCAAGAGTTTGTTTTAGGGTCAATAGGAAGTTAATGGACTTTAGGTATTTTCTTGTAACTTTTCAAAAGGAGGTTTATATACTCATTTATGATACTCAGATTCTTTTGAGTTTACGACGTTGATTTTGGGATAAGTTGATTCAACCATTTACGTATATAAGGGATAATATATGATTTTCTTTTTGATAAGACAGTGGATTGTGGTTATAATTATTATTTTATGTATGAAATTTCATTATCATAACCATATTGGATTTTTGTATGCTTTAATTTTATTGATAATACTTCATCAATATTTCAATTTGCAAAAACAAATCACTCAATCTATTGGATTTCCAGGTAGTAGGGGAATCACATGGATTTCTTAAGTCCCAACAAACCTTAGGGCTATTTACACTCGTTTGACAAAATCCAATCGATATTTTGAGATTTATTTGATTTAAATATAAAATTATTAATTATATAACATTTGGCATGAGGCCAAAATGACTGAGTTTGACATATAAAGCCAATTTTAATACCTTAATAGTATTTTTTTGGAGCTTTTGTTAAGATACCAAAATATGGGGGTTGGAAGTGTAACTTCTAAAATTTAATTACAGAATTAAGAATTATGAGTAGAAACTCAAGATAAACATTTAAATTTATATATTAAATTTTATAAAGCATTCAATGTCAAAATGAATAAACTACAAAACATTTTAACAATTATATGATCCTCAATCACAAATATGACTACTAAGAATTCAAGAGACTTTAAATATACTTAAATACTAATATAATATTTGAATATTACAATATAAATAATAGGAACATATTTACATATCCATATATAGTTGGTTTAAAATAGCAACTAGAATATTAAATAACCCATATCATTGAATTAAATAAATTATCATATCTTAAATTAGCTTGTTATAAAACAAGCATATATGATAAAAGTGTATATTTTAGGAATATTTAAACAAATATATAAATTTTTTTTATTAACCAAAATAAAATAATAATGAATTTATAAATTGACATACATATAGAAGATTTCAAAAGAGATAATAATGGTATTAGAAATACATAATCAAGTTTATAAATATTTATTGCCCATATAATTAAATTAAAAATGGCAAGCCAAGTTAAATAAATTAAATATCATATTCAAATAATAATTAATTAGCATATCTCACAATAATATATTAGTCTAATTTAAAAGATACCATCAAATTGTAGACATAAATAAATACATAACATTATATGATGAAATTGACCATCTAAACATGTTTAAACTAATTGAATAATCATAAATAAATAAAAATAAAAATAAATTCAAAATTATAAATCTATCATATACATAAAAGCTATCATTCCGCATTAAAACACAATAAGTTAATATAATAAATATTTAATAAATAAAACCAATTTAATAGGAGGTAAATACAAACCATATTTCAAGTACATACGGTGAGCTACATCCGTGAAAATTAATTGAAGAATACGATTTTTTTTACTAATTGCTTTTTTTTAACAACAATTCTAAAGTTGCATAGTCCCCAAAAAAATTATTGATTTCAAATCAAATTAAATAACGATCAATTACTATTATAAAAAAAACCATATCACCATTAAAAAAATAGAAGGATTTTGAAAGTAATTGGTTACAACCTTTCAAATTGTCAGAACCATTTTTATGTTTATTAAAATTGATTGAGACCACAAACTAAGAAGAATAAGAAAAAAAATAAAAACTGAAGCATATAAGCATGATCATGGCTAAAAGAGTTAATCATGATTAATCATAATTCATAGACAAAAAAATGTAAGTTTTTGTAGAGATACTTACTTGAATTGCAATATTGGAAAAAACAGACCTTCTAATGGTGGTAGATTGCAAATAGAACAACCGTTTAATAGCGGCGGAAACGATTTGAGGGAGCGATAGCGCAAACGAGCTACGTGCTGATAACGTGTTAAAGGGAAAAACAAATAGAACAACAATATGGAGAGAATAACAATAAGACAGAGAGAAGAAATCTGTAATTCTCATTAATCATAAGCCCTTTAAATAGGGAGGAGTTTACAAAGAAAAGGAAACATTCATTATGGTAAATTCTAATACTTGGAAAATATTATATCAATCACTTTCTTTTGATGATGGCACATAATCCTACAACATATAAAACGTTTTTGGGCTTTTTAATAAGTTTTTTAGGACACTTTTAAAACAAATAGTCTTATTTGACATAATTAATATTATTTATTAAGTATACTTTAAATATATTTTTAGGAAAATCAAATACCAAGAATATATCTCTCTCCCCCTCACAAGGTGAACACAACCTTAAGAAATTATTTACTGGTTGTTCAGAAGATTTATGTGATCCGTGATGTTTACAAGTGGTAGGTTTAACTTTAGTTTTATTGAAAGCTAATTAACTTGTTATAATGTTTAATTTTTTTATTAGTTAGTTTGTATTAATTAATATTATAATATTACTAAGAATCAACTAATATTTTAATATGTTGTTTTTGATCATTTTACAATTTTCAACTACTCATTGTTAGATGTGATTAATTCATTAATTCATCAGGTAACACCTAAGTTTGCCAAACATAACCTTAACTAACTAGATTTCAGAATTTTAAATTATTAAACAAATCATGTAAATGTTACACACCGTATAAACAAATCTTGGCCCTTGATTTTATATATTTTGAAATTTTAAAGCAGTTATCAAATCAGTTGTAGATAAAATTGAGAGGAAATTTCGAAACCGATTTAATCCATATCGTTGACATTGATTTGATAATTGGTATAGACTTTTAGATTCTATATGTACATATACATACATGATCACATACATACTATACATGATGTACATACATACATATTACATACATGATCACATACGTACTATACATGATCAAATATGTACATATACATACATGCATATTACATACATGATCACATCCATACTATACATGGTGTACATACATTCATGATCACATACGTACATGTGTATATACATACATGATCACATATGTACATGTACATACATACATGATCACATACATACTATATATACATGATCACATATGTACATGTACATATATACATACATGATCACATACATACAAATATACATACATATAAATATATATACATACATGATCACAGGAAAAATTAATATTCATTAAATTATTAAATTTACCGACGGAATTCTAAATGTCGTCGGTAATCCGTTGGTAATTACCGACGGATTACCGACGGACGTCAGGAAAAAAATAATATTTATTAAATTATATAAATTACCGACGGATTTCCGACGGATTACCAAATTAAAAAAAATAAAATAATGTAATATCCGTCGGTAATCCGTCGGTAAATATATATATATTTACCGACGGATATTGTATCCGTCGCAAAAATTAAATTGTCGTCGGTGTTCCGTCGGTAATTACCGACGGATACTATCCATCGGAAATCTTGGTCGGAAATAAGCAATTTTTCAGTAGTGGTATAGACTTTTTTGAGATTGATTTATATGGTTTAGACGAGTTATATCTGAAGTGGCCTCTAAATGATTATACGATATATAATAAACAAATAGAATAAAAAAATGTTGTAGAACAATCAATATAAAGTGAATAACAATATGATAGATAGAAGAAGTCTGTAATTCTCATTAATCATAAGCTCTTTAAATAGGGAGAAATTTACAAAGAAAATGAAACCTGAATCATGGTAAATTCTAATAGTAGGAAAATATTTTGTCAATCACTTACTTTTGATGATGACACATAATCATTCGACACTCCCCCTTGTGCTGAGTCAAATGAGTGAAGTGATGGTGCACAATTGTTGTCTCGTTAAAACTTTACGCCAAAATAAAAACCCAGTGGGAAAAAATAAAAGTTTGACGAAGGAAAGAATACAACACACCAACTTATTTGAAATACATAGACTTTTCCTTTAGTCTAGTTTTCTCTTAGATTCGTACATCAATCATGAAAGTTAGGAAAGCATGATGGTATATAGATTGTTGCCTCACTAAAACCTTACACCGAAGAACAAAACCCAAAGGGAAAAATAAAACCTTGTTTGAAGGAAAGAGCACAACATACCAACATCACATGTATAGTAGGCTCCCCCTTTTGTCTACTACTCCCCCTGATTCGTGCATTAATCAAGGGATTTGGAAAACATTTGCATTTACTTTCTAAATGTTTCCCATTATATGATTTGGTAAATGTGTCATTTTCTCTTGACATCTTACTTACTTCACTTGAATCTAGAGGAGAGTTTGTTATTGTTGATTGCATAGAAACTTAAGCAGAATATACTTTGTGTTATCACCCTTGATGTATCTTACTTTCATTTATTCGATACATGATGCATTATTTCCATATATGCAAGTAGGATAGTGGTTGAACTCAAAATCACTAGCTCCTCTAATATGTGTAATGACAGTTCTTAATCATATACATCTCTTGAACAGTCTCATGAAGAGTAATATTATTGGAGTCAGTCAAGGATGTAGTTACAATGGTTAGCTTAGATTACTTCCAAGCAATCGGAGTGTTCCCTGTGATAATTCATTATCCTGTTTGGGAACAACCTTTGTATGGATCAGACAGATACCTAATATTAGCAAAGACATACCAAGACATTGTTTGGTGTTTTTCTATAAGAGCTAGTACTTTTGCTGCTTATATTCTAAGTAGGTATTGAAATTTCATTATCAATCACATTTTTCTTTCTATAGGGAAAGTATAAGCCTATGTCAATGGTTCCAAAAGATTAATTTGATATCATTCCAATGACGTTGCGTTGGCACTGAGCTAAATCTAGCTAACAAGTTCACTGAGAAATACAATATACGGTCAAGTGTATTGTGTTAAAAACAATAATGCGCCTATTGAACTTAAACAGGGAATTCCAGCTCCCAAAACCTCTTCGTCGTCATCTTTTAGACAAAATAGATCTTTTTATATCCAATACTTCGACCGATCATGGGAGGGCTAACCAGATGCGCTTTGTCCATATTAAGTCGCCTGATCATTTTCTAGACACATGCGGATCGGTGGATTAATATTCCACAAACTTGATGTTCTAGCTCAAATAGCTAGACAAAACCAAGTTTTCCCAAGATCTTTCATCTCAAATTCAGATTTCAAGTAGCTTGTTGTTTCTCTTATTTCATCAAGAGTGCCTATTATGTTTATAACATCAACATATATAGCTACACTGAAAAATTTAGATCTTGTTTTCCTAAATAAATATGCAAGGGCACAATTCATCGTTATTATTTACTCTCCCAATCAAGTATCCACTTAGGTGGTTATACAACATTCGTATAGATTGCTTCACTATATAATATGAGCGTTTCATTTTTATTGCAAGAGCATTTTGTGGTTTAGAGTTACTTGATTTTGATAATGTAATATCATTGAATACTTTTATATATCTCTGAATCTAGATCCCCATAGAGATATGCAGTAACCACATTCATGAGCTGCATTTACAGTCATTCGAAAACTACTAGACTAATAAATTATTCGGACGTCATAACATCCATCATGAGAGGGTAAGTCTCATCTTGGTCAATCCAGGGCGTTGTGATAAACCTTGCGCCAAATGAGAGCCTTAAACATTAAGACTTCATTATTCTCATTACGCTTTTTGACAAAGACTTAGTTATGTCCTACGGGCTTTACACTTGGTGGGTTAGCACTACCAGACCAAATACCCGATCCTTTGTCAAAGAATAGAATTCTTTCTGGATTGTTTATTTAGGTCAATATGCTCTTTGTTGATATTATTCAATTGAGCGTGGTTCGATGTCTTTGTACTCTATCATCTTATGATCAATAGTATATGTGAATAAGTCATCAATAAGTATATATGAACTGTCCATCGACTCATATGTACTCTCATAGTTCATTTGAGATTTTCTTTCATCTCTTGTAACACCCTTAAATTTGGTAAGAGCAACTAATTAAAATTTCGATATAATATCAATACAAATCAAAGGTTCTTCATACCTCAAATATAAAATTCTACAATTAACCTCGAAACAATAGTAAACCCCAACTATTATCAATGGCTATACCGAAGTCGGGTGCTACATAATCCCTAAAGCTAGCTGCTCTTCACAAACCAAAGCGGAAACTTCACCAATGATAAACGCATCACGAGCACACTACTATCTCTCTTCATAGTATTACTAGGACCAATCCCAACCAGAACCTGATGCACATGCCGACAAATAAAAAGGGTTAGGCTAACGCCTAGTGAGTCCAAGAGTTTTCAACATGAATAAATATTACTTTAAAAGGAAGGGATGCAGTTTAAATAATAAATTTTCAAAGTGATTCACCTTAAATATGAAAACGACCCGTTTTCTAATAACATACGTTTTTAAGGACGAATGTCCCAATGCGAAACTTTCTTTATAAAATGATGCCTCCCAAAACTCACTCAAACGTGAATAGAAAACGGACTCCCAATTATAAAACGCAGATAAAACTTTATATCCCGAAATACCCAAAACGCGGGTGAGGCATAATACTCAACTCTTAAATGATGGGAACAATCCATATAAACATAAGATGCCATTGGAAACATGGAACTGAAATTCAATACTCACACGACCATAAAATGAAATGAAATCCAAATATTAAAGCATGGACAATTAAATATCCAAAATACTGTTGGCCGACAACGGGGGAGACCCGTATCCGTTGAGAGTGGAGGAACACAAAAGTATCCCACTCATACAACGTTAGTCGTATGACACTTCACGACACCAAGCCCAAGTGCCCCTACGACACCCTTCAAGCTACACCAAAAGAGACAACTGACCTTAGTGAATATTACCATGAATACCACCAAAGGCCGGACAACATCCGAGGACTACAACCATGGCAATACCCCGAATGGCGGAGGTCCCAAACGCCTATCATGAAACGCCCATCATGATAATAGCACAACCGGACTCAGCCCTCTTAGTGTACACTTGAAAGGTCAATGTCATAAAACATGGGTCCCAGAGTCCAACCCCATAATACCCAGTTGACCATCAAATAAAGACTGACTTACGTGCCTATGGATCCAATGCAACACAGTCTAACATTACATGAATACACATGAATGACCAACGCACTCGAGCATGTAATTATCATAAATATGCAATAAAATGCATTAAGATGTATATCGAACATGGGTTCTTCAAAGAGCCATAAAAACTGGGACAAATGTCCACGAGACTCTTTTAAGTCAAAATCGAGTTTAAATGCTCAAAACCCATTTGACAAGCAAATAACGGTTCCCTAAATAATAAGACGTACCTAAACAACGTTTATTCAGACACATACATCAAAGATGTGATTAACCCAAACTCAACACGGATTGGGACATATCATTTTCCAAATGGTTTATGAAATCAAATATACCAAAAATGCAGATATCATGAATTAGACTTCGTTTGTACAAAAATCCCAAATGATGCATATATCATAAAATAGACTTTATTTGTACAAAATCACCAAGAATGCATAAATCATACTATTACTTGCCAAGATATCCAAATCCCAAATATGGGCATTTTATGAGACTAAAACAACACAAGTTGGTCAAATGTGAAAACTTATCAAAATACCCAACACATTGACAATTACCAAGTAAAACATATTTTTACTTCAAATTACTCATTTTGGCATGTACATAGTTTTCACAAAGCAACTTGAACTCACCTTGCTAGATTTAGGCTAAATCTAGATTTTACCCAACTTGAGCTCCTTTGAAAAACACTTGGATCCTCAAGCCAAAAACTTTCAAAAACCTAGATCCATACATTTCCAATCATAAATACCCATATTCAACCATATAGGATCATTCCCCAAACATTAAACATGAAGATCTCAACTTATACCAAAACCCTAATTTCCATAGTTGAAGAGAAGAGAAAATTACCTTCACCAAAGCTTGAACCCATCAACAATACTCTTCTAGATCTCCAAAATAAACCACAAACTTCAAATCTTCAAGATGGAGAAAAAGTTGGATGAAACCCTAGAAACTTGATGAAGAAGATAAAGTGAAATGGTTCTAGAAAGGTTAAGGTTCATAAAAATGGTGTGGGGTTTGATTTAGGAGGGAAAGATGGAGAAGGAGAAAGGATTTGGGATTTTTGGATGAGAAAATCGAAATGAGGGAGATCAGATCTAGATGTGGGGGTAAAATTATGAGAGAGAGGAGGGAAAAGTTGAGGGTGAAAAGGGTGAAAATTTCGTCAGACTCAATGCGGACGTCCACTTGAAGCCCTATGCGGACATCCACATGCTTCAAGACGAAAACTGATGAAACTTCTGTTGCTTCCGTGGAAGATCCTATGCGGACGTCCACTTGATTCCCTATGCGGACGTCCACTTGCTTCCCTATGCGGACGTCCACTTGATTCCCTATGCGGACGTCCACTTGACACTGGTCGTGTGCCCGATCATTGTTTTGGTCATAACTTCTTCGTTATAGCTTCGTTTTCGCTTCGGAAAGAACCGTTGGACTCATAATTGAATCCTTCATCCAACAAGACTATAAAATCTATGATCCAAGTCCAAAATCCTATCTCTTCTTTTTCCCTAAAAATACCGATTTCTGTATTAACTTGAAACGATACTTTTCGAAAATCGGGGTGTTACACATCTCTAGAATCATATTAACTTCGGAGTGTCCTCCAGTGATGATTCATGGACATAATTATAATTAGAGATAATCTCATGAGAGTTTTATGTATTGATGATAAATGGATATGCCTCACTATTCTCTTCCTTTAGAATAGTATCCATCGAACCAAGTAGCTTCCACCACTTCCAGTTGGTAGCTCCAACCTCAACCACACCTCCACTATGTGTGACTGCAACGCACTTTCCAATTGTGTTATGCCCCTGTTGGGGACTTTTAACCTTATGGGTATATTAGCAACTCGTATGTGTGATATTTTTACTTTTAGAATATTTTTTCACGTATCAGGTATCGAGTATGATTCGTTTGACTTCAACTTTACGTTTTGAAGTTTGGGGATCAAAATAGACAGAGTTGGAACATTACATGACAGTTCCTGTCGTTCCCTTGGAAAATACTTTTTCCTATCTCCCCCTAACGACGGGAAGATTGTCATCAAAGTGACAATTCGCAAATAAGGCAATATAAGGATTACCCGTAAAAGGTTCTAAATAGCAGATAATTGTTGAGATTCATATCCAACATATATACTTAATAGTTTTTAATGACCCATTTTAGTGCGTTGTGGGGGCGCAATTGGCACATATACTATACAAACAAACATGCATAAATTTAAAAGATTAGGCTTATATCCAGTTACCAACTGATATGCATGATATTGGTTGACTAGTAGTGGGTCTAAAAACAAATAAGTAAAGTTGCATGAAAATTTGCATAACCCCAAGTAGATATGGGTAAATTGGTATGCATAACCAATGCCCTAGTTACCATCTATGTCCTTTTGTTGACATCTTTTGTGAGAACACTTTTATGTATACACATGGAGGTATAGGATGCTCTACATTGATCCCAATACAAATGCAAAATCATCAAATCCTTATGATGTAAATTCTCTAGTATTACTAAGCCACATAGACTTTATGAGATGATTAGGGTGGTGAGTCCTTAGTTGTATAGTTGGTCCTAGAAGTGCAACGTTTTGTGTGGACATTAATACGACGTGTGTTCATCATGTTGAAACTTCAACCAGAACCATAAAGTACTTGAATGACCCGCATTCTGGATGTATAGGTCCACACATATTACTTTGTATTCATTGTAAGAATGGAATATTTTGTATTATGTCCTTAGCTTAGGATGACCTTGTTCCTATTGTGGTTTAAGGAGTAAGGTTTGCAAAAGTTCTAGGTATTCAAGAGTGCATGTTGCGATGGTGGTGTTGCTTCTTATGCTGCAGAAGTCAACAATTGCAATTTTGGATCATTTCTTTCACTCGAGAAAATGTGTCTATGTGTATTTTTCAACACAGGATCATTATGTCATATCCCAAAGTTCATTATTGGTGACAACATATGATTCAGTGACCTAGATAATCCACTAGTTTGACACATTAGCTTCTCTAATATATGTTTCCTTCCATATTTACTAGAGTTTATATAGATATCCATTTCCGTTTGTAATATGGTTTTCCATTTCAAATAAATATTTGAACAAGGTTTGATGTATATAGTGTTTTAGTGATTGATTTCGTGTCATTAAACAACAAGTGACAATCCATCGTCTAAGTGTTTGGTTGGAGGAATTAAAAATAATTAATCCAATGAATAATATCTATTTCTTAGGATTATATGAAATGTCATAAAAACAGTCAAGTTCTCCTCGATACATTCCTACATGGAACGAAGAACATTGAGAGTTTTATATTTATTTTTGATGTATTTCTTGACATTCCCGAGTGTATATTTGCAGGAGCAATTAATTTGATAGTTAAAACACATTCAAATAAACTTATATTCAGTCAATTTTAGATTTGATATAGTTTATTTTCTACTTGTTCCTCCTTTTTTTTGTAAGAAAAAGGAACAGTAGTTAATGTATATCTTCATTGACTATCCCTTATCAACTAGGTAGTAGTTGTATCTTCTACAAAGATTGAAATATCCTTCCTAACTATTGTCATCCCCCTGACACTTTCCACTATTTCGTTCATGTGGAATATAAATTACACGTGTGAGAAATTTTCTTTCACTTACGATTCTTTACACTACAAGATTATTGCTTATTTCCGACCAAGAGTACCGACGGATAATAACCGTCGGTAATTACCGACGGATCACCGACGGAAATGCAAACTTTGCGACGGAAACACTATCCGTCGGTAATCCGTCGGTAAATTATATAATTTACCGACAGATTACCGACGGATATTAATTAATTTTATTTTATTTTATTTTTATTTTTAAATCCGTCGGTAATCCGTCGGTAATTTATATAATTTAATAAATATTTATTTTTTTCTGACGTCCGTCGGTAATTCGTCGGTAAATTTAATAATTTAATAAATATTTATTTTTTCTTTGATCATGTATGTGTGTATATATATATGTATATATGTATGTATGTACATGTACATAGGTGTTCATGTATGTATATACACATTTACGTATGTGATCATGAATTAATGTATATGTACACCATGTATAGTATGTATGTACATCATGTACATGTATGGTACGTGTATGTGATCATGTATGTATATACAAGTACGTATGTGATCATGTATGTATATACAAGTACGTATGTGATCATGTATAGTATGTATGTGATCATGAATGTATGTACATATGTGTTCATGTATGTATATACAAATGTATGTATGTGATCATGAATGTATGTACAACATGTATAGTATGTATGTACATCATGTACATGTATAGTACATATGTGATCATGTATGTATGTACATGTACATATGTGTTCATGTATGTATATACTATGTAATATGTATGTGTGTACATATGTGATCATCCAGATTTAAAGCCCAACTAAATCCATTAAAGCCCAACCAGATCCATTAACGCCCAACCGGATTCGTTTAAAGCCCAACCGGGTACGTTAAAACCTAACTGATCACATTTGGTCCCTGATCTAACCGGATTCGTTTAAAGCCCAGTTACTTCAGGGGTATTTTAGTCAATTTAAATACAATTTGATAAATTAATTAATAATTTTAAATATAATTTGATAAACTAATTAATTAATAATTAATTTATTAATTTTAATATTAAATAATAATTTATTTAATAATTTATTTAATAATTATAGTTTTAAATATAATTTTAATTTAAAAATAATTTATTTAATAAAAAACAATTATCCGTTGGAAATCCGTCGGTAATCACCGACGAATATAATCCGTCGGTAAATACCGACGGAAATTCCGTCGGAAATCCGTCGGTGAATGTCCGAAAATTCTTAAAAAAAATAGCGGGCTGAAAGCCCTAATTTCATCAGTTTCCCTCTCTCGTCTCTCACTCTGTCTCCCTCTCGTCTCTCGTCTCTCACTCTCATCTCCCTCTCACTCTCGATCACTCTCACTCTCACTCTCGTCTCCCTCTCAATCTCGATCCCTCTCACTCTCGTTTCACTGTCGACAGGTGTCGACCTCCACACCGGCGACCTCACCTCCACCGACGACCTCCATCCCCTCTGGCGATGGCCATCCCCTCCGGCGACCTCCTGATTTGGGTATGAATCTGTGTGTGTATGTTTGTTTGTGTATGAATGTATGTGTTTCAACAACTTATATATCAATTTCTATTTAAACCCATATATATCTTTATATCTTGATTTGTGTGTGTGTATGTATGAATCTGTGTGTGTGTGTTTGTTTGTGTATGAATATATGTGTTTCAACAACTTATATATCAATTTCTATTTAAACCCATATCTTTATATCCTTATTTATGTGTGTGTGTGTGTATGTATGAATCTGTGTGTGTGTATGTAATGAATATGTTGTGTTTTTTGTTAATGAATCTGTGTTTTTGTGTGTGTAGATTGAAATTGAGTGAAATTTGGTGTCGCTTCAGAGACATACACGTACACACAATCTACTCATGTCTTCTTGACGTGATTTAAGGTACCAAAATAATTTTAGACGTTATTCCTTAATTAATTTATGTTGTCATTTAATAGGAAAATTTGAGTATAGTAGTAATGGAATTATTTGATATTTGTTATGCTTGTAAACCCAAACCTTTTCGTTACGTTTGTTTCTCGTTATGTCTGTTTTTGGGATATATGACAACTATGGATAATTAAAATTATGAGAGTTTATTGTAGATTGAAATTGATATGAGTATATTGTAGATTGAAATTGATATGGGTATATATTGTAGATTGAAATTGATATGAGTTCTTTTAGCTTATGAAAACCATTGTTATGAGCACGAATATATCAAATGTTTTGGTATGATTTGGTTTGATAAACTTGTGATATTAATTAGTTGGGTTGTCATTTATTGGACAAACATTAGGTTGATAAATGGAGACATTTTGTATGATTTAGGATTTGATTATACTTGATTTTATTTATTTATTTTAGTTGGGTTGCCAATTGTTGGGCAAACATTAGGTTGATATATGGAAATATTCATTTTATAGCCGTTATGCTGCCAAAATTTTAAAAAACATATGTTTGACTTTCCAATAGTCAAACCATTACACTTAGAGTTTTAGAGTCATCCAAAACTCCTCTAAACCAATGGTTTGACTTTCAAGAAGGCAAACCATTATACATGTAGTGTTCAATAGACTTCTAACTTCATTGACACCTACGGTTTGACTTTTAAATAGTCAAACCATTACACGTAGGTTTTTTAAACTTTCCAAAACACCTTTCTTTGATTGTAACCTACGTTTTGACTTTCCAATAGTCAAACCATTACACTTAGAGTTTTAGAGTCATCCAAAACTCCTCTAAACCAATGGTTTGATTTTCAAGAAGGCAAACCATTACATGTAGTATTCAATAAACTTCTAACTTCATTGACACCTACGGTTTGACTTTTAAATAGTCAAACCATTACACGTAGGGTTTTTAAACTTTCAAAAACACCTTTCTTTGATTGTAACCTACGTTTTGACTTTCCAATGGTCAAACCATTACACTTAGAGTTTTAGAGTCATCCAAAACTCCTCTAAAGCAATGGTTTGACTTTCAAGAAGGCAAACCATTACATGTAGTGTTCAATAGACTTCTAACTTCATTGACACCTACGGTTTGACTTTTAAATAGTCAAACCATTACACGTAGGGTTTTTAAACTTTCCAAAACACCTTTCTTTGATTGTAACCTACGTTTTGACTTTCCAATAGTCAAACCATTACACTTAGAGTTTTAGAGTCATCCAAAGCTCCTCTAAACCTACGGTGTGACTTTTCAATAGTCAAACCATTACACCACCTCTATCTTGATTATGTCGATTAACTACTTCTTTCTTTGTTGTAGTAGTTGAATATGTCGACAGATAGAGGATGGATGTATAGAAAGAACGACAGTCGGGGGTTTCTTATCGTCGACTATATTGTTGCAATGGACAGTTTTTTGGACTATGCATATGTCAATGAAAGGACTGTTGAAAGGAAACCTACACGTGATGGGATAGTCCTTCGTATTAGATGCCCTTGTAAGAAGTGTCAAAACTTACGCTATAAAGAAAGGACTGATGTGAGGCTGCATTTTATTACCTACTAACAATTTAAGTTGTGTATTGTAGAGAGATACATGGGGCCGTGAGCCTACCAGCGACGAGGTTTGGGAGGCTACACACTGCACCAACAGGAAGCTTATTCCGAGTGCGACTGGTCCGTCCACGGATCCTCCGATCTACGTTTACCCAAAGGCGTCTCATATGGCGGTAAGTTCAATTATGCATGGCTCGATATTTGATTATTTTATAAGATCGATAGAAATTATAGCAAACTTAGTTTGGGCTGCCATTGTTGGGCAAACGATAGGATTGTTTTCATAAAAGCAGGTCATGGATATATGTTCAAATCACAGTTGAAATGTTTCCGAATTTTCTATAGGTTAGTTGGCTTGACAATTTCTAATTTGGTAAACTATAGGATGCCTACCATCGGGTTAGGGAGGAGGAGTACCCGGACTTATCTCCCGGCACTGTACCTCCCAATGACACCGAGTTGTGGGAGCGTAGTGTCGGAGGACGGCGTAAGGGCCGTCTTTTTGGATGGGGGACCAGTCAGGATCCCTATTATGCTATGACCGGTTATTCAGGTGTCAGTTCGAGCGGGAGCACGCGTGACCGTCGCGATGAGGATGTATGCTTGTCAAATGGTGTTTAACATTGTTAATCATATATATGTTTGTTAAATGTTGTCTGACATTGTTCTATATATGTTTGTCAAATGTTGAATTTCAGTTGGACGAGCTGAGGCAGAGGTTAGAGAGAGAGGAAGCAGAGAGGATCCGAATGCAGGAGCGAATGGATAGAGATGAAGTAGAGAAGAAACATATGCAGGAACGAATTGCTCAGTTTGACGCGTTCATGATCAAGTTTAACAGTCAGAACCCCTTCCCCCCCCCCCCGTAGGATTACGTTTATGTATTTGTACATATTTTGAACACTTTTAGAATTAGTAATGTTTAAAAATTGGCAGGTTTTGTATGGGATAAAAAACTGGAAATTTTTAAATTTTAATTATTTTTTTTTAAAAAAATTTAAATTACCGACGGATAGACCGTCGGTAATCCGTCGGAAAGTATTTTTTTAATTTAATTTTTATTTAATAAATAACCGTCGGAAATCCGTCGCTAAATCCGTCGGAAATAATCCGTCGGAAATTTTCCGTCAGTAATCCGTTGCTAAAAGAAGACCGTCGGTGATCCGTCGGAAATAACATAACCGTCGGAGATCCGTCGGAAAATGTGACTGTCGGTGATCCGTCGGTGATCCGTCGCCGACCACCTTTTTTCCGACGGCCATTTACCGACGGATCACCAACGGATTTACACTTTACCGACGGATCAGCGACGGAATAATCCGTCGGTGATAAGCCTCTGTTTTGTAGTGTTAGAGTTGTTTCCACCTCTAACATTTTCATTATTGATCTCGGGAATTTTCTTTGTCCCAACATATCTGGTGTAGTTGTTTGAAAGAATCTTGTTGTGTCTCTCAACCACTTGCAGTAGGTTGATGAGTTTGTCTAAAGGTTACATTTCAACTTATATTGGTTCATTAATATTTATTTATATATGAAAGGGAAATCATGTTAGTAATCATGTCATCTTATGTGAGTTCCTTGCTACATAGATTGAGACGCGTTTAGGACATAATATTTCTTTGTTGAAATCAGTTATCTTTTTGTAATCGAGTAAGGGGCTGTTTGTTAACCTCTTAATGGTTCTATTAAGAGGCAACCTCTGAATCACTAAGAGGTGAATCTTGTTTGGCAAAGAAAAGGTTTGCCTCTTAATGGTTCCAAAACCCTCTGAATGATTTTGTATCTTGACCACCCCTTAACCATTAAGAGTCCTGATTTCATTCTGAACCATTAAAAAAACAACCTAATTTCATTTTTCACTATATTATAAGAGCCTCTTAATCATTCTGACCACTTAATCATTCTGCACTAAACCATTCAGCAACTGCCAAACAACCCCTAAGTGGGTTTCACTCCACTGTACTATTAGTTTGGGAAGTATATATATTCATGAATACTCTCGATTCTCCTTTTCGGGGCATCCCACAATTCTTTGGAGGTTTCTAGTAAAGGTATTTCTATGAAAGTTATGATTTATACGTCGTCTCGAAACATATGTGTATTTGCTTGTACTTTTTCAAAAAGTTAGTTTTAGGGTCAATAAGGAGTTGATGGACTTTAGGTATATTCTTGTACTTTTCCAACAAAAGTAGTTTTTACATTGAATATTCATGTTTGTACTCAATTTCTTTTGAGTTTAGGACATTGAATCACGGATGAGTTGTTCTAACCATTTACGTATATAAGGGATAATGTATGATTTTATAAAACAATGAATCACGGGCTATAATCATTATATTATGTATGAAATTTCATTATCATAATAATATTTTATTATTGTATACTTACATTTTGTTGATAATACTTCATCAATATTTCAATTTGCAAAAAGAAATCACTCGATCTATTGGATTTCCAAGGGAATCACATGGATTTCTTAAGTCCCTACAAACCTTAAGGCTATTTACACCCGTTTGACAAAATCCAATCTATATTTTGCGATTTATTTAATTTGAAAATAACATTGTTAATTATAGAGATTTTGGCATTAAGCCAAAATGAATATGAGTTTGGCATATGAAACCAATTTCAATGTTTTAATACCTTAATAGTGTTTTAAGAGATTTTGTTTTGTAATAAAACCAAAAATTTACTTGTAGTGTCTTAATAGTATTTGGGGAGCTTTTGATAAGATACCAAAATATGGGGGTTGGAAGTGTAACTTCCAAAATTTAATTACAGAATTAAGAATTATGATTTACAAGCAGATACTCAAGATAAACATTTAAATTTATATATTAAATTTTATAAAACATTCAATGTCAAAATGAATAAACTACAAAATATTTTAACAATTATATGATTCTTAATCGCAAATATGACTACTAAGAATTCAAGGAACTTTAAATATACTTAAATACTAATATAATATTTGAATATTACAATATAAATAATAGGAACGTATTTACATATCTATATATAGTTGGTTTAAAATAGCAACTAGAATATTAAATAACCCATATCATTGAATTAAATAAATTATCATATCTTAAATTAACTTGTTATAAAACAAACATATATGATAAAAGTGTATATTTTAGGAATATTTAAACAAATATATAAATTATTTGATCAACCAAAATAAAATAATAATGAATTTATAAATTGACATACATATAGAAGATTTCAAAAAGGATAATAATGACATTAGAAATCCATGATGTTTCAAAATAAAAAAACGTTTTATGTGCATCATTATAAACCATTTTTTTTTTTTGAACGGCCATTATAAACCATATTGATTTTGGCTTCTTTTTTTCTCCGCCATGATCAATTGAACAAAAATAAAGGTTTTCTCTTTTTTCTTTTTTTTTTCTTTTTCAATCCGTTTACGAGGTGTTTAATCACAAAACAAATAAACTAAGGTATTTAAACAAATTAGTAGATATTTCACAATATTAATTAAGCATATATTTTAAACATGAAACCATAGATGTGCAATAACATAATGTTAATCGGTTTACCAGGGTATCAAAAGTTCATTAGGATATTAAATGTAAAAAAATTGAAAGTATACATGATTCAATTGATGGAGTAGTAGCATAACAAGGCAATATCTTGATTATCTCATAGCAAAAACAATGATTTATGTTTGGCGCCGGATTTGATAATCTTCATATATAGAACGTACGTGCTCAAATCGATAGCAATACCGTAGAAACCCTAACTTTACTCTGTAAAATTATCTTAGTCGAGCAACGTGCTGATAACGTGTTGTAGAACAATCAATATAGAGAGAATAACAATATGACAGATAGAAGAAGTCTGTAATTCTCATTAATCATAAGACCTTTAAATAGGAAGAAGTTTACAAAAGAAAATGAAACCTTTACTATGATAAATTCTAATATTAGGAAAATATTATGTCAATCACTTCCTTTTGATGATAACACATAATCCTTAAAAAAACGCTTTGTTTCAATAAACCTAGTTATTATAATATCGAAGCTAGGTTAGGTTTTCCCCTCATTGTACCGTGGATATACCCAAAACCAAGAGATATAATGTTATAAATTAACCCACTTTAATTGTTAATAGAAAGAAAAGAATTGGACACATTTCCTTTGGATAAGAAAGAAAAATAATTTTAAAAGAGGAGGGTGATGATACATATAGGGTTGGATTTCGGTGAGAAGTTAAGTTAACGGTAAAAATCGTGAGAAGTGGTTATCAACTATTGGATGAGAAATAAAAACACATTAGGATGAGATGTACCGATAGGGGTGTTCATGGTTTAGTTTGCTCGGTTAGTAAGAAAAATGTGAACCAAACCGCATGAGGCGGATACCTGATTACCCGAACCGAAACCGAAACCGAACCGAAGTTAGTCGGTTACCCGCGATTCGGTTCATGGTTACCCGAATTTATAAGAAAATATTATTTGTAATATAAAAATTAATACCAAAATAGAAAATTTAAACCAATTACATAACAAATATATAAAAATAATCCAAGAAAAAGAAATTGAAATAAGTTTTATTGTTTAAAAATATCCAAGTAATATTAAGTTGATGACTATTTAAAAATTAAATAGTTACTATTAAATATAATATTATTAATTGTACTATATATATATATATATATATATCGGTTCGGATCGGTTACCCACGGATACCTATAATTTAAAACCGAAACCGACTAGGGAATACTCGCGGATCAAACGGTTCAGCTCGGTTTCTTGGTTTTCCGGTTTTTTTTTAACACCCCTATACACCGAGGTAAGATGCACCAAGATGTACCAGATCAATTTTTTCTAAGCCGCAATTCATGGGCAGACTTGAGATTAAAAGAGATCAATGATTCAGATCCACTTCTCACGCTTCTCACAGTTAACTCAACTTCTCACACGATCCTTCGTCGTGCTATATATGGGATAAAAATATATAACATTCTGTGTACCAAAAACATGAAGTGCTTTGTTACTCGTAAATTAATAAGTTGTCGGTAATTCATTACGATATATATAGCCTACAATCGTTTTAAGCATTTTGGTATGTATATATAGCTAGACATCTCTATTCTAATTAATTATAGTACGTAGTTAGTTTATAGTCAAGCTAGACGTATGAATCATTCTTTTTAGAAACAGTACGTACTTGTCATCTTATGTAATACTTAAAATGTGTAAGATTTGTGTTTCCCGTCTTTATTGATACACATGTAGAGGTAGGTTCAAACAATAAACTAAATATTTTACGAGAAGATGATAAGTGTGATGTCATATATGATACACAAGTTTAATCATATATGATTAGACACATGTTACATTGGTAATACATAGACGTTTAATATCACACTTCTTGTTAAATGTTTAACTTCTCGTATGATTCTTCCTCGATATATATATATATATATATTAATATTAAAATTAAAATATATACTATACACACCACGAGTTCCACTATTTTATGAGAAGTGGACGATTGTAGGTTGGGCAACAATGAAAATGATGATATAATCGATAGACATGGCCACCCTATCAATCACCACTTTCATGCTACACCCTTTCTCAGCCACAAGTCTTCGCTTCTCCCGCACTTCAATATATATTTTTCAAGATTAAAAAACACAAATTTCAGACAGTGGAACAATTAATCCACGTGTTATGTATATTTGTGATAGAGAGAGAAAGAGAGAGAGAGAGAGTTATTCAAAAGAGTGGAATATCAAATTTTATCATTCACTAATGTTAATAATGATAAATCCATATATATGTCCACCATTTCACCCACCCACCCAAACACAAGTATAAATACACCCATGGCTTCCATTCATTTTCCCACATTCACTAGCCAAGCAATATATAATACCCACAACAGAAACCCAAGTTATTCATTTGACTTCAAATATGGCGAAACTGAAGGCATTGAGTCTGGCTAGTTTGCTTGTAGTTTCCACTTTGATCATGGTGTCCGAGAGTCGTGTGGCAAGAAAGGACTTGGGGTTGGATTTGGGTGGGATAGGTATAGGTATAGGTACTGGAATCGGGATTGGCCTTGGAGGTAGCGGTTCAGGGTCAGGTGCAGGTGCAGGCTCATCAGGGTCTAGTTCCTCCTCCAGCTCGAGCTCTAGTTCTAGTTCTAGTTCCGGGTCTGGAGGAGGAGACTCAGAAGCTGGCTCCTCGGCTGGTTCTTCTGCTGGCTCTAGGGCTGGATCTGGTTCAGGAGGACGTGGGAGGGGAGGTGGTGGTGGTGGTGGTGGTGGTGGCGGTGGAGGAGGTGGTGGTGGACGTGGACGTGGAGGAGGATCTGGTGAGGGTTCAGGTGAAGGAAGTGGGTATGGGTCCGGGCATGGAGGTGGTGGAGATCGCAAATAAGCAAGCAAATACCGTCGTTTAATTCCTTGGAAGGTTAATTTATGGTGAATAAGTTATGCATGCATGGATGGTTGATAAGTGGATACTTGTGTATTACGTAACTTTCAATTTATATGTCATTTTAGTATAACAAAAAGTGTTAATGTGTGTTATGTCTGTTGCTCCAATGAAATATATATTTAGTTTTCTTTAAGAGTGTTATATACTTTTAGTTTTCTATAAGAGTGTTGTATATTTTGGACTAATTATATGTGTACATGGGTAGGTTGAAATGGAAATCACATTTTCATTGTGAATATAAGGACAAATTTTGGTAATTGATCAAAATTTAGAAAATTAATCAATGATTAAAACATAAAATAGTTAATTTAGAAGTGGTTATGGGTAACTAATATTTTAATTAAATAAATTACATCAAAAAACGAGCATTTTATTCTCTTCCATTTGACATCTATTTCAATATAGTTTTTTTATTATCGTTTTTTTACGTAGAATGATATATATGTGTAATATCCATCATGAATATTTATGTACATTCATATCTTTATTCATGATGATATACAACTTAGTATAATATTTATCATGGATACTTAATTATGCATTTTCACGTGTATTCAACAAATCTTCAATATTCATACCTCACTGTGACATTCATCATTAATATACATTTTTAATATAACATTCATCATGAATATTTATATATGTTCACGTGCATACAACAACTTTTCAACATTCATACATCAGTATGATATTTATCATGAATATACATTTTCACTATAACATTAATCATGAATATACATATTATTCATCATGAGTATTTATAAATGTTCACGTGTATACAACAACTTTTCAACATTCATAGATCAGTATGATATTCGTTATGAATATATACATTTTCACTATAACATTCATCATCAATATACACATTATTCATCATGAATATTTATAAATGATCATGTGTATACTATAACTCTCTAATATTTATATTAGTATGATATTTATCATAAATATTAGTTTTCACCATAACATTCATTATGAATATACATATCATTCATCATGAATATACAACAGTTTCAACTCTACATAATCTAGTTTTTCTTTCTTTTTCTTTATTGGGTTCTCAATGATCTCGATGAGTTTCCCAATTCGTCTTGATAGATTTCCCGGTTCATCCTGATAAAGTTAAAAGTGGTAGGTTATGGTTTTACACAAACAAACACATAATAAATTAATCAATAGGTTCTCAATCGGTCTTGATGAAAAATGAAGATGTTATGTTATGATTTTAATACAGCCACAAATCAAGTCAATTGATGGGTTTTTTAGTAGTCTCGATTGGTGTCGATCTGTCCCCCGATTCGTCTCGATAAAAGCTAAAAGTGGTAGCCTATGGTTTTACACGCACAAACATATAATAGGTCAATCGATATGTTCTCGATGGAATAAAAAGGTGGTAGGATATGGTTTAATACACATAAAAACACAAGTCAATGAATGGATTATCGACCTTTCTCGATCGGTCTCGATAGGTTTTCGCTCAATCTCGATGGGTTCTCAATTGGTCTCGATAGGTATTGGGTTACGGTAATGAAGAACAATATGCCCTACAACGTTGAAGAAATTGTTGAAGAAGGTGATGTCAAGTTACATATATACTTATTGTGTCGAGATGTTGTACACAATTAAACCTACATAAATATTCATAATTAATATAACACATATATAGCATTTACCGTAAAAAAACATTTCAAAACGAAAAAAAAACTATATCGATATGGTGTCATATCGAAAAACATGAATTTTTTTTATGTAATTTGTTTGATTAAAATATTATTAATTTTTAAAATAATTTATTTTAAACTTTAAGGGGATAAAAGTTTTTTATTATAAAAAAGTCAAAAAAGGTAGGAGTGAGATTATTATTAATTTCTTTTTTACCCCCAATTATCTTAATTAATAATTTTAATCGGAAACTCTATTTAGTGTGATTTGTAGGATCAATAGAGATGAATGACCGAGATCAATCCTCATGTTTATATATATATATATATATATATATATAGGAAAGTTCAAATGAAACTCTATTTTTATTGTGCACGTGAGGACGAATTTCGGCTTTTCCATCTCTATTGATCCAACAACTCATGTTAAATAGAGTTTTTAATTAAAATTATTAACAGTGAATTGTGGATTTGGTCCCCGTGCTTTGTTACTTTGTTTGACTACGGTCCCTATAATATGTTTATTGTGGATTTGGTCTCTGTAGTATTCAATTTATCTTGGTCATAGTCACTTTGACTAACGCATCTTCAGGGACCATTTTAGTCATTTTACCTAATTTGTGTCTTATTATGATAAGAAAAATAAAAAATATATTTTTAACACACACACATATATATATATATCAAAATAAATAAAATAGGATGTTATTGTATGACTTGATTCTTTAAAATTTTTAAAAAATTAATTATATTAAATATGATTTAATTTTATTATTTTATGTAATGGTGGAAAAAGTTATGATTTTATTGTTTTAATGTAATTACATTTTAACTTAAACAAATTAGATCATAAAATTATATCCTATTTTATTTAAAACGAATAAAATAAGATATGTTTTTATGATTTGATTTATTAAATTAAAATTTTAATTATGTTAAAGGGGATACAGTTTTATTGTTCTTTACTATTATTGCAACAAACAAGCTTATTATCAATATTTTGACACCAAAATCATTGAAAATCATTGAGAAATGAACTCTAACTTTATCATCTTAAAATTAGAGGTTTCAATTTTCATATTGTTTTTCAATAAAAAAAAAACTCAAAACAAACCATTTAGATTTTAACGAAATAAAATATTTAAGTTACGAATATTTTAACTCACATTGTAACACCTCGTTTTCACTATTATAATAATAACAAAATTGGAGCAAAACGTGTATTTCCCGGACACGCAAACCGGCCCACACAGGCTGCCAATTCCCAATGTGAGGGGCATATCTGGCTCACTCAGCGGCAAGGCGATTGCGAGGGTCCTGGGATCGAACCCGAGACCAACGGCCTATTGGAGCAAACATGTCCTCACCCCTTAACCAACTGAGCTACACGCCATTGGCTATAATAATAACAAAATTATGTCTATTTAACTATCTTAAATCTTTAAGATAAAGGTAAAACATGTTGATACATGATCGATAATTTGAGAAATATATTCGATAAGGAGATATATATACATCGGATACAAAAGTTAAGCTTTTAAATATCAAAATATTGATATCATTGAAAAGATGGTAATATTTTTTATGAAAATAAATAAGAGAGAAATATATCTGATTAATAATTACGGAGATAAAAATATATAATATAAATCAAAATATATATACATATTTAAACATTTAAACAATTGAATATGAAATATATATATATATATATATATATATATATATTATTAATAATAAATATTTTAATATTATTTCTATTTAAAAGTTTTTGTCGTTTTACTCAAAATAGCTAGTCGTATGGATTTTTATGAAATGCGACTAATTTGTTTTTGTGACCAGCAATTTATGACGATCATGATGAAACTTTCAGATTTGAAAACCGACAAAGTTTTATTTATAGGACTGATTCAATATTAAATATATCGTTTTTATTAATTTTAGAGTCCAAATGGATTTATAAGTTATATAATGCATATATTTTTGGACTCCGTGATTTACATAGATCGTAATGACGCTTTCGGATTCGAAAAAGAATAAAGTTTTTATTTTAGGGTCACTTGAGCAAAACGATAGAAATGTGTCATTTATGGATAATAGAAATATCGGATTTATACCAAATTTCATATTTATATACGTTGAAAAATCTAGATACCGTAAATGTCAAAAAGGTCAAAAAATGATTACGGAATTTGTACAACTCAGAAAAAGATATAGCAATAGCATGCCCATGGGTAGGTACTATCGCATAGGTCCCAAATATATGTTCAAATTGAGCTTTGGGGTTACATATACAAAGTTATACTCGATAAAGATAATACTATGTATATAATAGATAAAATAATATATATATATATATATATATATATATATATATATGCTACATAACTTAAAGATGAAGCAAAACTTTGATGAGATTATGAATAATCTCACGTCCACCGCCAGTCCCATTCGCATGCATTCATTTTAGTATAAATATTAAGTTTCACCATGTTTCAATACACAAAATCATATTCAAGATATTAAAAAGCAACAGTTAGATTAATGAGGTAAAACAAGCATCATGGTCATGCAAATAAGGTGAACACGTTATAAGATTTACTAGGATATATATATATGTTATATAAATGTTTTTATGCATGATGAATATTTGAAATGATGTTTTGTACGAGATGAGGTTATGCTTATAATACATTTTATGATAAATAAATGTATTTTACATGTGGCATATGAAAGTTTTGTGCATGTGAAAGTATGGCCATGTTAATTACCCGACGAGGTATAAGAATGGAGGACGTCTTGCAAACGGACCTCAGGGGGAAGATCCTTCGTGGAACCCCAGGGATCTAGGATCCTGTTGAGAATGTTTGGCATACTTACACATATGAGATCTCGCACTAAAAGAAGATGATGTTTTTACAGAAATGGTTTATGCATCAATGTTATTATGCATGATTATGAGAAGTTTATGGAATTATCATTCATGCACTAAAATGATATATTTTATGAAAGATGATTTATTCATGAAACCATAACTGCTCACTAAGCTTACAGCTTACGTATTCCATATATGTATCTCAGGTAAGATCAGGATAAGACATGAAGGGATCGCATGAAGAGTTATAGTTCTTAAAATAGCCATTATAAATGTTAGGCTATTGAGCTGATTTCAGAACACTTCCGCAGACGTAGAGGTTACAATGTTATTGTTATGGGAAAAAAAAAGAACGGGACGTCACACACATCCACAAAGCAAAACATAGAGCATCATATGTCAGGTAACACCAACATGAAAACATGTTAGCATTTAGAAAATAGCGAAGATCAACTACAACATCCATCAATAGAAAGATACGACATGGTCTTATCATTATTCGGTACTCCTTCCGTCCCAAAATAAATGTTCATAATAAAAAAGGCACATGGTTTTATAAATGTGTAATTATTAGTTTATTACACTTGTTAATTTTATTGTGGGTTAAAATATTTGTAACTTAAATATTTTATTTCGTTAAAATCTAAACAGTTGATTTTTAATTTTTGACTAAAAAACAATATGAAAATTGGAATCTCTAACTTTAATAGTTTTAAAATTGAAAATTAGAGTTCATTTATCAGGTTTTCAATAATTTTGATGTCAAAATATCGATAATAAGTTTGTTTGTTGTGATGATAGTAAAAGAACAATAAAATTATATCGCCTTTAACATAATTAAAGTTTTAATTTAATAAATCAAATCATAAAAACATATCTTATTTTATTCGTTCTAAATAAAATAAGATATAATTT
Source organism: Arctium minus (assembly GCA_954870635.1). Classification (NCBI taxonomy): domain Eukaryota; kingdom Viridiplantae; phylum Streptophyta; class Magnoliopsida; order Asterales; family Asteraceae; genus Arctium; species Arctium minus. The sequence goes on from OX941080.1 coordinate 161,845,200, forward strand.
TATGATCTAGTTTGTTTAAATTAAAATTTTAATTACATTAAAACAATAAAACCATTTTTTTTCCACCATTACAATAAAATAATAAAATTAAATCATATTTAATATAATTAATTTTTTAAAAATTTTAAAGAATCAAGTCATACAATAACATCCTATTTTATTTATTTTGATATATATATATATATATATATATATATATGTGTGTGTGTGTGTGTGTGTGTGTTAAAAATATACTTTTTTATTTTTCTTATCATAATAAGACACAAATTAGGCAAAATGACTAAAATGGTCATTGATTTAATGGAGTTAACGGATGCGTTAATCAGAGGGACCATGACCAAGATAAATTGAATACCACGGGGACCAAATCCACAATAAACATACTTATAGGGACCGTAGTCAAAGAAAGTAACAAAGCACGAGGACCAAATCCACAATTCACTCAATTATTAATTAAGATGATTAGAGGTAAAAATGGATCAAACGATCTTCGAAAAGCAACCCGCTCCCTGTAGTTGATCAAACAGATCGTCGATCCTCGAGAGCTGATACTTATTCTTCATTGTTGCCTTACACTACTAAATAAAACACTTTTTTCGGTAGAATTTTCCGACGGATTTTTCCGCCGGAAATTTTCGGCGGATTTCTGACGGAAGTCAAATGGATCAACCAACTTTGACTTTCGTCGGAAATCCGTCGGAAATTTTTTTTTATTTTATTTTTTTTTAAAAAATCAATTATTTTCGGCGGATTTCAGACGGAATATAATTTTTTTTAATTTTTTTCTTATTAATTATAATTAATTAACTATTTTCGGCGGATTTTAATTAATTAAATTAATTAATTAAAATCCACCGAAAATCCGCCGAAAATAGTTAATTAATTATTTTTTTAAAATTAATTAAAAAAATAAAAATCCGTCGGAAATCCGCCGAAAATTTTATAAAATTTTCGGCGGATTTTCGGCGGATATTCTATATTTTAAAAAAAAAATAAAAAAATATCCGCCGAAAATAGTTAATTAATTATTATTTTTAAATGAATTAAAAAAATAAAAATAAAAATCCGTCGGAAATCCGCCGAAAATTTTATAAAATTTCCGGCGGATTTTCTGTAATACCCCGTGTAAGACCCAGTTTTAAAAACGTATAATTATTTCTTACCAAAATTGAACCGTAGCTAAATATGTCAACCAAAGATAGTTGAAGGGTTAAAACCGTCATTTAACCAAACCTATTAATTATATTATATATTATATATATATATATATAAAATAAGAAAAAGAGTAAACTACAATCATATCGTCCCTTTATATATTATATATATATATATATATAATAAGAAAAAGATTAAACTATAATCATTTTGTCCCTTTGATTTTATTATATATATAAAATAAAAAGAAAAAAAATACATAAGAGTAAATTACATTTACATCGTCCCTGTGATTTGTTACCACCACCGCCTCCATCATCTCTCTCTCTCTATTTTTTTTTAAAAAAACTTCTCTCTACAATATCTATCGATCCGTCGAAGAAATCAACGAAAGAATTACATATTCGGAATCTACTCGTCGAACCCTTCCTAGAGGTATAAATTTCTTCTTACGTTATTTAAGTTAGTAAGTTTGGGTAGTTGAAGTTGGTTGGTAGATTATAATTAGATATAGCAAAGTTATAATCATTTACATATATAGGAATATTTGTTTTTGTCAAAATTACAAACGGGTAAAGTTTAGAATCAAATGGTGATATTTATATCTTGATATTTAACCGCACACCAAGTGATCGGTTTAATGTCTAAGAGAATATAATCTTGTGATTAAGCTAGTATGATAAGCTTTACGTTTTAGGTTGTGCGATTAATATTAATTAGTGGTTTATATAGGCAATCGAACGTGTTAAAGTTCGTCGTCGGTCTCGATTAATCACGTGTTGTATCTCAATTCGATAAAGGTACGGGTTTCTTTCTTTGTTTGATACTTGGACACGTATTTGTATATACGTGTCTACTCCTTGAATATGGTACACCATGTATTACCTATCACATAAGTGAAATGGTAACTTTCCGTATTGAACTTTTGGAAATCGTGGATTTTGAGTTATTATATCTTTATTATTTTGTCAAAGATTAATTGATTTATGATTATATGATACTTCTTTACTTCGAATCATGAGTCATTGGTAAACAATTGAACTAAAACCTTTAAGGTTTATTGGATTTTGAATTTGTCTCCATGAGGTCGCATGTGTTGTAGACCTATGATTTCCGTTTTCGATTTTATAGAATACTTGACCATTGGGGGCACCAAGGTCGGGATGCTTCCACGATGGCTATACAATCGTGGCGTCCTCACTTAGAATGGACACGTATGGGGTCTGGCCAAGTAACGGCTATCGAGGGAGAATGGATCGATCCTAGTTGCACGAGTCGGGTCGTGAATTATTCACGGCAGGGGTTAGATGGTGAGTGTGCCCACACTGCTACCCCATGGGACTTACGTGGTTTGATCAACCCGTGAGAATGACGTATCTTTGTGATACACACCGGTCTTTGTGACCCTTGTTACATCTTTGTGATGTTTGATTAGTTTTACGGATTTTACTCTTTTAAAAATACATTTTTTTTAATATATTTTAAATGATGAATCAGATAGGCCTTGGTGGTCTACACTTATTGAATATTTGTTTGATATTTAATAATATCAATGTTCTTTATTTCATTTCCGCTTCCACTCGTTAGATTGTCGTTCTTTTATTTTTATTAATCCGTTCACTGGGCAAAGTTGCTCAGTCGTGTGTGTTTTGTTGGCACGGCAGGTACTTAGATGATAGACAAGGGACGGGAATATAAAGAAAAGAAGACAACTATTTTGGACTTCCTTTTGAAGATCTTTGAATATTATGCTTTTTGGTTCTTTTGTTTTTATTTCCATGTAAATATATCTATAAAACTTAGTTATAGTTGTCTTTATATGATGGTTTGTAATTTCGTGTTTATGTGGCTTAGTCGTGCTCTGAATTTTATAAGTCTACTAAGTGGATTTATTTTTGTTTGATGTCCCCTAAACTGTGACATCGCCCCGTTCTTAACCACGCGGGACATGGGGTGTTACATTTTCGGCGGATATTCTATATTTTTTTTTAAAAATAAAAAAAAATATCCGCCGAAAATCCGCCGAAAATAGTTAATTAATTATTTTTTAAATGAATTAAAAAATATAAAAAATAAAAATCCGTCGTAAATCCGCCGAAAATTTTATAAAATTTCCGGCGGATTTTCGGCGGATATTCTATATTTTTTTTAAAAAAATATCCGCCGAAAATAGTTAATTAATTATTTTTTTAAATGAATTAAAAAAAATAAAAAATAAAAATCTGTCAGAAATCCGTATGGCTTTAATTGATCCAGTATGGCTTTAACGGGTCCAGTTGGGCTTTAATGTACCCGACTAAAACTTGTACGTTTTAACTTTTTTTATGATTTTAAACTTTTAGCGGCTCGTCTTTTCTATCAATTCTCAAGTCCTTCTATATTAGTCATAGTTCAGATCTGTCTACGAGACCACGTCGAATAAAATCGTACAAATCTAACATTCAAGTCTTCAAAAATATTCAACATCAACTTGGGCTTTTAATGGATCCGTTTAGGCTTTAATGGATCCACTTGGGCTTTAATGGACCCAATTAGGATTTAATGGATTCAGTTGGACTTTAATGGATCGGTTGGATTTCAATGCATCTACTTGGGCTTTAACGGATCGATTGGGCTTTAATGTATCGATTGGGCTTTAATAGACCCATTTAGGCTTTAATGGATCCGATGGGGCTTTAACCGTACCCAGTTGGTTAAAAAAAAGAATCCGCTGTAAATCTGCCAGTTGAGCTTTAACGTACCCAGTTGGTCTTTAATGGATCTGGTTGGGCTTTAGCGTACCCAGTGGGGCTTTAATGGGTATAGTTGAGCATTAATGGACACGGTTGGGCTTTAACGTACCTGGTTGGGCTTTAATGGATCCGATTGAGCTTTAACGTACCCAGTTGGGCTTTAACGGATCCAGTTGGGCTTTAATTGATCCAGTTGTGCTTTAACGTACCCAGTTGGGCTTTAACGTTCCCAGTTGGTCTTCAATGGATCCAGTTGGGCTTTGACGTACCCAGTTGAGCTTTAATGTACCCGGTTGGGCTTTAACGTTCCCAGTTGGGCTTCAATGGATCCAGTTGGGCTTTAACGTTCCCAGTTGAGCTTTAATGGATACGGTTGGGCTTTAACGTACCTGGTTGGGCTTTAATGGATCCGGTTGAGCTTTAACGTACCCAGTTGGGCTTTAACGGATCCAGTTGGGCTTTAATTGATCCTGTTGTGCTTTAACGTACCCAGTTGGGCTTTAACGTTCCCAGTTGGGCTTCAATGGATCCAGTTGGGCTTTAACATTCCCAGTTGGGCTTCAATAGATCCAGTTGGGCTTTGACGTACCCAGTTGAGCTTTAATGTACCCGGTTGGGCTTTAACGTTCCCAGTTGGGCTTCAATGGAACCAGTTGGGCTTTGACGTACCCAGTTGAGCTTTAACGTACCTGGTTGGGCTTTACCGTACCCAATTGAGCTTTAATGGATACGGTTGGGCTTTAACGTACCTGGTTGGGCTTTAATGGATCCGGTTGAGCTTTAACGTACCCAGTTGGGCTTTAACGGATCCAGTTGGGCTTTAATTGATCCAGTTGTGCTTTAACGTACCCAGTTGGGCTTTAACGTTCCCAGTTGGGCTTCAATGGATCCAGTTGGGCTTTAACATTCCCAGTTGGGCTTCAATGGATCCAGTTGGGCTTTGACGTACCCAGTTGAGCTTTAATGTACCCGATTGGGCTTTTAATGCATCCAGTTGGACTTTAATGTACCCGGTTCGGCTTTAACGTTCCCAGTTGGGCTTCAATGGATCCAGTTGGGCTTTGACGTACCTAGTTGAGCTTTAACGTACCTGGTTGGGCTTTACCGTACCCAGTTGAGCTTTAATGGATACGGTTGGGCTTTAACGTACCTGGTTGGGCTTTAATGGATCCGATTGAGCTTTAACGTACCCAATTGGGCTTTAACGGATCCAATTGGGCTTTAATTGATCCAGTTGTGCTTTAACGTACCCAGTTGGGCTTTAACGTTCCCAGTTGGGCTTCAATGGATCCAATTGGGCTTTAACATTCCCAGTTGGGCTTCAATGGATTCAGTTGGGCTTTAATGTACCCAGTTGAGCTTTAATATACCCGGTTGAGCTTTTAATGCATCCAGTTGGACTTTAATGTACCCGGTTGGGCTTTAACGTTCCCAGTTGGGATTCAATGGATCCAATTGGGCTTTGACGTACCCAATTGAGCTTTAATGTACCCGGTTGGGCTTTTAATGCATCTAGTTGGACTTTAATGTACCCGGTTGGGCTTTAACGTACCCGGTTGGGCTTTAACGGATCCAACTGGGTTTTAACGGATCCGGTTGGGCTTTAATGCATCCAGTTGGACTTTAAATACCCGGTTGGGCTTTAATTGATCCAGTATTACTTTAATGGATGCGGTTAGGCTTTAACGTATCCAGTTGGGCTTTAACGGATCTTTTTGATTGAACCGGTTGAACCGGTCTAAATGAACCGGTAAAAATCCGGGTTGACCCGGTTAAAAAAATCAATTTCTTATATTTGTGTTTTTTATGTTTTTGGATTGATGTAAAACTTCTTGTTATGTGTTTTTTTTAATGTTTATGGATTGATGTAAACTTTTTGTTATGTGTATTTTTAATGTTTTAATTTGTGGACATCAAATTCTTGGTTTTATACACACACACACACACACACACATATATATATATATGCAAGAAAATGAAAAATACATAAATTTTTTGAAACCGGGTCAACCACCCGGTTGAACCGTGACCCAGTCACCACACCGGGTCAACCAAAAAACCGGTTTTTAAAACATTGATACACACAAATTTTAAGTTGAGGTCCTTCTAATTTTCTTTCCCTCTAAAATTTTATTCTACCTAAACCCAAAAAAAAATATTTCAGGACTCCCACCATCCCTAATTTCCAATTTCCCTCCCAATTTCCCCCCAATTTCCTTATTTTCCATCCCCAATTTCCCCCCAATTTCCTTATTTTCCATCCCCAATTTCCCCCCTAATCGACGCCATCCTCTCAAAGCCTTCATCCTCTCGTCCCCTTCATCCCATCGATGACAACACTTCATCGAGAGCCCTCGTCGCCACCACCACCACCACCGTCGAGAGCCCTCCCTACCCCTGCCGCTGTCGAGACCCCTCCCCACCACCCCTGCCGCTGTCGACTACCAGAAACCACCACCATCAGCCACCACCACCATCGATTATAGAGGTATACGACTGAGCCCCTGTTTGATTTCTCGATTTGTTCCTGATTTCTCGATGTTCATATCATTCGATGTGACCATTGGGTTAATCAACTTTAATAGATATATTCAAGTTTATTCAAGTATTCAAGTTTATGGATGGTTTGACTTTGAAACTGTAAGGGTGGAAGCTTGTGAATATACACTGGATTGGGATATATGTGGTCCAAGGATTATATCTATATATTATAATTTGGGTTTGCGTAAGGAATGGAGATGGGTTCTATGATTTGTGTGACAGATTAATTGATTTGATTTCTTGTGCATTGTGATTAGGATTTATCATTTTATTGTAAGCCTGTGATATCCTTTTGCCATTTAGGGTTTATTAATTATAACAAACTTTTTTTTGGGTAAATCAATTGTTATGAAATTGCAAATAATGTTACTATGAATTGAATATGTGATTAGAAATATAGGGATTTAGTCATATAGCTATCACATGGGCTAATCATTTGGTTTGTTATTTGTGTTAACTGAATGAGAAATTTCTGAAAAGATTAGTTTGGAGGAAAGCGGCCAAAGATCAAGGAGTTCCACTTTGATGAGCCACGTTTGAATTGTTTGCTTTTAATGTCTTGTTTTAGAGCTTTAATACGTTATTACTTTTGAGAGTGTATTTTTTGTGTTTCTGAAAGTGTATAAGAAATTAGGTATGACTATGGTGTTAGAAGGCTTGTGTTCTTCGACTTTTTAATTAATCTTTTTTTTCCTTACGTAAACCCAATCAAGAAGGAAATCGCAGCCACCACAATCAACAGACGTGCCACCTGCAACAACCACCAACACAGACCACCGACATCGCCACCACGAGCCACCGAAATCGCCACCACGAGCCACTTACATCGCCACCACGAGCCACCAAGTCTACGTAATCTGCTAACACCCTGTAAGTATATGTGTACTAACATATAACGGAAGATAAATGTTGTTTATGTTGCATGACGTACGAAGACTTCAATATATTCTCCTAAGTTTCTCATATTTGATAATTTATTCTAGATCATGAACACCATTGGTAGGAGCTGATTAGGGAAAATGCTTCTATTTTGAGTATTCAAGCAAGGTCTAGTTTGTATATTTCATGATTTTAGATAATATCTAGTAGTTTTTCTCTATTTCATTATCCGGAAATAACAAAAAATTGCAAGTTATTTTCTTGGTTATAGTTTTTCCGAAATAATTTATTTTCCCCTTGAAAATTGCAATAATTTAATGTTGAGATGTCCTTTTTTAATTGCAACAGCTCCTTTTGATGAACTTTTACACTAAAGTCAACTTTTAATATTTATGTAATCACCTAGAATAATATGGACATCTCTAGTATATATTAGGGTCCTATCATTGTATTATTCAATATGCAAAATACAATCAATATATGTTGTCATATTTCTCATCGTATGGGAGTGTTCTTTTTTTTTACAGAAATTCAAAATTCTTCCTGTTGTGATCATCTACGCCTTGTAATCCAACCACCCACACGGCCATAAGAAATAATTATCAGGCCGGAAAACAGAGTAAAACCCCCTAAAATTTAAGCGTTATCTTTCTACTCTTTTGTATCTAAGTGATTGTATTTGCTGGTGGAAACTAATTGTATTTGAAATCTAGTTGAAATCTGGTTGTATTTGGAATCGATGGCTGGAAATTTATGTTTTATGTATTATATTTTAAGAGCCTAAATTGGAAATTTATGTTTTATGTTTTACTGGTATCTTTCTACTCTTATTTCTTTCTACCACAAGTTTATGTTTTATGTTTTACGAGCCTAAGTTGAAATCTGGAAATTGATGGCTGGAAATTTGTAAGTTTGTGTAGCATTTAGAAAAAAAAACATGGGTTTCTAGAAAACATAGTTTGTGTAAATTTGTAAGTTTGTGTAAATTGGTGTAGCATTTAGAAAGTATTTTTACTCTATCAAAGCGATGGAGCAACATGTCGTAGAAAGTTTCACTATAGTTACTACTTTGGTGAAAATGGGCTTGTAGAAAACAAAAAATCAACATGTAAACACATTATGAGAAATCCAAACCTACCAGAACTGGGATATAGGATAGAACTGGGATATAGGATAGAACTAGTGGCATTAAATTCCTTATCAAAACCCTTGGATCAATCTCTTAACTATTTTTTTGGTTTCTTGAAATCTTATGCTTGTAAGGTGAATTGTTTAACTAATTAAAATTTAATCCGTTTGGGTAGGACTTGTGATTCTTTTTAGATCTTGATCTTTTCTCAAATTGAATGCATACCGTTACATTGTTTTCTGTTTGCAGTATTTGGCAAGACGGCAGAAGTTAAGAAGTAGATGCAAGAAATTTAAGGTGGTTAAGAAGTTTAAAGTCTCGATTTCGGTTTGCCTTTTGAAAATCTGGGCTTTCATTTGTTCGGTTAGATTGGTATTTTGCTTTTATATTTCTGTTTAGATTAGTAGGTTAAACTTGAAACTATTATTAGGATTTACATACAACTCCTTTTTCTAGGCATATTAAAGTGCCATTGAGTATGAGGTTTCATGAGTTTGGCCTTTTGCTTCATTGTACTTGTTATGTTTATTATCTACCAAGTTCTTGAGCATTAGGACAGCCATTTACGTGTCGTCTGTAGACGCCTTAGGTGCAATAGAAAGGAATTGCTGTAACCGTGGTGGGTGATATATGGTGCCCACGTATATAGAGTAAACTCGAACCTAACCATCTCAGTACACTTCACCAATGGCTAAAAAGGTTTAAGTTGTATATTAGGAGTTTTATTAAAGATTTGATGGTTAGTATATATATATTACTAAACAACAGTCTGATGGTCAATTTTTAAAAAGTGGACAAAATTTTTCTTGGTAAAACCTATACACAAAAGCATTTAATTTTAATTTTTTTTTTAAATTACCAAAATTTCCGACGGATTTTCGGCGGAAAAATCCGCCGGAAAATAAATAAATAAATATTTAAATAAATAAAAAATATCATTTCTTTTTTATTAAATAAAAAAAGAGCGCCGAAAATCTTACCTTTTTATTAAATAAATTTATTTTAATGGAAAACTTTTCGGCGGATTATTCCGCCGAAAATCCGCCACAAACTATTAAAATTTATTTTCTTAATTAATCAAATCATTAAAATTTTAAAAAAAATCGGGTCGGTTTTCGGCGGATTTATCCGCCGAAAAATCCGCCGAAAATGTAAATCCGCCGAAAATGCCGCCGGAAAAAATGATTTGCGGCGCCCCTGTTTCCGACCGACCAAATCCGCCGAAAATCCGCCGAAAATGCCGTTTTCCGGCGGATTTGGCCGTCGGAAAAAGTCGAAAATTTTGTAGTGTTATTCAGTTCACAGTAGTCGATACACATTCTCATGGTACTATATTTCTTCTTGATAAACAAGACCGGAGCTCCCCAAGTTGACGAGTTTAATCTTTTAAACCCTTCTCTATAAGTTCTTGGAGTTGAGCCATCATTTCTTGTATTTCAGATGGTGCCAACCGGTAGGGGCTCGAGCAATCAAAGTCGCCCCCGGAACAAGGTCAATCCGAAACTCCACTTGGCGATCGGGTGGCAAACCGGGCAAGTCATATGGGAAGACGTCGGGAAACTCACGTACCACCTTCACATCCTCAAGTTTCTTCTTCTCAAGCTTGGCATCTATCACGTATGCTAGAAAGGATGAACATCCCTTTACTACGCATTTTCGTGCTTTAGCCATGGTGATAATTGCTACATCACCCTTTCTTCTTTCGCCACAGATCACCACCATCTCACTACTCAAAATGGGTAGTCGAATCAACTTCTTGGAGCACACAATCTCGGCTACGTTCTCCGCTAGTCAATCCATTCCAACTACTATATCGAACCCGCCGATCAACATGGGCATCAAGTTGATTGAGAATTTCTTCCCTTCAACATCAAGTGTGCAACCATTCAAAATATCGCAAATCACTACTTGACCACCATTCGATATTTCTACCCCTAAAGCGTCTTCTAAACTACTAGTGGGCATGGCAAGTTTACGATAGAAAGCATCGAATACAAAAGAGAAACCGACACCAAAATCAAAAAGCACACGAGCAAGTACGAAGTTTAGGAGAAACGTATGCGATACCACGTCGGTGGATGTCTTATCCTCATCGGCCGTCATCTGAAAAGCTCGGCCCGAAACCCTAGGAGGGTTCTCCTTCTTCTCCGGGGCATTCCCCGTCTTCCATTTCGTACAATTCTTCCGAAAATGTCCTGGCATCTTGCATTCGAAACAGACGTTTCCCTTCACCGGACAATCTCTTGTAGCATGATCACGTTTCCCACACTTGGCACATGAGGTGGGGTTAGAGTTACATTTGTCGTGGTGCTTGTTTCGACATCTTGGGCAGCACCGAACCTCTCGACGGTTATCAAAACTTCTTCCCCTGTTCGATGGTCTTGGCCTCTTGAGAGGCCCGGGGTTGTTCTCCCACTTCCTCTTGTCTCCTACCACAGACTTCTCTTCTTTATCCCTGGCGTAAACATCCTCCATAATTTGAGCCTTTTCAATCGTCTCACGGAGAGTCATAGATCGGGAATTACGGACCATTGACATCATGTCCGCCGGTAGGCCTTGATCTGCTCTTTCTCAGTCGGGGCCACATGTCCCACCATACCCAACTTCTCCATAAACCGTCGGGTATACTCCCTCATCGACAAACATCCTTTTTTAAGAGCCCGGAACTCATCTTCAACATGGTCCAAGGCCCTTTCATTGCAATACTCCTCCAATACTTTCTTCTTGAATTCGTCCCAAGACTGTTGAGCCAGAATAGTAGAGGAGATGGTGGACTTGGTGACGTTCCACCTGGTGAGTGTCGGGCCTCAAAGCATTTGGGAGCCAAATCTCACCTTTTGACCATCCTCGCATTAAGACGAGTCGAAGACCTACTCGATCTCTTGTATACAGTTCATGCAAGCAACTGGATCCTCAAACCCTGAGAACTCCGGTGGCTTACTGCACAAGAAGGACTTGTAGGAGCAAGCCCTCCTACTTTGCCTCACATCATTAGTCGTCGGCTCCTCGGTTGGGTTGCCTCCGGATCCAACCACCACAACGTTCTCCACAACCGTTTCATTTCTACGATTGCTCACGTCACGATCTTCGAACACTTTCAGAAGAAACTCTTGCTGCTTGGGCATAGCCTCATTCATCACCACCATTAAATTGGCCACTATCTCAGATTGAGGGGTCACTTCGTGAATGATCGGGTTAGACGTGGCGAGCTCAACCCTTGGTATAACCTCCGGTCCTCCGCCAAACAATGGCGGTATGGTTTGACGAGTAGCGACTTCAACCCTCTCCGGTTGATCAGTTGTTGAAGCGGTCGCCTCGACCCCATCGACGCGTGTACGCGGTCTACCATGCGTACTAACCATCCTTAATCTGCCACCACAAACAAGAATGGGGGTAAGAAATAGATTAGAAGAATTTAAACACAAGGAAACATACTAATACATTCATCAATCATCATAACAATAGTATTTCAAGCACACTCACATAACAATACGTTCATAATTGCATTAGCTAAGTGAAATTATGAACATATTTACAGAAGAAGTCTCGTTACCATCATTATAATTTTCAATTAGTGTACCTTTGTTTACTTCTAAGACCGTCCTATCTTAGAAATTCTACCCAATATCACAATCATAACTTAATAATCTTAGTCTAAATCTAGACATCTTACATTCATGCCTAGTTCACTTAGACTAGAGCTCTGATACCAACTTGTAACACCCTAAAAATATGATCGATTTAAAACTTGAAATTTTTGCAATATAACGTTTATAAATAAAGGAAACCACCCAACAAGGGGAAAGAGTAGCGTTTACAAAACCTGTAAATGAATATGGGAATTAACAACAAACTAATCTAAATCATATCTATCTAGATTATATCGATTGTCAACCCAAAATTCCCATAATACTATTTTCATTTGTATGTTTTGCCTCTAATATAACTATCACCAAAAATGCCACCACAACTCATCGCTCTTCCCTCAAACCTTGGGCGACCCACCCCTAAGGGAACCTGTTATACACGTCATTTGAGAAAAAGTGTTAGGATTAACGCCTAGTGAGAACAAACAATTTATATCAATAATTTGTAAATGCTTGGGAGTACAATCAAATAAGCTTCCAATGGGTTGGATAAATAAAGTGCAACAACAACCACATAAGAACCTTTTGGTCCAAAAACATCTTGCGATGATGGGCAAGACCCGGTTTCCAAGGATCATGGCGGAACACAAAAATAAGCCACTTTCCAAGTTATTGAGCTCATCATACTAGGATCAAGGTCACGAACTCGTCGGCTCGTACTCAGATGTGGGGGACGGCACCCAATGATCCTAATCATGCTCATTCTCTAGGATTTACATTTACGACCCATGGCTAGTATATGGTCCCACATAACCGTACCAAGTTGCCTTCCGAAGGTCCAATGTCTCAACTAGTTACAAACGGGAATTATCCCAAAATTAAGCCGACTCTATACCTATGGATCCACTAGTAATAGTCTAAGGCTTGTCACATTTACCTCTGTGACCAAAACTATAATCACACATATAGTTCATGTAAACATTCCCAAAATAGTTTACTTGTTTTCACAAGAATAGATTTTCCAACTGTTATAATTTTGGCAATAATCACAATTGAAACCAACGACCATCCATATGTTCTATTTTTCCCAACAATACTTTCATCAAGTAAATCCCAAGATATATGAAATCATAAATATGACCAAAATGCGTTTATTTAGGTATTTAACCGCAAAGGTGTAAAATAAAGCACATTTTATAACTCAAAACATAGTATACTTCATCATATCACAAAATGGTATAAAACCCCAAAAATCTCCAAAATGCTAAGTTAGGTCAAAATCATTTTAAACAAGAATAAATGACAAGGAGATGATTTAGAGTCTAAAATCATGGTTTTAACATGCATAAGGTTTTAAAGGTTGAAAATGTGCTCACAATATGGGTTTTAGGTCAAAACCCTAGAAATTTCCAACTTAGAAATGTAGATGGAGATGGTGGGGAGTGAAAGATCCCTTCTTCTTCTAGATCACCAACCTTAATGATATCACCAACCAAGAAAGTTGAGGTAGATGAACTCTTCAATGAACCCTAGGATGACATAAATGTGGGGGGAGAAAGTAGAGAGTTTTTGAGAAGTGGGTGAGGAGTTTATGAGGTTAGGGCCGATTTCTTTCTTTTAAAAGTGCACAGTGGTCGCGCGCGGATGATGGGGCGACTCGACTCGCGCGGAGAGGTGCCGAGCTCTGGAGTCGCGTAAGGGCAGAGCCTCGCGAGGATGATGGCGTGGTTCGAATCGTGCGGAGCACTATTTACACTTTCGTCTTTTATTTCGGCTACCTCGCTCAACATCCACTTAAGACAGAAACTCTAGGTAAGACCAAGAACTAAAACTACACTACGAGCGATATAAAAATTTAAGGCAATATTTTGCTTACCCAAAATTCGGGGTGTTACATTACATGACTCCAAAAGAATGTCAAACACTCTCAAAACATGTAATTTATAAATAAATATGCCTCAAATGCATATAACACCAAAAGCCCAACATAGAGTGAAATAAACCGGACTAACGTCCCCACGACTCTTTTAAGTCAAACCTGAGCCGCAAGATTAAAAACTCAATCGACCATTAAATAAACGTCATTAAAATAATAAAACGCATTGAACCGATGTATATACAAAGACATGCTCCAAACGCATGATTAACTTAAAAAATCATAATTGTTGGTATAAATCATTTTTCAATTAAGACCATACCATTCATATTTCCAGAATGTCCAATAACACAACGATATGCAATTTCCAAAACAAATATACTAAAAATGCATTTATCACCAAATAATCTTCATTTATATGATAAATTATACAAAGAACTTATACTTATGATTTATTTGTCAAAATACTCAAATATAACGAATACAAGTATTTTTAAGAATTATTAACCCAATATGCAAATCTTACCAAATAATCCTCATATTCGATAAATATCAAGTAAAATACGTTAATACTTCAAAATATACATTTTTGGCATGTACATAGTTTTCACAAAGCAACTTGAACTCGTCTTGCTAGATTTAGGCTAAATCTAGGTTTTACCCCAAATCTTTAGCTTCCTTTGGTGAAGATCCATCAACACCCACCTCTTGAAACTTTATCTAGGTCACAACCAAAGCCTAGAGATGTACCAAAAGTACATTAGTTACAGCAAGGTTTAGTTGGAGATCACGGTATACAAACGGTAGTAGCATTATCCACCACGGAAGCCGAGTTAATCGCAGCGGTATAGGCGGTTAAATAATCCTTATACTTGTAGCATCTATTAGAAGATTTGGGATTAAAGAAAGAAAGTGTGGAGGTTCAATGTGATAGTCAAAGTGCCATTCACTTGGCGGAAAACTTGGTCTTTAGTTTGATAACCAAGCATATCCAAGTGAGGGAGTCATTCTTGGTGGCTCTACATGAAGAAAAGTAGGTATCTTTGAAGAAGATCCACACAAATGACAATGTCGTCGACATGTTCACCAAATCATTGCCAATAAACAAGTTCGAGCATTGTTCGAACCTAATCCAACTTAAAAGGTGCTAGGTACCTTCGGGCACTTCGGGAAGAGGAGGACATTGGAACTAAGGGGAACAATGAGCTAATATCTTGGCATATAAAGTTGACACTTTATTGATAATAGGTGATGGCCAAGCCAAAGCTCATTGTTAGTAAAGTCAAACTTGTCCCGAGACTCGTTCAAACCTCATCTTGATAAAAAGGCAATTGTTTTGTATCAAGGTGGAGTATTGAAAATTGTGATACAAAACATGAGAATGCAAAAGAGAAAGTTCTAAAGTTTCTAACACGGCCGCACCATATATTCACGCACGGGCGCATATAATGTAACTTTGCAAACAAAAGGTTTTGGTTGTTTTGACGCGGTCGCACATTATGATCGACAACGGGCTTGCGTAATGTTATATTGCAAACAGAAAGTTATGGGTGTTTTCACACGGCCGCACTTTATGATCAAGCGCGGGCAGGTGTACTGTTATTTTGTGAAACATAAAATTTTGGGTCTTTAGGCACGACCGCACCTTACAATTCGTCATGGTCGTGCGCAACAATAAGGATGAATTTCCCAACTTTTAGTATTGAGATCAAATTAGGATTCCACCTAGGGATGTAAACGAGTCAACTTTTAACGAGCTACTCGAGCTCGATGAGCTTAATTATTCTCAAGCTCGAGTCGATCTCGAGCACAAAATAAAACTCGTTTAACTTAACAAGCCGAGATTTATAACACCAATGTTCAACTCGGATTGTTCGAAAACTCGATTCAATTTTTTGAGTCGAGTCGAGCCGATCCGAGCCATTCGAGCATACCCTTTTTCGAGCCAAACATGCTCATATATTTATTAATCATACAATAAAAATATAAAAATTATCGAGCTTAACCCGATAAACGAATTAATCAATCGCGAGTTCAAACCCATAAACGAGCATCGAGCTCGAGCTTGATAACTCAAAAATATTCGAGTTCGAGTCGAGCTCGAGCCCAGTATTAATTTTTTGAGCCCGGCTCGATTAATCTACTACTCGACTCGACTTGTTTACACCCCTAAATTTCCACCTATGGATTAGTATAAATAAACCTATTGAGTTCCATCATGATATATAGAGAACGAATTTCAGAGCCTAGAAGGCCTAGTTTGAGTAGAGAAAGTTATATACAAGTAAGTGTCCAGTTTGTAATTTTCTATTTGGTGTTTGGGTGTTCATCAATAAAAGTTCCTCCTCTTCCCTGTGGGCGTACATCACCATACCGAAGGTGGAACCACGTAAATCTCTGTGTTTTTTGTATTTTCAAAGTTCTTTGGTTGATAGATCTTTGTGATTTTGATCCTATTTGTTATCCGCATTCACTCTTGGTTGGCATCACATATTTGATTGTCATTGATTAAAGTTTATTACTTATCTTGTTTTTGGGACCTTTGTGGTGCTCAAAACACCAACATATGTGGTCGGGGGTCACACCATTCTTTTATATATATATATATATATATATATATATATATATATATATATAGGATTGGATTCCAGTGCGAGGTTGAGGTTAACGTGAGAAGCGTGACAAGTGGTTATCAACTGTTGAATGAGAAATTGATGCACATTAGGATGAGATGTTGTAACACCCGTGATTTTGGTGAATCCTTAATTTACACCTCTCTAGTTAATATGTAATTATAAATCTTACCTGGGCTGTGCTTGTGGATTTTGGGTTTTGGATCGAGAGTACGTCGGGTCGAAAAGTCGTATTTTTAGCCTTCGGTATGCCCTGGGTGACTGTTCCCACGATTATGACAGGAGGTCACTCTTGCGGGGCACAATCGCAGTCCCTGTACCAAGAGGAGTGTAGGCTGGGCGATTATACCCACGATTATGACAGGATGTCACTCTCGCAGGGCATTGTCTCGGGACATGTACCGCGGGTAGGGGAAGTCGGGCTACTGTGCCCGCAATTGTGACAAAGTCTCACTCTCGCCGACGAGGGTCAGACTGCATTAAATACGTTTTTTCAACCAATCCTCTCATTTCTCATCTTAAACCTCTTCCTTTCTCTCCCAAATCGATCCCCCACCTTCTCTCATGAACCCTAACTCATTTTTGGTGGTTTTCTCCTAAAATCTAGTATTTCTTCATCATCTATGATAGTGGTTTCATCCCTTGATGTAGGATCAATATTTCTCCTCCAACACTAGAGATTTTTAGGGCTTATTAGGTTTTACTCAAAACATAAGTGGTGAGTTCACCCCTCTCTTTTCTAACACTTTAATTAGGTTATAAATACCCCATTGATGACTTCCTAGTGTTTATATTTCTCAAATTTTGGTCAAAATGGAGATTTTGATATAAGATGTTTGGGGAATGATTCTAAGCACTTGGATATGTGTATTTACGTTTGGAAACTTGTGGATCTAGTTTTTTGGAAAGATTTTCTTGTGGATTCAAGTTTCTTCAAGGAAGCTCAAATTGGGGAAAAATCTACATTTAGCCTTAATCTAGCAAGGTGAGTTCAATTTGATTTGTGAAAACGTTGTACATGCCAAAAATGTCTATTTTAAAGTGTTTATGTGTTTTACATGAAATTATCAATTGTTGAGCTATTTGGTGGGTTTTGATTATTTGAAGTGTTTAACTTTATAAAAAAACCTTGTAAAACACCCACAGTTGGGATTTTGGGCGATTTGATAAATAAATCATAAATTAAAGTATTTTGATAATTTATTGTATGAATGGAGGTTATTTGGTCAAAATGCACTTATGCATAGTTCATGTAATGTGACGTGTTGAAAATACAAACGTGTGAGTCATTTGATTTTGGTCATTCTGACTCTGTGAACATCTTATAAATTGTAAACCTTTTTGGTTTTAGGCCGAAGGCCAATTGTGATTTGAGAGAAAAATATTTTGAAAAAAGATGTAATTTGGTTTATGTAACCATATTGGCTCACGTATTTTAGCCAAACGTTTATTATGCCTTTTTTAGGCTTGATTTATACTCAGATAAGTCATTGGGGTATTTGTTCAGTTTTAGTAGCTCGATAAGGAGCATTGGACGTATGGTGTACTTAGTTGCATCTTATTTGAGATTTACATGTTTTGAATGCGTTAGTTCATTTGTTGGATTCATGTAACGTTTTAGACTGTAATTAGGAACTTTATCCCTGTTTTAGAACTGGAAATATTTATGGTTAATGAGGATTCGAGGTATAGATCGTGGGTGGTTGAACTCGATGACCATGTAACCTTTAGCGAATGAGTGGAGGTATAGATCGTGGGTGGTTGAACTCGATGTCCGTATAATCTAGTCTGTCAACTCAACATGGAATTTTGGTGTCCATGTTTGAGTCTAGTGAGTGGTCCCCAAGTCATGTTTTTATGTAAGCTTGTGGTGGTGCTTTTGGAGAGTCGTATATGGAGCTAAGTCTTGCGGTGGTGCCCATAGTGAGCCGGATACGGAGACTTGTGACTTTTGTGGTAACACTCATCTAGAGGTCGAGTAGACACTATGGTCATTTGGGTATCTTGCGGTGGTTGCTCAGAGGAGCCGTATACGGGGATCCATGGCCCTATGTGAATCTCGGGAACGTTGATAAGTGGCTTAACTTTGTGTGCCCGCCACATTCGATGGAATCAGGTCTCCTCCGTCACCGAAAGGTGTTGTTTTGGGTATTGAGTTTTAGTATCCATATTTTCGGTGACGTTTTATATATATGGATTATTATCCATGATTTATGGGTTGATTATTAAGCCTCACACGTGTTTTGGGTGTTTCGGGATATAAAGTTTTATTCATGCTTTCATAAATTGGGAGTTCGGTTTCTACTCTCGCTTTGAGTGAGTTTGGGTTGAATTTACTTAACGAATGAATGTTTTATATTGGGGTTTTCATCTTTAAAATTGTGTGGGTTGGAAAACGTTTATATTGGTGTTCCACCACCTAAAATGCATGTTAATGGAAAACGGGTCGTTTTCATATTTCAAGTAAATCATTTTGAAAGATTGTGATTTAAGTTGCATTCTTTCCTTTTAATGATATATTTATTCGTGTTGAAAACTCTTGAACTCAATAGGCGTTATCCTAACCTTTGTATTTGTCGGCATGTGCATCAGGTTCCAGTTGAAGATTGGTACTAGCGACACTGTGAAGAGATGAGTGCTATTTATATGCACGAGGGAGAGTAGCTTGGGTAAAGTCTCTCGCACATTTGGAGATAGCAATGGTTGATGGGTTTAGTAACACTCGACCTTTAATTAGTCTTTATGTAAAACTTTATTTATTTTGTTGATGGTTAAATCTAAAATCGTATTTCAAGTATGGACTTTTCGTAAGAGAATTTATCCTTCTTTAAGGTACTATTGAAAATTTTAAATTAGTTGTTCTTTCCAAATTTGAGGGTGTTACAAATTCACTGAGATAAAATGCACCAATATGCACCGGATCAATTCCCTTCTAAGCTGCAATTCATGGGAGGACATTTGATTAAAAGTGATCAACGGTTCAGATCTACTTCTCACACTTCTCATGTTAACCTCAACTTCCCACACGATCCTTCGCATATATATATATATATATATATATATATATATATAGCCATAGGTTCAAATGAGGAGTGCTAAATATATGAGAAGTAGAGAAGTCATCCTTGCATTTCATATGGTCAAGATTGGATTTGACTAGTCAAGAATTGTGGTTTTGACAGGTCAAAATTTGCGGCTATACAAAAAATAAAGGGTAGTTTCGTAACTTTTACAAATAGGCGGCATACGGGTTCATATGTGAACTCGTGTAATTCACATATGAACTATTTTAACTTATTCACATATGAACTCCTGTGATTCATATATGAACTAATTAACTAATTTTCATATGAACTAATTAATCGATTCACATATGAACTCGTAGGTTCATATGTGAATCATATAAACTAATTAACAGATTGACATATGAACTAATTCACTACTAGAAAATTGGGCATCAGCGACCAATAATTTGCAACAGACCGATCTGTCATAATTTGCGACGATGAACGATGGATCAACGATAAAACTGTTTTTTTAATTTTTACTCAAATTTTTTGCGACAAATTTATGATTCATTGCTAATCCATAGAAAAATGTACATATTTACTACAGATTAACGACGGTGAAAGAAAACACTTATCTTTTAAATAAATAAAAAGGTTGAACTTAAAGATCTGTAGCAAATCCGTAGCTAAATAATTAAAAGAACTACATTTGTCACGGCTTTGCTACGGATCTAATTATATTTAATATTGTAAAGATCTAAACAAATTTTGATAAAATCCGTAGCTAATCCGAGACAAATATATTTAGATTTGCCACGACTTTGTTACGGATATAATTACATTCGATACTAAAATAAATCTTGATAAAAATCCGTAGCTAATCCAAGACAAATATTTATAGATTTGTTATGACTTTGCTACGGACTTAGTTTTTAAAAAAATCAAAACAATTATTCATAAAATCCATAGCTAATCAAATATATATATATATAGGGTCGGGTTCAGGGGAAAACCTCAAAAAAATGGAAAACTAAGGAACACTCTGGTAGCCCTTTATTTGGACAGTATGCACTTGTGCATACGAGTAATTTGTAACATGCACACGTGCATATGCACAAATGCATAATGCACAAGTGCATAAAAACCAAAAAACTACCTAATTTATTTGTATGCACAAGTGCATCCCGTCCAGATGAAGGGCTACCAGCGTGTTCCTCAGTTTTCCATTTATTTGAGGTTTTCCCTTGAACCTCCCTCTCTCTCTCTCTCTCTCTCTATATATATATATATATATAGATTTGCCACGGATTAAGAGTCATTGAGTCCAATATAACTCATCAAAACCCATTAAGAGTCATTGAGTCCAATACGACCCATCAAAACCCATTTCAAACCTAATCAAGTTTTTTAAGAGTCACTTAAACCCATCAATGGCCTAATATAGCTCATTAACAACCACTAAAGCTCATTAAGTCCCAATATAGTTCGTTAACAACAGATTGTCCATTACGACCCATCAAGGCATAATACAACTCGTTACAACCCATTATAGCCAATCAAGACCCAATACAATTTATTAATATGCGTTGAAAGCCATGTAGACCTAATACAGTTCATTAACAACTATTAAGCCCAATACGACCCATCAAGGCCCATTCAAGTTCATTAAGTGCCACTAAATTCCATGAAACCGAGTATAGTTTATTAAGAGTCATTGAGTCCAATACGACCCATCAAAACCCATTACTGTTCATTAAGAGGCACTAAAGCCTACCAAGACATAATCACGTTTATTAAGAGCCACTAAAGCCTATAAAGGCCTAATAAGGTTTATTAAAAACATTGAGTCAAATATGATTCGTCAAAGCCCATTATAGTTCATTAAGATCACTGAAGTCTGGCAAGGCCTAATCAAGTTCATTAAGAGCCACTAAAAGCCCATTAAGATCCAATACAGTTCATTAACACCCACTAAAGCACATTAAGATTAGATATGATCCAAGTACAGTCAATTACTATCCATTATATCCCACAAGGTCCAATACAATTCATTAAGAGCCATTAAAATACATTAAGACCAATGCAGTTCATTAACATCAGTGAGTCAATTACAATCTATCATGGCCCAATACAATTCGTTACCACCCATGACAACAAATAAATGCCCAATACAATGTGTTATAGCAAATGAAATCCATGTAGACCCAATACAGGTTATGAAGTTCTTGGAAATGTTCAGTTAATAGTTGTTATGTTGTCGAAATTTTAAAAAATACTAACTTTTTCATTTTATTTTCTAAATTGTAGCAAAATTACAAGCAGAAAATGTTGGAGAAGTATCCAGACCTAGAGACCCGTCCTATTGGAGATAAGGACGTATGAAAGCAGGTTCAACCTTGGAAGAAAGGTCGATTCTATGGCTTCGACATGTCATTTGATCAAGATTTTACGATGACGGGTATATTATCCATTTCTAGCATCCAGGGATCCCATGCATCTGTTTTGCAGCCAAAGGTATGTTTGTGATTTATTTGAAGATTGTCTTGTTTTATATATTTCACTAACAGCAACTTACTTATTATGTGTACTTTTAATAATTGACTAATTGTAGGTAACCGCATTACAAGAAGACCTCAAGTCTGAGAGAAAAGCAAAGGAAGAGCTCGAGCGTACCACAAATGAACTCGTGGACAAGGATGTCGAGGGCGAGCAAAGGGCCGCAAATCTAGAGAAGACCATGCAATCGCTGTAGGCAACATTGGACTCTCTCGTTCGTAAATTTGATCCAAATTCCCTTCCCCTACCTCTTAGGTCCTCTATATGTTGAGGACAAACCATTTTTTGGTCTTTTGTATGTTGAGGACACTATTTTTTGGTCCCTTTTGTATGTTGAGGACAATTTACCTTTTTGATAGATACAAAACTGAAGTGTAATGAATTTAGGTTCCCGTTGTTTTGTTAAATATTTTGTAATGCATATATGGGGAACTGCATTTTATACAGGAAGATAGTAATATTTTTATTTATTTAAAAAAATACAGAATCAGCGACGAATGTTACAGATTGAAAATCAAATCCCTCGATAATCTTTAGTAATCCGTAATTAATCTATAACTAATAAATTCTCTAGTTATTCTGTAGCAAATGCGTTCCATAGCTAATTCGTAGTAATTACATTTCCTAGTCTGACTTATAGTGATCATTTACCAAAGAATGACTCTGGTGAAATCGGATTTTTTTATTTGTACGATATCTGAACTAAATCTTGTCTATTCAACGTTTCGTCACACTTTGTGGAAAAGCCTTAGGTATGAATATGTTAGATACTTGTGACTCGATTGCTGAAATAGTATCTCTCCACCAAAAAAGCTAATCCATAACTAATACATTCCCTAGCTAATACGTAACTAATATGGTTCCTAGCAAAGTCGTAGCAAATTTGTTTCCTAGCTAATCTGTAACAAATACATTCCCTAGCTAATCTATAGCAATCTATTCCTTAGCTAATCCGTAGCTTATTCATCGTTTTTCGGTAAATTTTCACTTGAAAAGAAGAAAAAAATAAAAAGTATAAACCACAATTTTGCTATAGATGTGTTATAGGCTTGTCTGTCGCCGATATTAAAGTTTTGTCGTAAAATTTGTAGCAAAATATTTTTGCGACCAGTTGATTAGCGTGACTTGTTTGCTACGGATTTGCTAGGGATTTCACTTTCAGCTACGGATTTGTCCGTCGCTGTTGCCTCTGTTTTTTTGTATTAATTAACTGATTCTCATATGAACTAATTAATTGATTCACATATGAACTTGTTCATATTTAAATAGTTCACATGTGAACTAATCAATGAGTTCACATATGAACATATAGTTCATATGTGAATCGCACGGGTTCACGTATGAACTTGTATGTCGTCTATTTGGAAAAAGTTATGAAATTACCCCTCTATATTCTGCAGACCATACGAGGAATTATCCGGTGTCCCCTCTATCTTCTGCAGACGATACGTGGAATTATCCGGTGTTTCATAGTCAAAAATCCATAAATGTTGACCAGACGAAGAGCTAAAATCACTTCTCTACTTCTCATACATTTAACACTCTTATTATAACCATATATATATATATATATATATATATATATATATATATTTAGAGAGAGGGGGTAGGTTATTATGCAACCCCTTTACATGGTGCAACTCATGCAACCCTTTCCACCTCTCATTTTATTTTCAGTTTTTTTCTTTTTTTCTTAATTACAAAAGTGAAAATAAAACGAGTGGTGGATAGATAAGTTGCATGGGTTGCATAATGTAACATTTGAACGCCTCTCTCTCTCTCTCTCTCTCTCTATATATATATATATATATATATATATATATATATATATATATATATATATATATATATATAAAACAACCATAAATCCTTTATATCTTTGATCAAGTTCTTTTAAAAAAAACAGAGTCTTTCAGGCAGGTAGGTAAATTGTTTTGACAACAACGATTTCAAAAGAACCACCTTGAGCCCATAGAAAGTACGTCGGGGACGGAAAAGAGGGAATTCCGGTGGGTTGAGAAATTATTTTGGATAAACAGTTTATCTTTATCAAGCTAGAAAGTTGGACATATTGTCATATATATATATATATATATATAGAGAGAGAGAGAGAGAGGGGTTCAAATGCAACTCATTTACATGGTGCAACCCTTGCAACCCCTCTATCCACCACATATTTTATGTAATTAAAAAAATGGAAAAAAAACTAAAAGTAAAATGTGTGGTGGATAAAGGGGTTGCATTATGTAAAAGGTTGCATAATAACCCCATATATATATATATATATATATATATATATATATAAGGTCAGGTTCAGGGAAAAACCTCAAAAAAACGGAAAACTGAAGAACACCCTAGTAGTCCTTCATCTGAACGGTATGCACTTCTACATACAAGTAATTTGTAACATGCATAAGTACATAATGCACTTGTGCATAAAAACCAAAAAAACAATATAATTTACCTGTATGCACAAATACATACCGTCCAGATGAAGTGCTATCAGAGTGTTCTTCAGTTTTCCATTTTTTAAGGTTTTTCCCTGAACCGCTATATATATATATATAGGGTCAGGTTCACGTGAGACCAAGCTGTTTCCGTGAGACCGCGTGAGACCAAACCTTAAAACATGAAACTTCACACCGAAACACTGTGAAGGTAAAAAACATTCGAACATTCATAATGTAATCACACTATGAAGGTAAAAAAATCTAAACCAAGTTAAAAAAAATAAACATTCACAGATAAAAGACTGTGAAGGTATATCCGAACCTTCACAGTGAAGACGCTGTGAAGGTAAAAAAAAAACGAACATTCACAGCGAAAAACACCGTGAACGTAACATTTACGGTGTTTTCCCTATAAAAGTTCGATTTTTTTTTACATTCACAGTTTTTTGGTGTGAAGTTTCATACTTTAAAGTTTGGTCTCACCGGTCTCACGAAAACTATTTGGTCTCACGCGAACTTAAGTCTATATATATATATATATATATAAATATATATAGGGGTTGTTTTATTTGCAACCCTTAAAAAAGATCTTAACCGTCGGATTCATGATCGACGGTTACAATAGTTATGGGGCCTAATATTTTTAATTAAAAAAACAGAAAAATAAAAATAAAATAACCATCGATCATGAATCCAACGGTTAAGATGTGGGTTGCAAGGGTTGCAACCTTTTTCAGGGTTGCAAAATATTCTTCCACTAGGTTATTTTACAACCTTTTACATGGTGTAACTCATGCAACCCCTCTATCCACCACTAATTTTATTTTCACATTTTTTAATTAAAAAGTGAAAATAAAATGAGTGGTGGATAGAGGGGTTGCACCATGTAAAGGGGTTGCATTTGAACACCCCTCTCTCTCTCTCTATATATATATATAGGGGTAGGTTATTATGCAACTCCTCTATCTATCACTCATTTTATTTTCACATTTTTTAATTAAAAAGATGAAAATAAAATGAGTGGTGGATAGAGGGGTTGCATGGGGTTGCATTTGAACACCCGTCTATCTATCTATCTATCTATCTATCTATCTATCTATCTATCTATCTATCTATCTATCTATATATATATATATATATATATATATATAAAAGAAATGAGGAGTTCCACTATTTGATGGTAAGTGGAAGAATATAATTATATTGTGGGTTGCAACAATGAAAGAGAATTATGGATGATAGATTTGGATTTCCACTTCCATTAATTCTCAACCACAACTCTTTGCTTCTCTCACAGTACTTCACAAATTTGTTTCTCATGGTTGAAAAACACAAATTTGTAACAATCCAACATATCTCCATCTTTGTCACAAACAGATACTGAAAGTATTCTCAAATTAACTCAAATGCAACTTATAATTATTACGGATTTAGTGGGATCTTTTATGATTTTAATTAATAAAAATTTTTGGAACTTCAATATTCAACAAGAGTGGGGAATATATATACGTCGATCGAAAATTTGATCATACATCCACATGTCCACCACTTCAATATATTTAATTATATATTGAGCTACCCACCCACACAAGAACACTATAAGTACAACCATGTCTTCCATTCTTTCTCCCACACTCTCTAGCCGAGCAATAAGCAAACCGTACCCACAACAGTAAAAAATAACACAAGTTATTTGTCGTAAATAACCAAGCCATTTAATCCATTTGGCTTTAAATATGGCGAAACTGAAGGCACTGAGTCTGGCTAGTTTGCTTGTAGTTTCCACTTTGATCACTGTGTCCGAGAGTCGTGTGGCAAGAAAGGACTTGGGGTTGGATTTGGGTGGGATAGGTATAGGTGCTGGAATCGGGGTTGGACTTGGAGGTAGCGGTTCAGGGTCTGGTGCAGGTGGAGGCTCATCAGGGTCTAGTTCCTCCTCCAGCTCGAGCTCTAGTTCTAGTTCTAGTTCCGGATCTGGAGGAGGAGACTCAGAAGCTGGATCCTCTGCTGGTTCTTCTGCTGGCTCTAGAGCTGGATCTGGTTCAGGAGGACGGGGACGTGGTGGTGGAGGTGGTGGTGGTGGTGGAGGAGGAGGAGGCGGTGGACGTGGAGGTGGGTCTGGTGAGGGTTCAGGCGAGGGAAGTGGATATGGGTCTGGGTCAGGAGGTGGTGGTGGTGAGGACAAATAAGCAAATAGTGAATTGGAAGGGTTTCTAATTAAGTAAGATGTGCATTCATGCATGCATGTTAAATAATTACTTGTGTCGTAAAATGCTACTGGAAGATTTCAACTCATAATTTGTAAGATATTAATCATCATTTTACTGTGAATGGGATCAGATATTTCCATATATATAACATTCTGTTTCTTTTTTGGTTTTGTATGATTAATTTTCCTAATTTGATAACATTTAGAATGGTATCAAATTTTACCATTATATACAATGTTTTAAAAACCGGTTTTTTGCTTGACCCGGTGTGGTGACCGGGTCACGGTTCAACCAGGTGGTTGACCCGGTTTCAAAAAATTCTATGTATTTTTTATTTTCCTGCATATATATATATATAAGGATATATATATATATAGGGAGAAGTTCATTTGAGAAATGATAAATATATGAGAAATAGAGAAGTAATCTTAGTCATTCATCTGGTCAACATTTGCGGCTTTGACCGCGAAGCACCGGATAATTCCTTGTGTGGTATATAGAAGGTAGAGGGGTAATTTCGTAAAATACCCGGGATGAGTTCATATATGAATCTGTATGAATCTTTGTGATTCATACAGATTCATATATGAATATTTGTGATTCATACAGATTCATATATGAAACTGTTAGTTAGTTCAACTGATTCATATAAGAATCACAAAGGTTCTTATATGAATCAGTTAAAAAAGTTCAGTTGTGAATTGCACTGGTTCATATATGAACATATAGTTTATATGTGAATTATACATGTTCATATATGAACACATCCCGTGTGTTTTGTAAAATTTACGAAATTGTCCTTCTATTTTTGGGATAGCCGCAACTTTTGACCAGTCAAAGCCGCAACTTTAGACCGGTCAAAGCCGCAATATTTGACTAGTCAAATCCGATCTTGACTATATGAATGGCTAGGATTACTTCTCTATTTCTCATA
The DNA here is from genome assembly GCA_954870635.1 of Arctium minus. Taxonomy (NCBI): domain Eukaryota; kingdom Viridiplantae; phylum Streptophyta; class Magnoliopsida; order Asterales; family Asteraceae; genus Arctium; species Arctium minus. The sequence goes on from OX941080.1 coordinate 161,872,890, forward strand.
TATTTACCATTTCTCAAATGAACCAAACACTATATATATATATATATATATATATATATATATATATATATATATATGGAGAGGTTCATTTGAGAAATGGTAAATATATGAGAAATAGAGAAGTAATCTTAGTCATTCATCTGGTCAACATTTGCGGCTTTGACCGCGAAGCACCGGATAATTCCTTGTGTGGTCTATAGAAGGTAGAGGGGTAATTTCGTAAAATACACGGGATGAGTTCATATATGAATCACAAAGATTCATATATGAATCTGTTAATTAGTTCAACTGATTCATATATGAATCTTTGTGATTCATATATATGAATTTTTGTGATTCATACAGATTCATATATGAATCACAAAGGTTCATATATGAATTTGTTAGTTAGTTCAACTGATTCATATATGAATCACAAAGGTTCATATACGAATCAGTTAAAAGAGTTCAGTTGTGAATTGTACTGGTTCATATATGAACATATAGTTCATATGTGAATTATACATGTTCATATATGAACACAGCCCGTGTGTTTTGTAAAATTTACGAAATTGTCCTTCTATTTTTGGGATAGGCGCAACTTTTCACCAGTCACTGCAACTTTTGACCGGTCAAAGCCGCAATATTTGACTAGTCAAATCTGATCTTGACCATATGAATGGCTAGGATTACTTCTCTATTTCTCATATATTTATCATTTCTCAAATGAACCAAACACTATATATATATATATATATAATCAAGAATTTGATGTCCACAAGTTAAAACATTAAAAATACACATAACAACAAGTTTTACATCAATCCAAAAACATTAAAAACACACATATAAGGATAAGTTTTTCTTCAATCCAAATACATCAAAACGAAACATAACATTAAAACCAAATCATGTGAAATTGATTTTTTAACCCTAGCCGCTACCTTACAGTTATACGAAATTGATTTTTTCAACCGGGTCAACCCGGGTTTTACCGGTTCAATAAGACCGGTTCAACTAGTTCTATCAAAAAACCGGCGGTTCGATCCGGGCCGTTATTTCCCAAAAAACAGTCGTAATTGACCCGGTCTCTTCACCGGTTTCCGATTCAACCCGGGTTTTAAAACATCTATACATATAATAAATAAGTAACTAGAAGGACACGTGTCGCCTTCTGGTCGCCCATTTTTTTCATTTTCCCGCCTAAACATGTATCTGGACACATTTTACATTATAAGTTGTTTTAGCACATCCACATTCATTCCTCCTTAAATCTTTCCTTACTTCAATTTTTTTAATTTATACCTTATATTTACTACCTTTATAATTAGGTATGTAATTTACATTTAATCTCTTACTTTTTTATTTTTCATTTTAGATTTTTATCATATAAACATAAATAATATATATGAACTAAAATGCATCAAAAATATTTTTATTTTTTACAAATTATACCATTGTAATCGTTTCGTCGATATCTTCGAAATGAGTCCAATATTAAATACTTTTGGATTTAACTATATTATTAAATATCATAAATATATACGAATTAATGTGTCGTGATTAGTATGAGATTTGATACAAATAATTACTAAATTGTCTTAATTTTCTTTTGGCTATTTCATATCAATTTTTACTTCAAGAGTTTTTTATAAAAAATCTCATCCTCTTTAAACTTTTATACAAAATTTTTGATTTTTATCATGAAGTTTTATAAAATAACATTTTTAATTTTTAATTTTATTTTCTTGACATTATGATATTTTAATTTTAAAAATATTAATTATAGATGATGAAAGTATAATTAACAATAGAACAAAGAATTAATGTTGTATATAAAAAAGTATTTGGTAATTTGTGATACGTGATTCTTATTTTATTAATATTTTAACTGCACTTTTCCATAATTTCATTTACGTTCTATTATAAATTTTGTTTTATAAATTCTTAATATTTATTCATATTTTTTATTAATTATTTAAAAAAAATCTTTTGTGAAAACTGCCTAAAATAAGAACATTTTGTAACCAGCTGCAAAAAAAACAACTTTGAAGGGAAAAAAGCTTGGAAAAATAGCATCGTATTTTCGTTGATCATTCATATCTGTAAGATAAGTTTTTTTGGCATGATTTAATTTTTTTAAATTACCCCGTGTAATACACAGGGGCGAATCTAGTTGATTATATATATATATAAGGTCAGGTTTAGGGGAAAATCTAAAAAAAAAAACGGAAAACTGAGAAACACCTTGGTGTCCCTTGATCTAGACGGTATGCACTTGTGCATACAAGTAAATTGTAACATGTGCATGTAAGTGTGCATGTTACAAATTACTTGTATATACAAGTGCATACCGTCCAGATCAAGAGTTGTCAGGGTTTTCCTTAGTTTTTCATTTTTTGAGGTTTTCTTTGAACCTCCCTATATAGGGGGGCGATCTTTTAAAAACCTCCCTTATACAACAAACTTTGCAAACTTGTTTTAACCAATCAATGAATTTCCTAGTTTTTTTTTTAATTACAAGGGTGTGTAGATAATTTCAAAATTAGACGGTTATATATGGAAGTGATGTATATGAGTTATTTAGGATGCATTATATATATTATTGTATTAACTATATTATAATATTCTAATTAAGTCAACCTAATATTCTTATTTTAATGTTGTTGATTCATTAGAATTTTTTTTTTTCTCTTTTGTATTAACATCCGTTTCATAATCCCATTCCAGAAAATAAGCTCTACATTATCAGCATCATGGTGGAGTCGCTTTTTGATCCAAGTTCAGCTAATGAGATTCATGTTCGAGATGTTTTAGATAGTAATAAAGTATTTTTATCGTCCTTTGTTCGACCTCTTGATGAAATTTCTAGCATCGAATCGAACAACATTCTTAATCATATGGTTTTTTCGAGAATCGACGATGGTCAAGATAAATACATCAAAGGGAGGTCATTTTCGATTCATCTCCGTTTTATAAAAAGCTAAACAGATTTATCACCAATCATTTCCATTTCATCTCCGCTTCATCTTCGATCATCTCCGGTTCATCTCCGGTTCATATTCGTTCATCTCCGGTTCATCTCCATTCATCTTCATTCATCTCCGGTTCATCTCCGTTCCTCTCTGTTTCATCTCCGTTCATCGTTGTTCATCTCTGTTCCTCGTTGTTCATCTCCGTTTTCATCTCTGCTTCATCTCCTTTCATCCCCGTTTTCATCTCCGTTTTTATAGGATTTCATCTCCGTTTTCATCAGCCTTTCACTTTGTTTGCGACCTATTTTGTGTCAATCGTTATGGAATTTTACTCGATCGAGAACAATGAAAGCGTTCTTTATCTGGGAAAAAATTGAAAATTGATCCTCCATGTAAAAATTGTTAAGATTTAGTATATATCCAAAATTTTAAATTTTTTTACCATAATAAACCATAGAATCAACAATTTTCATTGAAAAAAAAAACAAAAACTATTTTTCCATGTAAAATGATTATGAATTTTGATTATCCTTAAATTGAAAATTAAAATACCTTAAATATAAATTATTCCATGTAAAAATGGTTTTTTATCATAATTTCTAAATTGAGATTGGATGCTAATTGACAAATTTACCCTTTTATTAATTTCTTTTCCATTAAAAAATCAAAATAATTTAACTATTACCATAATTACAACAAATACATCTTAACGTTGATGAATTTAATTTATGGTGAGATGATGGGTTTCATAGTTTGCTAGATAAGGGTGGTTTGCAAATGAAACCACCTCTCTCTCTCTCTCTCTCTCTCTCTATATATATATATATATATATATATATATATATATATATATAAGCGAATGATCGTGTGAGAAGTTGAGTTAACGGTGAGAAGAGTGAGATGTGGATCTGAACCGTTGATCTCTTTTAATCTCAAATCCTCCCATGAATTGCGACTTAAAAGGAAATTAATCTGGTGCATCTCATCTCGGTGGATCTCATCCTAATGTGCGTTCATTTCTCATCCAACGGTTGATAACCACTTCTCACGTTTCTTACCGTTAACTCAACTTCTCACCAGAACCCAAATATATATATATATATATATATATATATATATGTGTGTGTGTGTGTGTGTGTGTGTGTGTATGTGTGGTAGGGTTCCGATAAAAAGTTGAATTAACGTGAGAAAGAAAGGGTTAGGATGAGATGCACCATATCAATATCCCCGTATCCAGTGCGTTTCATGGATGGGCTTGAGATTAAATTTAATCAAAGGGTCAAATCTATTTCTCATGCTTTCTACGTTAACTCAACTTCTCATATGATCATTCATCTATATATATATATATATATATATATATATATATATATATATATAATTGCTTATTTCCGACCATGATTACCGACGGATTATATCCGTCGGTAATTTCCGACGGATCACCGACGGAAATGAAAACTTTGCGACGGATAGACTATCCGTCGGTAATCCGTCGGTAAATGTCTACATTTACCGACGGATTACCGACGGATATTAAATTATTTTATTTTATTTTATTTTTATTTTTAAATCCGTCGGTAATTTATAAAATTTAATAAATATTTATTTTTTCCTGACGTCCGTCGGTAATTATCGACAGATTACCGATGGCCTTTAAGAATCCGTCGGTAAATTTAATAATTTAATAAATATTTATTTTTTCTGTGATCATGTATGTGTGTATATATATATATATATATGTATGTATGTTTGTATGTATGTGATCATGTATGTATATACACATGTACGTATGTGATCATGAATGTATGTACACCATGTATAGTATGTATGTACATCATGTACATGTATAGTACATATGTGATCATGTATGTATATACAAGTACATATGTGATCATGTATAGTATGTATGTGATCATGTATGTATGTACATGTACATATGTGTTCATGTATGTATATACACATGTATGTATGTGATCATGTTTGTATATACACATGTACGTATGTGATCATGGATGTATGTACACCATGTATAGTATGTATGTACATCATGTACATGTATAGTACATATGTGATCATGTATGTATGTACATGTACATATGTGTTCATGTATGTATATACACATGTATGTATGTGATCATGAATGTATGTACACCATGTATAATATGTATGTGATCATGTATGTAATATCTATGTATGTACATATGTGATCAAGTATGTACCATTAAAGCCCAACTAGGAACGTTAAAGCTCAACTGATCCATTAAAGTCAACCGGGTCCATTAAAAGCCCATCTGGGTACGTTAAAGCCTAATTGAATCCATTAAAAGCCCAACTGGGAACGTTAAAGCCCTACTGAATCCATTAACTGGATATATTAAACCCAACTAGATCCATTAAAGCCCAATTGTGTATGTTAAAGCCCAACTGGATTCATTAAAGCCCAACTGTGTACGTTAAAGCTCAATTGGATACGTTAAAGCCCAACTAGGAACGTTAAAGCCCCACTGAATCCATTAAAGCCCAACTGGTAACGTTAAAGCCCAACTAAATCCATTAAAGCCCAACCAGATTCGTTTAAAGCCCAACTGGGTACGTTAAAGCCTAACTGGATCCATTAAAAGCAACTGGGTATATTAAAGCCCAACTGGGAACGTTAAAGCCCCACAGAATCCATTAAAGCCCAACTGGTAACGTTAAAGCCCAACCGATTCGTTTAAAGCCCAACTGGGTACGTTAAAGCCTAACCGGATCCATTAAAAGCAACTGGGTATATTAAAGCCCAACTGGATTCATTAAATCCCAACTGTGTACGTTAAAGCCCAACTGGGAACGTTAAAGCCCCACTGAATCCATTAAAGCCCAACTAGATCCATTAAAGCCCAACCAGATCCGTTTAAAGCCCAACCGGATTCGTTTAAAGCCCAACTGGGTACGTTAAAGCCTAATTGATCACATTTGGTCCCTGATCTAACCGGATTCGTTTAAAGCCCAGTTACTTCAGGGGTATTTTAGTCAATTTAAATACAATTTGATAAATTAATTAATAATTTTAAATATAATTTGATAAATTAATTAATTAATAATTTATTTATTAATTTTAATATTAAATAATATATTAATTAATAATTTATTTAATAATTATAATTTTAATTTAAAAGTAATTTATTTAATAAAAAACAATTATCCGTCGAAAATCCGTCGATGAATTTCCGAAAATTCTTAAAAAAAATTAGCGGGCTTAAAGCCCTAATCTATCGATTTCAGTCTCCTTCTCTCAGTCTCTCGTCTCTCCCTCTCGTCTCACTCTCACTCTCACTCTCAATCTCGATCAGTCCCTCTCACTCTCGCTCTCAGTTTCACTCTCGACCGGCGTCGACCTCCACACCGGCGACGACGACCTCCACAACCTCCCTTGTCTCCTCTCGTTTCTGACCTCGATCAAGTATGATTTTTTAAAGAGTAAACTATGATTTTCATCGATGTTGGTTTATTGTTTATAACTATTTTCGATCAAAAGGTTGTGATGTTGAGTTTGTTTGCATCTAAGTAGGAATCTCTGTGTGTGTATGTGTGCAAATGGTTTATTGATAAGTTTATAAATATGGATCAAATATGTGATTATTGATAAGTTTATAACTCAATGAACAAATATTGATCAAATGTATGTGATTATTGATAAGTTTATAAGTATGGAAAGAAAATATTTGTGTGTGTATGTGTCCAAATGGTTTATTGTTTATAACTCAATTGTTGTGTTTATAGGGCTATGACTACACGTCAAAATGAACAAAGTGTATGTATGTATGTATGTATGTATGTATGTATGTATGTATGTATGTATGTATGTATGTATGTATATATTGTAGATTGAAATTGATATGAGCATATTGTATATTCAAATTGATATGAGTTGTTTTAGCTTATGAAAACGCCATTTTTGGTTTGATAAACTTGTGATAATGTTTTTGTATGAGTTTAGCTTATGATTTGGTTTTTGTGAAAATGTTTTGGTATGATTTGGTTTGATAAACTTGTGATATTAATTAGTTGGGTTGTCATTTATTGGACAAACATTAGGTTGATAAATGGAGACATTTGGTATGATTTAGGATTTGATTATACTTGATTTTATTTATTTATTTTAGTTGGGTTGCCAATTGTTGGGAAAACATTAGGTTGATATATGGAAATATTCATTTTATAGCCGTTATGCCGCCGAAATTTTAAAAAACATATGTTTGACTTTCCAATAATCAAACCATTACATTTAGAGTTTTAGAGTCATCCAAAACTCCTCTAAACCTATGGTTTGACTTTCAAGAAGGCAAACTATTACATGTAGTGTTCAATAGACTTTTAACTTCGTTGACACCTACGGTTTGACTTTTAAATAGTCAAACCAATACTACGTAGGGTTTTTTAACTTTCCAAAACACCTTTCTTTCATTGTAACCTACGGTTTGACTTTCCAATAGTCAAACCATTACACTTAGAGTTTTAGAGTCGTCCAAAACTCCTCTAAACCTATGGTTTGACTTTCAAGAAGGCAAACCATTACATGTAGTGTTCAATAGACTTCTAACTTCGTTGACACCTACGGTTTGACTTTTAAATAGTCAAACCATTACACGTAGGGTTTTTAAACTTTCCAAAACACCTTTCTTTGATTGTAACCTACGGTTTGACTTTCCAATAGTCAAACCATTACACTTAGAGTTTTAGAGTCATCCAAAACTCCTCTAAACCTAAGGTTTGACTTTCAAGAAGGCAAACCATTACATGTAGTGTTCAATAGACTTCTAACTTCGTTGAAACCTACGGTTTGACTTTTAAATAGTCAAACCATTACACGTAGGGTTTTTAAACTTTCCAAAACACCTTTCTTTGATTGTAACCTACGGTTTGACTTTCCAATAGTCAAACCATTACACTTAGAGTTTTAGAGTCATCCAAAACTCCTCTAAACCTAAGGTTTGACTTTCAAGAAGGCAAACCATTACATGTAGTGTTCAATAGACTTCTAACTTCGTTGACACCTACGGTTTGACTTTTCAATAGGCAAACCATTACACGTAGGGTTTTTAAACTTTCCAAAACACCTTTCTTTGATTGTAACCTACGATTTGACTTTCCAATAGTCAAACCATTACACTTAGAGTTTTAGAGTCATCCAAAACTCCTCTAAACCTATGGTTTGACTTTCAAGAAGGCAAACCATTACATGTAGTGTTCAATAGACTTCTAACTTCATTGACACCAATGGTTTGACTTTTAAATAGTCAAACCATTACACGTAGGGTTTTAAAGTCATCCAAAGCTCATATAAACCTATGGTGTAACTTTTCAATAGTCAAACCATTACACAACCTCTATCTTGATTATGTCGATTAACTACTTATTTCTTTGTTGTAGTGGTTGAATATGTCGACAGATAGAGGATGGATGTATAGAAAGAACGACAGTCAGGGGTTTCTTAGCGTCGACTATATTGTTGCAATGGACAGTTTTTTGGACTATGCATATGCCGATGAAAGGATTGTTGAAAGGAAACCTACACGTGATGGGAGAGTGCTTCGTATTAGATGCCTTGTAAGAAGTGTCAAAACTTACGCTATAAAGAAAGGACTGATGTGAGGCTGCATTTGATGAAGCACGGTTTCATGCCTGATTATACCACATGGTGGGCACATGGTGAAACTTATTACCATAATGAAGGGCATCAAGACGTGGGTCAATCTTCTACTCCGGTAGTAGATCATAATGAAGGTTATGTTGAAATGGTGAACGATCACATGATACATGATGGCATGACATGGGAAGAAGAAACCCCTAATCCTTCTGCCCAAGGATTTTATGACATGTTACAAGATGCTGACGAGCCAATATAGGACGGGTGTCCAAATTACTCGAAATTAGGTGCTGCAACGAGATTGTTGAATTGGAAGGCAAAATATAATGTACCCGAGACGACTTATAACTGCAATGTTGCTATAATTAAAGAGATGTTACCCAAGGGTGATAAACTACCCGGTAACTTCTATGAGACGAAAAAGAGTTTGAAAAAGCTTGCTCTGCCAAAACAAAAGATCGACGCTTGCAAAAACCATTGCATGTTATTTTATAAGGATGATTCTGAGTTGACCCACTGCCCAGTGTGCAATGAATATCATTTCAAGACAAGTGGTCGAAGCAAGGTCCCTAACTTGGTGATGACGTACTTGCCGATTGTTCCTAGAATTCAAAGATTGTATATGTCAAAGAAGACGTCTAAAGAGATGACTTGGCACAAGGATCATCAGACAGAACCGGTGAAGAAATATGGGAACAGGTCCGTCATCTTCCAACTGTTTACGATGGCTCCTCGTTTCAACCGACCAATAGAAAAATTACCGGTTTCGGAATCACTCATAATTGGGTGAAGAGAAGCATCTTTTGGGAGCTGCCATATTGGAAGACGTTGTTAATCCGACACAACCTGGATGTCATGCACAATGAGAAGAACGTCTTTGAGAATCTCTTTAACACTGTCATGGACACATCAAAAACGAAAGACAATATAAAAGCAAGGAGGGATGTAGAGATTTATTGCAACCGACCGCAGTTGCACATTGCCACGTCAGGCATAAAGTAGTGAAGCCGAAGTCGTCGTACACTTTGACGAAACAACAAGTAAAACAAGTATGTGAATGGTTGAAGAGACTGAAGTTTCCGGACGGGTATGCTTTGAATATTGGGGGTTGTGTAAACATGGCAGATTACAGCTTTTATGGCTTCAAGAGTCATGATTGTCATGTGTTTATGCAATGATTGCTTCCTATTGCGTTACGAGGGATGATACCGAGATTCACAAGATCCACACATATGTGTTGTTGAATTGTGAAGAAGTTCGACCTTTTCAATGGACCTTCGATGAGTGGATACGACAAAGAGAACCTCATCTTGATGCAGTTGCACGGGATAAAGCTCGGGATGAAAGGTTTTCTACTTGGTTCGAACAACACGTGAGTACAAACATATGAAATTTACATATGTAATCTTACACATATGTAATTTATTTCTTATTTGTGGTTTTATAGGTCATGCTCGGATCAGGCGATTTCTCCAACCATTTGAAATCCCTAGCACGTGGACCAGGCCGATATGCTTGGTCGTATAAGGGATATTTTGTCAATGGTTACAAGTTTCATACGGTTACACATGCTGCTGGGCGTGTCACACATAATAGTGGCATATGTGTGAGAGAATCTTGTTATGACGACTCCGAGTTTGACTATTACGGATTGTTGGACGACGTGTTAGAGGTGGAGTATTACGGTGTGGGCTATTGTGTTGTAGTTTTGTTCAAGTGTACATGGTTTGATAGTCCAGATGGAGTTAGAGTCGACCCTAAACATGGGTTGGTTGATATCAAATACAAGTCTAGACTCAGAGGTGAGGACTATTACGTCCTAGCATCACAAGCGCAACAAGTGTATTACACACCCTATCCTTCAGGAAGTAAGGATTTAAAGGACTGGTGGGCAGTTGTGAAGACCAAAGGTCGTGGAATATATGAAGTTGCAGAAAGGGCTATCGATGTGTTGGATGATGATAACGTGGATGGAGAACCGTTCTTTCAAACCAACGAACGGGTAACTCATAATACAAACAACTGGGTAAATGAGGACCTCGATTACGTCCCTCTTGTCACTGGGGAGCTCAACGTAGTCGCCACAAATGACGAAGCTAGCGAGGAAGATGCATCAGATCACGAAGCTAGCGACGAGGAAGAAGAATTTGAAGATATGGATGATGATGAAGATAACGAAGACGAACTTATGTTATCTGATCACTCGTCTGATAACTAGTGTGTCTTAAACATTCTCTATTTTGTCGTTCTTATGTAGACATTTTTCGTGTTAAACATTCTCTATTTTGCTGTTCTTATGTAGACATTTTTGGGTCTTATGATTTGTGTACACTTATATCATTTTGTGTTAACCATTCTCTATGATCTAGATGTCGGGACACCCTTCTAGGGGTAGTAGAGGTAGTAGGGGTAATAGGGGTAGGGGCAGTAGCAGCTCCGCCAGGCGTGGTGACCCCCACGCCGATGAGTTCACCGATGACGGACTAGATCAGATCCAGTCCGATGACAGAGCAACGGGCTCGAGGATTAGAGGCCCGAATGTGGCATCACAGACGCCCCAGCCGAGTCAGCGACCGCCACTTTTGTTGTCTGAAGCGGGCGGGTAAGTAGATGTGATATATTATTTATTCTAGTACATAATAAACCGATCCTAATGTTTTTTATATTGTATATTTTACAATTGTGAAGGTTTAAGGACAAGTCGGCAGTCCGGAGGGCCATTGCCGTCTTTAAGTCCATGTTTGATGGTCCTTGGGCTCATTTTAGGGATGTCCCTAATGAGCACTATCCACGGTTGTTGGATCGATTTCGGGTAGGTATTTTACTCTATTTAACTTATTGAGTGGATTTATTTTTACTTAATCCAAACAATGTGTTTGCAGTTGTATTATAGTTGGCCTCCTGAGATGGACGCCGACGTATTAGCTGCATTTCGGCGTCACCTAAATAATAGGTACACCGACATGATGAGAGATGCACGTGTCTTCGCCGAGGAAAGGGCTTTAGCCATTGATGGTGTCCAGTTCGATGGACGTGACTACAGGATTCTTGCTCCACACCCTCCAGAGTGGATCCGGAGTGAGTTTTGGGTCCAAATGATTGAGCAGGTTTGTTTTGTTTTGAATACTTGTATCTGGTTGTACTAGGATTTATATTGATTTATGTCTTCTTTTTAACAGGTATGGAACACCGACGTGTTCCGGCGTGTAGTTGCGGCCAATCGGGCCACCGAGTATGAGGGAATGACATTCAGACACTGTACTGGATCTATTAGTATCCCTATGCATCGGGACCGCATGGTAATTTATCATACACTAGACTAAATGTATATAATTGATGAATATATGTACTATATACATGATTTTCTTACCTACTAACAATTTAAGTTGTGTATTGTAGAGAGATGCATGGGGCCATGAGCCTACCAACGACGAGGTTTGGGAGGCTACACACTGCACCAACAGGAAGCTTGTTCCGGGTGCGACCGGTCCGACCACGGATACTCCAATCTACGTTTATCCAAAGGCAGTTCATATGATTGTAAGTTCAATTATGCATGACTAGATATTTGTTTGTTTTATAAGATAGATAGAAATTATAGCAAACTTAGTTTGGGCTGCCAATTGTTGGGCAGACGATAGGATTGTTTTGATAAAAGCAGGTCATGGATATATGTTCAAATCACAGTTGAAATGTTGCCGAATTTTCTATAGGTTAGTTGACTTGACAATGTCTAATTTGGTAAACTGTAGGATGCCTACCATCGGGTTAGGGAGGAGGAGTACCCGGACTTACCTCCCGGCATTGTACCTCCCAATGACGCTGAGTTGTGGGAGCGTAGTGTCGGAGGACGGCGTAAGGGCCGTCTTTTTGGATGGGGGACCAGTCAGGATCCCTATTATGCTATGACCGGTGATTCAGGTGCCATTTCAAGCGGGAGCACGCACGACCGCCGCGATGAGGAGGTATGTTTGTCAAATGTTGTTTAACATTGTTAATCATATGTTTGTTAAATGTTGTCTGACATTGTTCTATATATGTTTGTCAAATGTTGAATTTCAGTTGGAAGAGCTGAGGCAGAGGTTAGAGAGAGAGGAAGCAGAGAGGATCCAGTTGCAGGAGCGACTACAGAGAGAAGAAGCAGAGAGGATCCGGATTCAGGAGCGAATGGATAGAGATGAAGTAGAGAAGAGACAGATGCGGGAACGAATGGCTCAGTTTGACGCGTTCATGATCAAGTTTAACAGTCAGCACCCCTTTCCCCCTCCGTAGGATTATGTTTATGTATTTATAAATATTTTGTACACTTTAAGAATTAGTAATATTTAAAAATTGGCAGGTTTTGTACAGGATAAAAAACTGGAAAATTTTAATTTTTAATTATTTTAAAAAAAAAATTAAATTACCGACGGATTATCCGTCGGTAATCCGTCGGAAACGAATTTTTAATTTATTTTTTATTAAATAAATACCCGTCGGAATTCCGTCGCTAAATCCGTCGGAAATAATCCGTCGGAAATAATTCGTCGGAAAATAGCCGTCGGTAATCCGTCGCTAAATGTTGACCGTCGGTGATCCATCGGAAATAACCACGCCGTCGGTAACCGTCGGAGATCCGTCGGAAAATAGAACCGTCGGTGATCCGTCGGTAATATCCGTCGGTGATCTGAACGCCGACCACCTTTATACCGACGGATCACCGACGGATTTCCATTTTACCGACTGATCACCGACGGATTCATCCGTCGGTGATAAGCCTCTATTTTGTAGTGATGGTGCGTTTCTTTTGCAACCCAAGTAATTTGTACAAACTATGCAAACCACTATATTATGAAACAATAGATATATTTATGGATAATGATTATGATTATGATTCATTAATAATTATTGTGATATATATGGAAAATGTTAAGTTTATTCATTATAATCATGATTTTAAATTAGGAAATGTTAAGTTTATTCATTATAATCATGATTTTAAATTAGAAAACATAATAAAATCATATATTCATTAGACTTGATGAACAGCTAAGATTGGTTTGTTGTGTTACAAAAGAACGCACCATATATATATATATATATATATATATATATATATATATATATTGATTTAGGAAAATTAATTTAATTTCCCTATAGTACCAGTAATTTGTTATCTTTTAGAATGGGATCAGATTTCACCATATAAATAATAATTTTGTTTCTTTTTTTGTTTTTGTGTAATTAATTTTCCCTACACCTGTAATTTGTTATGTATTTAATTCCAAAAATGCAGATGGTGTGTACGAGAGTATGATTTGAATGGCTTGTGAACAAATAATAGATGAGCTGTATCATGGATCTCCATGGTCATGACTCATTCATATTAATTATACAAGGTTCGTGTCCATATTCATGAAACCCACCTTAATTAGTTGAATTTGTATAAACTATAGGGGCTGTTTGTTTGTTTTTTTCAAAAAAACCTTTTAATACCTCTTAAGTCTGAATCGGTCAGATATTTTTTCATTCAGACCGTTTGTTTTTTTTTCAGATTTCAGACTCTCTTAACTCTTAAATACATCTTAAACTAGAAGTGGTGACCTTTGAAAACAAGCACCACCTCTTATTAATCAGACCTGAAATAAGACTTCAGACCTCTTAAAAAACAAACGCCACCTAAGTGTATCAATACATCTTGTTGTTGAAAGCTGGAACCTACAATCCTAATACTAATAAGAGGATTGGAAGAAAAAAAAATATCAATATCAAATTAAATAAAAGAGTAAACTACGTTTTTATTCCCTGTGTTCATGAAAATTGCTATTTTCGTTCTTCCACTTTTTGAGATTACGGTTATTGTCTTTGTGGTTTACAATTTATTGTTTTTTTCGTTCCCATGGTTTATAAATTATTGCTATTTCTGTCCCTCATACGTAATTGTAATGAATTGCTGAAAACAATAATAAATTACAAACTACAAGAAGGAAAACCGTAATTTCAAAAGTACAAGAATGAAAATCATAATTTTAAACAAACCACAAAGACGAAAATCATAGTTTGCTCTAAACAAAATAAAAAACTCCGTATTTTCATATAATGTGTTTGATTAAAACATTAATTAAACTTAACATTATTTAGATTTTTAAAACAGAAATAATATATCAAATTTCTAAAATTCGATACCTTCATCTAAATATTGCTTATTAAATTATCAGAATAAATGAAAAGACAACAATATTGGGTCTTTAATATACTATTCTCAGGAAGCCCACCCATTGTATCCACATAATTAATGGATAATATATTCATGTTGGACCAACCCATAAAGCCATAACCCATTAAGCAAATTTGATGTTTAAAAAGAAGAGTATTTTATTTTGTTTAGGAGGGTTGTAAATGAGTCGAGTCGGGGTAGTATCATGCTCGAGCTTGAATACTTTTTAAATTATCAAACTCGAGCTCAATGCTCATTTATGGGCTTGAACTCGCAATAGATTAACTCGTTTATTAGCTTGAGGTTGATAATTTTTTATCGTATGATCTATGAAAATATGAGCAAGTTTGGCTCGAAAAGTCTATGCGTAAATGGCTCAGCTCGACTCGACTCGAAAAATTTAATCGATTTCTCGAACAAGTCGGGTCTAACATTGGCGTCATGAAGCTCGACTCGTTAAGTTAAACGAGTTTTATTTTTTGTTCAAGATCGACTCGAGCTCAAGAGTTATTAAGCTCGAGAAAAACGAGCTCGAGTAGCTCGCTAAAAGCTTGACTCGTTTACACCCCTAAGGAGGAGTAGACACAAAAAGCAAACGCATGCAAGAATCAAGCAACAACAGTAATGTAGAAGCAAAAAAGAATAATCGATGGAAAAATCACAACATTAATGAAGAAATACACAATAACGATAAAGTTCTTTACGTGAAAGCCATTATATATTCATTAAAATGAAAAATACATTTGAAAAGGAACCAAACTGGCAGTGATAAAAAGGTACATGACAATGAAGAAGTTATGAAAAGCAAGCAACAACACCACTGATACAGAATACATTGGCTTAAAAGTTGTATGGAAAAACGTTGAAATAAAGTGTTCAAGGTAATAGTGGAGGCATTTACCCACTGAATTAGATAGAAGAACTCTAGATGTTAGGTCGTTAAAAGCAAGTTGAGCGATTTTTTACCAAAACGATATTAGGTTGTGAGTAAACAAAAGACTTTTAATTATACAATTTGTAAAACTCAACTCTTAGTGAACTTAGGTACTGAGGCCTCTTCAGCATTTCATTCATTTTTCCACTGATATGAATTGAGAGAGAAAGGGAGCAAGGAATGTCATTTCCTTGGCGATTAAACAAATATTCAACAACTTGTAGAAGGTAATGAAAAATCTTAGGTTGATGGAGGTATTTGCGGGTTGGAGCCATGAGCAGTAAAGAAATCCAAAACAAACTTAACATAATTTCATTTTATGATACATAGGGATGTGTGAAGCATAATTCAGGGTGAGAGCATTACCAACACAAAAATTAATTTGGACATGTGTTACATGCTTGTACATCGTATAAAACCATCGTGGGTTCCGATTGTCAAATCCATATATTATAACCAAATCCTTCGGAAATCTTTTTGGATGATGAAATAAATTTCAGTTAAGTGAAATTTCTCGATAGATTTTAAATAGAGAACTTAAGATTAGATTTCATTAGATAAAATAATCCAATTAAAGTGATCAAAAAATGGTTACAATCTCTTTTTTAAAAGAGTAAACTACAAATATGGTCTATGTGGTTTACCAAAAAATACGAAAGTGGTCCCTAAACTTCAATAAGTGCATATTTCATCCCTGAGGTTTCGATTTTGCTATGAAAGTGGTCCCTCTGGCGTTAGCTCCGTTAAATCGTCCGTTAAGTCAAGGGTAAATTCGTCTTTTTACATATTTTTTAGGGTATTATCGTCATTTTGCCTTATTTAATTTATTTTACCATTTTTAATTACTTTTCTTTGAATGTTCTTCTTCTTCAACATGAATACCAAGAACACCAAGAATGTTCATTTTCTACCTCAAGAACATCAAGATTTTAAAACCCAAATCAAACTCAAAAACCAAAAACTTAAATCAAACCAAACCAAAAACTTAAATCAAACCAAAAACTCAAAAACCAAACTTAAATCTGAGAGAGATCGAGAGAGAGATCTGAGAGAGAAGAGAGGGAGATCGAGAGAGAGAGAGAGAGATCGAGACATAGATTTGAGAGAAGAGAGAGAGATCGAGAAAACAGATCTGAGAGAAGAGAGAGACATCGAGAGAAGATAGAGAGTGCGAGAGAGAGAGAGAGAGAGAGAGAGAGAGAGAAACGCCGACAACCTCGTCTTCACCGACGAGGTCGTTCTCCGGCGAGGCCGTCTGCGTCTCTCTCTCTCTCTCTCTGTGGTCTGCGTCTTGAAATGTGTGTGTGTATGAACAAGATAGCATCATCGATGCCTGGTATGTATATCCCTAATCATAATCAGATCTCTCTCTCTCTCTCTCTTCTCTCATATCTCTCTCTCTTCTCTCAGATCTCTCTCTCAGATCTGCAAAAATCTTTCTTTATCAAAAGAGAATATACAAATTAATAAACATCATATCTACATTAAATATTGTGTGTATATATATATGTGTGTGTGTGTATGATTATATATATATATATATATGTGTGTGTGTGTGTGTGTGTGTGTGATTAATTTTGGGGAAGAAGATGGGTTGGAGAAGAAGATTGGTTGGGGAAGAAGATGAGTGATGCATTAATGAATTGTACACATTGTACTTTAAAAACAATTTAATAAAAACTGAAAAAAAAACCCTTAAGAGACGGATTTACCCTTGACTTAATGGACGATTTAACGGAACTAACGCCAGAGGGACCTCTTTCATAGCAAAATCGAAACCTCAGGGATGAAATTTGCACTTATTGAAGTTCAGGGACCACTTTTGTATTTTTTGGTAAACCACAGGGACCAAATTTGTAGTTTACTCTTTTTAAAATAAAATAGTTTCTTTTTTTATTTTTCAAATTCAAGTCATGCAATTTATTGTTAATTTATGTGACCAAATTGTTAATCAACTATTAAGAATTATACTTAAATTATTATGTTGGTCTCTAATTCTCATTATTTAATTATATTTTTGTTTAAAAGAATTCTAACAATTAAAATGCTATTTTTTTAAATCTAGATCACTAATCAAACATTTATTTAAACACGACCTCCAGATATTTAGGATGTTATCTGTTTTGCATTCATTCATAAGGTCTTCAAAATAACATCAAATAGATATATTTATCCAATCAATAGAAGATTTTACATTCATAAGTAATACTTGATTGATTCCTAGATCTTTTATACTTTTATAATGGAGTATTAGTTTTCACTATCTAAAAGATATGTAGATGCTATGATTTATCTCGTCAAAAAATTTAAGAATATTTTTACCCATATACGAGTCCCTACATGGATATATAAATACATTTTTTTAAGTTATCATCTATCTATACTATATTATAAATCATGGATAAAAAACTCTTAAATACAAATTATTAGACACAAGGTACCATCATTTTATGCAAGATTTTAAAATCTCTTAATTTACAAGTATTAAAGCAAAAGATACATATTACTATTGCAGACTTTTAAGACCCATCAATTTGGCATGTGCAGGTCCTTCCTTTTATGCAGACATTTCCATGTATCACTATTAATTAATATATTATATTACTATAAATTTGTTTTAACTATATTATTAAATATGTAATTGGGTATTTTTTCTATATGTCATTAAAATATATAAGATAATCATTGAATTCTAATAAAATACTTAATTTTTTTATATAAACAACATCATATTATTAAGCCTAAATTAAACAAATTTATAAAAAAATATTATCACTTTCTCAAAATCATTCAAAATCGTACTGTAAATCGACAAAAAAACAAAATGAAACATTAAAATCGTGATGTATTTCGTTGCATTGCGCGAGTACGCTTCTAGTTGTCCATAAATATGTAAATTTAATATAGAATAGTGTCATGTAATATATAAATTATAAAACATGATTATATCTAATAAAATTTTTAAATAAAGAGAAATTCATTTAATTATGAAAATACAAAAACTTGAAAGTATTAACTCATTTAATAAACATATAATTATATCTCTTGACTTCAAAGCAACCACTATAACACATTCACATTATACTCCCTTGTTCCTTAAGGTTTTTCTTTTCAGCCTTATGTCACCTACCTACTAGTCTCATTATAATTAATAATTATACAAATATTAAAAAAATTATACGATATATGAGCATGGAAATTTCAATGAAACCCTCATCCCAATTTCCTAATATGATTAAATAATGCATCATATGCATGTGAAAGTAGATAGATGCTCATTTATTTCATTATGGTGAATCAATTCAAATATATATGTATATATATTATATATATGGACAAATCAAATAGAAACCTTATAAAAGTTAGAAACTGAATGAACTAATCGGGATCGTCCAATAGCTTTCATCCACCGTTCATTTTAAAGTTGTGGCATAAATGAAATTACTTGCGGATTAGATGGCTAATAGATACTAAAATTTGAAAATTAAGGGTATTTAGAGAATCAAATCGTCATCTAAATTAGGGAAATTCAAAATCTCTGTAATTTTATTGAGCATGTCGTCTATCCGTGTAAATTGGCAACAAAAACAAGATAGAGGAGGATTTATTCAATCACATAGTTTTCACCAATCTTCACCATCTTTTTGCAATGGCATCAAAGGGCACCAACAATGTAGAATCAATGAATACGTACTCAGATTACCAAGTAATCAAAAAATAATGTCTTATTTTAGAGTTTTGAGCACGTATATAGCGTTTTGTACATTAATAGATAGAAAGAGTAAAAGTTTAAAAAAACCAAGCACCATTCTCAAAGTTTACAAACACAAATGCAACGCCAATAGCCCTAGATGAAGAAGAAAGAGTTGAAAAATGATTTATAAAATGATTTATAAAATGTACAACTTGTATAATGTTTCACTGGTGAAATAACAGTTAAATACTACTAGTGTGTGTATATGCTTAACACAGGGTTGGAATTTCATTAGTTAAAATGGAATGCAGAACAGTGTAATTCACCAGGGAATGCAAAACATAATGTTGGTATTTCTCCAATATGGGTATATGCAAAACACAATATCGATATAAATGCTTCTTAAATACGGTTTACCAGTTAAATACATGTTTCACCAGTGAAATGAATGTGTTTCACCCGTAAGGTAAACCTGGCTCACCGGTGAAAATGAACATGTTTCACCATTTACATGAACTTGTTTCACCGGTTGGTTCGTTTAGGAAGTTCCATGTAGGGGTGCTCAAATTTCATACCAACCCGACCAACCCAACCCGAAAAAACGCAAAAAAAACTCAAACCGAGGTAACCCGATACATAATCGATAAAAATTTTGCCCAAACCACATTTATTGGGTTGGAAACGGATTGGACCCAAAATAACCCGACCAACCCGTCAACCCGACCAAAACTTGTACACTTTTAATTTTTTTTTTATGGTTTTAGACTTTTAGCGGCTCTTCTTTCTATCAATTCTCAAGTCTTCCTATCTTAGTTGTAGTTTAGATTTGTCCACGATACCACGTTGATTAAAATCGCACGAATCTAACCTTCAAGTCTTCAAAAATCTTCAATATCAATAGAATCAAGAGGCAAAAGATACTATTCTTCTACTCTTCTCTTCTCTTCTCTTATTAGCCTTATTTTTATATTTCCAATTTTGATTTTAGTGTTTTTAAACGAAATCACTTAGTTAGATTGTAAAATGATGTATTAAAGTTTCAACCTGACCAACCCAACCCGCATGGTTTATGTTGGGTTGGGTTGCACTTTTAATTGGGTTAAGTTGGGTTGAGATTTTTCAAACCGCAAACATTGGGTAGGGTTGTTCAAGGTCCTTCAACCCACCCAACCCAACCCATGAGCACCCCTAGTTCCATGGGTCTCTGATTATTAGATTTTCATTAGGACAACATTTCTACAAGTAAAAATGTAACCCCCAGAAATTTCGGTATGTATGTCCGTAAAACCTTATTCTATCTTTTGCGTATAGTAGGACATCACCTCGTGATTTTACCTTGTTTAAGTGGACCCGTGAGCGCGAAACCTTAACCGAAATGCCTAGAGGGGTTGAGCATCGTTGGGAACGAAATCGAGCCCGGAGCAGGGCCGACGATTGTGCCCGTGATTATGACACCTTGTCAATATCGCAGGTCACAATCGTGAGAAGGGGATACCCCACGGTACAAACGGCGCGATTGTGCCGGTGATTGTGACCAAGGTCACTCTCGCCTAGTACTCTCGCTGGAGATGTACCGAGAGTTCCTTGGAGCAGGCGATAGTGCCCCGACGATTGTGACCATGTCACTCTCGTCGGGCAAGGTCGCGAGCGGACTTTTGGGTTTAAATCAGACCTCAGCCGACCAAAACTCATTTATTTCACTTCCAACTTTTGGTAGGGCGATTTTCTTGAGCTCTAGGTAAGTCCCATCCTCCCTCTTCATTCATTGCTCATAAATGGAACCCTAAGACTCATTATTCCTCTTTATAGGTTGTCAAGTGTGGTGTAAAGCTCTCAAGTTCTCAAGTTTCAAGATCTCCTCATATAGATTTCTAGGGTTTCGATATTTAACCTATTGTGAGTTTATACTTCCTTTTATTAAACTGTATACACATCAAAATGCATTTTTGACTTCTAAATATCTCCTTGTTTACATTTTCTTTGTCGGTGAGATTTTGACCTAACTTGGTATTTTGGAGATTTTTTAGGGTTCTTACCATTTTGTAAAATAAAGAAGTATTCAATGTCTTGGAACGATAAATATGGATGTTTTCATATTTTGATGAGTAAATGTTCAACCTATGGCATTTTAGCCATGATTATGTTTTATGCATATTATGGGTATTTGGGTGAAAGGGTTATTTTGTAAAAAGGGAATAAATGGTTTAGTCTTGAGGAAATGCATATTTCATTAAAATGGTTTTTACACTTGAAAAGTTTACTTGGTAAAGAAACATATTTGGAAATGAGAAGATGGCCTTATGATTCATGTTTGGGCTTTGTATTTTCTTATCAGCAGTTAACCATGAAAATATAATTTGAGAAATAAATGGTATTATGAACTATATGTTTGATTTAGTTGGTCACAAGTGATATTGTGACAAGTCTAGACTATTACTAGTGGATCCATAGGTATAGAGTCGACTTATTATTTGGGGATAACTCCCGTATGTAGCTAGTCGAGACATTGGGCCCTAGGGTGGCAACTTGGTACGGTTATGTGGGACCGGATACTAGCCGTGGGTCGTAAATGTAAATCCTAGTGAATGAGCATGACTAGGGATCATTGGGTGCCCTCCCCCACATCTTAGTACGAGTCGGCGTGTTTGTGGCCTTGATCCTAGTATGGTGAGCTCAATAACTTGGAAAGTAGGTTACTTTGTGTTTCGCCCCAATCCTTGGAAATCGGGTTTTCCCGTCATCGCAAGATGTAGTGTGGACCGCATGGTCATTATGTGGTTATCAAAATTATTCACAAATACGGTTGGCGAAAGCGGTTTACTTAT
The DNA here is from genome assembly GCA_954870635.1 of Arctium minus. NCBI lineage: Eukaryota > Viridiplantae > Streptophyta > Magnoliopsida > Asterales > Asteraceae > Arctium > Arctium minus. Next base: position 161,895,122 of record OX941080.1, read on the forward strand.
GTTGCATTTAATTCTTCTTACTAGCTTTCATATAAACTGTGTGTTCTCACTAGGCTTTAAACCTAACACTTTTCTTAAATGATGTGTATAACAGGTTCCCTTAGCGGTGGGCCGTCAAGGGGTTGAGTGAAGAGCGTGGTCTCTTGAGGGAATTTTTGGATGATAGATAATTTGGAGTCTTGGCGTTTAAAACAATTTATTAATTTTTGGAATTGGGTTGACAACCTATGTAATCTAGATAGAAATGGTTTAGATTAGTTTGTTGTCGATTTCCTATGCATCTTATACAGGTTTTATAAACGCGTACACTTTTACCCTTTTTGGGTGGTTAGCTCCAGATACAAATGTTATATTGCCGAAATTTCAATTTTTAAAATTACCCGAATTTTTAGGGTGTTACAAAAAATCATTCTTTGTATATTAATTATTTATATTACTCTACATGTACCACCTGAAAATCTACAGAAACTTGGACAATCATTATTTCTATTTTGATAATCACATTGTCGCTCAATCCACCATCCACGTTAACATTGAAAACGCTAAATCATTTAAAACATCCTAAAGAGATGCTTACAAACATCTGCTCCAGAAGATTCGAAAGCCACAAAATTTTCATGATGATCCATGATTTCTTGTTTATGTCTAGCAGTTCTTAATTGAATAAAATAAATTACTAAAACCATTTTCAAAAAATCGACATATTACTTTGATTACTGTTATAATAAAATTAATTAGATTAGTTTAGTTTTTTTAGGAAGTTGAATATAAGATAATCAAGGATTTTGATATGTCAATCGTGTATAAGATAACTAGAAAAATTCTCTTCTAAGTCGCAATTCATTAAGGGTATTTGATTAAAAATGATCAACAGTTCAGATCCACTTCTCACGTTTCTCACGTTAACTTCAACTTCTCACACGATTCTTCGTGTATACATATATTTGGAATTTGAATCTTAAAAAAATGCTTTAATGTTTATTTAATAAAAATACTTTAGAGTAAACTACGATTTTCGTCCCTGTGGTTTGTAGCATATAATGATTTTTGTCTGTGGTCTTTAAAAACTACTTTTTTGGTCATTGTGGTTTCTATTATGTTTTTGTAACACCCGTAATTTTCGGTAAGTAAAGGTCATCCGTACGTTTTTGCAACTTGTAAATGATGGGAGTTACGTTGGGAAAACATCCCCTAAAGTCCCTAAGAGTGTCTAGGGACTTGGCGTTGAAAAAGTCGGGTTTTGGGGCTCGGGACAGGCCCGATGACTATGCCAATCGACTATGATTGTGTCACTGTCGCCTGACAATGTCGCAGGAAGAGGGGCACACATGGTACAGTCCATGCGACTATGCTATGCGACTTTGACATGGTCATTTTCGCATGGCAATGTCGCCTACGGGCTCAAGGGTTGGTTAAATTCCGATTTTCAGCCATTCTCCTCATTTCTCACCTCTAATCTCTTCCCTTTCTCTCCCAAACCGAACCTCCACCCTCTCATATGAACCCTAGCTCGTTTTTGGGGTTTTCCTCATAAAACCAAGTGTTCCTTCATCACCTATACTTGAGATTTCAACCTCTTGGACTAGATTCAAGTGTTCACCTCCATCTCTTGAAGATTCCTAAGTTTGGGGGTTTTGTTCAAAACCTAATGGTGAGTTGCCTTCCCTCTTCTAAACCTTATTATAAGATATAAATGATCCATTGATGATTTTCTAGTGTTTAGTTTCTTAAATTTCGGGTTTGTTGATTTTGGATAAATTAGGTCAAATTAGGGTTTTAGCCAAATTTGAGGATTTGGATGTAAAATGTTTGGGGAATGATTATAAGTGTTTGGATGCGTGTATTTATGGTTGAAAACTTGTGGATCTAGGTTTTTGAAAGATTTGGCTTGAGGATTCAAATTTCTTCAAAGGAGTTCAAGTTGGGGAAAATCTAGATTTAGTCTGAATCTAGCAAGGTGAGTTCAAGTTGATTTGTAAAAACGATGTACATGCCAAAATGTCAAATTTTAAATGTTTATGTGTTTTACATGAAATTATCAACTGCTGAGTTATTTGATAAGTTTTGATTATCTGAAGTGTTTAACTTTCTAAACTTGTAAAACGCTCATTTTTTGGATATTTTGATAAATGTATCAAAATGAAAAGGTTTCGATGACTTAATTGCATAAATAGAGATTATTTTGTAAAAATAAATTTTTATGGTTGTTGGTATTTCGTGTACTTTGTGTCGTGAAATGTTTTAAAAATTACCAACGTATGAGTCAGTGACACTTGGTCATTCCCAACCTTGCGAACGTTTCAGAAGTTGTCAACCCTTTTGGTTTTGGGGAAAGAATGTAACCCCAAGTATTTTATTGAGTAAATCTTTGACAAGTGATATTTTAATGATTTATCATACGAGTGTAAATCCCTTGGAATAAATGCATTTTAATGTGTGTTATAGGAAATGTTTGATTTGTGTTATGGGACGTTTTGAAAGAATTAACGGGATTATAAACTTGTCCGGAAAATTAATTGTCTCAATCCAAACTATGTTGGAATTTATTCATGTATTTTGGAGCATGTGTCTGCATAAACGTTGGTCGTTGCATTTTATCGCATTTTATGGATTTAACACGTGATCATTTGATTTTGGGCTAAAAGCTCGGTTTTTGTCTGTGTCGGGTCTTGAGGACCTTTGTCTGGCTTTAATAACTTAATGTGGTACTTTGGTGTGAGTTGCATTTATTGCACATTATATTGAAGATTCCATGTTTTGAGTGCGAGTCTCATTCAGTTGGAGTTATGTGCTTGGGTTGTAATGCATTGGATCCATAGGCATGTAGGTCAGTCATAATTAAGAGTGAGGAGTATTGATACTCCCACCTTGGGAGTTATGCCGTGTTGGCATTGTTGTTATCCCGATTGTTTTGTGGAGAGGAACCTTTATGGGTTGTACTTCGGGACCATGGGTTTTGTAATTTGATGTTCTAATTCTTGTGCACGAGGGTTTTACATCATGAGTTATCAATTAAGGAGTTGTGTCTTCTATCTTGAATGCTAGGGAGTAGGCACTAGGGGTCGGATTGGTACCCTGATGATGAAACTCCACTAGAGACCGAATAGGCAATAAGAGCGTGTATCCTTGAGGTTCAGCTCGGCAGAGCAGGCAATAGGGGATACGGTGTTTTGGGACTTGAAATAAAGTCCGACTGGAGGTGTAGCTCGGCAGAGCAGACAATACAGTCACGATCTGAGGTATAGTTCAAAAACATGTCTATATGGCTTAACTTTGTGTTCCGCCACGTACAATGGAATCGAGTCTCCCTCGTCACCGGAAGGTGTTATCTGGGTATTAAATTGTATTATTTTATTATCCATGTTTTCGGTGACATTTTGCATATATGGATTTGTGTAACACCCTCAAATTTGGAAAGAGCGACTAAATTTAAAATTTTCAACAATGCCTTAAGGGATAATAAAATCTTTTACTACAAGTCCATAATTGAAATACATTTCTAGGTTGAACCATCAACAAAATTAAAGTCTTACAAAAAGACTAACTAAAGTCGGGTGTTACTATAACCCAATAACAATCGCTATCTCCAATATAAGTGCGGAAGACTTTATCAAGCTAATCACCTCTTCGAGCACACAACTAGCACTCATCTCTTCACAGTGTCGTTAGAACTAATCCTGAAATGGAACCTGATGTACATGTCGACAAATAAAAAGGTTAGGCTAACGCCTAGTGAGTTCAAAAGCTTTATATCATGATCATAAAGGAAATCGTAAAACAAAAATATTGTAACTTATAATCATGATACTTTAAAATGAATTACTTTAAAATAAGAGAACGACTCATTTACCAATAATATAATTTTATAGATGGACACCTCTACGCCAAAACATTTTTTTTTGAATTAATGCAACCCAACGCTGACAAAATGCGAGTAACGATGAATTCTCAAATATTGGAATTTTAATAGGATTTATAAATCAAACGTTTGAAATGCGAGTGAACTCAAACCCCAAAATTTTAGCAATTAGAGAATAACATAAACTCAACACGTCACTGAAAACAAGGATAAACTAAATACCCCCAAAACAACACCTCTCGGTGACGGGGGATTCCCGAATTCCAAGGTTAGTGGTGGAACACAAAAATAGGTCACATTCCAAGTTACTGGGCTCACCATACTAGGACCCAAGGCCACGAGCACGCCGACTCGTACTACGATGTGGGGGAGGGCACCCAAGGATCCTAATCATGCTCATTCGCTAGGATTACATTTACGGCCCATGACTAGTAATCGGTCCCACATAATCGTACCAAGTTGCCTCCGAGGACCCAATGTCTCAACTAGCTACAAATGGGAAATACCTATCTCATAAAAACAGGCTCATAAATTACATCACGGATGCAGGTCCGGGTATTGGACTCCACGAGCCCTCACCGTATTGTCCTCGAAATCCCATGACTAAATCCGGTGCCAACATATAAATAACAACCCATTTATTTAAATAAAAAGACGGACTCATATGCCTATGGATCTACTGCATTACAGTCTAAAACATTACACGACTCCAATTAAATGACCAAAGCACTCAAAAACATGTAACTCTCGAATGACACGTAATAAAAGCCATCATACTAAAAACTCCACAACGGGCTATTAAACAAGACAAATGTCCTCAAGACACATTTTAGTCAAAACCGAGCCAAATGCTCAACAATTTACTTAAATCTCCAATGAAAGTCAGTGTAAACATTAAAACGCGTTTGACTAACGAATATGTAAACACAACGACCAAAAGTGTGATTAACCCAAAACTCTTCATTGGTTGAAACAAAGCGTTTTCCAAAATGATTTATTCCCTTATTTTTCCAAAGTGACCCATAACACAATGATATGCATTTTCCAAACGGTTTATGAAGTCAGATGCACCAAATGGACAATTACTCAAAATGACATCCAATTAAATATTAAACCATAAAAGAAAACATATTCAAAATGAATTATTTATCAAAATACCCAAAAATCCCAAAGAGGTGGGTTATATAACTTTATAAAGTTAAATATCTCCAAATAACCAAAACTTATCAGCAGTTAATAATTTAATGTAAAACATGAACACTTTAAATAAATATTTTGGCATGTACACCGTTTTCACAAATCAACTTGAACTCACCTTCCTAGATTTAAGCTAAATCTAGATTTTACCCACGTAGAGCTCCCTTGAAGAAACTTGAATCCTCAAAGCCAAAACCTCTGAAACCTAGATTCACAAGATTCCAACCATAAACATAGATATTCAACCGAATAGAATCGTTCCCAAACAATTTACATGAAGGTCTCATCTATACCTAAAACCCTAATTTCCAAAGATGAAGAATTAGAGGCTTGCCTTAACCAATAGCTTGAATCCACCACCAACACACCTCTAGGTTACCAAAATACACCAAAAACTCCAAATCTACAAAAGGAAGAACAAGGGTGGATGAAACCCTAGATATCTTGATGAAGAAGATGAAGATGAGAGATTATGGTTCTAACCTCCAAGCTTGCTAGATGAAGAAGGGTCACTTGATTTTAAGAGAAATACACTCAAAATGAGTTAGGGTTTGTTTGGGGAGGTTGGAGGGTCGAGTTGGGAGAGAAATGGGGAGAAGATTTGAGATTTGGGTGAAAATGGGGTTTGGGGGCCGAATTTTCCCGTTTTTGTGCACACAGCGGCTCCGCGCGGGTGGTGCCGCGGGTCCACCCGAGCAGAGACCCGCCGCCCGAATTTCTTGCCCGAACATTATTTTGGTCGTAACTTCTTCGCTTTAGCTCCGATTTTGCTCCAGAAAGAACCGTTGGACTCGTAATTGAATCCTTCATCTACCAAGACTATAAAATCTAGGATTCAAGTCCAAAATCCTATATCTTATTTTCCCTAAAATACCAATTTCTGTATTAACTTGAAATGATACCTTTCGAAAATTGGGGTGTTACAATTTGTTTACTCAAGATTTATGGGTTGAGTATTATGCCCGCCCATGTTTGGAGTGTTTCGAGAAATAAAGTGTATTCTTCATTTTTATAAATTGGGAGGTTTACTTACTATTCATGTTTTGGGTGAGTCTGGGGTTGAAGTTGCTTTACAAAGGAACGTCTATGTTGGGATATTTGTCTTTAAAGGTGTGTGTTATTGGAAAATGAGTCGTCTAATATTCAAAGTAAATCATTTTGAAAGATTATGATTTAAAACGATTCTTTTCCTTTTAACAAATATATTTGTTGATGTTGAAAACTCTTGAACTCACTAGGCGTTAGCCTAACCTTTTTATTTGTCGGCATGTGCATCAGGTTCAGGTTCAGGTTAGGGAATGGTACTAGTGTTTTTGTGAAGAGATGAGTGCTAGTTGCATGCACGAGTGAGAGTATCTTGGAGAAGTCTTCCGCATTAGTTTTGAGAAGAGCAACTTGTATTGGGGATAAATAGCACCCGACTTCGGTTTAGTCCTTGCTTAATACTGGAGTTATTATTATCGAGGTTAATTATAGAATTTTTATTTTGAGTTTTGATTCGTAGGGAGAAGTTTGTCTTTCATTTGATGTGATAATCGAAATTTTCAATTAGTTGCTCTTTCCAAATTTGAGGGTGTTACAGTTTCCTCTTTCATCCCTAAGACTAACTATGTTCAAAAAGCCAGTTAAGTTAGGGGTAATTTGGTCTTTTTACTTTTCATATTTTCTATTAAAATTTTGAAGTATAACACAATAAAAAGAAGTACAATATATATCATTAACCCTAAGTCCTAAGTCCCTATCTAGATAACACCCCTCGGCAGTTGCCTCTTCATTGTCTTCTCCCTCTGTTTCCTGTGAACACCACCGCTACGGTGCCACCTCCAACCACCGTGTACCACAGATCTTTTCCCCAAGTTTCCTCCCATCGATCTCCTTCCCGAGGTTTCCTCCCATTATTATTTTCCTTGTGGGATCTTAACATTTGGAAGAGATAACTTCTGTAAATCGTAGAGAAGCTCTAATCTTGGCTTTGGTTTGTCCATGGCTTGACCAAATAAAAACAAGGAAAGAAGAAAGCTCTCGAACCCTATTATCATTTATCGAAAGAGTGGATCTTTTGGTTCTTAAAGCATCATCTGGGTTCTAAGTATCTAAAAGAGTCTAAAAACTTATGCTCCAATATTACAAAAGAAGACAATTTGACAACAGATTCATCCAAGATGGATACTTTTCTTAACAAATTCAAACTTTCATAGCAATTACCATCAAGAATCTGTTGAGTGAATTCATTAACAGATGAAGAAAGAGTAATGCTTGGTTCCTTTTCTAGATATACCCAAGAAAAGAGAAGGAATCGGCTATAAGTCTAACACATTCAACTTTCTTAACTCCTTTGGAACCGATTGCATCATCGGCTAGGGACTAAGCCATTGAAGGGCCAAGAACCGATGATTTTTCGAGAATTTTTCATGAAGATGATGGTTTCACTTTTGATGGTGGTTCAACACTTAGGGACATGAAGTGTAACACGATCTCATGCTTGCAAAGAAATAACACAACCATCAGCAACTCAAGATACTTTTTACCAACACCAGTGCTCTCTCTATTTGAGATATTTAGCCGATAAATATTGATGACCCCGTCGGGGTTCTTTTACTTCTTGAGGCATCAGGAGAACCAAAATGTAAACTAGAACTCAACACTTGGTTAGTACCGCTCATGTCAATGTCATCATCATTATGAGGTATACAAGTATCACCAAGTTTATGCATCGATTTTTGGCAAGCATGGCTTTCTTACTTGATCTACAACAATATTTGACTTCAGATTGAGAAGAAGTATTTTGCAATAATCTTGATTCTTGAGGTTGGTCGGGAGATGCTAGTGATTGAGTGATATCATTTTTTATGGATTTCTCGAATGATAAACATGTATAGCAATGAATCATGTATCTACATTGTGTTCTTAAATGGAAAGGAAATGATATAGAAAGGAAGATCAGATAGCCGGAGGGGTAGGGCGGGTATGGTTTAAATATTTTTATAGAATACAACATTTGTAATGTTATTAGTGGATTAGTTTCATTTTTTAATAAATAATCAGATAAAAAAGTAAAAAGACAATAATGTCCTTGATTTTAGCTAATTTTTTTAACAGAGTTAGTTTGAGGGACGAAAAAGGAAACAAAATGGAAACCACAATGACTAAAAAAGCAGTTTTTAAAGACCAAGGACAAAATCCGTTATAAACAACAAACTACAGGGATGATTACTCAAAACTTTAATTATCTTAAAATATTGGTTTATAATGGATCTCATGAATCTTAAATTTTTGGAGTTCTCATATATTTAACCCCTGGTATATCTATATACACACTACTTATAAATTAATCAATAGGTTCTCAATCGGTCTTGATGAAAAATGAAGATGTTATGTTATGATTTTAATACAGCCACAAATCAAGTCAATTGATGGGTTTTTTAGTAGTCTCGATTGGTGTCGATCTGTCCCCCGATTCGTCTCGATAAAAGCTAAAAGTGGTAGCCTATGGTTTTACACGCACAAACATATAATAGGTCAATCGATATGTTCTCGATGGAATAAAAAGGTGGTAGGATATGGTTTAATACACATAAAAACACAAGTCAATGAATGGATTATCGACCTTTCTCGATCGGTCTCGATAGGTTTTCGCTCAATCTCGATGGGTTCTCAATTGGTCTCGATAGGTATTGGGTTACGGTAATGAAGAACAATATGCCCTACAACGTTGAAGAAATTGTTGAAGAAGGTGATGTCAAGTTACATATATACTTATTGTGTCGAGATGTTGTACACAATTAAACCTACATAAATATTCATAATTAATATAACACATATATAGCATTTACCGTAAAAAAACATTTCAAAACGAAAAAAAAACTATATCGATATGGTGTCATATCGAAAAACATGAATTTTTTTTATGTAATTTGTTTGATTAAAATATTATTAATTTTTAAAATAATTTATTTTAAACTTTAAGGGGATAAAAGTTTTTTATTATAAAAAAGTCAAAAAAGGTAGGAGTGAGATTATTATTAATTTCTTTTTTACCCCCAATTATCTTAATTAATAATTTTAATCGGAAACTCTATTTAGTGTGATTTGTAGGATCAATAGAGATGAATGACCGAGATCAATCCTCATGTTTATATATATATATATATATATATATAGGAAAGTTCAAATGAAACTCTATTTTTATTGTGCACGTGAGGACGAATTTCGGCTTTTCCATCTCTATTGATCCAACAACTCATGTTAAATAGAGTTTTTAATTAAAATTATTAACAGTGAATTGTGGATTTGGTCCCCGTGCTTTGTTACTTTGTTTGACTACGGTCCCTATAATATGTTTATTGTGGATTTGGTCTCTGTAGTATTCAATTTATCTTGGTCATAGTCACTTTGACTAACGCATCTTCAGGGACCATTTTAGTCATTTTGCCTAATTTGTGTCTTATTATGATAAGAAAAATAAAAAATATATTTTTAACACACACACATATATATATATATCAAAATAAATAAAATAGGATGTTATTGTATGACTTGATTCTTTAAAATTTTTAAAAAATTAATTATATTAAATATGATTTAATTTTATTATTTTATGTAATGGTGGAAAAAGTTATGATTTTATTGTTTTAATGTAATTACATTTTAACTTAAACAAATTAGATCATAAAATTATATCCTATTTTATTTAAAACGAATAAAATAAGATATGTTTTTATGATTTGATTTATTAAATTAAAATGTTAATTATGTTAAAGGGGATACAGTTTTATTGTTCTTTACTATTATTGCAACAAACAAGCTTATTATCAATATTTTGACACCAAAATCATTGAAAATCATTGAGAAATGAACTATAACTTTATCATCTTAAAATTAGAGGTTTCAATTTTCATATTGTTTTTCAATAAAAAAAAAACTCAAAACAAACCATTTAGATTTTAACGAAATAAAATATTTAAGTTACGAATATTTTAACTCACATTGTAACACCTCGTTTTCACTATTATAATAATAACAAAATTGGAGCAAAACGTGTATTTCCCGGACACGCAAACCGGCCCACACAGGCTGCCAATTCCCAATGTGAGGGGCATATCTGGCTCACTCAGCGGCAAGGCGATTGCGAGGGTCCTGGGATCGAACCCGAGACCAACGGCCTATTGGAGCAAACATGTCCTCACCCCTTAACCAACTGAGCTACACGCCATTGGCTATAATAATAACAAAATTATGTCTATTTAACTATCTTAAATCTTTAAGATAAAGGTAAAACATGTTGATACATGATCGATAATTTGAGAAATATATTCGATAAGGAGATATATATACATCGGATACAAAAGTTAAGCTTTTAAATATCAAAATATTGATATCATTGAAAAGATGGTAATATTTTTTATGAAAATAAATAAGAGAGAAATATATCTGATTAATAATTACGGAGATAAAAATATATAATATAAATCAAAATATATATACATATTTAAACATTTAAACAATTGAATATGAAATATATATATATATATATATATATATATATATATATATATTATTAATAATAAATATTTTAATATTATTTCTATTTAAAAGTTTTTGTCGTTTTACTCAAAATAGCTAGTCGTATGGATTTTTATGAAATGCGACTAATTTGTTTTTGTGACCAGCAATTTATGACGATCATGATGAAACTTTCAGATTTGAAAACCGACAAAGTTTTATTTATAGGACTGATTCAATATTAAATATATCGTTTTTATTAATTTTAGAGTCCAAATGGATTTATAAGTTATATAATACATATATTTTTGGACTCCGTGATTTACATAGATCGTAATGACGCTTTCGGATTCGAAAAAGAATAAAGTTTTTATTTTAGGGTCACTTGAGCAAAACGATAGAAATGTGTCATTTATGGATAATAGAAATATCGGATTTATACCAAATTTCATATTTATATACGTTGAAAAATCTAGATACCGTAAATGTCAAAAAGGTCAAAAAATGATTACGGAATTTGTACAACTCAGAAAAAGATATAGCAATAGCATGCCCATGGGTAGGTACTATCGCATAGGTCCCAAATATATGTTCAAATTGAGCTTTGGGGTTACATATACAAAGTTATACTCGATAAAGATAATACTATGTATATAATAGATAAAATAATATATATATATATATATATATATATATATATATATATATATATATATATATATATGCTACATAACTTAAAGATGAAGCAAAACTTTGATGAGATTATGAATAATCTCACGTCCACCGCCAGTCCCATTCGCATGCATTCATTTTAGTATAAATATTAAGTTTCACCATGTTTCAATACACAAAATCATATTCAAGATATTAAAAAGCAACAGTTAGATTAATGAGGTAAAACAAGCATCATGGTCATGCAAATAAGGTGAACACGTTATGAGATTTACTAGGATATATATATGTTATATAAATGTTTTTATGCATGATGAATATTTGAAATGATGTTTTGTACGAGATGAGGTTATGCTTATAATACATTTTATGATAAATAAATGTATTTTACATGTGGCATATGAAAGTTTTGTGCATGTGAAAGTATGGCCATGTTAATTACCCGACGAGGTATAAGAATGGAGGACGTCTTGCAAACGGACCTCAGGGGGAAGATCCTTCGTGGAACCCCAGGGATCTAGGATCCTGTTGAGAATGTTTGGCATACTTACACATATGAGATCTCGCACTAAAAGAAGATGATGTTTTTACAGAAATGGTTTATGCATCAATGTTATTATGCATGATTATGAGAAGTTTATGGAATTATCATTCATGCACTAAAATGATATATTTTATGAAAGATGATTTATTCATGAAACCATAACTGCTCACTAAGCTTACAGCTTACGTATTCCATATATGTATCTCAGGTAAGATCAGGATAAGACATGAAGGGATCGCATGAAGAGTTATAGTTCTTAAAATAGCCATTATAAATGTTAGGCTATTGAGCTGATTTCAGAACACTTCCGCAGACGTAGAGGTTACAATGTTATTGTTATGGGAAAAAAAAAGAACGGGACGTCACACACATCCACAAAGCAAAACATAGAGCATCATATGTCAGGTAACACCAACATGAAAACATGTTAGCATTTAGAAAATAGCGAAGATCAACTACAACATCCATCAATAGAAAGATACGACATGGTCTTATCATTATTCGGTACTCCTTCCGTCCCAAAATAAATGTTCATAATAAAAAAGGCACATGGTTTTATAAATGTGTAATTATTAGTTTATTACACTTGTTAATTTTATTGTGGGTTAAAATATTTGTAACTTAAATATTTTATTTCGTTAAAATCTAAACAGTTGATTTTTAATTTTTGACTAAAAAACAATATGAAAATTGGAATCTCTAACTTTAATAGTTTTAAAATTGAAAATTAGAGTTCATTTATCAGGTTTTCAATAATTTTGATGTCAAAATATCGATAATAAGTTTGTTTGTTGTGATGATAGTAAAAGAACAATAAAATTATATCGCCTTTAACATAATTAAAGTTTTAATTTAATAAATCAAATCATAAAAACATATCTTATTTTATTCGTTCTAAATAAAATAAGATATAATTTTATGATCTAGTTTGTTTAAATTAAAATTTTAATTACATTAAAACAATAAAACCATTTTTTTTCCACCATTACAATAAAATAATAAAATTAAATCATATTTAATATAATTAATTTTTTAAAAATTTTAAAGAATCAAGTCATACAATAACATCCTATTTTATTTATTTTGATATATATATATATATATGTGTGTGTGTGTGTGTGTGCGTGTTAAAAATATACTTTTTTATTTTTCTTATCATAATAAGACACAAATTAGGCAAAATGACTAAAATGGTCATTGATTTAATGGAGTTAACGGATGCGTTAATCAGAGGGACCATGACCAAGATAAATTGAATACCACGGGGACCAAATCCACAATAAACATACTTATAGGGACCGTAGTCAAAGAAAGTAACAAAGCACGAGGACCAAATCCACAATTCACTCAATTATTAATTAAGATGATTAGAGGTAAAAATGGATCAAACGATCTTCGAAAAGCAACCCGCTCCCTGTAGTTGATCAAACAGATCGTCGATCCTCGAGAGCTGATACTTATTCTTCATTGTTGCCTTACACTACTAAATAAAACACTTTTTTCGGTAGAATTTTCCGACGGATTTTTCCGCCGGAAATTTTCGGCGGATTTCTGACGGAAGTCAAATGGATCAACCAACTTTGACTTTCGTCGGAAATCCGTCGGAAATTTTTTTTTATTTTATTTTTTTTTAAAAAATCAATTATTTTCGGCGGATTTCAGACGGAATATAATTTTTTTTAATTTTTTTCTTATTAATTATAATTAATTAACTATTTTCGGCGGATTTTAATTAATTAAATTAATTAATTAAAATCCACCGAAAATCCGCCGAAAATAGTTAATTAATTATTTTTTTAAAATTAATTAAAAAAATAAAAATCCGTCGGAAATCCGCCGAAAATTTTATAAAATTTTCGGCGGATTTTCGGCGGATATTCTATATTTTAAAAAAAAAATAAAAAAATATCCGCCGAAAATAGTTAATTAATTATTATTTTTAAATGAATTAAAAAAATAAAAATAAAAATCCGTCGGAAATCCGCCGAAAATTTTATAAAATTTCCGGCGGATTTTCTGTAATACCCGTGTAAGACCCAGTTTTAAAAACGTATAATTATTTCTTACCAAAATTGAACCGTAGCTAAATATGTCAACCAAAGATAGTTTTTTTTTTTGGAGAGGGTATCCCAGACCACATTGGGCCCAGACTAATCCCTGGCAATATGGGCCGAAGCCCGACTGCTAAAGCATGCAGCCCGGGGTCGAAGCCCCCGTACCTCCAGGATGCGTCCCCCAGGGTTCGAACATGAGACCGCTACTAGCTAGTCCACATGCCTTACCACTAGGCTAACACCCTTTTGGTAAAACCGTCATTTAACCAAACCTATTAATTATATTATATATTATATATATATATATATATAAAATAAGAAAAAGAGTAAACTACAATCATATCGTCCCTTTATATATTATATATATATATATATATAATAAGAAAAAGATTAAACTATAATCATTTTGTCCCTTTGATTTTATTATATATATAAAATAAAAAGAAAAAAAATACATAAGAGTAAATTACATTTACATCGTCCCTGTGATTTGTTACCACCACCGCCTCCATCATCTCTCTCTCTCTATTTTTTTTTAAAAAAACTTCTCTCTACAATATCTATCGATCCGTCGAAGAAATCAACGAAAGAATTACATATTCGGAATCTACTCGTCGAACCCTTCCTAGAGGTATAAATTTCTTCTTACGTTATTTAAGTTAGTAAGTTTGGGTAGTTGAAGTTGGTTGGTAGATTATAATTAGATATAGCAAAGTTATAATCATTTACATATATAGGAATATTTGTTTTTGTCAAAATTACAAACGGGTAAAGTTTAGAATCAAATGGTGATATTTATATCTTGATATTTAACCGCACACCAAGTGATCGGTTTAATGTCTAAGAGAATATAATCTTGTGATTAAGCTAGTATGATAAGCTTTACGTTTTAGGTTGTGCGATTAATATTAATTAGTGGTTTATATAGGCAATCGAACGTGTTAAAGTTCGTCGTCGGTCTCGATTAATCACGTGTTGTATCTCAATTCGATAAAGGTACGGGTTTCTTTCTTTGTTTGATACTTGGACACGTATTTGTATATACGTGTCTACTCCTTGAATATGGTACACCATGTATTACCTATCACATAAGTGAAATGGTAACTTTCCGTATTGAACTTTTGGAAATCGTGGATTTTGAGTTATTATATCTTTATTATTTTGTCAAAGATTAATTGATTTATGATTATATGATACTTCTTTACTTCGAATCATGAGTCATTGGTAAACAATTGAACTAAAACCTTTAAGGTTTATTGGATTTTGAATTTGTCTCCATGAGGTCGCATGTGTTGTAGACCTATGATTTCCGTTTTCGATTTTATAGAATACTTGACCATTGGGGGCACCAAGGTCGGGATGCTTCCACGATGGCTATACAATCGTGGCGTCCTCACTTAGAATGGACACGTATGGGGTCTGGCCAAGTAACGGCTATCGAGGGAGAATGGATCGATCCTAGTTGCACGAGTCGGGTCGTGAATTATTCACGGCAGGGGTTAGATGGTGAGTGTGCCCACACTGCTACCCCATGGGACTTACGTGGTTTGATCAACCCGTGAGAATGACGTATCTTTGTGATACACACCGGTCTTTGTGACCCTTGTTACATCTTTGTGATGTTTGATTTGTTTTACGGATTTTACTCTTTTAAAAATACATTTTTTTTAATATATTTTAAATGATGAATCAGATAGGCCTTGGTGGTCTACACTTATTGAATATTTGTTTGATATTTAATAATATCAATGTTCTTTATTTCATTTCCGCTTCCACTCGTTAGATTGTCGTTCTTTTATTTTTATTAATCCGTTCACTGGGCAAAGTTGCTCAGTCGTGTGTGTTTTGTTGGCACGGCAGGTACTTAGATGATAGACAAGGGACGGGAATATAAAGAAAAGAAGACAACTATTTTGGACTTCCTTTTGAAGATCTTTGAATATTATGCTTTTTGGTTCTTTTGTTTTTATTTCCATGTAAATATATCTATAAAACTTAGTTATAGTTGTCTTTATATGATGGTTTGTAATTTCGTGTTTATGTGGCTTAGTCGTGCTCTGAATTTTATAAGTCTACTAAGTGGATTTATTTTTGTTTGATGTCCCCTAAACTGTGACATCGCCCCGTTCTTAACCACGCGGGACATGGGGTGTTACATTTTCGGCGGATATTCTATATTTTTTTTTAAAAATAAAAAAAAATATCCGCCGAAAATCCGCCGAAAATAGTTAATTAATTATTTTTTAAATGAATTAAAAAATATAAAAAATAAAAATCCGTCGTAAATCCGCCGAAAATTTTATAAAATTTCCGGCGGATTTTCGGCGGATATTCTATATTTTTTTTAAAAAAATATCCGCCGAAAATAGTTAATTAATTATTTTTTTAAATGAATTAAAAAAAATAAAAAATAAAAATCTGTCAGAAATCCGTATGGCTTTAATTGATCCAGTATGGCTTTAACGGGTCCAGTTGGGCTTTAATGTACCCGACTAAAACTTGTACGTTTTAACTTTTTTTATGATTTTAAACTTTTAGCGGTTCGTCTTTTCTATCAATTCTCAAGTCCTTCTATATTAGTCATAGTTCAGATCTGTCTACGAGACCACGTCGAATAAAATCGTACAAATCTAACATTCAAGTCTTCAAAAATATTCAACATCAACTTGGGCTTTTAATGGATCCGTTTAGGCTTTAATGGATCCACTTGGGCTTTAATGGACCCAATTAGGATTTAATGGATTCAGTTGGACTTTAATGGATCGGTTGGATTTCAATGCATCTACTTGGGCTTTAACGGATCGATTGGGCTTTAATGTATCGATTGGGCTTTAATAGACCCATTTAGGCTTTAATGGATCCGATGGGGATTTAACCGTACCCAGTTGGTTAAAAAAAAGAATCCGCTGTAAATCTGCCAGTTGAGCTTTAACGTACCCAGTTGGTCTTTAATGGATCTGGTTGGGCTTTAGCGTACCCAGTGGGGCTTTAATGGGTATAGTTGAGCATTAATGGACACGGTTGGGCTTTAACGTACCTGGTTGGGCTTTAATGGATCCGATTGAGCTTTAACGTACCCAGTTGGGCTTTAACGGATCCAGTTGGGCTTTAATTGATCCAGTTGTGCTTTAACGTACCCAGTTGGGCTTTAACGTTCCCAGTTGGTCTTCAATGGATCCAGTTGGGCTTTGACGTACCCAGTTGAGCTTTAATGTACCCGGTTGGGCTTTAACGTTCCCAGTTGGGCTTCAATGGATCCAGTTGGGCTTTAACGTTCCCAGTTGAGCTTTAATGGATACGGTTGGGCTTTAACGTACCTGGTTGGGCTTTAATGGATCCGGTTGAGCTTTAACGTACCCAGTTGGGCTTTAACGGATCCAGTTGGGCTTTAATTGATCCTGTTGTGCTTTAACGTACCCAGTTGGGCTTTAACGTTCCCAGTTGGGCTTCAATGGATCCAGTTGGGCTTTAACATTCCCAGTTGGGCTTCAATAGATCCAGTTGGGCTTTGACGTACCCAGTTGAGCTTTAATGTACCCGGTTGGGCTTTAACGTTCCCAGTTGGGCTTCAATGGAACCAGTTGGGCTTTGACGTACCCAGTTGAGCTTTAACGTACCTGGTTGGGCTTTACCGTACCCAATTGAGCTTTAATGGATACGGTTGGGCTTTAACGTACCTGGTTGGGCTTTAATGGATCCGGTTGAGCTTTAACGTACCCAGTTGGGCTTTAACGGATCCAGTTGGGCTTTAATTGATCCAGTTGTGCTTTAACGTACCCAGTTGGGCTTTAACGTTCCCAGTTGGGCTTCAATGGATCCAGTTGGGCTTTAACATTCCCAGTTGGGCTTCAATGGATCCAGTTGGGCTTTGACGTACCCAGTTGAGCTTTAATGTACCCGATTGGGCTTTTAATGCATCCAGTTGGACTTTAATGTACCCGGTTCGGCTTTAACGTTCCCAGTTGGGCTTCAATGGATCCAGTTGGGCTTTGACGTACCTAGTTGAGCTTTAACGTACCTGGTTGGGCTTTACCGTACCCAGTTGAGCTTTAATGGATACGGTTGGGCTTTAACGTACCTGGTTGGGCTTTAATGGATCCGATTGAGCTTTAACGTACCCAATTGGGCTTTAACGGATCCAATTGGGCTTTAATTGATCCAGTTGTGCTTTAACGTACCCAGTTGGGCTTTAACGTTCCCAGTTGGGCTTCAATGGATCCAATTGGGCTTTAACATTCCCAGTTGGGCTTCAATGGATTCAGTTGGGCTTTAATGTACCCAGTTGAGCTTTAATGTACCCGGTTGAGCTTTTAATGCATCCAGTTGGACTTTAATGTACCCAGTTGGGCTTTAACGTTCCCAGTTGGGATTCAATGGATCCAATTGGGCTTTGACGTACCCAATTGAGCTTTAATGTACCCGGTTGGGCTTTTAATGCATCTAGTTGGACTTTAATGTACCCGGTTGGGCTTTAACGTACCCGGTTGGGCTTTAATGCATCCAGTTGGACTTTAAATACCCGGTTGGGCTTTAATTGATCCAGTATTACTTTAATGGATGCGGTTAGGCTTTAACGTATCCAGTTGGGCTTTAACGGATCTTTTTGATTGAACCGGTTGAACCGGTCTAAATGAACCGGTAAAAATCCGGGTTGACCCGGTTAAAAAAATCAATTTCTTATATTTGTGTTTTTTATGTTTTTGGATTGATGTAAAACTTCTTGTTATGTGTTTTTTTTAATGTTTATGGATTGATGTAAACTTTTTGTTATGTGTATTTTTAATGTTTTAATTTGTGGACATCAAATTCTTGGTTTTATACACACACACACACACACATATATATATATATGCAAGAAAATGAAAAATACATAAATTTTTTGAAACCGGGTCAACCACCCGGTTGAACCGTGACCCAGTCACCACACCGGGTCAACCAAAAAACCGGTTTTTAAAACATTGATACACACAAATTTTAAGTTGAGGTCCTTCTAATTTTCTTTCCCTCTAAAATTTTATTCTACCTAAACCCAAAAAAAAATATTTCAGGACTCCCACCATCCCTAATTTCCAATTTCCCTCCCAATTTCCCCCCAATTTCCTTATTTTCCATCCCCAATTTCCCCCCTAATCGACGCCATCCTCTCAAAGCCTTCATCCTCTCGTCCCCTTCATCCCATCGATGACAACACTTCATCGAGAGCCCTCGTCGCCACCACCACCACCACCGTCGAGAGCCCTCCCTACCCCTGCCGCTGTCGAGACCCCTCCCCACCACCCCTGCCGCTGTCGACTACCAGAAACCACCACCATCAGCCACCACCACCATCGATTATAGAGGTATACGACTGAGCCCCTGTTTGATTTCTCGATTTGTTCCTGATTTCTCGATGTTCATATCATTCGATGTGACCATTGGGTTAATCAACTTTAATAGATATATTCAAGTTTATTCAAGTATTCAAGTTTATGGATGGTTTGACTTTGAAACTGTAAGGGTGGAAGCTTGTGAATATACACTGGATTGGGATATATGTGGTCCAAGGATTATATCTATATATTATAATTTGGGTTTGCGTAAGGAATGGAGATGGGTTCTATGATTTGTGTGACAGATTAATTGATTTGATTTCTTGTGCATTGTGATTAGGATTTATCATTTTATTGTAAGCCTGTGATATCCTTTTGCCATTTAGGGTTTATTAATTATAACAAACTTTTTTTTGGGTAAATCAATTGTTATGAAATTGCAAATAATGTTACTATGAATTGAATATGTGATTAGAAATATAGGGATTTAGTCATATAGCTATCACATGGGCTAATCATTTGGTTTGTTATTTGTGTTAACTGAATGAGAAATTTCTGAAAAGATTAGTTTGGAGGAAAGCGGCCAAAGATCAAGGAGTTCCACTTTGATGAGCCACGTTTGAATTGTTTGCTTTTAATGTCTTGTTTTAGAGCTTTAATACGTTATTACTTTTGAGAGTGTATTTTTTGTGTTTCTGAAAGTGTATAAGAAATTAGGTATGACTATGGTGTTAGAAGGCTTGTGTTCTTCGACTTTTTAATTAATCTTTTTTTTCCTTACGTAAACCCAATCAAGAAGGAAATCGCAGCCACCACAATCAACAGACGTGCCACCTGCAACAACCACCAACACAGACCACCGACATCGCCACCACGAGCCACCGAAATCGCCACCACGAGCCACTTACATCGCCACCACGAGCCACCAAGTCTACGTAATCTGCTAACACCCTGTAAGTATATGTGTACTAACATATAACGGAAGATAAATGTTGTTTATGTTGCATGACGTACGAAGACTTCAATATATTCTCCTAAGTTTCTCATATTTGATAATTTATTCTAGATCATGAACACCATTGGTAGGAGCTGATTAGGGAAAATGCTTCTATTTTGAGTATTCAAGCAAGGTCTAGTTTGTATATTTCATGATTTTAGATAATATCTAGTAGTTTTTCTCTATTTCATTATCCGGAAATAACAAAAAATTGCAAGTTATTTTCTTGGTTATAGTTTTTCCGAAATAATTTATTTTCCCCTTGAAAATTGCAATAATTTAATGTTGAGATGTCCTTTTTTAATTGCAACAGCTCCTTTTGATGAACTTTTACACTAAAGTCAACTTTTAATATTTATGTAATCACCTAGAATAATATGGACATCTCTAGTATATATTAGGGTCCTATCATTGTATTATTCAATATGCAAAATACAATCAATATATGTTGTCATATTTCTCATCGTATGGGAGTGTTCTTTTTTTTTACAGAAATTCAAAATTCTTCCTGTTGTGATCATCTACGCCTTGTAATCCAACCACCCACACGGCCATAAGAAATAATTATCAGGCCGGAAAACAGAGTAAAACCCCCTAAAATTTAAGCGTTATCTTTCTACTCTTTTGTATCTAAGTGATTGTATTTGCTGGTGGAAACTAATTGTATTTGAAATCTAGTTGAAATCTGGTTGTATTTGGAATCGATGGCTGGAAATTTATGTTTTATGTATTATATTTTAAGAGCCTAAATTGGAAATTTATGTTTTATGTTTTACTGGTATCTTTCTACTCTTATTTCTTTCTACCACAAGTTTATGTTTTATGTTTTACGAGCCTAAGTTGAAATCTGGAAATTGATGGCTGGAAATTTGTAAGTTTGTGTAGCATTTAGAAAAAAAAACATGGGTTTCTAGAAAACATAGTTTGTGTAAATTTGTAAGTTTGTGTAAATTGGTGTAGCATTTAGAAAGTATTTTTACTCTATCAAAGCGATGGAGCAACATGTCGTAGAAAGTTTCACTATAGTTACTACTTTGGTGAAAATGGGCTTGTAGAAAACAAAAAATCAACATGTAAACACATTATGAGAAATCCAAACCTACCAGAACTGGGATATAGGATAGAACTGGGATATAGGATAGAACTAGTGGCATTAAATTCCTTATCAAAACCCTTGGATCAATCTCTTAACTATTTTTTTGGTTTCTTGAAATCTTATGCTTGTAAGGTGAATTGTTTAACTAATTAAAATTTAATCCGTTTGGGTAGGACTTGTGATTCTTTTTAGATCTTGATCTTTTCTCAAATTGAATGCATACCGTTACATTGTTTTCTGTTTGCAGTATTTGGCAAGACGGCAGAAGTTAAGAAGTAGATGCAAGAAATTTAAGGTGGTTAAGAAGTTTAAAGTCTCGATTTCGGTTTGCCTTTTGAAAATCTGGGCTTTCATTTGTTCGGTTAGATTGGTATTTTGCTTTTATATTTCTGTTTAGATTAGTAGGTTAAACTTGAAACTATTATTAGGATTTACATACAACTCCTTTTTCTAGGCATATTAAAGTGCCATTGAGTATGAGGTTTCATGAGTTTGGCCTTTTGCTTCATTGTACTTGTTATGTTTATTATCTACCAAGTTCTTGAGCATTAGGACAGCCATTTACGTGTCGTCTGTAGACGCCTTAGGTGCAATAGAAAGGAATTGCTGTAACCGTGGTGGGTGATATATGGTGCCCACGTATATAGAGTAAACTCGAACCTAACCATCTCAGTACACTTCACCAATGGCTAAAAAGGTTTAAGTTGTATATTAGGAGTTTTATTAAAGATTTGATGGTTAGTATATATATATTACTAAACAACAGTCTGATGGTCAATTTTTAAAAAGTGGACAAAATTTTTCTTGGTAAAACCTATACACAAAAGCATTTAATTTTAATTTTTTTTTTAAATTACCAAAATTTCCGACGGATTTTCGGCGGAAAAATCCGCCGGAAAATAAATAAATAAATATTTAAATAAATAAAAAATATCATTTCTTTTTTATTAAATAAAAAAAGAGCGCCGAAAATCTTACCTTTTTATTAAATAAATTTATTTTAATGGAAAACTTTTCGGCGGATTATTCCGCCGAAAATCCGCCACAAACTATTAAAATTTATTTTCTTAATTAATCAAATCATTAAAATTTTAAAAAAAATCGGGTCGGTTTTCGGCGGATTTATCCGCCGAAAAATCCGCCGAAAATGTAAATCCGCCGAAAATGCCGCCGGAAAAAATGATTTGCGGCGCCCCTGTTTCCGACCGACCAAATCCGCCGAAAATCCGCCGAAAATGCCGTTTTCCGGCGGATTTGGCCGTCGGAAAAAGTCGAAAATTTTGTAGTGTTATTCAGTTCACAGTAGTCGATACACATTCTCATGGTACTATATTTCTTCTTGATAAACAAGACCGGAGCTCCCCAAGTTGACGAGTTTAATCTTTTAAACCCTTCTCTATAAGTTCTTGGAGTTGAGCCATCATTTCTTGTATTTCAGATGGTGCCAACCGGTAGGGGCTCGAGCAATCAAAGTCGCCCCCGGAACAAGGTCAATCCGAAACTCCACTTGGCGATCGGGTGGCAAACCGGGCAAGTCATATGGGAAGACGTCGGGAAACTCACGTACCACCTTCACATCCTCAAGTTTCTTCTTCTCAAGCTTGGCATCTATCACGTATGCTAGAAAGGATGAACATCCCTTTACTACGCATTTTCGTGCTTTAGCCATGGTGATAATTGCTACATCACCCTTTCTTCTTTCGCCACAGATCACCACCATCTCACTACTCAAAATGGGTAGTCGAATCAACTTCTTGGAGCACACAATCTCGGCTACGTTCTCCGCTAGTCAATCCATTCCAACTACTATATCGAACCCGCCGATCAACATGGGCATCAAGTTGATTGAGAATTTCTTCCCTTCAACATCAAGTGTGCAACCATTCAAAATATCGCAAATCACTACTTGACCACCATTCGATATTTCTACCCCTAAAGCGTCTT
This sequence comes from Arctium minus, assembly GCA_954870635.1. NCBI lineage: Eukaryota > Viridiplantae > Streptophyta > Magnoliopsida > Asterales > Asteraceae > Arctium > Arctium minus. The sequence continues at coordinate 161,918,296 of OX941080.1, forward strand.
CTAAACTACTAGTGGGCATGGCAAGTTTACGATAGAAAGCATCGAATACAAAAGAGAAACCGACACCAAAATCAAAAAGCACACGAGCAAGTACGAAGTTTAGGAGAAACGTATGCGATACCACGTCGGTGGATGTCTTATCCTCATCGGCCGTCATCTGAAAAGCTCGGCCCGAAACCCTAGGAGGGTTCTCCTTCTTCTCCGGGGCATTCCCCGTCTTCCATTTCGTACAATTCTTCCGAAAATGTCCTGGCATCTTGCATTCGAAACAGACGTTTCCCTTCACCGGACAATCTCTTGTAGCATGATCACGTTTCCCACACTTGGCACATGAGGTGGGGTTAGAGTTACATTTGTCGTGGTGCTTGTTTCGACATCTTGGGCAGCACCGAACCTCTCGACGGTTATCAAAACTTCTTCCCCTGTTCGATGGTCTTGGCCTCTTGAGAGGCCCGGGGTTGTTCTCCCACTTCCTCTTGTCTCCTACCACAGACTTCTCTTCTTTATCCCTGGCGTAAACATCCTCCATAATTTGAGCCTTTTCAATCGTCTCACGGAGAGTCATAGATCGGGAATTACGGACCATTGACATCATGTCCGCCGGTAGGCCTTGATCTGCTCTTTCTCAGTCGGGGCCACATGTCCCACCATACCCAACTTCTCCATAAACCGTCGGGTATACTCCCTCATCGACAAACATCCTTTTTTAAGAGCCCGGAACTCATCTTCAACATGGTCCAAGGCCCTTTCATTGCAATACTCCTCCAATACTTTCTTCTTGAATTCGTCCCAAGACTGTTGAGCCAGAATAGTAGAGGAGATGGTGGACTTGGTGACGTTCCACCTAGTGAGTGTCGGGCCTCAAAGCATTTGGGAGCCAAATCTCACCTTTTGACCATCCTCGCATTAAGACGAGTCGAAGACCTACTCGATCTCTTGTATACAGTTCATGCAAGCAACTGGATCCTCAAACCCTGAGAACTCCGGTGGCTTACTGCACAAGAAGGACTTGTAGGAGCAAGCCCTCCTACTTTGCCTCACATCATTAGTCGTCGGCTCCTCGGTTGGGTTGCCTCCGGATCCAACCACCACAACGTTCTCCACAACCGTTTCATTTCTACGATTGCTCACGTCACGATCTTCGAACACTTTCAGAAGAAACTCTTGCTGCTTGGGCATAGCCTCATTCATCACCACCATTAAATTGGCCACTATCTCAGATTGAGGGGTCACTTCGTGAATGATCGGGTTAGACGTGGCGAGCTCAACCCTTGGTATAACCTCCGGTCCTCCGCCAAACAATGGCGGTATGGTTTGACGAGTAGCGACTTCAACCCTCTCCGGTTGATCAGTTGTTGAAGCGGTCGCCTCGACCCCATCGACGCGTGTACGCGGTCTACCATGCGTACTAACCATCCTTAATCTGCCACCACAAACAAGAATGGGGGTAAGAAATAGATTAGAAGAATTTAAACACAAGGAAACATACTAATACATTCATCAATCATCATAACAATAGTATTTCAAGCACACTCACATAACAATACGTTCATAATTGCATTAGCTAAGTGAAATTATGAACATATTTACAGAAGAAGTCTCGTTACCATCATTATAATTTTCAATTAGTGTACCTTTGTTTACTTCTAAGACCGTCCTATCTTAGAAATTCTACCCAATATCACAATCATAACTTAATAATCTTAGTCTAAATCTAGACATCTTACATTCATGCCTAGTTCACTTAGACTAGAGCTCTGATACCAACTTGTAACACCCTAAAAATATGATCGATTTAAAACTTGAAATTTTTGCAATATAACGTTTATAAATAAAGGAAACCACCCAACAAGGGGAAAGAGTAGCGTTTACAAAACCTGTAAATGAATATGGGAATTAACAACAAACTAATCTAAATCATATCTATCTAGATTATATCGATTGTCAACCCAAAATTCCCATAATACTATTTTCATTTGTATGTTTTGCCTCTAATATAACTATCACCAAAAATGCCACCACAACTCATCGCTCTTCCCTCAAACCTTGGGCGACCCACCCCTAAGGGAACCTGTTATACACGTCATTTGAGAAAAAGTGTTAGGATTAACGCCTAGTGAGAACAAACAATTTATATCAATAATTTGTAAATGCTTGGGAGTACAATCAAATAAGCTTCCAATGGGTTGGATAAATAAAGTGCAACAACAACCACATAAGAACCTTTTGGTCCAAAAACATCTTGTGATGATGGGCAAGACCCGGTTTCCAAGGATCATGGCGGAACACAAAAATAAGCCACTTTCCAAGTTATTGAGCTCATCATACTAGGATCAAGGTCACGAACTCGTCGGCTCGTACTCAGATGTGGGGGACGGCACCCAATGATCCTAATCATGCTCATTCTCTAGGATTTACATTTACGACCCATGGCTAGTATATGGTCCCACATAACCGTACCAAGTTGCCTTCCGAAGGTCCAATGTCTCAACTAGTTACAAACGGGAATTATCCCAAAATTAAGCCGACTCTATACCTATGGATCCACTAGTAATAGTCTAAGGCTTGTCACATTTACCTCTGTGACCAAAACTATAATCACACATATAGTTCATGTAAACATTCCCAAAATAGTTTACTTGTTTTCACAAGAATAGATTTTCCAACTGTTATAATTTTGGCAATAATCACAATTGAAACCAACGACCATCCATATGTTCTATTTTTCCCAACAATACTTTCATCAAGTAAATCCCAAGATATATGAAATCATAAATATGACCAAAATGCGTTTATTTAGGTATTTAACCGCAAAGGTGTAAAATAAAGCACATTTTATAACTCAAAACATAGTATACTTCATCATATCACAAAATGGTATAAAACCCCAAAAATCTCCAAAATGCTAAGTTAGGTCAAAATCATTTTAAACAAGAATAAATGACAAGGAGATGATTTAGAGTCTAAAATCATGGTTTTAACATGCATAAGGTTTTAAAGGTTGAAAATGTGCTCACAATATGGGTTTTAGGTCAAAACCCTAGAAATTTCCAACTTAGAAATGTAGATGGAGATGGTGGGGAGTGAAAGATCCCTTCTTCTTCTAGATCACCAACCTTAATGATATCACCAACCAAGAAAGTTGAGGTAGATGAACTCTTCAATGAACCCTAGGATGACATAAATGTGGGGGGAGAAAGTAGAGAGTTTTTGAGAAGTGGGTGAGGAGTTTATGAGGTTAGGGCCGATTTCTTTCTTTTAAAAGTGCACAGTGGTCGCGCGCGGATGATGGGGCGACTCGACTCGCGCGGAGAGGTGCCGAGCTCTGGAGTCGCGTAAGGGCAGAGCCTCGCGAGGATGATGGCGTGGTTCGAATCGTGCGGAGCACTATTTACACTTTCGTCTTTTATTTCGGCTACCTCGCTCAACATCCACTTAAGACAGAAACTCTAGGTAAGACCAAGAACTAAAACTACACTACGAGCGATATAAAAATTTAAGGCAATATTTTGCTTACCCAAAATTCGGGGTGTTACATTACATGACTCCAAAAGAATGTCAAACACTCTCAAAACATGTAATTTATAAATAAATATGCCTCAAATGCATATAACACCAAAAGCCCAACATAGAGTGAAATAAACCGGACTAACGTCCCCACGACTCTTTTAAGTCAAACCTGAGCCGCAAGATTAAAAACTCAATCGACCATTATATAAACGTCATTAAAATAATAAAACGCATTGAACCGATGTATATACAAAGACATGCTCCAAACGCATGATTAACTTAAAAAATCATAATTGTTGGTATAAATCATTTTTCAATTAAGACCATACCATTCATATTTCCAGAATGTCCAATAACACAACGATATGCAATTTCCAAAACAAATATACTAAAAATGCATTTATCACCAAATAATCTTCATTTATATGATAAATTATACAAAGAACTTATACTTATGATTTATTTGTCAAAATACTCAAATATAACGAATACAAGTATTTTTAAGAATTATTAACCCAATATGCAAATCTTACCAAATAATCCTCATATTCGATAAATATCAAGTAAAATACGTTAATACTTCAAAATATACATTTTTGGCATGTACATAGTTTTCACAAAGCAACTTGAACTCGTCTTGCTAGATTTAGGCTAAATCTAGGTTTTACCCCAAATCTTTAGCTTCCTTTGGTGAAGATCCATCAACACCCACCTCTTGAAACTTTATCTAGGTCACAACCAAAGCCTAGAGATGTACCAAAAGTACATTAGTTACAGCAAGGTTTAGTTGGAGATCACGGTATACAAACGGTAGTAGCATTATCCACCACGGAAGCCGAGTTAATCGCAGCGGTATAGGCGGTTAAATAATCCTTATACTTGTAGCATCTATTAGAAGATTTGGGATTAAAGAAAGAAAGTGTGGAGGTTCAATGTGATAGTCAAAGTGCCATTCACTTGGCGGAAAACTTGGTCTTTAGTTTGATAACCAAGCATATCCAAGTGAGGGAGTCATTCTTGGTGGCTCTACATGAAGAAAAGTAGGTATCTTTGAAGAAGATCCACACAAATGACAATGTCGTCGACATGTTCACCAAATCATTGCCAATAAACAAGTTCGAGCATTGTTCGAACCTAATCCAACTTAAAAGGTGCTAGGTACCTTCGGGCACTTCGGGAAGAGGAGGACATTGGAACTAAGGGGAACAATGAGCTAATATCTTGGCATATAAAGTTGACACTTTATTGATAATAGGTGATGGCCAAGCCAAAGCTCATTGTTAGTAAAGTCAAACTTGTCCCGAGACTCGTTCAAACCTCATCTTGATAAAAAGGCAATTGTTTTGTATCAAGGTGGAGTATTGAAAATTGTGATACAAAACATGAGAATGCAAAAGAGAAAGTTCTAAAGTTTCTAACACGGCCGCACCATATATTCACGCACGGGCGCATATAATGTAACTTTGCAAACAAAAGGTTTTGGTTGTTTTGACGCGGTCGCACATTATGATCGACAACGGGCTTGCGTAATGTTATATTGCAAACAGAAAGTTATGGGTGTTTTCACACGGCCGCACTTTATGATCAAGCGCGGGCAGGTGTACTGTTATTTTGTGAAACATAAAATTTTGGGTCTTTAGGCACGACCGCACCTTACAATTCGTCATGGTCGTGCGCAACAATAAGGATGAATTTCCCAACTTTTAGTATTGAGATCAAATTAGGATTCCACCTAGGGATGTAAACGAGTCAACTTTTAACGAGCTACTCGAGCTCGATGAGCTTAATTATTCTCAAGCTCGAGTCGATCTCGAGCACAAAATAAAACTCGTTTAACTTAACAAGCCGAGATTTATAACACCAATGTTCAACTCGGATTGTTCGAAAACTCGATTCAATTTTTTGAGTCGAGTCGAGCCGATCCGAGCCATTCGAGCATACCCTTTTTCGAGCCAAACATGCTCATATATTTATTAATCATACAATAAAAATATAAAAATTATCGAGCTTAACCCGATAAACGAATTAATCAATCGCGAGTTCAAACCCATAAACGAGCATCGAGCTCGAGCTTGATAACTCAAAAATATTCGAGTTCGAGTCGAGCTCGAGCCCAGTATTAATTTTTTGAGCCCGGCTCGATTAATCTACTACTCGACTCGACTTGTTTACACCCCTAAATTTCCACCTATGGATTAGTATAAATAAACCTATTGAGTTCCATCATGATATATAGAGAACGAATTTCAGAGCCTAGAAGGCCTAGTTTGAGTAGAGAAAGTTATATACAAGTAAGTGTCCAGTTTGTAATTTTCTATTTGGTGTTTGGGTGTTCATCAATAAAAGTTCCTCCTCTTCCCTGTGGGCGTACATCACCATACCGAAGGTGGAACCACGTAAATCTCTGTGTTTTTTGTATTTTCAAAGTTCTTTGGTTGATAGATCTTTGTGATTTTGATCCTATTTGTTATCCGCATTCACTCTTGGTTGGCATCACATATTTGATTGTCATTGATTAAAGTTTATTACTTATCTTGTTTTTGGGACCTTTGTGGTGCTCAAAACACCAACATATGTGGTCGGGGGTCACACCATTCTTTTATATATATATATATATATATATATATATATATATATAGGATTGGATTCCAGTGCGAGGTTGAGGTTAACGTGAGAAGCGTGACAAGTGGTTATCAACTGTTGAATGAGAAATTGATGCACATTAGGATGAGATGTTGTAACACCCGTGATTTTGGTGAATCCTTAATTTACACCTCTCTAGTTAATATGTAATTATAAATCTTACCTGGGCTGTGCTTGTGGATTTTGGGTTTTGGATCGAGAGTACGTCGGGTCGAAAAGTCGTATTTTTAGCCTTCGGTATGCCCTGGGTGACTGTTCCCACGATTATGACAGGAGGTCACTCTTGCGGGGCACAATCGCAGTCCCTGTACCAAGAGGAGTGTAGGCTGGGCGATTATACCCACGATTATGACAGGATGTCACTCTCGCAGGGCATTGTCTCGGGACATGTACCGCGGGTAGGGGAAGTCGGGCTACTGTGCCCGCAATTGTGACAAAGTCTCACTCTCGCCGACGAGGGTCAGACTGCATTAAATACGTTTTTTCAACCAATCCTCTCATTTCTCATCTTAAACCTCTTCCTTTCTCTCCCAAATCGATCCCCCACCTTCTCTCATGAACCCTAACTCATTTTTGGTGGTTTTCTCCTAAAATCTAGTATTTCTTCATCATCTATGATAGTGGTTTCATCCCTTGATGTAGGATCAATATTTCTCCTCCAACACTAGAGATTTTTAGGGCTTATTAGGTTTTACTCAAAACATAAGTGGTGAGTTCACCCCTCTCTTTTCTAACACTTTAATTAGGTTATAAATACCCCATTGATGACTTCCTAGTGTTTATATTTCTCAAATTTTGGTCAAAATGGAGATTTTGATATAAGATGTTTGGGGAATGATTCTAAGCACTTGGATATGTGTATTTACGTTTGGAAACTTGTGGATCTAGTTTTTTGGAAAGATTTTCTTGTGGATTCAAGTTTCTTCAAGGAAGCTCAAATTGGGGAAAAATCTACATTTAGCCTTAATCTAGCAAGGTGAGTTCAATTTGATTTGTGAAAACGTTGTACATGCCAAAAATGTCTATTTTAAAGTGTTTATGTGTTTTACATGAAATTATCAATTGTTGAGCTATTTGGTGGGTTTTGATTATTTGAAGTGTTTAACTTTATAAAAAAACCTTGTAAAACACCCACAGTTGGGATTTTGGGCGATTTGATAAATAAATCATAAATTAAAGTATTTTGATAATTTATTGTATGAATGGAGGTTATTTGGTCAAAATGCACTTATGCATAGTTCATGTAATGTGACGTGTTGAAAATACAAACGTGTGAGTCATTTGATTTTGGTCATTCTGACTCTGTGAACATCTTATAAATTGTAAACCTTTTTGGTTTTAGGCCGAAGGCCAATTGTGATTTGAGAGAAAAATATTTTGAAAAAAGATGTAATTTGGTTTATGTAACCATATTGGCTCACGTATTTTAGCCAAACGTTTATTATGCCTTTTTTAGGCTTGATTTATACTCAGATAAGTCATTGGGGTATTTGTTCAGTTTTAGTAGCTCGATAAGGAGCATTGGACGTATGGTGTACTTAGTTGCATCTTATTTGAGATTTACATGTTTTGAATGCGTTAGTTCATTTGTTGGATTCATGTAACGTTTTAGACTGTAATTAGGAACTTTATCCCTGTTTTAGAACTGGAAATATTTATGGTTAATGAGGATTCGAGGTATAGATCGTGGGTGGTTGAACTCGATGACCATGTAACCTTTAGCGAATGAGTGGAGGTATAGATCGTGGGTGGTTGAACTCGATGTCCGTATAATCTAGTCTGTCAACTCAACATGGAATTTTGGTGTCCATGTTTGAGTCTAGTGAGTGGTCCCCAAGTCATGTTTTTATGTAAGCTTGTGGTGGTGCTTTTGGAGAGTCGTATATGGAGCTAAGTCTTGCGGTGGTGCCCATAGTGAGCCGGATACGGAGACTTGTGACTTTTGTGGTAACACTCATCTAGAGGTCGAGTAGACACTATGGTCATTTGGGTATCTTGCGGTGGTTGCTCAGAGGAGCCGTATACGGGGATCCATGGCCCTATGTGAATCTCGGGAACGTTGATAAGTGGCTTAACTTTGTGTGCCCGCCACATTCGATGGAATCAGGTCTCCTCCGTCACCGAAAGGTGTTGTTTTGGGTATTGAGTTTTAGTATCCATATTTTCGGTGACGTTTTATATATATGGATTATTATCCATGATTTATGGGTTGATTATTAAGCCTCACACGTGTTTTGGGTGTTTCGGGATATAAAGTTTTATTCATGCTTTCATAAATTGGGAGTTCGGTTTCTACTCTCGCTTTGAGTGAGTTTGGGTTGAATTTACTTAACGAATGAATGTTTTATATTGGGGTTTTCATCTTTAAAATTGTGTGGGTTGGAAAACGTTTATATTGGTGTTCCACCACCTAAAATGCATGTTAATGGAAAACGGGTCGTTTTCATATTTCAAGTAAATCATTTTGAAAGATTGTGATTTAAGTTGCATTCTTTCCTTTTAATGATATATTTATTCGTGTTGAAAACTCTTGAACTCAATAGGCGTTATCCTAACCTTTGTATTTGTCGGCATGTGCATCAGGTTCCAGTTGAAGATTGGTACTAGCGACACTGTGAAGAGATGAGTGCTATTTATATGCACGAGGGAGAGTAGCTTGGGTAAAGTCTCTCGCACATTTGGAGATAGCAATGGTTGATGGGTTTAGTAACACTCGACCTTTAATTAGTCTTTATGTAAAACTTTATTTATTTTGTTGATGGTTAAATCTAAAATCGTATTTCAAGTATGGACTTTTCGTAAGAGAATTTATCCTTCTTTAAGGTACTATTGAAAATTTTAAATTAGTTGTTCTTTCCAAATTTGAGGGTGTTACAAATTCACTGAGATAAAATGCACCAATATGCACCGGATCAATTCCCTTCTAAGCTGCAATTCATGGGAGGACATTTGATTAAAAGTGATCAACGGTTCAGATCTACTTCTCACACTTCTCATGTTAACCTCAACTTCCCACACGATCCTTCGCATATATATATATATATATATATATATATATATATATATATATATATATATATATATATATATAGCCATAGGTTCAAATGAGGAGTGCTAAATATATGAGAAGTAGAGAAGTCATCCTTGCATTTCATATGGTCAAGATTGGATTTGACTAGTCAAGAATTGTGGTTTTGACAGGTCAAAATTTGCGGCTATACAAAAAATAAAGGGTAGTTTCGTAACTTTTACAAATAGGCGGCATACGGGTTCATATGTGAACTCGTGTAATTCACATATGAACTATTTTAACTTATTCACATATGAACTCCTGTGATTCATATATGAACTAATTAACTAATTTTCATATGAACTAATTAATCGATTCACATATGAACTCGTAGGTTCATATGTGAATCATATAAACTAATTAACAGATTGACATATGAACTAATTCACTACTAGAAAATTGGGCATCAGCGACCAATAATTTGCAACAGACCGATCTGTCATAATTTGCGACGATGAACGATGGATCAACGATAAAACTGTTTTTTTAATTTTTACTCAAATTTTTTGCGACAAATTTATGATTCATTGCTAATCCATAGAAAAATGTACATATTTACTACAGATTAACGACGGTGAAAGAAAACACTTATCTTTTAAATAAATAAAAAGGTTGAACTTAAAGATCTGTAGCAAATCCGTAGCTAAATAATTAAAAGAACTACATTTGTCACGGCTTTGCTACGGATCTAATTATATTTAATATTGTAAAGATCTAAACAAATTTTGATAAAATCCGTAGCTAATCCGAGACAAATATATTTAGATTTGCCACGACTTTGTTACGGATATAATTACATTCGATACTAAAATAAATCTTGATAAAAATCCGTAGCTAATCCAAGACAAATATTTATAGATTTGTTATGACTTTGCTACGGACTTAGTTTTTAAAAAAATCAAAACAATTATTCATAAAATCCGTAGCTAATCAAATATATATATATATAGGGTCGGGTTCAGGGGAAAACCTCAAAAAAATGGAAAACTAAGGAACACTCTGGTAGCCCTTTATTTGGACAGTATGCACTTGTGCATACGAGTAATTTGTAACATGCACACGTGCATATGCACAAATGCATAATGCACAAGTGCATAAAAACCAAAAAACTACCTAATTTATTTGTATGCACAAGTGCATCCCGTCCAGATGAAGGGCTACCAGCGTGTTCCTCAGTTTTCCATTTATTTGAGGTTTTCCCTTGAACCTCCCTCTCTCTCTCTCTCTCTATATATATATATATATATATATAGATTTGCCACGGATTAAGAGTCATTGAGTCCAATATAACTCATCAAAACCCATTAAGAGTCATTGAGTCCAATACGACCCATCAAAACCCATTTCAAACCTAATCAAGTTTTTTAAGAGTCACTTAAACCCATCAATGGCCTAATATAGCTCATTAACAACCACTAAAGCTCATTAAGTCCCAATATAGTTCGTTAACAACAGATTGTCCATTACGACCCATCAAGGCATAATACAACTCGTTACAACCCATTATAGCCAATCAAGACCCAATACAATTTATTAATATGCGTTGAAAGCCATGTAGACCTAATACAGTTCATTAACAACTATTAAGCCCAATACGACCCATCAAGGCCCATTCAAGTTCATTAAGTGCCACTAAATTCCATGAAACCGAGTATAGTTTATTAAGAGTCATTGAGTCCAATACGACCCATCAAAACCCATTACTGTTCATTAAGAGGCACTAAAGCCTACCAAGACATAATCACGTTTATTAAGAGCCACTAAAGCCTATAAAGGCCTAATAAGGTTTATTAAAAACATTGAGTCAAATATGATTCGTCAAAGCCCATTATAGTTCATTAAGATCACTGAAGTCCGGCAAGGCCTAATCAAGTTCATTAAGAGCCACTAAAAGCCCATTAAGATCCAATACAGTTCATTAACACCCACTAAAGCACATTAAGATTAGATATGATCCAAGTACAGTCAATTACTATCCATTATATCCCACAAGGTCCAATACAATTCATTAAGAGCCATTAAAATACATTAAGACCAATGCAGTTCATTAACATCAGTGAGTCAATTACAATCTATCATGGCCCAATACAATTCGTTACCACCCATGACAACAAATAAATGCCCAATACAATGTGTTATAGCAAATGAAATCCATGTAGACCCAATACAGGTTATGAAGTTCTTGGAAATGTTCAGTTAATAGTTGTTATGTTGTCGAAATTTTAAAAAATACTAACTTTTTCATTTTATTTTCTAAATTGTAGCAAAATTACAAGCAGAAAATGTTGGAGAAGTATCCAGACCTAGAGACCCGTCCTATTGGAGATAAGGACGTATGAAAGCAGGTTCAACCTTGGAAGAAAGGTCGATTCTATGGCTTCGACATGTCATTTGATCAAGATTTTACGATGACGGGTATATTATCCATTTCTAGCATCCAGGGATCCCATGCATCTGTTTTGCAGCCAAAGGTATGTTTGTGATTTATTTGAAGATTGTCTTGTTTTATATATTTCACTAACAGCAACTTACTTATTATGTGTACTTTTAATAATTGACTAATTGTAGGTAACCGCATTACAAGAAGACCTCAAGTCTGAGAGAAAAGCAAAGGAAGAGCTCGAGCGTACCACAAATGAACTCGTGGACAAGGATGTCGAGGGCGAGCAAAGGGCCGCAAATCTAGAGAAGACCATGCAATCGCTGTAGGCAACATTGGACTCTCTCGTTCGTAAATTTGATCCAAATTCCCTTCCCCTACCTCTTAGGTCCTCTATATGTTGAGGACAAACCATTTTTTGGTCTTTTGTATGTTGAGGACACTATTTTTTGGTCCCTTTTGTATGTTGAGGACAATTTACCTTTTTGATAGATACAAAACTGAAGTGTAATGAATTTAGGTTCCCGTTGTTTTGTTAAATATTTTGTAATGCATATATGGGGAACTGCATTTTATACAGGAAGATAGTAATATTTTTATTTATTTAAAAAAATACAGAATCAGCGACGAATGTTACAGATTGAAAATCAAATCCCTCGATAATCTTTAGTAATCCGTAATTAATCTATAACTAATAAATTCTCTAGTTATTCTGTAGCAAATGCGTTCCATAGCTAATTCGTAGTAATTACATTTCCTAGTCTGACTTATAGTGATCATTTACCAAAGAATGACTCTGGTGAAATCGGATTTTTTTATTTGTACGATATCTGAACTAAATCTTGTCTATTCAACGTTTCGTCACACTTTGTGGAAAAGCCTTAGGTATGAATATGTTAGATACTTGTGACTCGATTGCTGAAATAGTATCTCTCCACCAAAAAAGCTAATCCATAACTAATACATTCCCTAGCTAATACGTAACTAATATGGTTCCTAGCAAAGTCGTAGCAAATTTGTTTCCTAGCTAATCTGTAACAAATACATTCCCTAGCTAATCTATAGCAATCTATTCCTTAGCTAATCCGTAGCTTATTCATCGTTTTTCGGTAAATTTTCACTTGAAAAGAAGAAAAAAATAAAAAGTATAAACCACAATTTTGCTATAGATGTGTTATAGGCTTGTCTGTCGCCGATATTAAAGTTTTGTCGTAAAATTTGTAGCAAAATATTTTTGCGACCAGTTGATTAGCGTGACTTGTTTGCTACGGATTTGCTAGGGATTTCACTTTCAGCTACGGATTTGTCCGTCGCTGTTGCCTCTGTTTTTTTGTATTAATTAACTGATTCTCATATGAACTAATTAATTGATTCACATATGAACTTGTTCATATTTAAATAGTTCACATGTGAACTAATCAATGAGTTCACATATGAACATATAGTTCATATGTGAATCGCACGGGTTCACGTATGAACTTGTATGTCGTCTATTTGGAAAAAGTTATGAAATTACCCCTCTATATTCTGCAGACCATACGAGGAATTATCCGGTGTCCCCTCTATCTTCTGCAGACGATACGTGGAATTATCCGGTGTTTCATAGTCAAAAAACCATAAATGTTGACCAGACGAAGAGCTAAAATCACTTCTCTACTTCTCATACATTTAACACTCTTATTATAACCATATATATATATATATATATATATATATATATATATTTAGAGAGAGGGGGTAGGTTATTATGCAACCCCTTTACATGGTGCAACTCATGCAACCCTTTCCACCTCTCATTTTATTTTCAGTTTTTTTCTTTTTTTCTTAATTACAAAAGTGAAAATAAAACGAGTGGTGGATAGATAAGTTGCATGGGTTGCATAATGTAACATTTGAACGCCTCTCTCTCTCTCTCTCTCTCTCTCTCTCTCTCTATATATATATATATATATATATATATATATATAAAACAACCATAAATCCTTTATATCTTTGATCAAGTTCTTTTAAAAAAAACAGAGTCTTTCAGGCAGGTAGGTAAATTGTTTTGACAACAACGATTTCAAAAGAACCACCTTGAGCCCATAGAAAGTACGTCGGGGACGGAAAAGAGGGAATTCCGGTGGGTTGAGAAATTATTTTGGATAAACAGTTTATCTTTATCAAGCTAGAAAGTTGGACATATTGTCATATATATATATATATATATATATATAGAGAGAGAGAGAGAGAGGGGTTCAAATGCAACTCATTTACATGGTGCAACCCTTGCAACCCCTCTATCCACCACATATTTTATGTAATTAAAAAAATGGAAAAAAAACTAAAAGTAAAATGTGTGGTGGATAAAGGGGTTGCATTATGTAAAAGGTTGCATAATAACCCCATATATATATATATATATATATATAAGGTCAGGTTCAGGGAAAAACCTCAAAAAAACGGAAAACTGAAGAACACCCTAGTAGTCCTTCATCTGAACGGTATGCACTTCTACATACAAGTAATTTGTAACATGCATAAGTACATAATGCACTTGTGCATAAAAACCAAAAAAACAATATAATTTACCTGTATGCACAAATACATACCGTCCAGATGAAGTGCTATCAGAGTGTTCTTCAGTTTTCCATTTTTTAAGGTTTTTCCCTGAACCGCTATATATATATATATAGGGTCAGGTTCACGTGAGACCAAGCTGTTTCCGTGAGACCGCGTGAGACCAAACCTTAAAACATGAAACTTCACACCGAAACACTGTGAAGGTAAAAAACATTCGAACATTCATAATGTAATCACACTATGAAGGTAAAAAAATCTAAACCAAGTTAAAAAAAATAAACATTCACAGATAAAAGACTGTGAAGGTATATCCGAACCTTCACAGTGAAGACGCTGTGAAGGTAAAAAAAAAACGAACATTCACAGCGAAAAACACCGTGAACGTAACATTTACGGTGTTTTCCCTATAAAAGTTCGATTTTTTTTTACATTCACAGTTTTTTGGTGTGAAGTTTCATACTTTAAAGTTTGGTCTCACCGGTCTCACGAAAACTATTTGGTCTCACGCGAACTTAAGTCTATATATATATATATATATATATATAAATATATATAGGGGTTGTTTTATTTGCAACCCTTAAAAAAGATCTTAACCGTCGGATTCATGATCGACGGTTACAATAGTTATGGGGCCTAATATTTTTAATTAAAAAAACAGAAAAATAAAAATAAAATAACCATCGATCATGAATCCAACGGTTAAGATGTGGGTTGCAAGGGTTGCAACCTTTTTCAGGGTTGCAAAATATTCTTCCACTAGGTTATTTTACAACCTTTTACATGGTGTAACTCATGCAACCCCTCTATCCACCACTAATTTTATTTTCACATTTTTTAATTAAAAAGTGAAAATAAAATGAGTGGTGGATAGAGGGGTTGCACCATGTAAAGGGGTTGCATTTGAACACCCCTCTCTCTCTCTATATATATATATATAGGGGTAGGTTATTATGCAACTCCTCTATCTATCACTCATTTTATTTTCACATTTTTTAATTAAAAAGATGAAAATAAAATGAGTGGTGGATAGAGGGGTTGCATGGGGTTGCATTTGAACACCCGTCTATCTATCTATCTATCTATCTATCTATCTATCTATCTATCTATCTATCTATATATATATATATATATATATATAAAAGAAATGAGGAGTTCCACTATTTGATGGTAAGTGGAAGAATATAATTATATTGTGGGTTGCAACAATGAAAGAGAATTATGGATGATAGATTTGGATTTCCACTTCCATTAATTCTCAACCACAACTCTTTGCTTCTCTCACAGTACTTCACAAATTTGTTTCTCATGGTTGAAAAACACAAATTTGTAACAATCCAACATATCTCCATCTTTGTCACAAACAGATACTGAAAGTATTCTCAAATTAACTCAAATGCAACTTATAATTATTACGGATTTAGTGGGATCTTTTATGATTTTAATTAATAAAAATTTTTGGAACTTCAATATTCAACAAGAGTGGGGAATATATATACGTCGATCGAAAATTTGATCATACATCCACATGTCCACCACTTCAATATATTTAATTATATATTGAGCTACCCACCCACACAAGAACACTATAAGTACAACCATGTCTTCCATTCTTTCTCCCACACTCTCTAGCCGAGCAATAAGCAAACCGTACCCACAACAGTAAAAAATAACACAAGTTATTTGTCGTAAATAACCAAGCCATTTAATCCATTTGGCTTTAAATATGGCGAAACTGAAGGCACTGAGTCTGGCTAGTTTGCTTGTAGTTTCCACTTTGATCACTGTGTCCGAGAGTCGTGTGGCAAGAAAGGACTTGGGGTTGGATTTGGGTGGGATAGGTATAGGTGCTGGAATCGGGGTTGGACTTGGAGGTAGCGGTTCAGGGTCTGGTGCAGGTGGAGGCTCATCAGGGTCTAGTTCCTCCTCCAGCTCGAGCTCTAGTTCTAGTTCTAGTTCCGGATCTGGAGGAGGAGACTCAGAAGCTGGATCCTCTGCTGGTTCTTCTGCTGGCTCTAGAGCTGGATCTGGTTCAGGAGGACGGGGACGTGGTGGTGGAGGTGGTGGTGGTGGTGGAGGAGGAGGAGGCGGTGGACGTGGAGGTGGGTCTGGTGAGGGTTCAGGCGAGGGAAGTGGATATGGGTCTGGGTCAGGAGGTGGTGGTGGTGAGGACAAATAAGCAAATAGTGAATTGGAAGGGTTTCTAATTAAGTAAGATGTGCATTCATGCATGCATGTTAAATAATTACTTGTGTCGTAAAATGCTACTGGAAGATTTCAACTCATAATTTGTAAGATATTAATCATCATTTTACTGTGAATGGGATCAGATATTTCCATATATATAACATTCTGTTTCTTTTTTGGTTTTGTATGATTAATTTTCCTAATTTGATAACATTTAGAATGGTATCAAATTTTACCATTATATACAATGTTTTAAAAACCGGTTTTTTGCTTGACCCGGTGTGGTGACCGGGTCACGGTTCAACCAGGTGGTTGACCCGGTTTCAAAAAATTCTATGTATTTTTTATTTTCCTGCATATATATATATATAAGGATATATATATATATAGGGAGAAGTTCATTTGAGAAATGATAAATATATGAGAAATAGAGAAGTAATCTTAGTCATTCATCTGGTCAACATTTGCGGCTTTGACCGCGAAGCACCGGATAATTCCTTGTGTGGTATATAGAAGGTAGAGGGGTAATTTCGTAAAATACCCGGGATGAGTTCATATATGAATCTGTATGAATCTTTGTGATTCATACAGATTCATATATGAATATTTGTGATTCATACAGATTCATATATGAAACTGTTAGTTAGTTCAACTGATTCATATAAGAATCACAAAGGTTCTTATATGAATCAGTTAAAAAAGTTCAGTTGTGAATTGCACTGGTTCATATATGAACATATAGTTTATATGTGAATTATACATGTTCATATATGAACACATCCCGTGTGTTTTGTAAAATTTACGAAATTGTCCTTCTATTTTTGGGATAGCCGCAACTTTTGACCAGTCAAAGCCGCAACTTTAGACCGGTCAAAGCCGCAATATTTGACTAGTCAAATCCGATCTTGACTATATGAATGGCTAGGATTACTTCTCTATTTCTCATATATTTACCATTTCTCAAATGAACCAAACACTATATATATATATATATATATATATGGAGAGGTTCATTTGAGAAATGGTAAATATATGAGAAATAGAGAAGTAATCTTAGTCATTCATCTGGTCAACATTTGCGGCTTTGACCGCGAAGCACCGGATAATTCCTTGTGTGGTCTATAGAAGGTAGAGGGGTAATTTCGTAAAATACACGGGATGAGTTCATATATGAATCACAAAGATTCATATATGAATCTGTTAATTAGTTCAACTGATTCATATATGAATCTTTGTGATTCATATATATGAATTTTTGTGATTCATACAGATTCATATATGAATCACAAAGGTTCATATATGAATTTGTTAGTTAGTTCAACTGATTCATATATGAATCACAAAGGTTCATATACGA
Organism: Arctium minus; assembly: GCA_954870635.1. Lineage (NCBI taxonomy): Eukaryota > Viridiplantae > Streptophyta > Magnoliopsida > Asterales > Asteraceae > Arctium > Arctium minus. Next base: position 161,936,002 of record OX941080.1, read on the forward strand.
ATCAGTTAAAAGAGTTCAGTTGTGAATTGTACTGGTTCATATATGAACATATAGTTCATATGTGAATTATACATGTTCATATATGAACACAGCCCGTGTGTTTTGTAAAATTTACGAAATTGTCCTTCTATTTTTGGGATAGGCGCAACTTTTCACCAGTCACTGCAACTTTTGACCGGTCAAAGCCGCAATATTTGACTAGTCAAATCTGATCTTGACCATATGAATGGCTAGGATTACTTCTCTATTTCTCATATATTTATCATTTCTCAAATGAACCAAACACTATATATATATATATATAATCAAGAATTTGATGTCCACAAGTTAAAACATTAAAAATACACATAACAACAAGTTTTACATCAATCCAAAAACATTAAAAACACACATATAAGGATAAGTTTTTCTTCAATCCAAATACATCAAAACGAAACATAACATTAAAACCAAATCATGTGAAATTGATTTTTTAACCCTAGCCGCTACCTTACAGTTATACGAAATTGATTTTTTCAACCGGGTCAACCCGGGTTTTACCGGTTCAATAAGACCGGTTCAACTAGTTCTATCAAAAAACCGGCGGTTCGATCCGGGCCGTTATTTCCCAAAAAACAGTCGTAATTGACCCGGTCTCTTCACCGGTTTCCGATTCAACCCGGGTTTTAAAACATCTATACATATAATAAATAAGTAACTAGAAGGACACGTGTCGCCTTCTGGTCGCCCATTTTTTTCATTTTCCCGCCTAAACATGTATCTGGACACATTTTACATTATAAGTTGTTTTAGCACATCCACATTCATTCCTCCTTAAATCTTTCCTTACTTCAATTTTTTTAATTTATACCTTATATTTACTACCTTTATAATTAGGTATGTAATTTACATTTAATCTCTTACTTTTTTATTTTTCATTTTAGATTTTTATCATATAAACATAAATAATATATATGAACTAAAATGCATTAAAAATATTTTTATTTTTTACAAATTATACCATTGTAATCGTTTCGTCGATATCTTCGAAATGAGTCCAATATTAAATACTTTTGGATTTAACTATATTATTAAATATCATAAATATATACGAATTAATGTGTCGTGATTAGTATGAGATTTGATACAAATAATTACTAAATTGTCTTAATTTTCTTTTGGCTATTTCATATCAATTTTTACTTCAAGAGTTTTTTATAAAAAATCTCATCCTCTTTAAACTTTTATACAAAATTTTTGATTTTTATCATGAAGTTTTATAAAATAACATTTTTAATTTTTAATTTTATTTTCTTGACATTATGATATTTTAATTTTAAAAATATTAATTATAGATGATGAAAGTATAATTAACAATAGAACAAAGAATTAATGTTGTATATAAAAAAGTATTTGGTAATTTGTGATACGTGATTCTTATTTTATTAATATTTTAACTGCACTTTTCCATAATTTCATTTACGTTCTATTATAAATTTTGTTTTATAAATTCTTAATATTTATTCATATTTTTTATTAATTATTTAAAAAAAATCTTTTGTGAAAACTGCCTAAAATAAGAACATTTTGTAACCAGCTGCAAAAAAAACAACTTTGAAGGGAAAAAAGCTTGGAAAAATAGCATCGTATTTTCGTTGATCATTCATATCTGTAAGATAAGTTTTTTTGGCATGATTTAATTTTTTTAAATTACCCCGTGTAATACACAGGGGCGAATCTAGTTGATTATATATATATATAAGGTCAGGTTTAGGGGAAAATCTAAAAAAAAAAACGGAAAACTGAGAAACACCTTGGTGTCCCTTGATCTAGACGGTATGCACTTGTGCATACAAGTAAATTGTAACATGTGCATGTAAGTGTGCATGTTACAAATTACTTGTATATACAAGTGCATACCGTCCAGATCAAGAGTTGTCAGGGTTTTCCTTAGTTTTTCATTTTTTGAGGTTTTCTTTGAACCTCCCTATATAGGGGGGCGATCTTTTAAAAACCTCCCTTATACATCAAACTTTGCAAACTTGTTTTAACCAATCAATGAATTTCCTAGTTTTTTTTTTAATTACAAGGGTGTGTAGATAATTTCAAAATTAGACGGTTATATATGGAAGTGATGTATATGAGTTATTTAGGATGCATTATATATATTATTGTATTAACTATATTATAATATTCTAATTAAGTCAACCTAATATTCTTATTTTAATGTTGTTGATTCATTAGAATTTTTTTTTTTTCTCTTTTGTATTAACATCCGTTTCATAATCCCATTCCAGAAAATAAGCTCTACATTATCAGCATCATGGTGGAGTCGCTTTTTGATCCAAGTTCAGCTAATGAGATTCATGTTCGAGATGTTTTAGATAGTAATAAAGTATTTTTATCGTCCTTTGTTCGACCTCTTGATGAAATTTCTAGCATCGAATCGAACAACATTCTTAATCATATGGTTTTTTCGAGAATCGACGATGGTCAAGATAAATACATCAAAGGGAGGTCATTTTCGATTCATCTCCGTTTTATAAAAAGCTAAACAGATTTATCACCAATCATTTCCATTTCATCTCCGCTTCATCTTCGATCATCTCCGGTTCATCTCCGGTTCATATTCGTTCATCTCCGGTTCATCTCCATTCATCTTCATTCATCTCCGGTTCATCTCCGTTCCTCTCTGTTTCATCTCCGTTCATCGTTGTTCATCTCTGTTCCTCGTTGTTCATCTCCGTTTTCATCTCTGCTTCATCTCCTTTCATCCCCGTTTTCATCTCCGTTTTTATAGGATTTCATCTCCGTTTTCATCAGCCTTTCACTTTGTTTGCGACCTATTTTGTGTCAATCGTTATGGAATTTTACTCGATCGAGAACAATGAAAGCGTTCTTTATCTGGGAAAAAATTGAAAATTGATCCTCCATGTAAAAATTGTTAAGATTTAGTATATATCCAAAATTTTAAATTTTTTTACCATAATAAACCATAGAATCAACAATTTTCATTGAAAAAAAAAACAAAAACTATTTTTCCATGTAAAATGATTATGAATTTTGATTATCCTTAAATTGAAAATTAAAATACCTTAAATATAAATTATTCCATGTAAAAATGGTTTTTTATCATAATTTCTAAATTGAGATTGGATGCTAATTGACAAATTTACCCTTTTATTAATTTCTTTTCCATTAAAAAATCAAAATAATTTAACTATTACCATAATTACAACAAATACATCTTAACGTTGATGAATTTAATTTATGGTGAGATGATGGGTTTCATAGTTTGCTAGATAAGGGTGGTTTGCAAATGAAACCACCTCTCTCTCTCTCTCTCTCTCTCTCTCTCTCTCTCTCTATATATATATATATATATATATATATATATATATATATAAGCGAATGATCGTGTGAGAAGTTGAGTTAACGGTGAGAAGAGTGAGATGTGGATCTGAACCGTTGATCTCTTTTAATCTCAAATCCTCCCATGAATTGCGACTTAAAAGGAAATTAATCTGGTGCATCTCATCTCGGTGGATCTCATCCTAATGTGCGTTCATTTCTCATCCAACGGTTGATAACCACTTCTCACGTTTCTTACCGTTAACTCAACTTCTCACCAGAACCCAAATATATATATATATATATATATATATATATATGTGTGTGTGTGTGTGTGTGTGTGTATGTGTGGTAGGGTTCCGATAAAAAGTTGAATTAACGTGAGAAAGAAAGGGTTAGGATGAGATGCACCATATCAATATCCCCGTATCCAGTGCGTTTCATGGATGGGCTTGAGATTAAATTTAATCAAAGGGTCAAATCTATTTCTCATGCTTTCTACGTTAACTCAACTTCTCATATGATCATTCATCTATATATATATATATATATATATATATATATATATATATATATATATATATATATATATATATAATTGCTTATTTCCGACCATGATTACCGACGGATTATATCCGTCGGTAATTTCCGACGGATCACCGACGGAAATGAAAACTTTGCGACGGATAGACTATCCGTCGGTAATCCGTCGGTAAATGTCTACATTTACCGACGGATTACCGACGGATATTAAATTATTTTATTTTATTTTATTTTTATTTTTAAATCCGTCGGTAATTTATAAAATTTAATAAATATTTATTTTTTCCTGACGTCCGTCGGTAATTATCGACAGATTACCGATGGCCTTTAAGAATCCGTCGGTAAATTTAATAATTTAATAAATATTTATTTTTTCTGTGATCATGTATGTGTGTATATATATATATATATATATGTATGTATGTTTGTATGTATGTGATCATGTATGTATATACACATGTACGTATGTGATCATGAATGTATGTACACCATGTATAGTATGTATGTACATCATGTACATGTATAGTACATATGTGATCATGTATGTATATACAAGTACATATGTGATCATGTATAGTATGTATGTGATCATGTATGTATGTACATGTACATATGTGTTCATGTATGTATATACACATGTATGTATGTGATCATGTTTGTATATACACATGTACGTATGTGATCATGAATGTATGTACACCATGTATAGTATGTATGTACATCATGTACATGTATAGTACATATGTGATCATGTATGTATGTACATGTACATATGTGTTCATGTATGTATATACACATGTATGTATGTGATCATGAATGTATGTACACCATGTATAATATGTATGTGATCATGTATGTAATATCTATGTATGTACATATGTGATCAAGTATGTACCATTAAAGCCCAACTAGGAACGTTAAAGCTCAACTGATCCATTAAAGTCAACCGGGTCCATTAAAAGCCCATCTGGGTACGTTAAAGCCTAATTGAATCCATTAAAAGCCCAACTGGGAACGTTAAAGCCCTACTGAATCCATTAACTGGATATATTAAACCCAACTAGATCCATTAAAGCCCAATTGTGTATGTTAAAGCCCAACTGGATTCATTAAAGCCCAACTGTGTACGTTAAAGCTCAATTGGATACGTTAAAGCCCAACTAGGAACGTTAAAGCCCCACTGAATCCATTAAAGCCCAACTGGTAACGTTAAAGCCCAACTAAATCCATTAAAGCCCAACCAGATTCGTTTAAAGCCCAACTGGGTACGTTAAAGCCTAACTGGATCCATTAAAAGCAACTGGGTATATTAAAGCCCAACTGGGAACGTTAAAGCCCCACAGAATCCATTAAAGCCCAACTGGTAACGTTAAAGCCCAACCGATTCGTTTAAAGCCCAACTGGGTACGTTAAAGCCTAACCGGATCCATTAAAAGCAACTGGGTATATTAAAGCCCAACTGGATTCATTAAATCCCAACTGTGTACGTTAAAGCCCAACTGGGAACGTTAAAGCCCCACTGAATCCATTAAAGCCCAACTAGATCCATTAAAGCCCAACCAGATCCGTTTAAAGCCCAACCGGATTCGTTTAAAGCCCAACTGGGTACGTTAAAGCCTAATTGATCACATTTGGTCCCTGATCTAACCGGATTCGTTTAAAGCCCAGTTACTTCAGGGGTATTTTAGTCAATTTAAATACAATTTGATAAATTAATTAATAATTTTAAATATAATTTGATAAATTAATTAATTAATAATTTATTTATTAATTTTAATATTAAATAATATATTAATTAATAATTTATTTAATAATTATAATTTTAATTTAAAAGTAATTTATTTAATAAAAAACAATTATCCGTCGAAAATCCGTCGATGAATTTCCGAAAATTCTTAAAAAAAATTAGCGGGCTTAAAGCCCTAATCTATCGATTTCAGTCTCCCTCTCTCAGTCTCTCGTCTCTCCCTCTCGTCTCACTCTCACTCTCACTCTCAATCTCGATCAGTCCCTCTCACTCTCGCTCTCAGTTTCACTCTCGACCGGCGTCGACCTCCACACCGGCGACGACGACCTCCACAACCTCCCTTGTCTCCTCTCGTTTCTGACCTCGATCAAGTATGATTTTTTAAAGAGTAAACTATGATTTTCATCGATGTTGGTTTATTGTTTATAACTATTTTCGATCAAAAGGTTGTGATGTTGAGTTTGTTTGCATCTAAGTAGGAATCTCTGTGTGTGTATGTGTGCAAATGGTTTATTGATAAGTTTATAAATATGGATCAAATATGTGATTATTGATAAGTTTATAACTCAATGAACAAATATTGATCAAATGTATGTGATTATTGATAAGTTTATAAGTATGGAAAGAAAATATTTGTGTGTGTATGTGTCCAAATGGTTTATTGTTTATAACTCAATTGTTGTGTTTATAGGGCTATGACTACACGTCAAAATGAACAAAGTGTATGTATGTATGTATGTATGTATGTATGTATGTATGTATGTATGTATGTATGTATGTATGTATGTATGTATGTATGTATGTATGTATGTATATATTGTAGATTGAAATTGATATGAGCATATTGTATATTCAAATTGATATGAGTTGTTTTAGCTTATGAAAACGCCATTTTTGGTTTGATAAACTTGTGATAATGTTTTTGTATGAGTTTAGCTTATGATTTGGTTTTTGTGAAAATGTTTTGGTATGATTTGGTTTGATAAACTTGTGATATTAATTAGTTGGGTTGTCATTTATTGGACAAACATTAGGTTGATAAATGGAGACATTTGGTATGATTTAGGATTTGATTATACTTGATTTTATTTATTTATTTTAGTTGGGTTGCCAATTGTTGGGAAAACATTAGGTTGATATATGGAAATATTCATTTTATAGCCGTTATGCCGCCGAAATTTTAAAAAACATATGTTTGACTTTCCAATAATCAAACCATTACATTTAGAGTTTTAGAGTCATCCAAAACTCCTCTAAACCTATGGTTTGACTTTCAAGAAGGCAAACTATTACATGTAGTGTTCAATAGACTTTTAACTTCGTTGACACCTACGGTTTGACTTTTAAATAGTCAAACCAATACTACGTAGGGTTTTTTAACTTTCCAAAACACCTTTCTTTCATTGTAACCTACGGTTTGACTTTCCAATAGTCAAACCATTACACTTAGAGTTTTAGAGTCGTCCAAAACTTCTCTAAACCTATGGTTTGACTTTCAAGAAGGCAAACCATTACATGTAGTGTTCAATAGACTTCTAACTTCGTTGACACCTACGGTTTGACTTTTAAATAGTCAAACCATTACACGTAGGGTTTTTAAACTTTCCAAAACACCTTTCTTTGATTGTAACCTACGGTTTGACTTTCCAATAGTCAAACCATTACACTTAGAGTTTTAGAGTCATCCAAAACTCCTCTAAACCTAAGGTTTGACTTTCAAGAAGGCAAACCATTACATGTAGTGTTCAATAGACTTCTAACTTCGTTGAAACCTACGGTTTGACTTTTAAATAGTCAAACCATTACACGTAGGGTTTTTAAACTTTCCAAAACACCTTTCTTTGATTGTAACCTACGGTTTGACTTTCCAATAGTCAAACCATTACACTTAGAGTTTTAGAGTCATCCAAAACTCCTCTAAACCTAAGGTTTGACTTTCAAGAAGGCAAACCATTACATGTAGTGTTCAATAGACTTCTAACTTCGTTGACACCTACGGTTTGACTTTTCAATAGGCAAACCATTACACGTAGGGTTTTTAAACTTTCCAAAACACCTTTCTTTGATTGTAACCTACGATTTGACTTTCCAATAGTCAAACCATTACACTTAGAGTTTTAGAGTCATCCAAAACTCCTCTAAACCTATGGTTTGACTTTCAAGAAGGCAAACCATTACATGTAGTGTTCAATAGACTTCTAACTTCATTGACACCAATGGTTTGACTTTTAAATAGTCAAACCATTACACGTAGGGTTTTAAAGTCATCCAAAGCTCATATAAACCTATGGTGTAACTTTTCAATAGTCAAACCATTACACAACCTCTATCTTGATTATGTCGATTAACTACTTATTTCTTTGTTGTAGTGGTTGAATATGTCGACAGATAGAGGATGGATGTATAGAAAGAACGACAGTCAGGGGTTTCTTAGCGTCGACTATATTGTTGCAATGGACAGTTTTTTGGACTATGCATATGCCGATGAAAGGATTGTTGAAAGGAAACCTACACGTGATGGGAGAGTGCTTCGTATTAGATGCCTTGTAAGAAGTGTCAAAACTTACGCTATAAAGAAAGGACTGATGTGAGGCTGCATTTGATGAAGCACGGTTTCATGCCTGATTATACCACATGGTGGGCACATGGTGAAACTTATTACCATAATGAAGGGCATCAAGACGTGGGTCAATCTTCTACTCCGGTAGTAGATCATAATGAAGGTTATGTTGAAATGGTGAACGATCACATGATACATGATGGCATGACATGGGAAGAAGAAACCCCTAATCCTTCTGCCCAAGGATTTTATGACATGTTACAAGATGCTGACGAGCCAATATAGGACGGGTGTCCAAATTACTCGAAATTAGGTGCTGCAACGAGATTGTTGAATTGGAAGGCAAAATATAATGTACCCGAGACGACTTATAACTGCAATGTTGCTATAATTAAAGAGATGTTACCCAAGGGTGATAAACTACCCGGTAACTTCTATGAGACGAAAAAGAGTTTGAAAAAGCTTGCTCTGCCAAAACAAAAGATCGACGCTTGCAAAAACCATTGCATGTTATTTTATAAGGATGATTCTGAGTTGACCCACTGCCCAGTGTGCAATGAATATCATTTCAAGACAAGTGGTCGAAGCAAGGTCCCTAACTTGGTGATGACGTACTTGCCGATTGTTCCTAGAATTCAAAGATTGTATATGTCAAAGAAGACGTCTAAAGAGATGACTTGGCACAAGGATCATCAGACAGAACCGGTGAAGAAATATGGGAACAGGTCCGTCATCTTCCAACTGTTTACGATGGCTCCTCGTTTCAACCGACCAATAGAAAAATTACCGGTTTCGGAATCACTCATAATTGGGTGAAGAGAAGCATCTTTTGGGAGCTGCCATATTGGAAGACGTTGTTAATCCGACACAACCTGGATGTCATGCACAATGAGAAGAACGTCTTTGAGAATCTCTTTAACACTGTCATGGACACATCAAAAACGAAAGACAATATAAAAGCAAGGAGGGATGTAGAGATTTATTGCAACCGACCGCAGTTGCACATTGCCACGTCAGGCATAAAGTAGTGAAGCCGAAGTCGTCGTACACTTTGACGAAACAACAAGTAAAACAAGTATGTGAATGGTTGAAGAGACTGAAGTTTCCGGACGGGTATGCTTTGAATATTGGGGGTTGTGTAAACATGGCAGATTACAGCTTTTATGGCTTCAAGAGTCATGATTGTCATGTGTTTATGCAATGATTGCTTCCTATTGCGTTACGAGGGATGATACCGAGATTCACAAGATCCACACATATGTGTTGTTGAATTGTGAAGAAGTTCGACCTTTTCAATGGACCTTCGATGAGTGGATACGACAAAGAGAACCTCATCTTGATGCAGTTGCACGGGATAAAGCTCGGGATGAAAGGTTTTCTACTTGGTTCGAACAACACGTGAGTACAAACATATGAAATTTACATATGTAATCTTACACATATGTAATTTATTTCTTATTTGTGGTTTTATAGGTCATGCTCGGATCAGGCGATTTCTCCAACCATTTGAAATCCCTAGCACGTGGACCAGGCCGATATGCTTGGTCGTATAAGGGATATTTTGTCAATGGTTACAAGTTTCATACGGTTACACATGCTGCTGGGCGTGTCACACATAATAGTGGCATATGTGTGAGAGAATCTTGTTATGACGACTCCGAGTTTGACTATTACGGATTGTTGGACGACGTGTTAGAGGTGGAGTATTACGGTGTGGGCTATTGTGTTGTAGTTTTGTTCAAGTGTACATGGTTTGATAGTCCAGATGGAGTTAGAGTCGACCCTAAACATGGGTTGGTTGATATCAAATACAAGTCTAGACTCAGAGGTGAGGACTATTACGTCCTAGCATCACAAGCGCAACAAGTGTATTACACACCCTATCCTTCAGGAAGTAAGGATTTAAAGGACTGGTGGGCAGTTGTGAAGACCAAAGGTCGTGGAATATATGAAGTTGCAGAAAGGGCTATCGATGTGTTGGATGATGATAACGTGGATGGAGAACCGTTCTTTCAAACCAACGAACGGGTAACTCATAATACAAACAACTGGGTAAATGAGGACCTCGATTACGTCCCTCTTGTCACTGGGGAGCTCAACGTAGTCGCCACAAATGACGAAGCTAGCGAGGAAGATGCATCAGATCACGAAGCTAGCGACGAGGAAGAAGAATTTGAAGATATGGATGATGATGAAGATAACGAAGACGAACTTATGTTATCTGATCACTCGTCTGATAACTAGTGTGTCTTAAACATTCTCTATTTTGTCGTTCTTATGTAGACATTTTTCGTGTTAAACATTCTCTATTTTGCTGTTCTTATGTAGACATTTTTGGGTCTTATGATTTGTGTACACTTATATCATTTTGTGTTAACCATTCTCTATGATCTAGATGTCGGGACACCCTTCTAGGGGTAGTAGAGGTAGTAGGGGTAATAGGGGTAGGGGCAGTAGCAGCTCCGCCAGGCGTGGTGACCCCCACGCCGATGAGTTCACCGATGACGGACTAGATCAGATCCAGTCCGATGACAGAGCAACGGGCTCGAGGATTAGAGGCCCGAATGTGGCATCACAGACGCCCCAGCCGAGTCAGCGACCGCCACTTTTGTTGTCTGAAGCGGGCGGGTAAGTAGATGTGATATATTATTTATTCTAGTACATAATAAACCGATCCTAATGTTTTTTATATTGTATATTTTACAATTGTGAAGGTTTAAGGACAAGTCGGCAGTCCGGAGGGCCATTGCCGTCTTTAAGTCCATGTTTGATGGTCCTTGGGCTCATTTTAGGGATGTCCCTAATGAGCACTATCCACGGTTGTTGGATCGATTTCGGGTAGGTATTTTACTCTATTTAACTTATTGAGTGGATTTATTTTTACTTAATCCAAACAATGTGTTTGCAGTTGTATTATAGTTGGCCTCCTGAGATGGACGCCGACGTATTAGCTGCATTTCGGCGTCACCTAAATAATAGGTACACCGACATGATGAGAGATGCACGTGTCTTCGCCGAGGAAAGGGCTTTAGCCATTGATGGTGTCCAGTTCGATGGACGTGACTACAGGATTCTTGCTCCACACCCTCCAGAGTGGATCCGGAGTGAGTTTTGGGTCCAAATGATTGAGCAGGTTTGTTTTGTTTTGAATACTTGTATCTGGTTGTACTAGGATTTATATTGATTTATGTCTTCTTTTTAACAGGTATGGAACACCGACGTGTTCCGGCGTGTAGTTGCGGCCAATCGGGCCACCGAGTATGAGGGAATGACATTCAGACACTGTACTGGATCTATTAGTATCCCTATGCATCGGGACCGCATGGTAATTTATCATACACTAGACTAAATGTATATAATTGATGAATATATGTACTATATACATGATTTTCTTACCTACTAACAATTTAAGTTGTGTATTGTAGAGAGATGCATGGGGCCATGAGCCTACCAACGACGAGGTTTGGGAGGCTACACACTGCACCAACAGGAAGCTTGTTCCGGGTGCGACCGGTCCGACCACGGATACTCCAATCTACGTTTATCCAAAGGCAGTTCATATGATTGTAAGTTCAATTATGCATGACTAGATATTTGTTTGTTTTATAAGATAGATAGAAATTATAGCAAACTTAGTTTGGGCTGCCAATTGTTGGGCAGACGATAGGATTGTTTTGATAAAAGCAGGTCATGGATATATGTTCAAATCACAGTTGAAATGTTGCCGAATTTTCTATAGGTTAGTTGACTTGACAATGTCTAATTTGGTAAACTGTAGGATGCCTACCATCGGGTTAGGGAGGAGGAGTACCCGGACTTACCTCCCGGCATTGTACCTCCCAATGACGCTGAGTTGTGGGAGCGTAGTGTCGGAGGACGGCGTAAGGGCCGTCTTTTTGGATGGGGGACCAGTCAGGATCCCTATTATGCTATGACCGGTGATTCAGGTGCCATTTCAAGCGGGAGCACGCGCGACCGCCGCGATGAGGAGGTATGTTTGTCAAATGTTGTTTAACATTGTTAATCATATGTTTGTTAAATGTTGTCTGACATTGTTCTATATATGTTTGTCAAATGTTGAATTTCAGTTGGAAGAGCTGAGGCAGAGGTTAGAGAGAGAGGAAGCAGAGAGGATCCAGTTGCAGGAGCGACTACAGAGAGAAGAAGCAGAGAGGATCCGGATTCAGGAGCGAATGGATAGAGATGAAGTAGAGAAGAGACAGATGCGGGAACGAATGGCTCAGTTTGACGCGTTCATGATCAAGTTTAACAGTCAGCACCCCTTTCCCCCTCCGTAGGATTATGTTTATGTATTTATAAATATTTTGTACACTTTAAGAATTAGTAATATTTAAAAATTGGCAGGTTTTGTACAGGATAAAAAACTGGAAAATTTTAATTTTTAATTATTTTAAAAAAAAAATTAAATTACCGACGGATTATCCGTCGGTAATCCGTCGGAAACGAATTTTTAATTTATTTTTTATTAAATAAATACCCGTCGGAATTCCGTCGCTAAATCCGTCGGAAATAATCCGTCGGAAATAATTCGTCGGAAAATAGCCGTCGGTAATCCGTCGCTAAATGTTGACCGTCGGTGATCCATCGGAAATAACCACGCCGTCGGTAACCGTCGGAGATCCGTCGGAAAATAGAACCGTCGGTGATCCGTCGGTAATATCCGTCGGTGATCTGAACGCCGACCACCTTTATACCGACGGATCACCGACGGATTTCCATTTTACCGACTGATCACCGACGGATTCATCCGTCGGTGATAAGCCTCTATTTTGTAGTGATGGTGCGTTTCTTTTGCAACCCAAGTAATTTGTACAAACTATGCAAACCACTATATTATGAAACAATAGATATATTTATGGATAATGATTATGATTATGATTCATTAATAATTATTGTGATATATATGGAAAATGTTAAGTTTATTCATTATAATCATGATTTTAAATTAGGAAATGTTAAGTTTATTCATTATAATCATGATTTTAAATTAGAAAACATAATAAAATCATATATTCATTAGACTTGATGAACAGCTAAGATTGGTTTGTTGTGTTACAAAAGAACGCACCATATATATATATATATATATATATATATATATATATATATATATATATATTGATTTAGGAAAATTAATTTAATTTCCCTATAGTACCAGTAATTTGTTATCTTTTAGAATGGGATCAGATTTCACCATATAAATAATAATTTTGTTTCTTTTTTTGTTTTTGTGTAATTAATTTTCCCTACACCTGTAATTTGTTATGTATTTAATTCCAAAAATGCAGATGGTGTGTACGAGAGTATGATTTGAATGGCTTGTGAACAAATAATAGATGAGCTGTATCATGGATCTCCATGGTCATGACTCATTCATATTAATTATACAAGGTTCGTGTCCATATTCATGAAACCCACCTTAATTAGTTGAATTTGTATAAACTATAGGGGCTGTTTGTTTGTTTTTTTCAAAAAAACCTTTTAATACCTCTTAAGTCTGAATCGGTCAGATATTTTTTCATTCAGACCGTTTGTTTTTTTTTCAGATTTCAGACTCTCTTAACTCTTAAATACATCTTAAACTAGAAGTGGTGACCTTTGAAAACAAGCACCACCTCTTATTAATCAGACCTGAAATAAGACTTCAGACCTCTTAAAAAACAAACGCCACCTAAGTGTATCAATACATCTTGTTGTTGAAAGCTGGAACCTACAATCCTAATACTAATAAGAGGATTGGAAGAAAAAAAAATATCAATATCAAATTAAATAAAAGAGTAAACTACGTTTTTATTCCCTGTGTTCATGAAAATTGCTATTTTCGTTCTTCCACTTTTTGAGATTACGGTTATTGTCTTTGTGGTTTACAATTTATTGTTTTTTTCGTTCCCATGGTTTATAAATTATTGCTATTTCTGTCCCTCATACGTAATTGTAATGAATTGCTGAAAACAATAATAAATTACAAACTACAAGAAGGAAAACCGTAATTTCAAAAGTACAAGAATGAAAATCATAATTTTAAACAAACCACAAAGACGAAAATCATAGTTTGCTCTAAACAAAATAAAAAACTCCGTATTTTCATATAATGTGTTTGATTAAAACATTAATTAAACTTAACATTATTTAGATTTTTAAAACAGAAATAATATATCAAATTTCTAAAATTCGATACCTTCATCTAAATATTGCTTATTAAATTATCAGAATAAATGAAAAGACAACAATATTGGGTCTTTAATATACTATTCTCAGGAAGCCCACCCATTGTATCCACATAATTAATGGATAATATATTCATGTTGGACCAACCCATAAAGCCATAACCCATTAAGCAAATTTGATGTTTAAAAAGAAGAGTATTTTATTTTGTTTAGGAGGGTTGTAAATGAGTCGAGTCGGGGTAGTATCATGCTCGAGCTTGAATACTTTTTAAATTATCAAACTCGAGCTCAATGCTCATTTATGGGCTTGAACTCGCAATAGATTAACTCGTTTATTAGCTTGAGGTTGATAATTTTTTATCGTATGATCTATGAAAATATGAGCAAGTTTGGCTCGAAAAGTCTATGCGTAAATGGCTCAGCTCGACTCGACTCGAAAAATTTAATCGATTTCTCGAACAAGTCGGGTCTAACATTGGCGTCATGAAGCTCGACTCGTTAAGTTAAACGAGTTTTATTTTTTGTTCAAGATCGACTCGAGCTCAAGAGTTATTAAGCTCGAGAAAAACGAGCTCGAGTAGCTCGCTAAAAGCTTGACTCGTTTACACCCCTAAGGAGGAGTAGACACAAAAAGCAAACGCATGCAAGAATCAAGCAACAACAGTAATGTAGAAGCAAAAAAGAATAATCGATGGAAAAATCACAACATTAATGAAGAAATACACAATAACGATAAAGTTCTTTACGTGAAAGCCATTATATATTCATTAAAATGAAAAATACATTTGAAAAGGAACCAAACTGGCAGTGATAAAAAGGTACATGACAATGAAGAAGTTATGAAAAGCAAGCAACAACACCACTGATACAGAATACATTGGCTTAAAAGTTGTATGGAAAAACGTTGAAATAAAGTGTTCAAGGTAATAGTGGAGGCATTTACCCACTGAATTAGATAGAAGAACTCTAGATGTTAGGTCGTTAAAAGCAAGTTGAGCGATTTTTTACCAAAACGATATTAGGTTGTGAGTAAACAAAAGACTTTTAATTATACAATTTGTAAAACTCAACTCTTAGTGAACTTAGGTACTGAGGCCTCTTCAGCATTTCATTCATTTTTCCACTGATATGAATTGAGAGAGAAAGGGAGCAAGGAATGTCATTTCCTTGGCGATTAAACAAATATTCAACAACTTGTAGAAGGTAATGAAAAATCTTAGGTTGATGGAGGTATTTGCGGGTTGGAGCCATGAGCAGTAAAGAAATCCAAAACAAACTTAACATAATTTCATTTTATGATACATAGGGATGTGTGAAGCATAATTCAGGGTGAGAGCATTACCAACACAAAAATTAATTTGGACATGTGTTACATGCTTGTACATCGTATAAAACCATCGTGGGTTCCGATTGTCAAATCCATATATTATAACCAAATCCTTCGGAAATCTTTTTGGATGATGAAATAAATTTCAGTTAAGTGAAATTTCTCGATAGATTTTAAATAGAGAACTTAAGATTAGATTTCATTAGATAAAATAATCCAATTAAAGTGATCAAAAAATGGTTACAATCTCTTTTATAAAAGAGTAAACTACAAATATGGTCTATGTGGTTTACCAAAAAATACGAAAGTGGTCCCTAAACTTCAATAAGTGCATATTTCATCCCTGAGGTTTCGATTTTGCTATGAAAGTGGTCCCTCTGGCGTTAGCTCCGTTAAATCGTCCGTTAAGTCAAGGGTAAATTCGTCTTTTTACATGTTTTTTAGGGTATTATCGTCATTTTGCCTTATTTAATTTATTTTACCATTTTTAATTACTTTTCTTTGAATGTTCTTCTTCTTCAACATGAATACCAAGAACACCAAGAATGTTCATTTTCTACCTCAAGAACATCAAGATTTTAAAACCCAAATCAAACTCAAAAACCAAAAACTTAAATCAAACCAAACCAAAAACTTAAATCAAACCAAAAACTCAAAAACCAAACTTAAATCTGAGAGAGATCGAGAGAGAGATCTGAGAGAGAAGAGAGGGAGATCGAGAGAGAGAGAGAGAGATCGAGACATAGATTTGAGAGAAGAGAGAGAGATCGAGAAAACAGATCTGAGAGAAGAGAGAGACATCGAGAGAAGATAGAGAGTGCGAGAGAGAGAGAGAGAGAGAGAGAGAGAGAGAAACGCCGACAACCTCGTCTTCACCGACGAGGTCGTTCTCCGGCGAGGCCGTCTGCGTCTCTCTCTCTCTCTCTCTGTGGTCTGCGTCTTGAAATGTGTGTGTGTATGAACAAGATAGCATCATCGATGCCTGGTATGTATATCCCTAATCATAATCAGATCTCTCTCTCTCTCTCTCTCTTCTCTCATATCTCTCTCTCTTCTCTCAGATCTCTCTCTCAGATCTGCAAAAATCTTTCTTTATCAAAAGAGAATATACAAATTAATAAACATCATATCTACATTAAATATTGTGTGTATATATATATGTGTGTGTGTGTATGATTATATATATATATATATATGTGTGTGTGTGTGTGTGTGTGTGTGTGATTAATTTTGGGGAAGAAGATGGGTTGGAAAAGAAGATTGGTTGGGGAAGAAGATGAGTGATGCATTAATGAATTGTACACATTGTACTTTAAAAACAATTTAATAAAAACTGAAAAAAAAACCCTTAAGAGACGGATTTACCCTTGACTTAATGGACGATTTAACGGAACTAACGCCAGAGGGACCTCTTTCATAGCAAAATCGAAACCTCAGGGATGAAATTTGCACTTATTGAAGTTCAGGGACCACTTTTGTATTTTTTGGTAAACCACAGGGACCAAATTTGTAGTTTACTCTTTTTAAAATAAAATAGTTTCTTTTTTTATTTTTCAAATTCAAGTCATGCAATTTATTGTTAATTTATGTGACCAAATTGTTAATCAACTATTAAGAATTATACTTAAATTATTATGTTGGTCTCTAATTCTCATTATTTAATTATATTTTTGTTTAAAAGAATTCTAACAATTAAAATGCTATTTTTTTAAATCTAGATCACTAATCAAACATTTATTTAAACACGACCTCCAGATATTTAGGATGTTATCTGTTTTGCATTCATTCATAAGGTCTTCAAAATAACATCAAATAGATATATTTATCCAATCAATAGAAGATTTTACATTCATAAGTAATACTTGATTGATTCCTAGATCTTTTATACTTTTATAATGGAGTATTAGTTTTCACTATCTAAAAGATATGTAGATGCTATGATTTATCTCGTCAAAAAATTTAAGAATATTTTTACCCATATACGAGTCCCTACATGGATATATAAATACATTTTTTTAAGTTATCATCTATCTATACTATATTATAAATCATGGATAAAAAACTCTTAAATACAAATTATTAGACACAAGGTACCATCATTTTATGCAAGATTTTAAAATCTCTTAATTTACAAGTATTAAAGCAAAAGATACATATTACTATTGCAGACTTTTAAGACCCATCAATTTGGCATGTGCAGGTCCTTCCTTTTATGCAGACATTTCCATGTATCACTATTAATTAATATATTATATTACTATAAATTTGTTTTAACTATATTATTAAATATGTAATTGGGTATTTTTTCTATATGTCATTAAAATATATAAGATAATCATTGAATTCTAATAAAATACTTAATTTTTTTATATAAACAACATCATATTATTAAGCCTAAATTAAACAAATTTATAAAAAAATATTATCACTTTCTCAAAATCATTCAAAATCGTACTGTAAATCGACAAAAAAACAAAATGAAACATTAAAATCGTGATGTATTTCGTTGCATTGCGCGAGTACGCTTCTAGTTGTCCATAAATATGTAAATTTAATATAGAATAGTGTCATGTAATATATAAATTATAAAACATGATTATATCTAATAAAATTTTTAAATAAAGAGAAATTCATTTAATTATGAAAATACAAAAACTTGAAAGTATTAACTCATTTAATAAACATATAATTATATCTCTTGACTTCAAAGCAACCACTATAACACATTCACATTATACTCCCTTGTTCCTTAAGGTTTTTCTTTTCAGCCTTATGTCACCAACCTACTAGTCTCATTATAATTAATAATTATACAAATATTAAAAAAATTATACGATATATGAGCATGGAAATTTCAATGAAACCCTCATCCCAATTTCCTAATATGATTAAATAATGCATCATATGCATGTGAAAGTAGATAGATGCTCATTTATTTCATTATGGTGAATCAATTCAAATATATATGTATATATATTATATATATGGACAAATCAAATAGAAACCTTATAAAAGTTAGAAACTGAATGAACTAATCGGGATCGTCCAATAGCTTTCATCCACCGTTCATTTTAAAGTTGTGGCATAAATGAAATTACTTGCGGATTAGATGGCTAATAGATACTAAAATTTGAAAATTAAGGGTATTTAGAGAATCAAATCGTCATCTAAATTAGGGAAATTCAAAATCTCTGTAATTTTATTGAGCATGTCGTCTATCCGTGTAAATTGGCAACAAAAACAAGATAGAGGAGGATTTATTCAATCACATAGTTTTCACCAATCTTCACCATCTTTTTGCAATGGCATCAAAGGGCACCAACAATGTAGAATCGATGAATACGTACTCAGATTACCAAGTAATCAAAAAATAATGTCTTATTTTAGAGTTTTGAGCACGTATATAGCGTTTTGTACATTAATAGATAGAAAGAGTAAAAGTTTAAAAAAACCAAGCACCATTCTCAAAGTTTACAAACACAAATGCAACGCCAATAGCCCTAGATGAAGAAGAAAGAGTTGAAAAATGATTTATAAAATGATTTATAAAATGTACAACTTGTATAATGTTTCACTGGTGAAATAACAGTTAAATACTACTAGTGTGTGTATATGCTAAACACAGGGTTGGAATTTCATTAGTTAAAATGGAATGCAGAACAGTGTAATTCACCAGGGAATGCAAAACATAATGTTGGTATTTCTCCAATATGGGTATATGCAAAACACAATATCGATATAAATGCTTCTTAAATACGGTTTACCAGTTAAATACATGTTTCACCAGTGAAATGAATGTGTTTCACCCGTAAGGTAAACCTGGCTCACCGGTGAAAATGAACATGTTTCACCATTTACATGAACTTGTTTCACCGGTTGGTTCGTTTAGGAAGTTCCATGTAGGGGTGCTCAAATTTCATACCAACCCGACCAACCCAACCCGAAAAAACGCAAAAAAAACTCAAACCGAGGTAACCCGATACATAATCGATAAAAATTTTGCCCAAACCACATTTATTGGGTTGGAAACGGATTGGACCCAAAATAACCCGACCAACCCGTCAACCCGACCAAAACTTGTACACTTTTAATTTTTTTTTATGGTTTTAGACTTTTAGCGGCTCTTCTTTCTATCAATTCTCAAGTCTTCCTATCTTAGTTGTAGTTTAGATTTGTCCACGATACCACGTTGATTAAAATCGCACGAATCTAACCTTCAAGTCTTCAAAAATCTTCAATATCAATAGAATCAAGAGGCAAAAGATACTATTCTTCTACTCTTCTCTTCTCTTCTCTTATTAGCCTTATTTTTATATTTCCAATTTTGATTTTAGTGTTTTTAAACGAAATCACTTAGTTAGATTGTAAAATGATGTATTAAAGTTTCAACCTGACCAACCCAACCCGCATGGTTTATGTTGGGTTGGGTTGCACTTTTAATTGGGTTGAGTTGGGTTGAGATTTTTCAAACCGCAAACATTGGGTAGGGTTGTTCAAGGTCCTTCAACCCACCCAACCCAACCCATGAGCACCCCTAGTTCCATGGGTCTCTGATTATTAGATTTTCATTAGGACAACATTTCTACAAGTAAAAATGTAACCCCCAGAAATTTCGGTATGTATGTCCGTAAAACCTTATTCTATCTTTTGCGTATAGTAGGACATCACCTCGTGATTTTACCTTGTTTAAGTGGACCCGTGAGCGCGAAACCTTAACCGAAATGCCTAGAGGGGTTGAGCATCGTTGGGAACGAAATCGAGCCCGGAGCAGGGCCGACGATTGTGCCCGTGATTATGACACCTTGTCAATATCGCAGGTCACAATCGTGAGAAGGGGATACCCCACGGTACAAACGGCGCGATTGTGCCGGTGATTGTGACCAAGGTCACTCTCGCCTAGTACTCTCGCTGGAGATGTACCGAGAGTTCCTTGGAGCAGGCGATAGTGCCCCGACGATTGTGACCATGTCACTCTCGTCGGGCAAGGTCGCGAGCGGACTTTTGGGTTTAAATCAGACCTCAGCCGACCAAAACTCATTTATTTCACTTCCAACTTTTGGTAGGGCGATTTTCTTGAGCTCTAGGTAAGTCCCATCCTCCCTCTTCATTCATTGCTCATAAATGGAACCCTAAGACTCATTATTCCTCTTTATAGGTTGTCAAGTGTGGTGTAAAGCTCTCAAGTTCTCAAGTTTCAAGATCTCCTCATATAGATTTCTAGGGTTTCGATATTTAACCTATTGTGAGTTTATACTTCCTTTTATTAAACTGTATACACATCAAAATGCATTTTTGACTTCTAAATATCTCCTTGTTTACATTTTCTTTGTCGGTGAGATTTTGACCTAACTTGGTATTTTGGAGATTTTTTAGGGTTCTTACCATTTTGTAAAATAAAGAAGTATTCAATGTCTTGGAACGATAAATATGGATGTTTTCATATTTTGATGAGTAAATGTTCAACCTATGGCATTTTATCCATGATTATGTTTTATGCATATTATGGGTATTTGGGTGAAAGGGTTATTTTGTAAAAAGGGAATAAATGGTTTAGTCTTGAGGAAATGCATATTTCATTAAAATGGTTTTTACACTTGAAAAGTTTACTTGGTAAAGAAACATATTTGGAAATGAGAAGATGGCCTTATGATTCATGTTTGGGCTTTGTATTTTCTTATCAGCAGTTAACCATGAAAATATAATTTGAGAAATAAATGGTATTATGAACTATATGTTTGATTTAGTTGGTCACAAGTGATATTGTGACAAGTCTAGACTATTACTAGTGGATCCATAGGTATAGAGTCGACTTATTATTTGGGGATAACTCCCGTATGTAGCTAGTCGAGACATTGGGCCCTAGGGTGGCAACTTGGTACGGTTATGTGGGACCGGATACTAGCCGTGGGTCGTAAATGTAAATCCTAGTGAATGAGCATGACTAGGGATCATTGGGTGCCCTCCCCCACATCTTAGTACGAGTCGGCGTGTTTGTGGCCTTGATCCTAGTATGGTGAGCTCAATAACTTGGAAAGTAGGTTACTTTGTGTTTCGCCCCAATCCTTGGAAATCGGGTTTTCCCGTCATCGCAAGATGTAGTGTGGACCGCATGGTCATTATGTGGTTATCAAAATTATTCACAAATACGGTTGGCGAAAGCGGTTTACTTATGTTGCATTTAATTCTTCTTACTAGCTTTCATATAAACTGTGTGTTCTCACTAGGCTTTAAACCTAACACTTTTCTTAAATGATGTGTATAACAGGTTCCCTTAGCGGTGGGCCGTCAAGGGGTTGAGTGAAGAGCGTGGTCTCTTGAGGGAATTTTTGGATGATAGATAATTTGGAGTCTTGGCGTTTAAAACAATTTATTAATTTTTGGAATTGGGTTGACAACCTATGTAATCTAGATAGAAATGGTTTAGATTAGTTTGTTGTCGATTTCCTATGCATCTTATACAGGTTTTATAAACGCGTACACTTTTACCCTTTTTGGGTGGTTAGCTCCAGATACAAATGTTATATTGCCGAAATTTCAATTTTTAAAATTACCCGAATTTTTAGGGTGTTACAAAAAATCATTCTTTGTATATTAATTATTTATATTACTCTACATGTACCACCTGAAAATCTACAGAAACTTGGACAATCATTATTTCTATTTTGATAATCACATTGTCGCTCAATCCACCATCCACGTTAACATTGAAAACGCTAAATCATTTAAAACATCCTAAAGAGATGCTTACAAACATCTGCTCCAGAAGATTCGAAAGCCACAAAATTTTCATGATGATCCATGATTTCTTGTTTATGTCTAGCAGTTCTTAATTGAATAAAATAAATTACTAAAACCATTTTCAAAAAATCGACATATTACTTTGATTACTGTTATAATAAAATTAATTAGATTAGTTTAGTTTTTTTAGGAAGTTGAATATAAGATAATCAAGGATTTTGATATGTCAATCGTGTATAAGATAACTAGAAAAATTCTCTTCTAAGTCGCAATTCATTAAGGGTATTTGATTAAAAATGATCAACAGTTCAGATCCACTTCTCACGTTTCTCACGTTAACTTCAACTTCTCACACGATTCTTCGTGTATACATATATTTGGAATTTGAATCTTAAAAAAATGCTTTAATGTTTATTTAATAAAAATACTTTAGAGTAAACTACGATTTTCGTCCCTGTGGTTTGTAGCATATAATGATTTTTGTCTGTGGTCTTTAAAAACTACTTTTTTGGTCATTGTGGTTTCTATTATGTTTTTGTAACACCCGTAATTTTCGGTAAGTAAAGGTCATCCGTACGTTTTTGCAACTTGTAAATGATGGGAGTTACGTTGGGAAAACATCCCCTAAAGTCCCTAAGAGTGTCTAGGGACTTGGCGTTGAAAAAGTCGGGTTTTGGGGCTCGGGACAGGCCCGATGACTATGCCAATCGACTATGATTGTGTCACTGTCGCCTGACAATGTCGCAGGAAGAGGGGCACACATGGTACAGTCCATGCGACTATGCTATGCGACTTTGACATGGTCATTTTCGCATGGCAATGTCGCCTACGGGCTCAAGGGTTGGTTAAATTCCGATTTTCAGCCATTCTCCTCATTTCTCACCTCTAATCTCTTCCCTTTCTCTCCCAAACCGAACCTCCACCCTCTCATATGAACCCTAGCTCGTTTTTGGGGTTTTCCTCATAAAACCAAGTGTTCCTTCATCACCTATACTTGAGATTTCAACCTCTTGGACTAGATTCAAGTGTTCACCTCCATCTCTTGAAGATTCCTAAGTTTGGGGGTTTTGTTCAAAACCTAATGGTGAGTTGCCTTCCCTCTTCTAAACCTTATTATAAGATATAAATGATCCATTGATGATTTTCTAGTGTTTAGTTTCTTAAATTTCGGGTTTGTTGATTTTGGATAAATTAGGTCAAATTAGGGTTTTAGCCAAATTTGAGGATTTGGATGTAAAATGTTTGGGGAATGATTATAAGTGTTTGGATGCGTGTATTTATGGTTGAAAACTTGTGGATCTAGGTTTTTGAAAGATTTGGCTTGAGGATTCAAATTTCTTCAAAGGAGTTCAAGTTGGGGAAAATCTAGATTTAGTCTGAATCTAGCAAGGTGAGTTCAAGTTGATTTGTAAAAACGATGTACATGCCAAAATGTCAAATTTTAAATGTTTATGTGTTTTACATGAAATTATCAACTGCTGAGTTATTTGATAAGTTTTGATTATCTGAAGTGTTTAACTTTCTAAACTTGTAAAACGCTCATTTTTTGGATATTTTGATAAATGTATCAAAATGAAAAGGTTTCGATGACTTAATTGCATAAATAGAGATTATTTTGTAAAAATAAATTTTTATGGTTGTTGGTATTTCGTGTACTTTGTGTCGTGAAATGTTTTAAAAATTACCAACGTATGAGTCAGTGACACTTGGTCATTCCCAACCTTGCGAACGTTTCAGAAGTTGTCAACCCTTTTGGTTTTGGGGAAAGAATGTAACCCCAAGTATTTTATTGAGTAAATCTTTGACAAGTGATATTTTAATGATTTATCATACGAGTGTAAATCCCTTGGAATAAATGCATTTTAATGTGTGTTATAGGAAATGTTTGATTTGTGTTATGGGACGTTTTGAAAGAATTAACGGGATTATAAACTTGTCCGGAAAATTAATTGTCTCAATCCAAACTATGTTGGAATTTATTCATGTATTTTGGAGCATGTGTCTGCATAAACGTTGGTCGTTGCATTTTATCGCATTTTATGGATTTAACACGTGATCATTTGATTTTGGGCTAAAAGCTCGGTTTTTGTCTGTGTCGGGTCTTGAGGACCTTTGTCTGGCTTTAATAACTTAATGTGGTACTTTGGTGTGAGTTGCATTTATTGCACATTATATTGAAGATTCCATGTTTTGAGTGCGAGTCTCATTCAGTTGGAGTTATGTGCTTGGGTTGTAATGCATTGGATCCATAGGCATGTAGGTCAGTCATAATTAAGAGTGAGGAGTATTGATACTCCCACCTTGGGAGTTATGCCGTGTTGGCATTGTTGTTATCCCGATTGTTTTGTGGAGAGGAACCTTTATGGGTTGTACTTCGGGACCATGGGTTTTGTAATTTGATGTTCTAATTCTTGTGCACGAGGGTTTTACATCATGAGTTATCAATTAAGGAGTTGTGTCTTCTATCTTGAATGCTAGGGAGTAGGCACTAGGGGTCGGATTGGTACCCTGATGATGAAACTCCACTAGAGACCGAATAGGCAATAAGAGCGTGTATCCTTGAGGTTCAGCTCGGCAGAGCAGGCAATAGGGGATACGGTGTTTTGGGACTTGAAATAAAGTCCGACTGGAGGTGTAGCTCGGCAGAGCAGACAATACAGTCACGATCTGAGGTATAGTTCAAAAACATGTCTATATGGCTTAACTTTGTGTTCCGCCACGTACAATGGAATCGAGTCTCCCTCGTCACCGGAAGGTGTTATCTGGGTATTAAATTGTATTATTTTATTATCCATGTTTTCGGTGACATTTTGCATATATGGATTTGTGTAACACCCTCAAATTTGGAAAGAGCGACTAAATTTAAAATTTTCAACAATGCCTTAAGGGATAATAAAATCTTTTACTACAAGTCCATAATTGAAATACATTTCTAGGTTGAACCATCAACAAAATTAAAGTCTTACAAAAAGACTAACTAAAGTCGGGTGTTACTATAACCCAATAACAATCGCTATCTCCAATATAAGTGCGGAAGACTTTATCAAGCTAATCACCTCTTCGAGCACACAACTAGCACTCATCTCTTCACAGTGTCGTTAGAACTAATCCTGAAATGGAACCTGATGTACATGTCGACAAATAAAAAGGTTAGGCTAACGCCTAGTGAGTTCAAAAGCTTTATATCATGATCATAAAGGAAATCGTAAAACAAAAATATTGTAACTTATAATCATGATACTTTAAAATGAATTACTTTAAAATAAGAGAACGACTCATTTACCAATAATATAATTTTATAGATGGACACCTCTACGCCAAAACATTTTTTTTTGAATTAATGCAACCCAACGCTGACAAAATGCGAGTAACGATGAATTCTCAAATATTGGAATTTTAATAGGATTTATAAATCAAACGTTTGAAATGCGAGTGAACTCAAACCCCAAAATTTTAGCAATTAGAGAATAACATAAACTCAACACGTCACTGAAAACAAGGATAAACTAAATACCCCCAAAACAACACCTCTCGGTGACGGGGGATTCCCGAATTCCAAGGTTAGTGGTGGAACACAAAAATAGGTCACATTCCAAGTTACTGGGCTCACCATACTAGGACCCAAGGCCACGAGCACGCCGACTCGTACTACGATGTGGGGGAGGGCACCCAAGGATCCTAATCATGCTCATTCGCTAGGATTACATTTACGGCCCATGACTAGTAATCGGTCCCACATAATCGTACCAAGTTGCCTCCGAGGACCCAATGTCTCAACTAGCTACAAATGGGAAATA
Organism: Arctium minus; assembly: GCA_954870635.1. Classification (NCBI taxonomy): domain Eukaryota; kingdom Viridiplantae; phylum Streptophyta; class Magnoliopsida; order Asterales; family Asteraceae; genus Arctium; species Arctium minus. Next base: position 161,962,232 of record OX941080.1, read on the forward strand.
CCTATCTCATAAAAACAGGCTCATAAATTACATCACGGATGCAGGTCCGGGTATTGGACTCCACGAGCCCTCACCGTATTGTCCTCGAAATCCCATGACTAAATCCGGTGCCAACATATAAATAACAACCCATTTATTTAAATAAAAAGACGGACTCATATGCCTATGGATCTACTGCATTACAGTCTAAAACATTACACGACTCCAATTAAATGACCAAAGCACTCAAAAACATGTAACTCTCGAATGACACGTAATAAAAGCCATCATACTAAAAACTCCACAACGGGCTATTAAACAAGACAAATGTCCTCAAGACACATTTTAGTCAAAACCGAGCCAAATGCTCAACAATTTACTTAAATCTCCAATGAAAGTCAGTGTAAACATTAAAACGCGTTTGACTAACGAATATGTAAACACAACGACCAAAAGTGTGATTAACCCAAAACTCTTCATTGGTTGAAACAAAGCGTTTTCCAAAATGATTTATTCCCTTATTTTTCCAAAGTGACCCATAACACAATGATATGCATTTTCCAAACGGTTTATGAAGTCAGATGCACCAAATGGACAATTACTCAAAATGACATCCAATTAAATATTAAACCATAAAAGAAAACATATTCAAAATGAATTATTTATCAAAATACCCAAAAATCCCAAAGAGGTGGGTTATATAACTTTATAAAGTTAAATATCTCCAAATAACCAAAACTTATCAGCAGTTAATAATTTAATGTAAAACATGAACACTTTAAATAAATATTTTGGCATGTACACCGTTTTCACAAATCAACTTGAACTCACCTTCCTAGATTTAAGCTAAATCTAGATTTTACCCACGTAGAGCTCCCTTGAAGAAACTTGAATCCTCAAAGCCAAAACCTCTGAAACCTAGATTCACAAGATTCCAACCATAAACATAGATATTCAACCGAATAGAATCGTTCCCAAACAATTTACATGAAGGTCTCATCTATACCTAAAACCCTAATTTCCAAAGATGAAGAATTAGAGGCTTGCCTTAACCAATAGCTTGAATCCACCACCAACACACCTCTAGGTTACCAAAATACACCAAAAACTCCAAATCTACAAAAGGAAGAACAAGGGTGGATGAAACCCTAGATATCTTGATGAAGAAGATGAAGATGAGAGATTATGGTTCTAACCTCCAAGCTTGCTAGATGAAGAAGGGTCACTTGATTTTAAGAGAAATACACTCAAAATGAGTTAGGGTTTGTTTGGGGAGGTTGGAGGGTCGAGTTGGGAGAGAAATGGGGAGAAGATTTGAGATTTGGGTGAAAATGGGGTTTGGGGGACGAATTTTCCCGTTTTTGTGCACACAGCGGCTCCGCGCGGGTGGTGCCGCGGGTCCACCCGAGCAGAGACCCGCCGCCCGAATTTCTTGCCCGAACATTATTTTGGTCGTAACTTCTTCGCTTTAGCTCCGATTTTGCTCCAGAAAGAACCGTTGGACTCGTAATTGAATCCTTCATCTACCAAGACTATAAAATCTAGGATTCAAGTCCAAAATCCTATATCTTATTTTCCCTAAAATACCAATTTCTGTATTAACTTGAAATGATACCTTTCGAAAATTGGGGTGTTACAATTTGTTTACTCAAGATTTATGGGTTGAGTATTATGCCCGCCCATGTTTGGAGTGTTTCGAGAAATAAAGTGTATTCTTCATTTTTATAAATTGGGAGGTTTACTTACTATTCATGTTTTGGGTGAGTCTGGGGTTGAAGTTGCTTTACAAAGGAACGTCTATGTTGGGATATTTGTCTTTAAAGGTGTGTGTTATTGGAAAATGAGTCGTCTAATATTCAAAGTAAATCATTTTGAAAGATTATGATTTAAAACGATTCTTTTCCTTTTAACAAATATATTTGTTGATGTTGAAAACTCTTGAACTCACTAGGCGTTAGCCTAACCTTTTTATTTGTCGGCATGTGCATCAGGTTCAGGTTCAGGTTAGGGAATGGTACTAGTGTTTTTGTGAAGAGATGAGTGCTAGTTGCATGCACGAGTGAGAGTATCTTGGAGAAGTCTTCCGCATTAGTTTTGAGAAGAGCAACTTGTATTGGGGATAAATAGCACCCGACTTCGGTTTAGTCCTTGCTTAATACTGGAGTTATTATTATCGAGGTTAATTATAGAATTTTTATTTTGAGTTTTGATTCGTAGGGAGAAGTTTGTCTTTCATTTGATGTGATAATCGAAATTTTCAATTAGTTGCTCTTTCCAAATTTGAGGGTGTTACAGTTTCCTCTTTCATCCCTAAGACTAACTATGTTCAAAAAGCCAGTTAAGTTAGGGGTAATTTGGTCTTTTTACTTTTCATATTTTCTATTAAAATTTTGAAGTATAACACAATAAAAAGAAGTACAATATATATCATTAACCCTAAGTCCTAAGTCCCTATCTAGATAACACCCCTCGGCAGTTGCCTCTTCATTGTCTTCTCCCTCTGTTTCCTGTGAACACCACCGCTACGGTGCCACCTCCAACCACCGTGTACCACAGATCTTTTCCCCAAGTTTCCTCCCATCGATCTCCTTCCCGAGGTTTCCTCCCATTATTATTTTCCTTGTGGGATCTTAACATTTGGAAGAGATAACTTCTGTAAATCGTAGAGAAGCTCTAATCTTGGCTTTGGTTTGTCCATGGCTTGACCAAATAAAAACAAGGAAAGAAGAAAGCTCTCGAACCCTATTATCATTTATCGAAAGAGTGGATCTTTTGGTTCTTAAAGCATCATCTGGGTTCTAAGTATCTAAAAGAGTCTAAAAACTTATGCTCCAATATTACAAAAGAAGAAAATTTGACAACAGATTCATCCAAGATGGATACTTTTCTTAACAAATTCAAACTTTCATAGCAATTACCATCAAGAATCTGTTGAGTGAATTCATTAACAGATGAAGAAAGAGTAATGCTTGGTTCCTTTTCTAGATATACCCAAGAAAAGAGAAGGAATCGGCTATAAGTCTAACACATTCAACTTTCTTAACTCCTTTGGAACCGATTGCATCATCGGCTAGGGACTAAGCCATTGAAGGGCCAAGAACCGATGATTTTTCGAGAATTTTTCATGAAGATGATGGTTTCACTTTTGATGGTGGTTCAACACTTAGGGACATGAAGTGTAACACGATCTCATGCTTGCAAAGAAATAACACAACCATCAGCAACTCAAGATACTTTTTACCAACACCAGTGCTCTCTCTATTTGAGATATTTAGCCGATAAATATTGATGACCCCGTCGGGGTTCTTTTACTTCTTGAGGCATCAGGAGAACCAAAATGTAAACTAGAACTCAACACTTGGTTAGTACCGCTCATGTCAATGTCATCATCATTATGAGGTATACAAGTATCACCAAGTTTATGCATCGATTTTTGGCAAGCATGGCTTTCTTACTTGATCTACAACAATATTTGACTTCAGATTGAGAAGAAGTATTTTGCAATAATCTTGATTCTTGAGGTTGGTCGGGAGATGCTAGTGATTGAGTGATATCATTTTTTATGGATTTCTCGAATGATAAACATGTATAGCAATGAATCATGTATCTACATTGTGTTCTTAAATGGAAAGGAAATGATATAGAAAGGAAGATCAGATAGCCGGAGGGGTAGGGCGGGTATGGTTTAAATATTTTTATAGAATACAACATTTGTAATGTTATTAGTGGATTAGTTTCATTTTTTAATAAATAATCAGATAAAAAAGTAAAAAGACAATAATGTCCTTGATTTTAGCTAATTTTTTTAACAGAGTTAGTTTGAGGGACGAAAAAGGAAACAAAATGGAAACCACAATGACTAAAAAAGCAGTTTTTAAAGACCAAGGACAAAATCCGTTATAAACAACAAACTACAGGGATGATTACTCAAAACTTTAATTATCTTAAAATATTGGTTTATAATGGATCTCATGAATCTTAAATTTTTGGAGTTCTCATATATTTAACCCCTGGTATATCTATATACACACTACTTATATACAATTTATTAAAATTTCATCTTTTTAAGTTTTCTAGACTTGTTAATATACTAGTGGAAGTATGAAACATATAAATAAAACATGAATCATCTTTTGTTGTTCAAAATCTTTTTTCAGAATTACATATATTCCGTAACAAGTTTTAAAAAAAGCTATTTTAATCTACTTGTCTATTTTGTATTTATGAGGGAAAAACTAAACACATGTCTTTGTCCGCCATATCAAAAATTAGTAATTAACAACCACGTTCATAAAAAAAATTGTTTAACTTGTCAAGGTTATTAAAATTCATTTCTTTCATGTGTTTGGCTACAATGAACAAAAGACGTGAATGATTGCTCGATGGTTTACGAAATGTATGTTTTTTTTAAGAATGTATTCATTCTTGTATTTGCATATATATTTAATTATGGGGGTGTTTGGGATTGCTTATTTGAGGTGCTTTTTAGCTTATTGCGATTTAACATCGGAGATAAGCACTTTTGAGTGTTTGGATGAGAAAAAATTAAAATGGCTTAATTCAAACACTTTTTTAAAAATTCCAGTTTGACGCCGCATAAGTTAATAAACACCTTTTAAAATAAGCATAAGTTGTTTTAAATAAGCAATCTCAAACACCCCCTATATTTTAATACAGTTGAAACTTTATTAAATACAAATATATTATTCGATCGATAATTATTTATTTTTATTAAATTAAGTGTTACACGTGTTAGCATCTCATTGCGACTTAGATTTTATAATTGGTTGAGTTGAATCGGTGACCCCCCATTCCATTGCAAATTGGCCTATCAAAACCACAAAGTTTTAAGTTTTGTAAGCTAATGAAATGAAATGTCTTTGTCAATTAATTGTCACACATTTTTGACAAATGGCAAAAATATTAATTGTTAAATATTATATCATGTCATTTTCATTTCATATATAATTAACAACTCAATATAATGAGTTAAAAACAATTTCTTGACACGTTTATAAGACCTTTTTTATGAAGACAAAATTATTTCAACCCATTCCATCAATTAATTATATTAAAATAAGAGTAAACCCCGATTTCGTCCTTGTGGTTTGTCAAATGTTGCTACTTTCGTTCTTGTGGTTTAGAAAATACGATTCTTCTTGTTGTGAGTTGCAATTTGTTGATATTTTTATCATCTGACTAACTCCATTAAAAATATTATGTTAAGTCAGGCACTCTTGTTTTTGGTTATTTTATCCCTTTATCGAATTTTCTTTAAAAAAATCTATTTAAAAAAACCTGTCTTTTTTTTTCCTATTACAAAATTAAAACTCACCCATCCCCCTACCCTTGTAAGTGCAATTGGTGGACCTAAATCGTTGTCTCTTGTTCTTCGGGGCCCTACCTTTGCAACATAGAATCAATCGCATCAAACAAACTGAGTTATTATTAGAAATATCTATGGACAAAATTTTAAAATCCTTTGACCCCCCCCCCTTTCTTTCAAGATACACATCCATTTCATTTTACCATCCATAAGAATCTCATCCAACAAGTGAAATTGGGTATTTTTTGGTAATTTTACCTCGATGGATGAACCTCCATCGATATGAAAGAAAGCTTTTTCGAACAACTTCATCTATCTCACCATAAGAACCTTACCAAATGTAACACCCCGATTTTTAAGGAAGGTATTATTTCAAGTTAGTACAGAAATCGTAGTTTAAGAGAAATAGAAGAAGTAGTATTTTGGGCTTGGATCCTAGATCTTATGGTCTTGTTGGACGAAGGATTCAAATACGAGTCCAACGATTTTTTCCGGAGTAAAATCGGAGTTAAAACGAAGAAGTTATGACCAAAACAGTGTTCGGGCAAGAAAAATGAAGAAAATCGGGCAACAGTGCTCCGCGCGGATGGATCAGCGTCACCATCAACGCAGGACTCTGTCCCAGTGCTCCGTGCGGATCGATCAGCGCCGCCATCCGCGCGGAGCCACTGTACGCAATAAAAATAGAAAATTCGGCCCCAAACCCCATTTTTCACCCTAAACCTAATTCTTCTCCCCATTTCTCTCCCAAATCAACCCCCAACCTCCGAATCAAACCCTAACTCATTTTTGGGGTGTTTTCCTCCTAAAGCCATGTGATTCTCCTTCATCTAGCAAGTTGGGAACAAGAACCACATTCATTTCATCTTCATCTTCCTCACCAAATTTTCTAGGGTTTCACCCAACCCTTTTCACCATTTTTGAATATTGGAAGCTTGGGGATCATCTTGGTGGCCTAGAGGTATTTTGATTGGTGGATTCAAGTTATAATTAAAGTAATTTTCTCCTTCTTCTTATATGGAAAATTAGGTTTTTGGTATAAGTTGAGATCTTCATGTATAATGTTTGGGGAACGATTTTATATGCTTGGAAATGTATGGATCTAGGTTTTTGGAGGTTTTGGCTTGGAGGATTCAAGTTTCTTCAAGGAAGCTCTAAGTGGGGAAAATCTAGATTTAGCCTAAATCTAGCAAGGTGAGTTCAAGTTGCTTTGTGAAAACGTTGTACATGCCAAAAATGTTTATTTTGATGTATTTATGTGTTTTACTTGATAACTTTCAAATGTTGGAATATTTGATGAGTTTTATTTATTTGGGATATTTGGTTTTATAAATCTTGTGAAACACCTACAATTGGGATTTTTGGGCATTTTGATAAATAAATCATAAGTATAAGTATAAGTATTTTAATGATGTGTCTTATGAATGGGGATCTTTTGGTATAAACACACTTCTAGTGTGGGTTTTGGAGAAATGTTTGTTCTTGTGTTACGAGACATTTTGAAAGGATATAATGTATAAATTCATTTGGAAAATGGTTTGTCTCAACCAATGATGAGTTTTGGGTTAACCGTACTCTTGGTCGTTGTGTTTGCATAACCGTTGGTTAATTGTGTTTATGGGTTACATTGGCTTTTATGGTTTGATAAAGTAAATCATTGAGCTTTGGCTCGGTTTTTCACTAAGATGGGTCTTGAGGACATTTGTCCGATTTTAATAGTTCAATGTGGAGCTTGGGTAAGAATTGCATTTATTGCATATACTATGAGAATGACATATTTTGAGTGTGTTAGTCATTCATTTGGATATAGAAATGTTTAAACTGTAATGCAATGGATCTATAGGTATAAAAGTCATCTTTATCATGTAAATGTGAGATAAGGTTCCCGAGTTGTAATTTGGAAATAGGCATTGGTGATGCGATGTAATTTCTAAATGAACAAGCGTGTCAAGGAAGATAAGGTCCCAAGGTAAAGATCCATGGATAGGGTTGAACTTGGTGATTTTGGGTTGTTGTCCTAATGACTAAAGATCCATGAATAGGGTTGATGTCTACCTCGACTAAAGATCCATGAATAGGGTTGTTGTCCACCTGGACTAAAGATCCATGGATAGGGTTGATGTCAATGGTTTTCCATTCTTGAAGATATGCTTATAACATAGATATGTGGTTTAACTTTGTGTGCCCGCCACATTAGATGGAATTGGGTCTCCCCCGTCACCGAAGGGTGTTGTTTTGGGTATTATATTTTAGTGTCCATGTTTTCGGTGTTATATATATACATATGGATTTTTGTACGTGATTTATGAGTCGAGTTTTATGCCCCACCTGTGCCTTGGGTGTTTCGGGACATAATGTTTTATCCGTGTTTCTTAAATTGGGAGTCGATTTCTATTCTCGTTTTGAGTGAGTTTTGGATTGCTTCATTTTATAAAGAATGTTTTGTAATGAGGTATTCATCTTTGAAAATGCATGATATTGGAAAACGAGTCATCTCCAAATTTTAAAATAAATCATTTGTAAGATTATAATTTAAATCGTATCCTTTTCTTTTAACAATACATTTATCTCTATCAAAAACTCTTGAACTCACTAGGCGTTAGCCTAACCTTTTATTTGTCGGCTTGTGCAACAGGTTCCGGTTGGGAATAGTTCTAGTAGCACTGTGAAGAGAGGAGTGTTAGATGTGTGCCCGAGGAGTGAATAGTTTGGTGAAGTCTTCCGACATTGTTTTGGGAAGAACGACTGGTATTTGGGTTAAGTAACACCCGACTTCGGTTTAGTCCTTTATCCTATTGAAGTTTATATTTGTTGAGGTTCATTATAGAATTTTAACTTGAGGTGTATAAAGTTTTGATTTGTAGGAGAAAGTTTTGTTCCTCACTTGATGTTATACCAAAATTTTAAATTAGTTGCTCTTACCAAATTTGAGGGTGTTGATTTTGGATTCATAGACTCAAACTAGCATGCTTTTAAGTGATTGAAAGTGAAATTGCACCATTAGGCACTTTAAGATTGGATGGTTAGAGGTTGATGGAGACACTAGGAACGGGAATCACGTCGAGAGTAGCAAGGATGATCATGTACAGTACGTTCATAATTACACTGGCCAATGTTATGGTGAACCTACGAGTTACATGTGTATGATTGGACTACTTTGATGTGACGACCGTTGGGGTAGTGAAGAAGTTTCTAAGTGGGTAGCCGCTAGGATAGGTTGATGATTGTAGCGTTCATCACTTGGAGTGACAATAAGCATGGTGATTGCATTAAGTAGACACTTTCGGGTTGGAATGAGTGGTTGGATTAGAATCATAGACTTTTGGAATCGACATTATTCGAGGAGAAATTGTAAGGTGAACCTGTGGAACCCTTGAATTCTTGTCCTAAGATGTTTGAGTATCCGGATGACAATAGTGTGCCGAGAAATTAAGGATCTTTAGTCTGGGGAAATTGAGGCGGGTGGTTTCGAGACGTTGAGTGTCGATCAAATTCATGCACAAAATTTTATTCTAACATGAATTGCATCAACTATTTCTCATGTTTCTGAAATCATCATGTGAAATTTTATAACGAAATTTTGGAAAGATGTTTAGCACACATAGGGTTTTAAACCATGATTTTAAACATGCATAAGACCATTTGATTGCTTGCAGTTGCAAACTTTGTTGAGACTTTCTTCACTCTCATTGTTGTCCAACACTATTTTTGGATATTGTGATGTTCGTATTTTGACGTTGTGTAGGGTCTTGGACAAGTAACTATGATTTATGACCTTAACATTGTATCTCCTCCACATATGTTAGGGTTTTGGACGAAGAGTTATCCTCCATTATTTTGATGTTTGATGTTTATTGGAAATTTTATTTTGTGTGAGTTTTGATGAGTCTTATGGAGTATTATTTTATGGTGTCTTGCAACGCATGAACGAACATTGAAATGCGTAGGCTAGATTCATGGCGTGTGTTGGTTTATGGTATATTGAAAATTTTATTTCACGAGAGCTTCGTTGGTGGATGTTACCCCATATACTATTTTTGAAGTTTCAGTATCGTGTGATTTCTCTCTTGAGTTTTATACGAGCATATTTCGCTGCACACTACTTAGTATTATAAATGATTTATGCTTTTGGTGTGAGTAAGCATATGGATGATTTATGATGGTTTGTGTTAAAATTTTGCTTTTAACATCTTTGGGTTGTTGATTTTACTGTTATAGTCTAACGCAATGCATTATAATGATTTACTCGTGTGCATGGCATTATAGCCACCATATTGGGTTAAAGAGCGTTTTACCGTGCGGTTAAAAGTTGAAGTCGATTTAAATTATTTTATGTTTGACCAAATTGCAAGCACTTATCGTTTTACTAAGTTTGGGAAATAAACCGATGTACGTGGGACTTGTTGGAAATGTTATCCCATGTCATTATATGGTTAGATAAGAAACTTTTGGAATCTGATTATGTGAATTTCCCTTCTGAAGTTTTGTACAAACGTCTTGTTATACACTGTCTTAGTATGAAAAAGTAATTTTCATTCATGGCGCAAAGAGATGCATGTTGGGACCACAGCGGTTCCTTTGAAAGGTTTGTTGAACGTCTTTCAATGTCAACATTTTTATCTTGCATATTAATTAAAAGGTTTTCGAAAGATTTTATACGTGCGACGTTTGTGACCAGTTTGTACACCTACCCAGTAAACAGTAGTAGATTTTATTTGTGCGATTAACTGTTATAAAGCTTTGCAATTAGGAGTTTTATAAAGTTTCAAATTGGCATATTAGTTTGAAAAACCTTGAACTCAATCGTGGCTATAGATTTAAACCCTTCTGTAGAACGAGTAATGAGTAAGGACTAGAGGGGTCTTTGGGAAGTTAAGTATCGGAGGACTAACTGGTGGTTAGTTTTGAAATTTTGGGATTGCGGTTGTGAATAGGTGCACGCATGAATGTTTGGTATATTAGAATTATGCAATCTACCAGCTATTTAAATGGTAATCTTTCTATGTTGGTAAATCCTCGGGATAAATCATTGGGTGGTTGCTTGATTTCGGTAGGATATGAGTCGATGGGTCGGATGTGTACCATCCGGGTGAGCCTTCAGGAATAATAAAAATTATGGCGATTTGTTTGTCGGAATTTAGTACCATGATAGGTGTCAACTTTAATTTGTCAGTGCAAAATCTGGAAGGAATTTTATGGTGGTCTATCCACGACTGAGGTGTAATCATTTTGAGGATAGGTGTCGACATTCGATCAAGTACAGTGACCATTGGGGTGATTCCGTGCACTTCCGTTGAATTTGGTGGGACTGCAAGTTAAGTGGTAACCTTAAGGATACTAGGAGCTGGCAATTAGGGGGCGATCATTGGTAATTCTATAATCAACAAGGTTTTCGCTGATTTGTCAGTCGATGGTTGAATGCATTGCGGGAGTTGTGTAACCGTGGAGTTTGGGGTAATATGATATCTACACATGTTGTGTTTGTGTCAGTTTGAGGAACCAATTTATTGAAGATTGGATCGGACCAATCTAGTGCTAGGAATTTCGTCAAGGAAAGGACGATAAACCCTTATGGTATTGATTATTGGAGGAAGTAGTGAGACCGTCGAAGTAGACCTTAAGTAGATATCGATTATTGAGGAGACCGTGATGTGTCAGAATTAGAAGTATTTAAGGGTAATGTTCGCCTTGGGGTGACCTTGGTGAAAGTGGTTAATTAAGATCGTAAGATGCTCTTGAGGTGTTATGTGCAACCTAAGGTTGGGAGACAACTGAGATCTTAAGGATAGGAAAGTGGTTCGATAAGGACTCGATGTACTTTCCGTCATCTGTAAGGTATATCGAACCTTGAAATCGAGTTGTGACGGTTCTGATATTCCAAGATCACTCTAAATCATAGAGAGAGAAAGTAGAGAGAGAAAGTAGTTGACAATGCTCTCATCTGTCATCAAAATCTCATAAAGCTCTTGAATTTGCATTGTTGAGATCCGGACATGATTCCTCAATTTGTGACAATATTTGGTCCATTCCGGTTGAAGAGCATTGAGAAACTTCAGATTAGTCTCTAATTCAGTCTTTTCCACTTTGATCTTACGTAGATCATTCATCACAATGCAAAACCTGTCAAAGATATAATTTATAGTCTCACCATCCTTTGCCTTGAACTCCTCGAAATTGTTCATGAAGCGTGTCTGGCGGAGTTGTGTTGCAACTGCTGACCCAAGCATAATCTTTTCTAACTGAGTCCACATCATCATCGGATTATGCTTGAAACAATCAATTCGATTTTAGATGGAATTAGGCAATGCTAGCATCAGATTAGATTTTGCTTCGCGATCGGCTTTTTCTCGTGAACTCTCTTCGGCAGTCAAGGGAATATCATTCTTAGGTTTGACGAATGGTCCTTCAGTAAATGACTTCATCATGTTTTCTCCATTTGCTTGACGCTCGATGAAGTTAATGAACCTATCTTGCCATTGAGTGAACTCATTCTCATTGATTAAAACCGGATGACGAGTATCCGTTCCCAACGATATCATAATATCGTTCTTGTAAAACTGAGCTTGAAAAGAGAATTTTGACATATCCATCACGACAGAAAATTGGAGAAAAAATGCCAAAACTTGATGCAGAGAATCTGGCGCAAACCTGAGCTTTGCGCGAACAGTTACTGACGCAAACTATACTTTGTGTGAGATGTTGATGGCGCAAACTGGAACTTTGCGCGAACAGAAATTGGCGCAAACTTGTTTTGCGCTAACAGAGAATGACGCAAACTTGTGTTTTGCGCGAGACGTTGGTGGCGCAAATGTCTCTTTGCGTGAGACGTATGTGGCGCAAACTTAACTTTGCGCGAGACTGAGATGATGCAAATATGTTTTGCGCGAAACTAAGGTGGCGAAAATATCTCTTTGCGCGAGTAACTGATGGCGCAAACTTGATGTTGATTTTCTGAACTTGACGAAATACGAAGAACTTACTCTCCAGAAACTAATCCCCTGAAGAACTGGAGCAAAGGTTGATGAACTGGCGCAAAGTTGTGATGAACTCGCGCAAACTTTGAATCTGGCACAAAACTAAGAAAAACACGAGAAACTTCAAATTTTGATTATAGAATTGAATTTGATGAAATATACTCACACAGATATGTTCGAAAACAAACTTCTAACCACAAAGAAACAATCAAATTGAACAATTTTCGCAAAAATGAGAATTGAAAAATCAAACAATACACTTTTGTCGAACAAACCAAAAACTCGAAAATTTTGAAATTGAGGATCAAAAATCGATTTTCTTGCAATCTGATGTGAATCAAAAATGTTCTATCATTAAAATCGAATCCAACAAAACACAAAACAAGTAAAATCGTTCAGAAATCAACAAGAATTTGACAAAAATTCAGAAAATGAGATTTTCTTGATAAAAATCAAGAAAATCAATCAAATTTTCTGAATTGAATACGAAATCAGATTGAAAAATAGAATCTCTCAATTCTCTCAGATTCAGATTAGGCTCTGATACCAATTGATATTCCAAGATCACTCTAAATCATAGAGAGAGAAAGTATATGCGCCAAATGTAAACTATATTCAAAGTATGCGTTCCAGAGTTACAAACACAAAGGTCACAAGGTACTTAAATACCCTTGGCCAATACAAGATATAAAAGATATAAGAACACAGAATTAGACCAAGACTATAAATACAATGATTACTATAAAATCTGACTTAACAGGTTCATTATGAGACATACAGTGACAACCTTAAATGGAATGTAATTGGTTTCGTATATGAGGTAAGGTATCGTGGAGGCATCCCTTTTGGGTGGGGAACCATTTGGTCTCGCTTAATACGACATTTGGGTGTTGGTCGTTACTAGATTTTGATGACTAAATCTTTTCTAAGGGTGGGAGGATTGTAACACCCCAATTTTTAAGCAAGGTATTATTTCAAGTTAGTACAAAAATCATAGTTCAAGAGAAATAGAAGAAGTGGTATTTTGGGCTTAGATCCTAGATTTTATGGTCTTTTTGGATGAATGATTCAAATACGAGTCCAACGGTTCTTTCCGGAGTAAAATCGGAGTTAAAACGAAGAAGTTATGACCAACACAGTGTTCAGGCAAGAAAAATGAAGAAAATCGGGCGGCAGTGCTCCGCGCGGATGGATCAGTGCCACCATTAGCGCGGAACTCTGTCCCAGTGCTCCACGCGGATCGATCAGCTCCGCCATCCGCGCGAAGCGCGCAATAAAAAGGGAAAATCCGGCCCTAAACCCCATTTTTCACCCTAAACCTAATTCTTCTCCCCATTTCTCTCCCAAACCAACCCCCCAACCTCCAAATCGAACCCTATCTCATTTTTGGGGTGTTTTCCTCCTAAAAGCATGTGATTCTCCTTCATCTAGCAAGTTGGGAACAAGAACCACAATCCTTTCATCTTCTTCACCAAATTTTTAAGGATTTCACCCAACCCTTTTCACCATTTTTGAAGATTGGAAGCTTGGGGATCATCTTGGTGGCCTAGAGGTATTTTGATTGGTGGATTCAAGTTATGATTAAGGTAATCTTCTCCTTCTTCTTATATGGAAAATTAGGGTTTTTGTATAAGTTGAGATCTTCATGTATAATGTTTGGGGAACGATTTTATATGGTTGGAAATGTATGGATCTAGGTTTTTGGAGGTTTTGGCTTGGAGAATTCAAGTTTCTTCAAGGAAGCTCTAAGTGGGAAAAATCTAGATTTAGCCTAAATCTAGCAAAGTGAGTTCAAGTTGCTTTGTGAAAACGTTGTACATGCCAAAAACGTTTATTTTGACGTATTTATGTGTTTTACTTGATAACTTTCAAATGTTGGAATATTTGATGAGTTTTACTTATTTGGGATATTTGGTTTTATAAATCTTGTGAAACACCCACAGTTGGGATTTTTAGTCATTTTGATAAATAAATCATAAGTATAAGTATTTTAATGATTTGTCTTATGAATGGGGATATTTTGGTATAAACACGCTTCTAGTGTGGGTTTTGGAGAAATGTTTGTTTTTGTGTTACGGGACATTTTGAAAGGATATAATGTATAAATTCATTTGGAAAATGGTTTGTCTCAACCAATGATGAGTTTTGGGTTAACCGTACTCTTGGTCGTTGTGTTTGCATAACCGTTGGTTAATTGTGTTTATGGGTTACATTGGCTTTTATGGTTTGATAAAGTAAATCGTTGAGCTTTGGCTCGGTTTTTCACTGAGATGAGTCTTGAGGACATTTGTCCGGTATTAATAGTTCGATGTGGATTTTTGTACATGATTTATGAGTCGAGTTTTATGTCTCACCCGTGCCTTGGGTGTTTCGGGACATAATGTTTTATCCGTGTTTCTTAAATTGGGATTCGATTTCTATTCTCGTTTTGAGTGAGTTTTGGATTGCTTCATTTTATAAAGAATGTTTTGTAATGGGGTGTTCATCTTTGAAAATGCATGATATTGGAAAACGAGTCGTCTCCAAATTTTAAAATAAATCATTTGTAAGATTATAATTTAAATCGTATCCTTTTCTTTTAACAATACATTTATCTCTGTCAAAAACTCTTGAACTCACTAGGCGTTAGCCTAACCTTTTATTTGTCGGCTTGTGCAACAGGTTCCGGTTGAGAATAGTTCTAGTAGCACTGTGAAGAGAGGAGTGCTAGATGTGTGCCCGAGGAGTGAATAGTTTGGTGAAGTCTTCCACCATTGTTTTGAGAAGAGCGACTGGTATTTGGGTTAAGTAACACTCGCCTTCGGTTTAGTCCTTGTATCCTATTGAAGTTTATATTCGTTGAGGTTCATTATAGAATTTTAACTTGAGGTATATAAAGTTTTGATTTGTAGGAGAAAGTTTTGTTCCTCACTTGATGTTATACCGAAATTTTAAATTAGTTGCTCTTACCAAATTTGAGGGTGTTACACCAAAGCCTTTTACTCCCCAATGTACTTTCCCCAAACCCTCAGTATGTTAAAACTCATTTTTTTCATATTCATATACAAATCCCACAAAACAAAAAGCCTTTATGTTGAGACACGGGTTAATTGGTTAGAAACTAATGTTCAAATCCTAGCATGAACCAATGACAATTTTCCTTTTCCACTCCAATGAAACAACCTCATTGGATCATGAAGCAAATCTCAGCATAAACTTTCATTGTTATCTTCACTGAGCCCATGTTGGTTCTATTGGTGCTCTACCCCTCAATGTCTCTAGCAAACACTAGCAGTATCTTATGTATCTGCATCCATTTTTCTAGATTTTCAGTTATCTTATGTCTCCCCCATTTCATCAAATTGAATTACCATTACACTTGTATCCCGATGGTTGAAGATGCTAGAGAAGTAAGGGATTTACCAAGATTTAGGTGTTAAGTAGTTTATGAAGATTAAACCCAATTATAGTTGAACAATGGGAAAGAGGAAGACGTCAGGGTGAGGGTACAGAAAAGGGCCAAAAGGGATGTACGAACATATCAAGTGAGAATAAACTTTCGACATCACGTAAACAATACAAATGTAAGATCCCAACTTAACATCGTTAGTTTATATCAAATAACATGAAAACACCGGCATGTGTTAGTTAACCCCTTAAATGAAAAGAAATTTGATTTTAGTGGGCTGAAAATAAGAAAAACAAAAATAGAGGGACATGATCAACAAAGTTTTGAAAATATCCAAGTAGGCCCCCCTGAATCCAAAATAGCTTCTCTCTCCCCTGAGCTGGCCTGTATGTCCTTTAACGCGTATATCGACGCCCACTATATAATCTCCGTCATCTCCATCCTCCCCTTAAGCAGGTGCAGACAATTTTCTTCATCTCTCTCTCTTTCTGGGTCTTCTTCTTCATTTTCACCAAATCAAAAACAATATATCCACTTTGTTTTTTCAAATCTGTTTCCGATAACTACCAAATCAATTTTGTATGTATATTTAAAATTCGATTGATTTATCAAAAACATGCCGCCATTGGAGGACGAACTATTTCCTTCAACCCCAGGTAAAATTAAGATCGAGCGAGCACACAATCTCTCAATGAACAGGGCGTTGCAGCGATGTTTCACATCAACCAGCACGATGTTCCTTTGGGCTTTGTTTTTGATAGCCCTTATGGTATCATATATGAGTATTCAAAGCTTCGTCGATTCCGGTAGCCGGTATCTCCACCACACAAACTCCAGGGTTCACGGTGGAGGAATCGTTTGGGAGAAACAAATCCGTTCATCCGCACAGATCCGTCGTCACAACGGGATAACGGTACTTGTTACCGGCGCCGCCGGTTTCGTCGGTACACACGTCTCTCTAGCGTTGAAAAAACGCGGCGATGGCGTTGTCGGCGTTGATAACTTTAACGACTACTATGACCCGTCGTTGAAAAAGGCACGATGCGCTCTTCTCGATTCCCACAACGTTTTCGTCGTCGACGGTGATATCAACGACCGGCGTCTTTTAGCAAAGCTCTTCGATCTGGTGGCGTTTACACACGTTATGCATCTGGCGGCGCAGGCCGGCGTACGGTACGCCATGGAAAACCCTCATTCTTACGTTCACAGCAACGTTGCCGGTTTGGTGACGCTTCTAGAACAATGTAAGTCGGCCGACCCGCAACCCGCCATCGTATGGGCCAGCTCCAGCTCGGTTTACGGGTTGAACGATAAGACACCGTTTTCTGAATCGGATCGAACCGATCGACCCGCTTCACTCTACGCCGCCACCAAAAAAGCCGGAGAAGCAATTACGCATACGTACAATCATATTTACGGGTTGTCGATTACCGGGTTGAGGTTTTTCACGGTTTATGGGCCGTGGGGCCGACCCGACATGGCGTATTTCTCTTTTACCCGGAATATTCTACAGGGGAAACCGATAACGGTGTACCGGGGAAAAAACCGGGTTGACTTGGCCCGGGATTTTACTTATATCGATGATATTGTGAAGGGGTGTGTGGCGTCGTTGGATACATCGGGTAAGAGTAGCGGGTCGGGTGGGAAGAAGAAGGGTGGAGCTCCGTATCGGATATTTAATTTGGGAAATACGTCGCCGGTGACGGTACCGACGTTGGTGAGTATATTGGAGAAGAATTTGAAGAAGAAGGCGAAGAAGAACGTGGTGGAGATGCCTGGAAACGGCGACGTTCCGTTCACGCATGCGAATATTAGTTCGGCCCGGAGGGAACTCGGGTATAAACCGATGACCGATTTGCCAACCGGGTTGAGAAAATTTGTTAAATGGTATTTATCTTATTACGGCTACGATCATCACTCTTTGCCTGTAAATTAATCCTTTTTTTAATTTAAATTAGAATTCTTTTTTTTCACAGTTATATAAGGAAGAAAATAATCCTTTTTAAAAAAAAAAAAATAATAAATAAAACGAGAGATTTGCCGATTAACATGGAGATAAGGTAACATGTTCCTTATCCTTGGTTGATTTTTGTTTCTTTATTATTAATTAATGAAGGATGAAATGTTTTTTTCTCTTGCTAAATTGTGAATGGATTAACTTTTTATATTTCAAACTTAAAATGATTAAATTCAAGTATTTATAAAAACACAAACTTAAAAGAGAGACATTTAAACTGTAGTTTTAAATGAGTTTTATGGGACATTGGAGTTTATTATTACACATATTTGAATGACTAAAACTCGATGATAACAATGGCCAAAATTAATGTTTAAGTGGTTGGTTATTTGTGGGGACTAATTTTGCAATATATGAGAAGCAGGAGGGGTAGATTGTTACATTTCTACAACAGAGACAACCAAAGACCAACCGCATAATTGGTGCCGACAGCTGAATCATACTTCCCACCCCAGTATTATTTTTTCTCCTGAAAATTAATAATAAAATATATTATTTTGTATAAAAAACAATTTTGGACTCAAGGAAAAAACCTTAGTGTGACGTTTTCTCATTTAAATTTGATAATTATTCGTAACCATTTATTTTCATATACTTTTTTGGCTTTTTAGAAAATATTCCCCTAATTTACAATAAAAATTAAACTACCATATTTTACGTTTCATCATTATAAGACTATGTACAGAAATAAATACATATTTATGAGTTTTAAGAAAAAAGTTTTGAAGTAATAACATAGAATATAGGTAAATAATATAAATGAAAAAAATATCCTAAATTTATTTTAATTGATTTAAAATAATCACTTATCTATTACAACTACAGGTGTTAACAATTCATACATTACCGAGATATTCAAACTGATTTTTTTTTTTTTTTTTTACAATTTTCGAGTTTGAGTTGGTCTTGAACATAAATTAAAGTTTATTTAATTTTATGAGTTAAGCTCCATAACAACAAATGTATGACCTATCTTGTTCGGAAGTTCGATTAAATTTTTTGAGTTGACTTGACTCAACCGATCTATATGAAGATAAACTTTTTCGAGTCAAACATGTTCATGTGTTTATAAGTCATAAAATTTAAATTTTAATAAGCTTATAAAACTAAAGTTTACCTTAAAACATAGTGGAGTACCAATGTGGGTCATGGTTAGACGAGAAATGCCCATAACTTTTTGAATATTAAATTAGGATGTTGGTTTAGCATGGGACATTTGGAATATTAATCATCAACCGTATACATTTATATATGTGACTTGTCATTGGATTGATCTAACAGCATAGACTATGACTAAAACGAACAATTGAGTTCGTAATATGTAGTCACCCACACTCATGTAGACAACTTTGTTATTTGCTTTTATCTGTTGTTACAAATTTACAATATACAAGATAAATTAATTAGTATTTCATTCAATAACGCTAGAAGTGATAATTGCATAGTAAAGTTAAAAAGATACTTTAAACACGGTTTTAGGTGGTCAACTACTTCAAACATGTTGTTGTTGTCACATGATCAAGTTAGCTATAGAAGGTGGCTTATCAAAATCTGATACACCTATACAAAAATTAATAGTTATGCTAACTTAGGTTTTTAATACTAGTAAAAATATAACATAAGATTATATCATATTTTGTAAATCAAGTGATTTTAACTTTTAAAGGGAAATTTATATGTCGATTAGGTAATATATCAAATGCTTAAACATTTATTACGTTAAAAAAAGGTTATGACAACTTCTAACTTTAAATTCCAACTCCATAACATTTGTAACAACCTGAAGTGTAGGTACTAGTTGTGTTATTAAGAAAAAGATAAGGTTGAGGGACTGCGGGGTTGTTTGTTTTTTTAAAAAAATCTCTTAATGGCTCTTAAGTCTGAATCGTTAAGACATTTTTACACATCACCTCTTATTAATCATAACTAAATTAAGACTTCAGACTTTAGACCTCTTAAAAAACAAACGGCACCTACATGATAACAAACTCATACAACAAAAAGTGTATGTGTAATTCGGTTTGAACACTTTTGAAGGAGGAAACGGTTATGGAAAACGGTTGTGAGCCTAAACTAGTGAAATTGGGAGATGTAGTAACCAATTTATTTCATCCATTTCGTCCCAACAAAACTAAAGGGAGAAAAGTCTCAAAAATCAGAGAGGGCAGAGATTGCATAGAGGATGCAGAGGCAAGATCAACAAGTTCAACGTGACGTCAAAGTCACGTTTTTTAATGTGTGAATCAGTGTTAATGCGTATGTAATGGTGTTTAATAGATTTTAGTGCAAACCTAGAGGTCTTAAGCCTATAAAAGTGAGCAAATATGGTGGTTTAATGTTCAAGTTGATCAATTCAAATTATGGTTAACACATGATATGTTACTAAAAGTGTTCCCTAAGTATGATAAATGATGGAGATGCATGTTTGTTACATTTTGGAGCAAAAAATGAGGGTAAGTGTTGTAAAAACAACCGCACCAATGATGAAAGCAAACTCGGTGGCGAGCTAGTGAGCTTGCAAAGGCGAGCTCACACAAGGAAAAGAGCATGTAAGTCTAGAGTTCACAAGTAAGCTGAATTTGAGCAAGGGAATGCGAGCTTGGAGCTCACACTGGAGGTCGTGCTAACCACTCAACGTTATCTTAGTTAGGAGAGTTTGCAAGCTTGTATAAATATGTACGAGCTTGAGCGCATAATCGCACCTAAGGTAACGTTGACTCTAAGACCAGTTGCCTTGACCAAAACATTTATTTACGCTAGATAAGTAACTATAAGTATTTAGTATTAGGGTTGGGTTCCGGTGAGAAGTGGTTATCGACGGTTGGATGAGAAATGGACGCACATTAGGATGAGATGCACCCGATCAATTCCCTTCTAAGCCGCAACTCATGGGAGGGCTTGAGATTAAAAGAGATCAACGGTTCAGATCCACTTCTCATCGTTAACTCAACTTCTCACACGAACCTTCGCCTTTAGTATTAAGACTATACACTAAGTGAGTATGTTCACTGATGTAGGTGGATATTACAAGTGAGGAGGGCCAAACTACAACACCAGGTGAGTTCCATTTACATTTTTATGGGATACGTACTATGATTACATAATGTGATATTAATATCGCATGTTATTCGTTATTAGTAATAACAATTAGCATAATAGGGTGAGCATGCATGATGAGAAATATAATATGCATTGGTGGTGTTTACCAGGATCAGAAGTGCCCTATGTGTCCGTAAAGCGAAGACTGTCAAAGTTTTCATGAATAGCGAGTCGTGGGCATATCTAGCGGTGAGAACTAAATTGAGTAGTATATATCATCTCACAATTATGAAAGAGTACATAAGCATGTGCTTTCAATTGTGAGTCATTGTTTACCTAATGCATGATACTTTATGTGAGAACTTGTAGTAATCTAATATTCTAATATGTTGATGAGTTGTTTATTAAATATGTATCTACTCAACTTTGAAGCTAACTGGTACTGTTCACCATAGGAGCAGGAAATCAAGGGTTGATAAAGGTAGAAGCAGGCCTAATCTTAGTCTAGTCGATAACGTTTTGCTCTGTCCTTTATGTTGGATTTTGTGCAAACGATGTTAAGTACATTGTATTTGGGGTCATGCAGACTATCTAAGCTAGTGTTGTAAGTGAAGATTCCGTCAAGCATACTTTTTGTTGAGATTTTTTCCTTTCGAGCCTAAGCAAGATATCATATTTCCCTAAGGTGGAATTAGGGACGTGATAGGATTCACCATACCGACTAAGACATAATTGGATTATTTGCATACACTTTGGAGTGTTTTTAGATTCTACAAATTTATTATAGGGTGTAGTGAGTGTATAATATCTCACAAGCAGTTTATTACCATCTTAATTGTTGATAATGGTTACAAAATTAAAATAACATATCGAATCTAAAATTTACTTACATGTTTTAGAGACTTACCTCACTTTCTACATTTAAATTCCTCGATAAACGTAGCCAACTCAGGGAAATTCTTACACATATGAAAATGAAATGAATCATAGTGCTAATACTAGAAGGTATTACGAAGGAAATTGTTTATACATTATGATGAAATTTATGGAAACAGATGAAACACGAATGAACAAAAATAGGTGTTTCGCCTAGGGAAAAAACAAATGACGCTACCCATTTTTCCTTATAGTTTTATAGCTGACAACACGTATAAATCATCACAAACAACTTCAAATTTAAATGAACTAGTGTGCGACCCGCACGATGCGCAGTAGTATCGTTTTTTTAAGGAGTACTTGATCGAGTTAAAATATCAAAAAATAATTTCTCGACAAACAATTAATTAGATATAATCTAAATCAACGAATCAATTTCCTTTAGTGATTAGTTTGCGTATGTTTCAAATTTAGCATATAAACCTTACTTTGTAATATAATTTTTATAAAACAGTTCATAGATGTGATCAAATAGACACAAAGTAGTTGTACTATATATTTTAGTTTTACTAAGAGAGAGTCGGTGAAAAATAACCAACCAATAACCCTTTGGTTTGCCAAACTTAGCCAACCACATTAGTATATAATGTCAACCAAATTAAGCTAATCCCATGAATTTTCTAGAAAGACCAAGCATCTTCCTAATAAATACTCACATCATCCTTCAATTCCATCATTTTCTCATCAATGTGGGATGAACAAAACACACCACATTTCAAATTTTGATGAATACTCAAATCTCATTAAGCCACATCATTATCCATTGGTTGTTCCTTTAATATATATAAAGATTGATATTGATATATTGGTTGGGTAATGTAAATGAGTCAACTATAATAATTATCACAAAATCATTATTTTAATTATTTGTTATATATAGATAGATAGATAGATAGATTTTTTTGACATAAAAATATCCATCCCTTCTTTCTTATAGTCATTTTTTACTTCAAAACTTTTATCTTCTCACCAATATGGGATGATTAAACTTAACCACATTTCATGATTTGAGGATTACTCAAATCTCATGGTGTCAAGTCATTCTATTTGGTTGTTCCTTTAATATATATAAAGATTTTTTTTGCAAAAATATGGTAGGCTAAATTGAGTTAACCACATTAGGTAACACAAAAACATTCACACATCATTTCTTATATACTCACTTCAAACTTCAAAATTTGCATCTTCTCTCAACAATGTGAGATGATACATAAATAGAGTAGGCTAAATTGAGCCAACCACATTAGTTGACACAAAAACATCCATCCCTCCTTTCTTATAGCCACTTCTTACTTCAAAACTTTCATCTTCTCACCAATTTGGGATGATGAAACTCAACCACATTTCAAGATTTGAGGATTACTCAAATCCCATGGTGCCAAGTCATACTATTTGGTTGTTCCTTTAATATATATAAAGATTAGGTGTGTAAAAGTTATTAGTTTTGTGTATGAGTCTGAGAACAATTTCACCAATTTCATATTTTGTAATCCTAGAAGGACAAGCAATCGCAACATTCTATCTTGACAGTCATGACTCAGGATTTATTAATGGTCAAATTGGTACAAATGTTTCGGAATCTGATTTTTTTTTGGTAACCGTGGGTTTCCGGGCCAGCTTACGCGCACCGACTAATCCTCGGACGACCACGAATGACAGCTTACGCGCACCGACTAATCCTCGGACGACCACGAATGACCTGGAGTCATCGCAAGTGAACCTCCATGGCCACAAGGGCTTTGGCAGCGCCTGGATTTGAACCCTGGGTAGATGAGATCTTCCACTACATCCCCCAAAGGGTTTACCAGTGCACCACAACCCAAGTGGAATCTGATTTTTCTGAGTGGCAAAAATGTAAACGGTTGTAAGTTACCTCTTTTGAAAGAATAAATGGAGCTTTGTGTATTTGAAGGATTATTATGATAAAAACGAGCAAATTCAACACACAGAATAGTTGAAAATCACCTCATCGAAATTGAAGACGGTATATTGGAAGAACGTAGTCTATACATAACTCCGAACATCAACACTAATGACATAACAACAAAGATTTAGGAAAAGAAAGAAAACAAAAACCACATATTGAAGAAATGTAGAATTGAATATTTGAAGATTTTAAACATGAAGGTCGAAGCAACAAAAAACAAAAATCAAAGATTTGACAAATGAAGAGTTGAAGATTCGTAAATCTAAAAACCAATTTCAAACGATTTTGAATTTTAGGTAAAATTTTATCTTAATGTTATAATTACAACGTTAACAATAAATTCGAGTTAATATAATGAATAGAAGTTTTTAGATAGTACTGTATAGTTAAACTGTTGGGTCATATGAAGATTTGAAGATGACCTCCTGATCTTCCATCTTGTATCATCCTACTTAGAATATGTTTGAGGTTCTTTTAGCAACTTGGTCTCTATACAAATGTTCGGTGAAGTCGAAGATCAACCGAAAAAAACAAAGAAGGAGAATATGTCTCAAAGCAGATTGAAGATAGACTCCTCAGCCTAAAGCCAAGCATGCCTAAGTGATCAACACCATCGGCCAGGATGGTGTCAATCTCATATCTTCAGGAGTATGAAGGTGTTCTCACATCTTCAGGAGCCGAAGATCTCTCAAGTATTCGGCAACCGATGATCTCTCCTTAGAAGCTGAAGATGCTCTCACATCTTCAGGAGCTGAAGATCTCTCAAGTCTTCGGTAGCCGATGATCTCTCCTTAGAAGCTGAAGATGTTCTCACATCTTCAGGAGCCGAAGATGCCTGAAGATTTCTTTCAAACATATTATATTTTTCTGACAAAGTATATTTGTGATATCTTGCTTTGACGTGGACCTCATCCCAAGATCAGAAAAAGTAAGTTTGTCTCCTACACTCTTTTAAGGAAAGGTCCACACCATCCCTGCAGGTCAACACTTCAAGACAAAGTCACTCCAAGACAAAAGGTACATCCTATACCTTGCTGAAGACTTGTGTCCATCCCTTGCTCAACAGGTGTCTCATGCATTTAATGCATGAGGCACTATAAATATGGAGGATGTTTCAACATGCAAGATAACCAGTTCTACAACCTTCAAGTTCTCTAAGTGCCTAGCAACCTTCTCTCTACGAAGTTCAATTGTTTTCTAAGTGTTTTATAATTGTTCTTTATTCTCTTTGTGTAAGATTGTTTGAATATATTTCATCTATTCTCTTCCGCAACAATCAAAAGTTTTCTATGTGTAATTCTTGATTTCAAATCAATAATAATTAAATTAAGTGAAAAACTGTGTGTATTGTATTCAACCCCCCCCCCCTTCTACAATACTTTTCTTATTTACTTACTGCTATTTGGGACCAACATAAACAATTAGTTAAAATATTAGGAAAAATTATATACAAACAACCGGTCAAGGACCAACCCATGTTCAAATGACTGGTTTGGGATAAAGTTTTATGATCAAAACCATATAAGATTTAAACCCGTTTTTGAATTTTAGTAATGAACTGAATAGCAGGTTTCGACTCGTCCCTACCCATCTCTAAGTAGGAATGCTCAAAAAACCGACCAACCCGGAACCCCCCCCCCCAAAAAAAAAAATCAACCAAAGGTAACCCGACACATAGTTGATACAAAATTAGGCCAAACCGCATCTATTAGTTTGGAATCGGGTTATGGTAATTTGAACCCAACCCTACCCGATGAACTTGATGTCTTTCTATACTATGGATTTAATATAATTTTAAGTACTTGATTAATATATGTACATTTAGACATTAGACCATCCCGTAATTAGCTATATTAAAAATCATATTACAATTTCAACCGTAATTTTACTTTCTTATATGCATGAACTTTTAACTTTTTTTGAGTTTGTTAGTCTTTATTGTATGTTCTCCTTTTGATTTTACTTCGTTTAAACACAAACACTTAGCTAGATTGTAAAATGATATACCAAAGTTTCAACCCGACCCAACCCACACAGTTTGGGTTGGGTTGAGATTTTTCAAACCGTAAACATTGAGTTAGGTTATTCAAATGTCTTCAACCTGGCCAACCCAACTCATGTGCAGCCCTATCTCTAGGGGCTGTTTACTAAACACTTACTAGGTAAAGTATTACTTACCTTACCGATTGAACTTGACAAGACCGATAATCTTATCCGAAAAGATGCAAAGCAAGGACCAAAAGTCATACCCGGTAAGTGAGGAAAAACTTTGGGGGGTTTAAGATGCTTACCAATATCCCATTTTGATGGCCGAGGATGTTATACATTAAGGTAAATGATTGTTATGTCTTTTACCGATAAGCACACTACGTAACGTTTGGTAAATATCCCCTAAATGTCAAGTAATAATATGTATATATATTTAGAGAGAGAGAGAGAGACTCCTTCAAATAGAAACTTTTAAATTGTACAAACTATGCAAACCCGGGGTATTTTTGTCTTTTACAAAAATATATTATAGACAAAGGATCGTGTGAGAAGTTGAGGTTAACGTGAGAAATGTGAGAAGTAGATCTGAACCGTTGATCACTTTTAATCAAATGTCCTCCCATGAACTGCAACTTAGAAGGGAATTGATTTGGTACATCTCGGTGCATCTCATCCTAATGTGCATCCATTTCTCATCCAACGGTTGATAACCACTTCTCACGTTAACTTCAATTTCTCAATGGAACCAACCCTATATATATATATATATAGAGAGAGAGAGAGAGAGAGGGGGGGGGTTCAAATGCAACCCCTTTACATTATGTAACTCATGAAACCTCTCTATCCACCACTCATTTTATTTTCACTTATGTGATTAAGAAAACTGAAAAAAGTTGAAAATAAAATGAGTGGTGGATAGAGGGGTTGCATGGGTTGCACAATGTAAAGGGTTTTTTTAATAATCTACCTCTATATATATATATGTGTGTGCGTGTGTGTGTGTATTTGAGAAATAGAGAAATGATCCTAGCCTTTCATCTGGTCAACATTTGCGGCTTTGACCGTGAAGCACCAGATAATTCCTTACGTGGTCTGTAGAAGATAGAGGGGTAGTATCGTAAAATACATGGGACAAGTTCATATATGAACCTATGTGGTTCACATATGAGTTATACGTTCATATGTGAATCTATTAATTACTTCAATTGATTCACATATGAACCTACGGTTAATTAGTTCATATGTGAATCACAAAGGTTCATATATGAATCCATTAAAATAGTTTATATGTGAATTACACTGGTTCATATGTGAACATATAGTTCATATGTGAATCATACAGGTTCATATATGTAACACCCGGATTTTTGGGTGAGCTAAATATCCCTATTTATCTGTAAATCGTTCGTGGTTTATAATTTTAATAGAGTTATCTTTGGTCAAGAGGGTTTATTTCAAGTCCGAAGTTAATAACATGAGAAAAGTCGAGTTTTGGAGCCTAGTGGGTCTAGGGCGAGAGTGTCCGACGAGAGTGAATTGGTCACAACCGTAGGGGAACAATCGCTGGGCCCAGGATGCCCACGGTACAGTACTTGGGGCGAGAGTGCCCTGGGGAGAGTGACACCAATCACAATCACCGTGCATTATCGCGGGAAAGGTCGTGGCCTCGATACACATTGCGCGAGAGTGCCCGCGAGAGTGCCGAGGGCACAATCGCGAGGCATTATCGCCGTCGGGCCCCAGAGTCTTAAATGCTCATTTAACCCAATCCCTCACATTTATCATTCTCACCCATATTTCTCATCTTCCTCCCATACGAATTGTTTTGGCAAAAATACCAATAGTCCATTGTCGTACGACTAGCGATAACTGTCAGGTAGAAATTCCAACAGTCCATCAGTTCATCGTCACACGATCAGAGAGATAACCGACGCCCTTCCTTTGGGGCGACCACGACTAAAATATTCGTCCGACAAATATTGTCGTACGACCTGATTTCAGTTACTAACCTGTTACATATGTTATATCATGTTTAATGCAGAATTCAAAGACATTCATGACCAAAGATTGTAACGGAAGTCATCATCAATAACAACATACATAATGGACGCTATCATCAATATCAAACGGTCATACACATTCAAGACACATCAACGGAAAAATAGAGTATAAATATGAAGATAGAACTTCACATTCGGGACATCTGATTCTTAGACTTTACAAGTTCACGAATTACATTCTCAAGCTCACTCAGTTTCTCTCAAAGTTCATAGAACCTACTGCAGTTTGTTGCACAACGCACGACCTAAATCTAAACGCACACAATGCACGACTGACTTGACTTTATTGTACTGCTTTACATCGTATTACACTTGTAACATTTGTTATAAAGGACGACGTCCCTGATTGAAGTCCATAGTGCACGACGACTCACACTCGTCCGCGGTTTTTACCCATTTCAAGGGTTTTCCGCGTCACCAATTCTCTCGTCTCATTTTCTTTATTTTTCTTTATTGTCGTACGATTATTGGAGTTACTTTCTTTGGTTGGATCAGGTTTCACATTTACCTTAAATTTTCCTTGGGAGATTTTTGGCATAAACAGTTTGGCGCCCACCGTGGGGCGCCATCCAAAGGAAATCCTCGATAATCTTACGACGTACTAACATTTTCCTTTTAGTGTTTCTCTTTTGTATTCATTCAGGACAATGTCATTCCAAGGAACTCAAGATCATATTGTGGCCCAGATGAACATGGAGCAGACTGCTGCCCGCGCCCGTATTGACGCCTTAACAGCCCAAGCTCGACAAGCGTCTGAAACCATCAAGCACCTAAGAAACCAGGGTGGAAACAATGTAACGGGAACTACAAATGCTTATGCCGGTGCTTAGAACGTACCCCCTCCATTGCCTAATTATCCTCGTCCACCAGCAGTCAATCCTACGACCTTCGTAATCCCAACTATGCCTATGGCCTCTATGTCATTCAATGGATATGCCTCAGATTTCTCACAACAGACTAGCCTCAACGGATCAGGTTATGTTCCATTGGGTGTCCCAGGGAATATCCCGATAGATCTCGTTGTGCAACGATTGAAGCTTCTAGAAGAGCATAATGAACGTGTCTTGTCGATGCTGGCCAAATTGTCGGGGGCAGCAGTCCCAGTCGATGTCGAGCCACGTACAGGATTTCAGGCGTCGCCGTTCGTTGATGAAATCGCGTTGGTGGACGTCCCAAAGAAGTATAGCATCCCGACCTTCACACCAAAATATTCAGGCGTCACTGATCCGACAGAACACGTCGCCCAATACAAACAACTTATGTGGACTGTCTAGATACCGTATCAGTTTCAAGAAGTCTGTATGTGCAAGAGTTTTGGAGCGACCTTGACTGGAGCAACATTACAATGGTTGATCAATCTCAAACCCAAAACCATCGGGTCTTTTGCAGAATTGGTGAACCAATTTTCTCAACAGTTTGCTAGCAGCCGAAAAATGGAAAAACAGACGAGCGATCTTTACTACGTCGTACAGAAAAATGGAGAGTCCATCCGGGACTATTTTAACCGATTTAACGCGGAAATGATCGGTATCCGAAATTGCGACGTAAAAACAGCCATTGAAGCATACAAAGGGGGTTTGGACGATAGCTTAGGGTTATATCTCGACCTTACGAAATATCCTCCAGAAACCTTTGAAGACGTACGAGCAAGGACGCTCGCCCATATGAGGGTCAAGGATGACCTCGCTTTCAGAAATAAACACTCGAGCGACAAGAAAGGCCTAGGTATTAAAAAGTCGGACTTCAAACCAAGGCCGGTCGGTCGATCAGAGCCTGCCCGACAGATTTCAAATATCAGATTTGAAAAGAAAGGGCCGACGACTTCCAAATCTGTCCAGTATCCTAAGGTGTCATCTTATGGCTTCCCTGGATCAGCTAAGGACGTCGTCGCGTCCCTGAAACAGCTCCAACAAAACATTCGATGGCCAAAGAAAAGCGATAAGGACAGTGATAAGAAAGACAAAACAAAATGGTGCGATTTCCATAATGACTTCGGTCATATAACGGATGATTGCATCGCCTTGAAGAAAGAATTGTCCTGGCTTAATTCGAAAGGTTATTTACAAGAATTAATGGGAAAGAAGGATGTGCGTCCTACATCCCCAGAGCATGCCAAAGTGATTAATTGTGTCACCGGAGGTTCTGATATCTGTGGAACCACATATTCAGCTGCTAAGAGACATGCTAATCGCGTTCCCAACGACCGACCAATTCCAAAGGAGGCAAGACCCAAGGAAGACGCAGAATTAGAAGTTATGCCCTTGACGTTCGACCAAGCAGATCTCGACGACGTACACCAGAAACATCACGACGGACTAATTATCCAATTGAGCATTGGAAATTGCCTGACAAAGAGGATACTCGTCGACGGAGGTAGTTCCGCTAACATTATATTTTTTGATGCAGTGAAAGCTATGGGGATCGACAAATCCGAGATTACCCGATGCTCGACTACACTCGTTGGATTTAACGGAGGAGCGACAAATACCATGGGGGAAATCACACTACCAGTATATGCTAAAGGAATCAACAGGCAGACGAAGTTCAACGTCGTTGACTGTTCATCGGCTTATAACGTCATCCTTGGGCGACCATGGATCCACGATATGAAAGTCGTACCCTCAACGTACCACCAAACCTTGAAATTCCCTATGTAATGGGGAGTACAGGAGATCAAAGGCGAAAGAAAAGTCGCTAGGGAATGTTACAAAGTCTCTTTGAAGCCCCCGAAGCAGACAGTATAGCAATTACAGAACCAGGACATTCCTGGGACTGACGACGATTATCGCTTGGAAGCTGTCGTCCTAAACCAGGATAAGCTTGATCAGATGGTCTACATAGGTTCGACACTTGATCCATCCTTCAAAAATAGACTAATTTCTTTTTTGCAGGACCACTATGATTGCTTCGCATGGACGCACGAAGACATGGTGGGCATCGATCCGAGTATTATTTCTCATAAACTCAACGTCGATCCATCATTCAAACCCGTTCAACAAAAAAGACGAAAAATTGCTCCTGAAAGAAATAAAATTATCAACGACGAAGTTGATAATTTGCTTAAAACAGGAAAGATACGAGAAGTCAAATATCCAGATTGGCTCGCCAACGTTGTTGTCGTCCAAAAGAAAAATGGCAAATGGAGAGTATGCATTGATTTCACAGACCTTAACAAGGCCTGTCCAAAAGATCCATTTCCGTTGCCATACATCGATTCTATGGTCGACGCTACAGCTGGACACGAATTGCTCACATTCATAGATGCATATTCTGGATATAACCAGATATTGATGCATTCCGATGATCAGGAAAAAACGGCCTTCATGACAGATAAAGGTATTTATTGTTATAAAGTAATGTCTTTTGGTCTTAAGAATGCAGGTTCGACGTATCAACGGCTAGTGAATATGATGTTCAAAGAACATTTGGGCGACACTATGGAGGTATACATCGATGACATGCTCGTCAAATCGAAACATACGGACGATCATATAAGACATTTGAAGCAGTCGTTCGACATTTTGCGTGAATACAAAATGAAGTTAAATCCGACAAAGTGTTCTTTTGGAGTTCGAGCTGGCAAATTCCTCGGTTACATGGTCACACGACGAGGAATCGAAGCTAATCCAGATCAAATCAAGGCGATTATCGAGATAAAATCACCCAAAAATTTTAAAGAAGTCCAATGTCTAACAGGTCGTGTAGCAGCATTAAACAGATTCATCTCTCGGTCGTCCGACAGATGCCACCTATTTTACAAATGTCCTGCGAAAAAACAAAGGATTCGAATGGACTGATAAGCATGAGGAAGCGTTGCAACAACTCAAGGAATACATGACATCACCTCCCTTCCTATCCAAACCCGAGAAGAGTGAAATTCTTCAACTGTATCTAGCCGTCAGTGCTAATTCGGTGAGTGCAGTCCTTATACGAGAAACCGACGAACGACAATTGCCAATCTACTATGTAAGTAAAACTCTATTAGACGCTGAAACCAGGTACTCGTCTATAGAAAAACTTTTGCTCTCGTTAGTTATGGCCGCTAAGAAGTTACGGCATTATTTTGAATCGCGTCCTATAACTATTGTAACTAACTTTCCATTGAAGTCTGTGTTAAGAAAACCCGAGCTAACAGGACGATTAGCTAAATGGAGCATCTACCTCAGTAATTATGATCTGGATTTCAAGCCCAAAATGGCGATCAGATCACAAGTCTTGGCAGATTTTGTTACAGATTTCAGTCCAGAACTAGAAGAAGCGACGACGTCCAATGAGTTATTTGTGACGAATTTGCACGACACCACTTGGACGCTCGACGTTGATGGTTCATCGAACATACGAGGAACAGGCCTGGGTGTCGTCCCACAGTCCCCACAAGGGAGCAAGATAGTGTACTCCATACGGTGTGACTTCAAGGCAACAAATAATGAGGCAGAGTACGAAACACTGATTGTGGGAATCAAAATTGCTCATGACTTGGGGGCAACACATCTGCATGTCCGAAGCGACTCGTCTTTAGTCGTTAACCAAATTAATGGAGAGTTCGCAGCAAAAGATTCGAGGATGATTGCCTATTATAAAATAGTAAAAGAAAAGGCAAAGAAGTTCAGTCGCTTCATAATCGAGCAGATACCAAGAGATCAGAACACTCAAGTTGACGCACTAGCCAATTTGGGGTCAACACTTAATCAAACGACGTTCGACAGTATCCCAATAGTCCACCTTGCAACACCATCTATCAAAGATGACGATAATACTTTGGTCGCGCCAATTGAAGAAGAAAATTCTTGGTCGGACGACATTAAAAGTTATCTAGAGAACGATCAATTGCCTGATGACAGAATGGAAGCAAGAAAGGTCAGTTTTAAAGCATCAAGGTACGTCGTGATCAGAGGACAATTATATCGAAGATCTTCAACTGGTTTGAATCTACGATGTATTACCAACAAGACGCAAGTCCAGAAAATCTTACAAGACATGCACGACGGTGAATGCGGAAATCACTCAGGAAGTCGCAGTCTAGCCAACAGGATATCACGACAAGGTTATTATTGGCCGACACTAAGGCAAGATGCGATCAGGTATATATAGTCGTGCGACGCATGTCAACGACACGCAGGTATGTCTCATAAACCATCTGAACCCTTACACTCGACTTTAGTCCCATGGCCCTTTATGAAATGGGGAATGGATATCGTTGGAAAACTACCACTTGTCCCCGGGCAAAAGGTATTTCTTCTAGTTTTAACAGATTATTTCTCTAAATGGATAGAAGCAGCGGCTTTCTCCCAGGTTCGGGACAAAGAAGTCGTTTCTTTTATCCAAACTAACATCATTTGCAGGTTTGGAATTCCGTCTGAAATAACGTGCAACAATGGGACACAATTCATCAGTGATCGGACGCAAAAATTTTGTGAAGAAAGGAACATTAAGTTGGTAACGTCGACACCTCGATACCCACAGTCGAATGGCCTTGCCGAATCAAGTAATAAAACTATCATCAATTCGATCAAGAAAAGACTCAAAGTTGCCAAAGGAAAGTGGGTAGAAGAATTACCCTCCGTTCTATGGGCCAATCGTACGACACCACGTACGTCCACAGGACAAACCCCCTTTTCATTAGTCTATGGATGCGAAGCTGTGTTACCTATTGAGGTACGACTACCGACTTCGAGACATACATCCGTCGAGCATAACTTGGTCGACCTGAGCTATGACCTCAACGCTTTAGAAGAACTTAGAGAAACAGCATACATCCGCATGGCATCGCAGAAACAAGCGGGCAAGCGACATTTCAACAAAAATGTCCAAATCAAAGTTTTCCAAGAAGGCGACTACGTCTTACGTCGAGTGTTCCAAAACACTCAAGAATTCAACGCAGGTAAACTTTCCACTAAGTGGGAATGCCCTTATCAAATCTCTGGCGTCGTGGGTAAAGGAGCTTATAAAATCCAAACCCTTGACGGCCGAGATATCCCACGAAGTTGGAATGCAGTTCATTTAAAAAAGTATTTCTTTTAAATTCCGAATTCGTTTCCTTGGATTATTTCTTAAAAAGATTACTAACTTAAGCATCGGAGGGTCGTTGGTCAAACCAACGACCACCCCGCTAACGTTGTTCTTCGCAGGGACGCACGACTTAGTTAAGATTTTCATGTCGAGTAATACTTATACGATCGCATGTATATGGTTGGTCGTAATTGTTGATAAAGGTTAATTTTTTACACTTGACTCCCGATACTTATATTCGAAAACCATTATTACAATTGCACTTGTTCGATCGTAAAACTCAGTTGATTTCATTATAACATGTTAATGAATGATGGTTTGGTCGAACGTATGATATATTGTGTTTATATTTTAAAATTACTCGACGTGTGATAAGAGATAGGTTTGACAAAGAAAAGCAAATAACAAACATCGATGTACAAAAAAGACTTTGTCATTAGAAGAGAAAATTACAAAGTTAAGGGACGACCACAGACGGCCGACCCCTAGATAATAGATCCAAAAAGCTGAGAAGGAGGAACGTCAGACTGTTCCTGCACGACATCAGTCTCTGCTGCTGCCGCCTCTTCTCCACCGTCATTTCCCTCTAATTCATCGTCTTCGTCAAGGTCACTTTCAGTCCCCACGGTGTCAAGGTAGGTCTTGAGCTCCTCAGGGGCCGACGCCATAGGATTTTTACCAGTCATATGACGCCTCATCAAGGCAGTCCGGGCCGTGAAGCGAGAGAAGGCTTCGATTTGCCTATTCTCAGTCTCCAGGTCCTTGGCGTCACCCTCCAGCTCCTAGACCCTCTTTTTGAGGGACGCGACTTCATCAGAAGAAGTAGCAGCAGCAGCAGTAACAACTTTAATTTTTTCGACCTCCAATTTGGTCGACAACGCCTCGAGCTCAAGGAGACGATCCCTGAGCTTAATCTTTTCACGATCTAAAATTTCCAGTAGACTCCGGGCATCGGTGAGTTCAGCCTCAAGACCCTCAGCTTTCACCTTCTCGGACTCGACCGCCTTCAGGGCGACCATCTCCCTCTCGAGAGCTTCGTCGGCCCTTTTCTTGACATCTGGGAAGGACGTCCTGAGACCTTCCATCTGAGCGAAGAAGCTCAGACAGGCTTGGAAAGCCTGCACGACAGCAAAGAAAGAGTTAATAATAAGAAAAATAATGAAGGGAATAAGGAATAAGTAAGACGTACCATGAAAGAAAGACCAGCAGCATGCGCCCCCGTGAGGAAAAATGACCATTGGTTTGCCAGTACCATGAAAGAAAGACTCTTTGTATCGATCGTAGAAGGTCGGGAGGAGGAATTTGCCCAAGTGAGGAAAAATGACGTCCCTCTCGAGGACATCATTTGCCATAAAATCAGATGGAAGAGTGACTTTAAAAGTCGTCTCTCCCACTTTCTCCTTGTTCCTTTCCTCACCCTTGGAGGAAGAAGAAGGTGCAAGGAAAGGCTTATTAGCGCCCGACACCCCCAACGTTGGAGGGTCCTTCGTCACCTGAGTCGAGCCTCCGAGCTCGACCCCGGCAACGGTTCCTTTCAATGGTACCGTCCCTGCAAGGGACGACAGAGCATCGTCACCCGTCTTCTTGGGTGAAGACCGAGGTTTGTCTCGGACACGTCTGGGGTCTACCCCCATAGAAGGGGCAGATCTCTTCCTCGACTTTTCCCTGCCTTGACGAGCAAGCTCCAGTTGCTCGGCTCGCTTAAGGGCAGACGACTTTACAACTGCGTCCTCTGAATAAAGAGAGCAAGTTAAAAAAGAAATGGCGTACGATATAAAAGTGAAAAGTACTGTCGAGCGACTTACCGGTCATTTCTTCTTCTCTCTCTTCTTCCATCTCTTCTTCCTTTTCTTCCTCTTTTTTCCTCTCTTCCTCTCTTCTCCTTGACGAGAACCCTCAACGGACGTCACTTCGGCTACGAAAACGACCTCGTCCTCCTCGTCGTTCGACCGAACAGAAAAAGAACGATCGGCAATACTCCTTTCTAAGATCCTCTGAATCTTGTTGAGATAATCTCTATTTGGCTTCACTTTAGTGAAATCAATTGCTGCCAAACAAAGAAAGACATCATTAGTATATATTATAAATGCACGACAAAAACGCACGACAAAGCAGTTAGCCTACCCGATTCGTTCCATCCGGACGACAACCATTGGTTGTCTTCGTCGCTCACAGACGCCACTTGGAGGAAAACGTACTGACGTTTCCAACCACGGTCGTTCACCACGGTATTATGCACCAGTACGTTATCTCCCTTTGATCGAGGGAATAAGTTGTACCGGTGATAATTATCCGGTCGAACGCTATAAGCAGTCAGGAGGTCGTTCACATTGAACGGAACCTCCCAATCGGCCGTAAGACGCCCGATAACATGGACAATCCACCAGAATTGAGGCATTAACTGTCCAGGTGTCAGATCGAACACATCTAAAAACGCCTTGACCAAAGGACTAAACGGCCAAGTAAACCCTATCTTGAAGGGATACTCATATAAAACACAGTACCCCTTCAGAACCTCGTCCGGCCTTAAGTCCTCCGGCGTCATCAGATTAACTCCATCTGGAATCCCGGCTAAATTTTTGAAATAATCTAGGTTTTCCTCTTCCCTATATACACTCGCAGGTTCGGTCGACATTTGGAAGTCTGGGATATTCAGGGTCGCACACCAGTAACTAAGTATATCCCAAGCTTTCCTAGGCTTCCTGGCTATGGACTTCTTACGCATATAATCGACACAGAAGGAAAACGGGAAATCGTACCTTAAATAGAACTAAACCTCGAACTTAGAATGGAAATGATTCTGATCGCTCGGAAAATATCTTGCCGGAGATAAACAAGTCTCTAGAAAGGTAAGCATAAAAAAAGAAAGAATTGAGGGCAATCCTTATTTATACTGAAAAATGGGAAGTGAATTGCCAAAAAAATCAAATCAAAATCAAATCGTCAGTCGACGAATCGACATGTGTCGCCCGTGTCAGGCAACCTTTCGAGTACATCCAATGAATACGTGACACCTGTCCAATATTAGTTGTCTAAGCCGTTTATTTTGCAGGAAAATGACGTCATTATTTAGTTGGAAACAAACCGATTCAGTTCCATACGAACTACCCGCGTTCTTTTATGACACGTGTCTTGATTTTAAATTTAAATTTCAAAAAGTTGTCGCTTGAATTTTAAATTTGGGGGTAAACTGTTTGGGTAAAAATACCAATAGTCCATTGTCGTACGACTAGCGATAACCGTCAGGTAGAAATTCTAACAGTCCATCAGTTCATCGTCACACGATCAGAGAGATAACCGACGCCCTTCCTTTGGGGCGACCACGACTAAAATATTCGTTTGACAAATACTGTCGTACGACCTGATTTCAGTTACTAACCTGTTACATACGTTATATCATGTTTAATGCAGAATTCAAAGACATTCATGACCAAAGATTGTAACGGAAGTCATCATCAATAACAACAAACATAACGGACGCTATCATCAATATCAAACGGTCATACACATTTAAGACACATCAACGGAAAAATAGAGTATAAATATGAAGATAGAACTTCACATTCGGGACATCTGATTCTTAGACTTTACAAGCTCACGAATTACATTCTCAAGCTCACTCAGTTTCTCTCAAAGTTCATAGAACCTACTGCCGTTTGTTGCACAACGCACGACCTAAATCTAAACGCACACAACGCACGACTGACTTGACTTTATTGTACTACTTTACATCGTATTACACTTGTAACATTTGTTATAAAGGACGACGTCCTGATTGACGTCCATAGTGCACGACGACTCACACTCGTCCGCGGTTTTTACCCATTTCAAGGGTTTTCCGTGTCACCAATTCTCTCATCTCATTTTCTTTATTTTTCTTTATTGTCGTACGATTATTGGAGTTACTTTCTTTGGTTGGATCAGGTTTCACATTTACCTTAAATTTCCTTGGGATATTTTTGGCATAAACACGAATTCTCTCATTTATTTCCAAACCCTAGACTTCTTTTAGGCGTTTAATACTTGGATTCCAAGGGTTCCTCCATCTTTTTGCATCAAGATTGTTGACCTAGAGTTCAAGATCAAGGGTTACTCCGATTTTTAGAAGGTTTCTTGGTTTCTAGGGTTTCTCCTAAACCAAGCATTGTGAGTTCATCGTACTTCTTTAAAAACTTTATACATGTCAAAATCTCATTATTTTAGCTACTTGAACTTCTCCTAACATTATTCTTGATTTTGGTGGATTTTGACCTAACTCTTAAATTTGAGAACTTTTAGGGTTTCTTCATCTTTATATAAAATGGAAAGAGTTTTATGCTAGGTGTTATAAAAGATGATTTTATATGTTTATTTGTATTTGGGAACTTGCCACACACATTTGGATATTTTTCTTAATGTTGGTTCCATTGGAAGAATTTATTTATTAAATGTAGATTGGAAAGTTATGGATTGAGTGATTGGTCATCAAGAGCTAAGACCAGATTAAGTTAATAAACTCTTGAAAACCCACTTGGTTGAAAATGTGTGTATTGATTTTGGGAATGGTTACTTCTAGACCTTTATATGAAAATAACATTTCTAAATATTGTTCATGCAAGAAACTTATATTATGGACATGTTGGTATTGAAACTATATGTTTGATTATAGTTTTTCACTATGTAAATGTGACGAGCCTTAGACTATTACAGATGGATCCATAGGTATTAAAGTCGACTTTATTTGGTGGGATGATTCCCGCTGTAACTAGTTGATGTATTGGGCCATTGAGGGAAACTTGGTACGGTTATGTGGAGCCGATTACTAGCCATTGGCCATGAATGCACATCTAGTGAATGAGTATGATTAAGATCATCGGGGGCCCATATCCACATCTAAAGTGCGAGTCGTCGAACTTGTGGTCGTTGATCCTAGTATGAGCTCACTAACTTGGGTGGTAGCCTTTTTTGTATTCTGCTACCCTCCTTGGAAATCGGGTCTCCCCCGTCATCGCAAGATGCTTCTTAAACCTTATGTTTTTCATGTAACTAGAAATATGAATTTTCTACATTCCCTCTTGAAAGGTGTTTATATATCTTGCATTCATTTACTTATAAAATGTTTGTTCTCACTAGACGTAAAAGCCTAACACTTGTTTTCTTAAATGACATGTATAACAGGTTCCGTTACGATGGGACTTTCATGAAGTGAGAGTAGAGGGATGGCCGATAGCGGCAACTTTTGGGATCTTGGCGTACAAAAAGGAATAGATACCTTTTGGAAGATTCAGATGACAATTGTTTAATCTAGATGATTATAGCCTAGATTTGTGAGTTGTCGTTTATAATTTTCATTCATAGAAATTGTATACGCTTTACCTATATTTCCCCTTTTTGGGTGATTTCCATTTATTTAGCTTCCATATTTCGTAAGATTTGAAGTTTAAATTTTCCCCTATTTTTAGGGTGTCACAATATATGAACTCGTCCCGCGTATTTATAAAAATTACGAAATTGTTCTTCTATTTTTGGAATAGCCGCAACTTTTGACCAGTCAAAGCCGCAATTCTTGACCAATCAAAGACGCAATATTTGGTCTGTCAAATCCGATCTTGACTGTATGAATGGTTAGGATTACTTCTTTATTTCTCACACACTTAGCATTTCTCATTTGAACTTATGGCTATATATATATATATATATATATCGAAAACAACTTATGGTTCAACATAAAGGTGGAGGTTCAAACGAGAACACCCCTATTTTATGAAAATACGAGAATGTTTATGGGCCTTTAAATTATTTAATTCGTAATTAAAATTAAAGAAAATAAAGTACTTAATTAATGATGATCATGTAATTTTGTATTTATCTGTAATATTTGTGACTTCTTTATCTCTAAATTCACGTAAAGATAATATATGCACCAATCACAACGTATCAAATCATTATTACGTTATTATCACAGCAAAATCACATAATGAACAAACAAAGCTATGATATTTTAGAGGTGATGATCACTGGTCTTTGATTATCACATCGTTATCAAAACAAAATCACATAATTATCATATCATTATCATAGCAAAATCACATCATAAAAAATCTTCAATTTATCAAAGCATTATTATCACGACAAAATCATATCATTATTACATCACTATCACATTATTTTCGTAAAATAGGGTTTGAACCCTTCCCTTCCCTTCCCTCAACATAAAAGTGGCAACAATG
This sequence comes from Arctium minus, assembly GCA_954870635.1. Classification (NCBI taxonomy): domain Eukaryota; kingdom Viridiplantae; phylum Streptophyta; class Magnoliopsida; order Asterales; family Asteraceae; genus Arctium; species Arctium minus. The sequence goes on from OX941080.1 coordinate 162,002,085, forward strand.
TTTACACCATAAAGTGTAAGGACGAGAATGGAAGTTTTAAGAAAGCATAAGGGCTGCTGTTGTATTTTCTTATAATAGTTTATGTCCATGGAATGTATTGGTCCAGACTGTCTGTGGTGGAGTTCATGGAAAGTGTGGTGTTGCAATGACAACCTGGCAATCAATGGTCAAGACCGCTAATGGCCTCAGTCTAGTTTTGGAGTTTTCCTCGGTCGACAGACAGCCTCCGTACCTGATTGTACCCCCAAAATTATTGGCTTTTTCATTAAAATTAAAAAAGTACATTACATTATATTCCATTTGTATTGATTAAGGGTGTTGCTTTATGCACCCTAGTCTAGGGTGCATATAGTGTAACTGGATCGGAAAACTGTGCACTCATTACCCCATTTCCTCCTCACAACCTCCCTAGACTAGGGTGTAAATGGCACCTAGACTAGGGTGTAGTTAGAATCACCCATTGATTAATACTCCCTATGTACCAAATTAAAAGTCTACACATGATTTTATAAATAAATAACTATTATATTAATTAAATTATAATTTTACTCTTAATAAAAGAAAGATAAATTTTGTCCATCACATAATTAAAAGTAGAATGGCAAATACATGTTTAAAGCATCTCCAACAGTATTGTTAAAATAGAAAAAATTGAGTTTTTGTTTTCTATATCTCTCCAACAGCATTGTTATCTTGTTTACTATAATAGAAAAACATGAAAAAAAAATCTCTAAATATGGAGAACTCTCTAAACTTGATGGTAGGAGAGAGAGAAATAATTATTTTATTCATTCTCACCAATAAAATTTAGTTTTTATCATTTTATATTAAGTTTTTTTTTAAAAGTGTATTAGGATGATTAATTAGATAATATTATTTGTACTATATTATAAAGCACGGATAAAAAACTCTTAAATACAAATTATTAAGCATAAGGTACCATCATTTTATGCAAGATTTTAAAAATCTCTTAATTTACAAGTATCAAAACACAAGATATATATTACTACTGCAGACTTCTAACACCCACCAATTTGGTATGTGCAGGGTCTTCCTTTTATGCAGACATTTTCATGTATCACTATTAATTAATATATTATATTACTATAAATTTGTTTTAATTATATTATTAAATATGTAATTGGTAATTTTTTTTAGATGTCATTAAAATATATAAAATAATCATTGAATTCTAACAAAATACTTAATTTTTTTTATATAAAAAAGATTATATTATTAAGCCTAAATTAAACAAATTTATAAAAACATTATCACTTTTCAAAATCATCCAAAATCTTACTGTAAATCGAGAAAAAAAAACAAAAAAAAACATTAAAATCGTGATGTATCTCGCTGCATTGTGCGAGTACGCTTCTAGTAATAATATAAGTTGTTTTAAAATTTCTAAAATAGCAAATCTGTTGGAATTAAATGTAATGTTTTTTAGAGATTTTCATTTTTCATTCTCTATTTTAGAGAAATTATAGAAAAGTTGTTGGAGATGCTCTTACTTATGAAAATTGACACTTATTTTGTCATTTCTCTTCAAAGAAATAAAAATTGTTGAAATTGGTTAATTTAAATATTTACGAGTTGTTTCAAGATTGAATAAATTTGGTTAGACTTCAGTAGGGAGGGTAATAATAAAGGGATGGAAGTCATTTTTGGGGAGCAAATGGTACCTCAAAATGACAGTTTCAAGTACCTAAACTTCATTATTCAAAACAAGAGAGAGGTCAATGATAACGTAACATACCGCATGAAGGTAGAGATGTACAAAAAGGAGACCTAACATGTAAGGTTTGTGTGACAAGAAGGTATCGTTGAAACTTAAGTGCAAAATTAATCATGATCACTATTAGATCAGTCTAGTTATATGAGGCAGAGTATTGAAAAGTAAAGAAGGAGCTTGAAAGTTAGTACTGACAAAATGATGTTCAAGTGAACCCGTGGCTGAACTATGTTGGACATATATTGAATGTAGTCTTCCGAGCAAAGTTGTACTACCATGAATACTGAGTGTGTGTGTGAGAGAGAGAGAGAGACTGTAGTAGTTTGGACACATTTGTAAGATACAATTATCAGCACCAGTGATGAGGATGGAAAGCATAACAGTTGAGGAGGTCGTGAAATGAAATGTTGAGAATTAGACATGACGGTTTTATGCATTTATATGACTTTAAGGGGCTGTTTATTTACCTCTTAATGGTTCCATTAAGAGACAACCTCTGAATCGTTAAGAGGTAATTTTTGTTTGGCAAAAAAAATGTCTACCTCTTAATGGTTCCAAAACCCTCTGAATGATTTTGTATCATGACCCTCCCTTAACCATTAAGAGTCCTGATTTCATTTTGAACAATTAAAAAACAATCGTATTTTATTTTGCACTATATCATAAGAGTCTCTTAATCATTCTGCACCAAACCATTCAGCAATTGTCAAACAACCCTAAGTATGAGTTTGTAAGTAACACAAGATTAATGTAGCAGATTTTGTATATGTATAAAACATTGTGGGTATTATGGGCAGAGGTAGGAGTGATAGATATTGTGATAGCAAGTCGGTTGGGAAGGGGACAATCAGGCATCTTTGTTCCGACATTGGGTAGGTGGGGTAATCACGAGTAGCATTTGTGCAAGTTTTGTGGTGATGGGGTCACTTGCTTGTTTGTGTTTGCTTAATTGATTAGTATTCCCCTTTTCTTTTTGATTTCTTACTTGTTACTATGTTTTAAAGAGTTAGTTTAGTTGATTTTTTATTAAGTCCTATATAAATAAAGTTGTATATGTGTATTAATTTATCTATATAAAGTGAGAAGGCTTTTGTTTAAAAGAGTTTTTTTTTTCAAAAATGTAAGGAGCATGTTTTTTAACTGAGAGAGACAAGTATAAGTTTGAAAAAAACTTGTGTTTTTGCATAAAAGTCCTCATAAAAGCTTACTGAATAAGCCATTTTTTATATCATTAAGCCACCACAAAAAAGTCATTTATAACTGACTGAATAAGTCGTGAGTCTCATTAAACTCATTAAACTGCCAGGGTCATTCATGGGGGAGGGCAGGTTGGGCGCACGTCCAGGGCCCACAAGAAACAGGGGCCTAAATTTTTTAGTATACATTATATAGTATATATAGTAGTAGTTCAAAAAAATTAATAAATCAGAGAGACACATTTTTTTAGTATTTAATAGGATCCAAAAAGAGTTTAGCATTATATTAAGAGCCCAAACTTGTGTTAATTAATTAATTGGATAAATAAATATGTAAAAAGTTAATTGATCGTTCTTTTATATTATTGATTATTTACTTATCACTTTTCTAAGTTTTTTATTAAGTACCAAAATCTAGAACTACTTTTCCCTAGAAAACCTTGATATATACTCCATCATTCATCTCATACTGATTCTTTTGATTATTCCATTCACTTGCATTTTATTTTCATTTTAAAATATAGTAGATTTCTTGTTATTAAATATTAGCTAAGAAAACTCCTATATTTTGAAAAAAAAAAATTACCTACCATATGAAACGATATAACTTAAATCTATATTTAGGATTTCAAAATTACTTTTGTTTTATCATACATTATTGACTCCTTATTACCTAATATTGAGTATATAAACTAGAGTATTCTCCTATATCTAAAACAAGAATAAGATCTCAAACTATAACCAACATAGACTTTGGTTCTAAGAAAATTGTTTTAATCAAGTTATGGGTGACGAAACATTAACATGGGGTGACATGGAAATGCAAATGATTTATAATGATTTACATAAAGTGTTACTTCAAATAGTCAATTTTGTGATAAAAAATGATGTCAATCTATATCTTAAAGATATATCATATGATGTGTTTGACGGTAGAACGAATTCACGATGTTACATAAAATTGATATGGTAGATAATATTTCTTTAAATATAATTACTAATTATTTTATGTCTAGTGATACTCGAAAAATTTTATATGAATTATTAATACTTACTGAATTCAATGTTATTTCTGATTAACAAAACAATATATTGAAAAAAAATCATATCACTTATCGAGGGTCCTTTTTTACAGCTCGCCCAGGGCCTATAAAATATCAAGAACGGACCTGTAAATTGCTAACAGACAGACCCTTAATCTTACCTCATGTTCTTTCTCAAGTTTGCTACAAGCTTTTCATAACTGTTTTTCTTGCATTTGTTAGTTTCTCCTTGTAAAAACCTCCCGCATTAACAACCCTTGTAGAATTAACTCAACCGACAATAAAGTTTAGTCTTAGACCTTTGGAGATCTTCCTCAGAGGTCACCAATTCACGTGCTACAAGACCACTAGAGATTTTCATGGTTATTCGCCAGGGCCCCTAAGTTTAGTCGAGTGCACACAAGCTAAGTAGACACCCACAATTAACAAAAGAACAAGTTATTTACCCTTTGAGGTAGAAGAAAAGTTAAATACATTACACTTCCAAGACATCGTAATTTACTAGGTTTGGTCAAGATATTTGTGAACCAATGTATTTACTAACATTAGGTGATTGTAGCAATCTTTGTTGATGACTAACGAAAGAAAGGTTTGTTTTTGAAATTAGATATATGTTTATTCAAGCAATGCAAACAATGGAGAAGCTTTGAAAATTTAGACCCATTAATTAATATCAATCCTTCCCCTTTTACTGTATTAGATGATCATATTGGGAATGAATGTGTTTCAAACTTGTTGACATCTATCTTTTTTCCAAAAGCATCTGTGACAAAATGAGCTTCAATCCTTCAGATAGAAAAGCATGGCAACCAGCCTCACTAACAAAGAATCAAAAACAGACTTGCATTGCTTTAAACAGTAAAAAAGAAGCCAAATCTGCAAAACTCCATAACATAATTGTAAACCTGAAAGTGATAAAATATTGCATAATAGTTGAAATCCAGATAACTGCTTGCTTAGAAAAGGGAGGTTCCCTTGCCCTTCTTGTCTCCACCAATCTCAAAATGCTTGCACCTCTGCACCACAAATAGTCAAATGTAACAATCAAAATATATATATATATATACACACACACATATATATACATGGGAATTCAAAAGGCTAACCTTGATTGGGTGCTGGGACACATGCTTGCACCCTTGGCATTGCAACCTTAGCACAATCTTCTTGGTGGTTTTAGCCTATAAAGTTACTTGGGTCAATGCTGGCTATCAAGTAGAAACCTTTCAAATAAGAATATAAATTCACAACTCACCTTCTTGTGAAACACGGGCTTTGTCTGTCCACCATAACCTGACTGCTTTCTATCATAACGACGCTTCCCTTGTGCAGCCAAGCTATCTTTTCCCTTCTTATATTGTGTCACCTTATGCAAGGTGTGCTTCCTGCAATCCTTCGACTTGCAGTAAGTCTTCTTTGTCTTAGGGACGTTAACCTACAAAAGTAGAAGCACAAGGTAATTAATTGCATGTGAGCAACATTGGATTCGGATTAAAAGTACAAGTGTTTACCATCTTGGAATCATATTTGTATTAGACAAGCATAAATGTCACTACTATATCATCAAGAATAAGACTATTTAAGCCTATTGACTTAGGATAAAATGGGGAAATGACTCCTGAACTTTACAACATTAGAAATGGAACGAGAAACCTAAAAAATTAAAATACTGGACCACAAAGCCAAACTACAAACATTTCCAGCACAAAAAGTATAACCTGACTGGTTTTCCCCTGATATTTGTAATAAATAAAATTAATTTCTTTTAAAGCATCTCAATTGCCACTTGATTGTCTTTCTGAAGAATGAAGCTAGTCCACAAATTCCATCAACCCCAACCAATCTACTACCATAATTCAAAACTTCGCCATATATCTCCACAATCTTATAAAAAATTCAAATCCACAACCAAATTCCCTGAAATCAAACCTTTAGAAGAAAAGGATGAATTTTTTCAAAGGGTTTAAATCTATCTAAGGGTATAAAGTAAATGGATTTCATAGGCCCAAATATAGTTATCCCTCACCTCAACATTGGCTACGAATGTAAAACTACAGATTGCTAGAAATAGAAATTTTAGAATGCCTATTCTGTAGAAATTTGACTACCATTCAAATGCACATGCTACTTGACACTTGGACTTTGAATGTGTTAAAGCATTGAACTATAAGAACAATAACTACAAGAAGCAAGAAAGGCATACGAATAAATCTGGCAATCCAGTACCCAATTATGAATATCCACAGCCCAAGAAAATTCACTGGCAGATGTGATTCCTGGATGTAGTTGGATGTGATTTTTGGTATTTAACCATTTAATTTTGGATATGTGATCATACAACAGTCACTAACAATGGTAACCATATACACAAAATAAAAACTCAAAAACAACTGGAAAAAAAAGCAATCTATAAAATCAAAATCAAAAACACATAATGATATTTCAAACGTAACAACCTTAAAACCAAAAATAAAAAAAAACACTTTGAAAGCAGTAGCCTCATTTTCACTTTGTTGCTAAGCACTTTTTAGAAACAGCAGGTACATGGCTCAACAATGTCTTTCCAGTTTGCATAAAGATACAATGCAGCCACAACATAATTCACATGTATATGGGAATTGAATCAACTCCTATAAGTAACAGAACCACTATAGAAATTTTATCATCAAAAAATACTAGCAGATGATGCATCACAATTATTCGGTAAAACATCTCCCGAAAACTCCTACACTAACGGAAACCATTAGCTTCAAGAGTCTCCTTACTCAAAATCAACAAATTCCAAGCAAGATATAGCTAAAAAAATGTACATAATAATTTGTAGAATATTTGAAGGTAGCTTATGGGTTCGCACAAAATGGGCAAGTACATTTGTTCATGGAAACTTTATCTATCACATAAGGCACCCATTTCTATGATGGCATCAAAAAGCAAAAAATGCATCTGATGCTAGCATAGAATGATATAACATACATATAAATCAAATATACATACAACATATAATAATGAACAATTCAAAATCGATTATGACTACATCTAAGACAATAAGAATGAATAAACGATTCAGGTTCAGTTTCCTAGCGGCACTCCGCACAGGTATATCAAGCTTCTGGTTTTTTTCCTCTACCAAAAACTATAAATCTAGAGTGTAACAGAAAACCTAATACACATGCAAATTACAACATAATAGAAGAGTTAAGAAAGACGAGATTTACCATGGCGGACGAGCTGCAGAGAGCGGAGCTGATGACAGGGAAGAGGGTTTTTTAGGGTTTCAGCAACGCCGTGGATTGTTCTATAGCTCTTATAGTGGTTAGGGTTTTATTTCTATTGGATTTAGCCCAAATAGAAGCCCATTTTAGTTTTGGGCCTAAACCTAACCTCCATAGAATTATTGAGGATTGATTTTATTACAAGCGACTGTTTAATCCAAAAAATAATGATTTGCAACATTGGTGAAATTTATGAAACATTACTTTTGTTATAAAAATAATCCAATAAATAATAATAATTGATAAGCATGCAATTTTCGTTTCATAATGACTATTGATTTAAAAATAATAATAGCTTTGTGTATCAACAACAATTGTTGGTTTTAGTTATGTCCAAATTTGCGTTTGAATTTTGATACTTGAGAAAACGATCTGTTAGTACTAACGTATTTGTGGCATCTAAAGTATATGAATATGCATAACGAAAAGTTCAAGATGGTTGATGAAGCTTCCAAGTTCCGATTAAGGAATATATTGATGATCCAATACATTAATGTAAAATGTAATCTCAAGCTTATTGTAGGCAATCAATTACTAGACTAATTTAATTGGAAATTTGTGTAGGCAATGAATTTGCAAAATGTTTAATTGGCAAAACCTGGAGAACATTAATCTGACATGGACAGATGTTTGTGAGTTTAAGAGGCAGTTTACCAAATGTTTGTTTACCGGTAAGAGTCATCACCTTCGGTTTTCTTGTCGGATAACATGATCGACCATCAAAATTAATTATTTGTAAACGTCTCTTACCTGACAAAAGTTTACCGGGTAAATGTCTTTCTCACTTACCTAGTAAGATTCTCGGTACTTTTCATGCTCACCCAAAACGGTAAGTGACGCAATAAATGTTTGGTAAATAGTCCCAACATATAGTTTGCGTTTAAACAAGTTTCAAATTTTGTATCTTTACGTTACGTATTTGTAAGTAATTATTAATTTATTTTTACTTTTGCAAATAAAAACCCGACAAAAATCGCAAAATAGTTCAAAAATCTATTTACTCCTATATCTTCACTTGCAAAATCATTATTTCAAGTTCAATACATTGGTTGATTTGCTATGAGTTAGGTAATTTTCAGAAGAAAATTGAGAGTACTTTCGAGCCGAGTTGCAACTTGAAATCTTGACGGGAAAAAAAAACACCAACACTCAAGCATATTTAAACTTAACAAAGAGTCACTGCCCATCAAGTTACCCGTAGAAGCCAACGTCTGTGGAGGTCAAGGAAGGTGATGGACATCCCAATGTCGAATGTAAATAGGATTCAAGAAAAGTTACAACATATCCCTGTGGAATCGGTATTTGTAACAAAATTCATCAAAAACGAAAATAAAAAGGAAGGTGCAGATTTTACATTTCTAACCACGCAGGCAGGCAGCTCCATATCTCTCTCTCATAACCATTCCTTAAAACTGTTGTTGCATATTTCATAGTTTCAAGGCAGCTTTGTGAACCATGGTTTCTTTATGAATCTGGTGGCAACTCTTCTCAACCAGATCAAGTAGCTTCTCCAAGTTCGTAGCCCATGAATTTAGGATGTCATTGCTATCTTTAGCCGACTGAAAGCACACCACACCCATTGGTCTGTCTACCTTTGCTACCAATGCTTTTGACACCACCATATCAGATAGATGCTTTTCAGCTTCCTGAAACACACACCACCACTCCTAACTCAGCATTCAATGCAAGTAAATATCAATCAATACATATATAGTAGTCTTCTTTTACAAACCCAATAATGCGTACAAACTTGCAAACCAATCTTCTCCTGTTGTTTCATTTAATATATGAAACAACACCTTGTAAAAATGCAATGTTTATACAATGTTGTTTCATATGTGAAACGTTCAGGACTTCTTTTCCTACACACAAGTCAGTCCTGACCGTTTCACATATGAAACAAACTACATGAACACCGCATTTTCACACAAAACTTGTTTGTAAGTTTGTACGATTTATTGGGTTTGTAAATGATTATGCATTCATTTATATAGGGGGCAGCTCATGTGAGAACCACAAAAAATTTGAGAACCGGTAAACCTATACACTCATTGATGCATATACACTAATGAAGTTTAGTGAGTATATGCATCAATGCATATATACTTGCATCGATGAATATATTCATCGGCAGAATACATATCTTGATAGCACATATGCATCGATGAATATACAGGTTCTCCGGTTCTCAAAGTGTTTGTGGTTCCCAATGAACCCAATCTTATATATATAAATATGTTGTAGGGTTGGGTTCCGGTGAGAATGAAAGTTACGGTGAGAAGAGTAAGAAGGAATCTCCACTCTTGGATGCACATTAGGATGAGATGCACCAGATCAATCCCCGTATCAACCGCGATTCATAGGTGGGTTGAGATTAAAAGTGATTAAGGGTCCGGATCCCTTCTCACCATAATTCTTCTTCTCACGCAATCCTTCGTCATATGTTGTATGTGTATATATATAAGTTGTATGTATAAAACAGACCTCAACAGTCAGACACAGAAGATCTGCTAGTCGTTTTATTGTTATCCTTGCATAGTACTTTGAAACAACCAGAATATTCTGCAAAAAAACATGGGTTTCTGTGAGCAAATCACCATTTAGAGAATATAAAAAATATATATGTATCATAATTGAGAGTGTATCTACATGCTCAATAACTCTCTCCCTAAGATCCTCCGCGGCTTTGTCTCCCAATGAGCCACCTAGCATGTTCTTTTCGTTCTCAAACTCGTCTTTGAATGTATTCCACAACTCGGTCCACTTAATCACCTCCATTGTGATCAGTTGTTTTAGAAGTGACCTTTAAAGAAGCATCAAAAGTTTTAGCATAACTTGTGATTTGAAACAAGGATAGAAAAGGAAACATATACCTGAAATGAGGAATTTCTGATAGATTTTTATCATCCAATGTAGAGTTTAAAAGACTTGACTGCATAGGATCATGTGGTGACAGTACTAGATACCAGCAAATTTTCCGCAATACCTGTGAACATATCAAACACACCATTATCATTTCACTACAAATAGACATATTAGAATGTCTAAAACCAAAAACAGTAATGAACCAACTAAATGAAGAGATTGTTTACTGGGATCCACTGAGCGGGGTTCTCTTTGACAGCAGGGATCTCATATATTGATTTGTAACACCGACATATTTCAAGATAGTCATTGCTGTGTGAGTAGTAGCTGCACAGATCCAACAGTTACTAATAATAATAATAACAAAAGAGGATGTAAAATTATGTGTAGTCACTAAAACAAATTCAGGCTGCAGTCACCCAATTGGTTCTTGAGGACGTGCATTTTGAATGTCAGTTTTTGGGCATAAAACAAAATATAGACATTGGAAAAACTCTCTGATTAGATGTTCTAATTCAGTTGTTAACTTTCTTAGCATGCATATATTGTTAAGTGTATATAGCAGTATTCATTTTACATTGTTCAAGAATGTATATCACAAGTTATCATGTGTTGTCGGATTTATGTGCCATATTATTTAATCCTACTACATGATAAGTGGGCCAAGCGTAATGGGATATTAGAAATAGATAGATCGTTCTTTGACTGTCCTAAAAGTAGTGTCAAACCAAAATGGGCAATTGACAGAAGAAAGGGAGCAGTAATTATTAGGTATCATCAGAATAAAAAGCATAAAATATAATGATAATTGTGGTTGTGAACATAAAGAGCAACAGTTGTTATACTGATGCTGCTTTAACCAGCACCCAAGTGTTCATTAGCTGTTTCTCCTTAATATACACTCTTTCAGTGGATTTCGATCCTCCCACATAACTTGTAACATCAGTGAACCAATATAATTATGATTGATTGCTAAGCACTAACTAAATGAATCATTTCCCTGATTCTTGAGGTTGTCATAATAATAATTTTTTACCAACTTGTCATGTCTAAAGCTCAAATTCTTTAATTATATTATTACGATTGCAACTGATGCTACTATTGTGGATTTGTTTCCAAAAACAAAACCATTTTCAGACAGTTTAGAAAATCACCCCCTTTCAGAAAGAGGAAAAAGATTCTGGCCTTAACCACAATATGCAACAGAGTGTTCTACAATAGTGCTAGATGAATAGATGGTAGTGATATAATAAAATTAATTGGACTTGCACTACTGAAGAAAGTAATTTTATGATTGTGATTATGGCATCGTCTTAATTAGCCACTTCCTCGATTATTTCAAAAGAAAACCTATTCTAGAACGTGAATTCTTATTACTCTCTTCAAGGAGACCTCTATGTTTTCTAACATGTTCTCCCCCCCCCCCTCTCGCTCGCTCTCAAAATGCAAATCTCCCAAGTATGTAGTTGAAACCCTTGCTGGAGCCGCCCAATGGCATTAAACTTCTCTTCTCTTCTCTAAATCATGGTCAGCAAGATCTTAACCCAGATTCTTTGACCAAATTTCTGTAAAATTGATATCTTTGCATTTTAGTGACCATATCTGATTTAACATCATGGACCAACAGTACTAGGATTTTAACCAATCAATGACTGGCTTCGTAGGATTTGTTTTCATGGGCTTGGAATAAACTTGGCCAATTTTGTTTATCGATTATGATCTGACATCTTATGCTCAAAACATTGTAACAAATCAATTGTGGGCTTCAAGTCAACCAAACTGTGATGTAGTTTGGGCAAGGATTGAAGTTTGATACTAGTGCAAGTCTAAACAATGATGCAGATACTAATAGGAGGACTTGAAGACCACTTGACACTCCACTTCTACACTGTCAGTTACCTCTCTCACAGACAAGTCATAAGGAGAGGTTTTGTTGGTGGTGGGTTCTCTTCTTGAACAAATACAATCAGAATCAGCTTTTTAAGTTTGTCAAAGAGCTTTTTAGTTTCACAAGAATATATCATTAAAGAAGACCATTTACATAAGCAACTTCAAAACTATTATGCATAAAGGGATCAAAGCCAGAAAAGTTATTCAAGCGATTTAATGGCACACATAAGAAGGGGGTAAATAATCCCTTTTTCCTTGATGCTATAACATTTATCATCCACTCAAGCACAGGTTGTGTAATTATTTGCAGATATTGGTAAGCAAAGAAAGATACATTACAGATATATCCATGTGAATTCATCTTTCAATACCAGATTCTAAAATAGGCACAATGAGGGATCACATACCGAATCATGAGTTCATAGTAAATTCGCTTCAATTCCAGCAACGACGGTATATCAGCAGGAGCTTCCTCAACAAGGCTCTCGCCTTCTTTTGGCTTCTTCTTCTCTTTTGAAGCATCAGCATCAAAAACTCTTGGACTGATCTTTCTAGAAAGAATCTGTGCACGCACATAATCTTGTCGGTCTAAACACAAACGGACCTGCACATAATGAACTTCCCGGTATCATAATCTTGTTCCAATAATAATGTTCAGAAATTTGATGAAATTGCCTACTTGATCAAGAATAAAAGCGATCTTTTCGGTTTTAGCCATAGCACCAAAAGTTTCCACCTGTGATATACACATCAAAAGTAAGTCATTATAAAAAAGAATATAGTAAAAAAATTCATTTTAGGATATCACATGAGGGGATACAAGTAGCTCATTAACAAATTTCCATTACAAACTAACCGCAATCTCTTGCATCAAATCAGCAGCCTCAGCTATTTCCCCCTGTTCCTCCTTAATCTTCGCTAGCCTCTTAATCAATCGGGCTCTCTCAATCTCTACATAAATCTACCAAAAGCAGAGATGAATTAAAGAGCTAGAAAACAAGAATTAATTGACAAACATATTTGCATTTATATCAAAAATCTCACCTTCCCGGCCGATACACTGTTAAGTGTTTTGATAAGCTCAATCTTAGTTTCAACATCTGGAGTCTCATCGATATATTGCATTGCTTGTTGCACCATAGCAGTGACAGCCTAAGTGTACAAATAACATCAAGTAAAGCACGTCAAAAAATATTAGCATCCTAAACAGGCTAATTATATAGCATATACAAACAAAAACAATAAAGCATCGCAGAAGTAGGCGACATATCATGTCAAAACCCACTATCACACAAACAATGCATCTGGTTGAGTATCTATCCACCTCCCTAGACTCTTGTTTTCTTCTTCCTTCTGATATCTACCTAACCACTGAACAAAATTACTGCAAAGAGAAACAACAAGCCATTTCATGCCATGCTCCATAAAATATCAGCACGTCCTAAACAAAGCCTAGAGCATTGAGGGGACCTGATCAAATAGGTTAACTTTGAGAGATGAGATTGGCAAGGTACCTTTGATGATCTTCAAAAACGCCAAAGCATTGATGCCCTCTAAGCATAGGAATGACACCAAACAGCACACACTCCCCAGACATCATTCATGGTTGGTCCAATTACTTAGTCAAATGAGTCACATATTTTAGGAGGCTTTCTAGCGCACCAAACACTAAAATGTACAAACCCCACATGCATGATCCTTGCTTGATCCAATGACTTTGTCAAACTTCCAATAGTCATTTACTGCTAATTCCTATATATCACTCAAGTTCGTAAATCTCAATTAGTAAATAAAATAATACGCTCTGTACCTAAACCTTATCAACCTCCAAATGGTCCTTCCTAGCATACATGGATTGATTTCTTACTGTGTCAAGCGATATCCATACAACCAAAAAAATACTAACTGAATTAAGCAAACAAGAAACGAACAGCATCCAACTCGATATTCATGAAAACCAGAAACAATCTCAACACCCCTATAGTACCCGTTGCACAAATTCAACTGAGTAGAGTACCTGTCAAGAACCAAAGATTTCTAACTATAACTCTTAACTGGCCAGAGCGAAAGGCACTGGCTTCTTTTAGAATGCAGCTTAACAGGTTGGATTAACCATATATCATACCTCCAAAGTATCCATTGCCTCAAACTCAAATTTGATCAAAGGCAACTTCGGAAACCATATATAACTCAAACCTGAATATGTGGTAGTCCGTTAAAAGGGTAAAGTACAGTGTATACACGTCTAAATGCATTCACTTATAAGATATCATTAACAGGTTCCTACAGAACTCAACTTTCCAGAATCAAATAATTGACCTCTGTATACAGCTATGACCCTGAGAATTGACCCACCAAAAGTACATCAAGCGCATAAAATCGTCAAGGAAATTCCAACACGCATCAGGATTTAGTATTACAATTAACCTTGATTAATACGTCATCTTTAAACCAAAAGGCGCTCAATTATACGGATAAAAGTTTCACCTGCTTCAACTGACCACGCCTCTTGGACAACAAAACAATCTGATCATTTAGTGTCTTCCAAGCACGGCTTTCGAAGCAAAGTTTAAGAATATCAATCGCGGCCTTCTTTGTACCGGCAACGTCGCCGTTAAGTCTCATCTGCTTCTCCACATTCAACAAAGACTCTATTTGAGAATCCAAACTACCTCCTCCTTCCTGAAAATACACATACGATATAGTGTTCCACTTAGCATGAAGGTTTAATTATGATCTCAGTAACAATATGATATTAGTATAATTGAATCACAAAACTTACCATTTTGGCTTCAAGTGGAGCAGGGGAGTGAAGAAATCGTTGAATCTGATACAATTCAGAATTTCAGTATGAACCCTAGGAGAGAGGGAGATCGGGGAAAACGAAGAAATATGTCAAAGAAAAGAATCTATGGCTTGGTGAGCAAGCCGCAGAGATTTATGAAAACGGGCCATCTGAACTCCTTTTAAAATTTCAGGCCCATATTGGTTCTACTTGGCCCAATTTAAAATTTACAATAAATGGCCCATTATCTATATCTATACTATCTATATCTATATCTATATCTATATCTATATATATTATAAAAACGACATAAAAAACTCTTAATTACAGCATTTTAAACACAAGTTACAACTAATTAAAGCCAATTACTTAATTTACAACTTCTTACAGCTTTGGTACAACTCAACTAAACACACTAATTCCTTTCTCTCGCTTTGGCGCAGGGCAAATTGGTTACTCTCGCCTCCAAACCCTAATTCCTTTCTCTCGCTTCCAAATCGCTTCCAAATTTCGCTGCTCTAGCTTTGCTTCGTTCTAGGTTTGCCAATCTACACAAATCATGTTCCCGATTCACTAATCACGTTCAGGTTAGAATTCTACTTCTCAAGAATTGTTTAATTTTTTGCTTTCCTTTGCTTTGTTCGATAATTGTTTAATAGAAACACATAATTTTTTGTTTTGTTATTTTGATTTCTGTTTTTTTTTTTTCATTTTTATTTCTGTCTTCGTTCTAGGTTTGCCAATCTACACAAATCATGTTCCCGATTCACTAATCGCGTTCAGGTTAGAATTCTACTTCTCAAGAATTGTTTAATTTTTTGCTTTGCTTTGCTTTGTTCGATAATTGTTTAATAGAAACACATAATTTTTTGTTTTGTTATTTTGATTTCTGTTTTTTTTTCATTTTGATTTCTGTTTTTTTTCAAGATAAATCGTTGTTATCCTCATCGCAATTACTTTTTCAGGTTCGATTATTGATCAAAGATGATTTTGGGTTTTGAAGGTATGAAAGCAAACCCAAACTTATGTGTCTCTATTAAATCTGTATTGGTTTTGCTTGCTAGGTGTTCGATGAAATGCTTCAACTAATTCGTTTTTCTTTCTTTTCCTATGGATTAAGGTTGTTTCCTATCGATTTTGTTCTCACGGTAATCATCAATTTCACGCATTCTTGTTAGCTACTTGTTTATCTATAAATTACTTTGCTTTGTTCGATAATTGTTTAATAGAAACACATAATTTTTTGTTTTGTTATTTTGATTTCTGTTTTTTTTTCATTTTTTTTCTGTTTTTTTTTCAAGATAAATCGCTGCTATCCTCATCGCAATTACTTTTTCAGGTTCGATTATTGATCAAAGATGATTTTGGGTTTTGAAGGTATGAAAGCAAACCCAAACTTATGTGTCTCTATTAAATCTGTATTGGTTTTGCTTGCTTCGATTATTGATCAAAGATGATTTTGGGTTTTGAAGGTATTAAAGCAAACCCAAACTTATGTGTCTCTATTAAATCTGTATTGGTTTTGCTTGCTAGGTGTTCGATGAAATGCTTCAACTAATTCGTTTTTCTTTCTTTTCCTATCGATTTTGTTCTCACGGTAATCATCAATTTCACGCATTCTTGTTAGCTACTTGTTTATCTATAAATTACTTTGCTTTGTTCGATAATTGTTTAATAGAAACACATAATTTTTTGTTTTGTTATTTTGATTTCTGTTTTTTTTTCATTTTTATTTTTGTCTTCGTTCTAGGTTTGACAATCTACACAAATCATGTTCCCGATTCACTAATCGCGTTCAGGTTAGAATTCTACTTTTCAAGAATTGTTTAATTTTTTGCTTTGCTTTGCTTTGTTCGATAATTGTTTAATAGAAACACATGATTTTTTGTTTTGTTATTTTGATTTCTGTTTTTTTTTTCATTTTTTTTTCTGTTTTTTTCAAAATAAATCGCTGTTATCCTCATCGCAATTACTTTTTCAGGTTCGATTATTGATCAAAGATGATTTTGGGTTTTGAAGGTATGAAAGCAAACCCAAACTTATGTGTCTCTATTAAATTTGTATTGGTTTTGCTTGCTAGGTGTTCGATGAAATGCTTCAACTAATTCATTTTTCTTTCTTTTCCTATGGATTAAGGTTGTTTCCTATCGATTTTGTTCTCACGGTAATCATCAATTTCACGCATTCTTGTTAGCTACTTGTTTATCTATAAATTACTTTGCTTTGTTCGATAATTGTTTAATAGAAACACATAATTTTTTGTTTTGTTATTTTGATTTCTGTTTTTTTTCAAGATAAATCGCTGCTATCCTCATTGCAATTACTTTTTCAGGTTCGATTATTGATCAAAGATGATTTTGGGTTTTGAAGGTATGAAAGCAAACCCAAACTTATGTGTCTCTATTAAATCTGTATTGGTTTTGCTTGCTTCGATTATTGATCAAAGATGATTTTGGGTTTTGAAGGTATGAAAGCAAACCCAAACTTATGTGTCTCTATTAAATCTGTATTGGTTTTGCTTGCTAGGTGTTCGATGAAATGCTTCAACTAATTCGTTTTTCTTTCTTTTCCTATGGATTAAGGTTGTTTCCTATCGATTTTGTTCTCACGGTAATCATCAATTTCACGCATTCTTGTTAGCTACTTGTTTATCTATAAATTACTTTGCTTTGTTCGATAATTGTTTAATAGAAACACATAATTTTTTGTTTTGTTATTTTGATTTCTGTTTTTTTTCAAGATAAATCGCTGCTATCCTCATCGCAATTACTTTTTCAGGTTCGATTATTGATCAAAGATGATTTTGGGTTTTGAAGGTATGAAAGCAAACCCAAACTTATGTGTTTCTATTAAATCTGTATTGGTTTTGCTTGCTAGGTGTTCGATGAAATGCTTCAACTAATTCGTTTTTCTTTCTTCTCCTATGGATTAAGGTTGTTTCCTATCGATTTTGTTCTCACGGTAATCATCAATTTCACGCATTCTTGTTATCTACTTGTTTATCTATAAATTATAAACACAAACAGTTTCCTATTCCGATTCGTTGTTTGTTTTTATTAACAAGTGGCTTGACTTTTAACAAAAGATGTGCGATTGACTTACTAATATATTATCCTTTTTTGAGTAGCCTTGGCATGAAGGATTCATGGGGGCCTCTGAAGGCTTTGGCAGTTGCAAGTGTTATAAATGGCTTTAACAAACTACTTAATTTTTTATATAAAAAAACATTATATTATTAAGCTTAAATTACCCATTAAGCATTATGTACTATTATTTAATGTTAATCTACTTAAAATCTCTTAAAAAACAACTAATGAAACAATATGTACTACTTTTAAATGCTTTTAACCCTAATTAATAAATTCTATCTTTATCCCCCAAAATCCTTATCTCTAATTCCCAAACCCTAAAATTATGAAATTTGAATTATGATAAACATAATCAAAACGGGATAAACATCTCAATTTAAATATAAAAAATTTAAAATATATAAGATAATTAATGAATTTTAACAAACTACTTAATTTTTTTATATAAAAAACATTATATTATTAAGCCTAAATTAAACAAATTTATTTAAAAAAAAACATTATCACTCTCTAAAACCATCCAAAATCGTACTGTAAATCGATAAAAAAATACATAATCAAAACAGGATAAATATCTCAATTTAAATATAAAAAATTTAAAATATATAAGATAATTAATGAATTTTAACAAACTACTTAATTTTTTTATATAAAAAACATTATATTATTAAGCCTAAATTAAACAAATTTATTTAAAAAAACATTATCACTCTCTAAAACCATCCAAAATCGTACTGTAAATCGATAAAAAAATAAAAAATTAAAAGAAACATTAAAATCGTGATTTTTTTCTCGCTGCATTGCGTAAGTACGATTCTAGTGAAAATATAAATGGAAAAGTTAAAAAAAAAAACAAGAAACTATTATATTTTGGCATCGTTCGACAAAAATAAGCTAACTTATTTTTTATGTTTGAATGCACATAAACTAGCTTTTTTAATGGTTAAGTTTCTGAACTATTTTTTTTAATAAAAAACAATTAAATTTTCTTATTTTGAATAAAAAGGATCTCCAATCCGATTTTCAAAATGCTTCTGAAAATGATCCTTTAAAAGGCAAAAATGCATCCAGTTCCTCGAATCCCACAAGTGATAAGGTCGCATCTGATGAGGAAATAGAATTCTCAACGTTCTTGAATTCAGAGGTATGTTCAGACAGTAAGTTAGATCAGTTTGATTTCGATCCAAAACTTCCAAGTCATGTTGATTTTTTGGATTCAACTTGTGAGTCACCGGTCAAATTTTATAAAGGCGAATGTTCAACGTCTGCCTCTCAAAAGGTTTCTGTAAACAAATCTTCAAAGCAAAAATCTAAAAGACGTTCACATAAACAAAGAAAGACCGACACCTCTAACAAAAGACATACTTACTACTTGTAACACCCACAGATCCGGAAATAGCAACTAATTTAAAATTTTCTAAATACATCGATAAGTAATTCATCTACAATCACAATTTAATATTTAACTTCAATACACACATTTCGTTCTATGTAAACAGTCTATAATAAGGACGGGTGCTACTAAAACCCAATAATAGTCACTATCTCCAACTGCAGAAGACTTCACCAAACTACTTACTCTCGTGTAAGTCTAATGCTCAACTCCTCAAAGCACTGCAAGAACCAAACCCCAACTGGAACCTGATGCACATGCCGACAAATAAAAAGGTTAGGCTTAACGCCTAGTGAGCTCAAGAGTTTTCATTGGAGATATATAAAGCATTAACTTTGAGAATGTTATTTAAAATCTTGATTTCCAAAATGCAATACATTTGATTTGAAAGCAACCAAAAATGAAATACATTAAATCTCAAAACAATCTCCTTTCATCATTCACCCTTTTGGTGATTAAAATCATAAAACAAAAGCCTCTTTAAATAAAGCCAAAACCCAAAGTGCACGTAAACATAACTAACATTATAATGATCAAACACTGAAAACGTAGATATCTCCAACTTCTAAAACATCCCAATAACTCGAATGAGTTTCAATATCCAAAATCTTAAAACATAGATAAATACCCATACTCAAACGTCTCCGAAAACATGGACTATAAAACTCCATAACCCAAAACCACACCTATCGGTGACGGGGAAAACCCTCTTACATTGTACGTGACAGAACACAAAAGTAGGTTATGTAGGAAATCAAAACATGTGGGTTACACATAAAAACACCCACCGAGCTCAACTACTCCAAGTCTATTGCCCGAAAACATCAAGTCAACTCCTCTGAGTCTATTCCTGAAAGTTCCAAAACAGGGGACCTTATGCACAAGGGAATTACACCTTACTGCCCATGAGACGCTGCCCGACCGTATAGGTCCACACCTTACTTATCATGGTGACCCGATGCCTATTCCATGCCAAGTGGTGTACCAAATGTCCAAAACAGGGACATAGGAACATCGTGCCTATGGATCCATTGCACTAACTAAACCATTACATGACTCAAAACGAATGAACTAATGCCTTCAAACATGTAATTCTCAACTAAAATGCAATAAATGCAAATCATAACCAAACGCTCAACATTGAGCTATTAAAAGCGAACAAGTGTCCTCAAAACCCAACAAAATCAAAACCGAGCCATAAGCTCAATAAATTCAAGACCCAACGTTGAAATTCATAAAATGAAATCAAACATACTCAACCCGTACTAATGTAAACCCATGCTCCAAAACATATAATTAATTCCAACGTAGTTTAGATTGGGACCAATCGTTTTCCAAGTGAGTTTATAACATTTATCATTTCAAAACGTCCCATAACACAAAACCATGCATTTCTCCAAAACACAAAATGAAATACATCTATGCTCAAAATCTACTTCCATAAAATAAAAGTACCAAAATATATGATTTATTTATCATAATGCCCAAAATCCCAGATGTGGGTATTTTACAAGTTTATAAAGTTAGACACTTCAAATAATCAAAATTCATCAAATAACTCAACAGTTAATAATTTCATGTGAAACATATAAACACTTTAAAATAAGCTTTTTAGCATGTACACCGTTTTCACAAATCAACTTGAACTCACCTTGCTAGATTTAGGCTAAATCTAGGTTTTACCCCAACTTGAGCTCCTTTGAAGAACACTTGCATCCACAAGAAAAACCTTCCAAAACCTATATTCACAAGTTTCCAACCATGAATATACTCATTCAACCATTAAGAATCGATCCCCAAACATTTTACATCAAAATCCCCAACTTGACCAAAACCCTAATTTTTGACCTAATTTCTCCAAAACCATCAAATCTGAAATTTGAGAAACCGAACACTAGGAAATCATCAAGAGGGCATTTATATCTTATATTAAGGTTTAGAAACGGAAGGGATACACTTACCACTTAGGTTTTGATGAAAACCTAGAAACCCCTACGTTAGATCTTGAGGTTGAAGATGAAGATGAAGGTCCTTGATAGCTAGCTTCCATCATTGCACTTGGTAGAGTATTGATACTTCATAACTTGGAGATTCAAGGATTTAGAACCCCAAAACACCAAATGCAACACAGTCTAACTTTACATGACTACACATGAATGACCAACGCACTCGAGCATGTAAATATCATTAATATGCAATAAGATGCATTAAGATGTAAATCGTAGATGGGACTCCACATTGAGCCATTAAAATTGGACAAGTGTCATCGGGACTCTTTTAAATCAAAACCGATCTAAAATGCTCTAAATTCCATTTGGCCAACAAATAACGGTTCCCAGATAATAAAACGCATTTACATGACATTTATACAGACATATACCTCTAAGATGTGATTAACCCAAAACTCGACTCGGATTGGGACTTATCATTTTCCAAATGAGTTTATGAAATCAAATACACCAAAAATGCTTATACCATGAATTAAACTTTACTTGTGCAAAATCACCAAGAATGCGTAAATCATGCTATTTACTTACTGAAATATTCAAAACCCCAAATATGAGCATTTTATGAGATTAAAACAACCCAAGTTTATCAAATATGAAGACTTATCAAAATACTCACACTTTGACAATTACCAAGTAAAACCCATTTTTACTTCAAAATACATATTTTGGCATGTACATAGTTTTCACAAAACAACTTGAACTCACCTTGCTAGATTTAGGCTAAATCAAGATTTTACCCCACTTTGAGCTTCCTTGAAGAATCTTGAATCCATAAGTCACATCTTCCAAAACCTAGATCCACAAGTTCCAACCATAAATATCCATATGCAACCATTTAGAATCGTTCCCCAAACATTTTACATAAAGATCTCAACTTATGTCAAAACCCTAATTTCCACAAATGAAGAAAATATAATGTTACCTTAACCATGACTCCAATCCACCAACCAAAATGCTTCTAGATCGCCAAAATGAGCTATACACTCCCAATCTTCAAAATGATAAAAAGGTTGGGTGAAAACCCCAGAACTTGATGAAGATGACAAAGAAGGTGAGAGTAAGAGGATTCTAGCTCTAGATCCCAAAACTTTACTAGAGGGTGAAGAATCACTTGAAATCCCAAGCTATGGTGCCTCAAATACTCAAAATCAACAATGGGGGTGAGAGGATTCGGCTAAAGAGAAGAGGAGAAAATATGGGTGAGATGGTAAATGAGAAATGGGGAAGACAAAGGGTTTAAAAGGCACACTGGTCCGTCGGCGACATTGCCATGGAGACTATGCCCTTGGCATAGTCGCCCGCTCCCACAAGCCCGCGGTACCCTTTCCGCGATTGTGACACGGCGACAGTGACACTTGTCACTGTCGCGGGCACCGTCGCCCAAACTCCCTCGAGCCTCGAAATTCGACCTCTTTCAATCGCAAAACTCTCGACACTGATAGGGATCAAAGGCGATATGTTCCAAAGCACAATTTCATAAGTGGGAAACCTCCAAAGACCACAGAGTGACTTCTGCTTACCAAGAATTACGGGTGTTACAATCCTCCCAACCTTGAAACGATTTCGTCCTCGAAATCTAGATTCCCATGAAACGTTGACCGCATGAAAGATCGACCCTACACCGCTTGCCAGAAGTACCACCATATCCTTATGCTGGTCCTCACGATAAATGTCCCATTGGGCACATCACACTTATATCCGAATGAATAATTATCTTACTACTGTGGCCTTTAACCATGAGGTTGCGGTTGTCTCTCAACCTTGAGTGACACGTACTACCTCAAGGGTAGTTTGTGATCTCAACTCCTCACCGACCAATTCGCCTCAGCTTCACCTGTTTCTGAACCCAACACCAATGATCGACATCAAATCTCAAAGAATTCTCGATATTCTTAATGATCTATTCTTGATTTTGGTAAGGTCGTCCTTCCAGGGGCGTACCAATGCGCTCTCCGGTAGTTGGTTAATGCAGACCCGACTAACACCCAACACCAATCTACTCTCAACCTCCTAAACATTTCCTTCAAAAGATCTTTACCACATCAGGAAAACCTATTCACGTCAATACTTAATTACTAATCTCAATTTTCCTTTAAATTCCAACACCGAGAGGTCAACATTTCTCACGATCTAACGGGAATACTTCCAACATTCCAAGATTCAATGACTTCAGGGAAACAAGTCGACGCCTAAAGCCGAAATGGCGATATCGAAAACATGGACATTCAGTCCAAAATTTTATTCCAGCCGTATTGTCATGGTCGAATTAACACTTGACGTGGTACTAAAATTACCAATCTCTCATCTCTAACAAACGGGCCACCCATCCAAAGAATCAAACTCCACCAGGCGTAACAATCACACAAGATCTTACCCGCAGGTTTACCGAAGCACATAGATCATCTCTTAATTAACTGGATGACAGAGTCTAATGCCTCCACTATGCATGACCCGATTTCAAAAAGACTGAAACCCAAATTCAAGGTTGACCACAAGTCGGGTCATCTGACGCTTCAATCCCAAGGGCTCCTCTAGTCCCTTAATTACAACTCCTTTCCCGATAGGGGTTTAAATCTATAGGCCTAATGAGTTCAAGGTTTTCAGCTGAAGTGCCTATTTAAACTTTTATAAAACTTTCAAATGCTTAAGTTCCATAATAATTAATAATACATGTAAAAATCCCACTACCGCTTACTCGGTAGGTGTGTACGTCACGTATATAAAACTCATTACAAAATTTCATTTGATCAATATTTACGTTAATAAAACGGTAATAAAAGATGCGCAATAAAATTTTCAAACGGACTGCCATGGTCCTAACATGCATCGATTTATATTATGCATATGAAAATAATTTTCTGCACTACGACATGTGCAATAAAAGTTTGTATGACTCCCAAAGGAAAATTTCACAACTTCAACTTTAAAATATTTTTCCTTTAAAAAAAACGCAAAACGTCGGAGGATAAAATCTCCAACAAGGCCCATATATGTCTGTCTATTTTCCCCGAATTTAACAACACGATAGAAACGCAAATAAAAATTTAAATCGAGTTCAGATGTTGGGCCGCACTATTTAAGACGCACATGCCCAAAGCGGTAACTACGACATCATGCAAACCGATAATTCATTTTATGCATTGCAAAAAATTTCTAACAGTAAAATCGATAACTGAAATAACATAAATCCTTTATATGCTTACTCACACCAACAACACTACTTAATCCAAATGCAAATAGTGTATAACGAGTAACAATTGTGTAAAATCTGAAAGAGAAAAACACAAGATTTCGAAACCTCCCAAAATAGCACATGGGATGACATTTATTAGCAAAATCTATAATTTAACGCACGCAATAATGCATGTACACACGTTCCAAAATTTATCCACGCGACGCAAAATTCGTACGATAAGACACCATAAAACCCAACTGAATTTTCATAAAAATCATTAACGCTAAAATCAAGCGGTGTCAAAATTAGGAATGGCAACGGGGCGGGTTCGGGGCGGGTTTTCCGTCCCCCGTCCCCGAAAGTGAAATGCATCCCCGTCCCCGCCCCGTTCCCCGTCGGGGATTTTTTATGCCCCGTCCCCGACCCGATGGGGAATCCCCGATCCCCGGACCCGACCCGAACATTGGAAAAAAAATCAAAGAATAAAAATGGCTGGAAAATCATGTCGAAATGCGATGTAAATTAAAATTGTTGCTCCAAACACAATCCAAAAATCTAAATTAAAATTGTTGCTCCAAACACAATCCAAAAATCTAAAAGAGCAATTATAAATGTTGAGTCATATTTTGTAGTGATCATTATATTTATCTGTCTTGGCTAATACAGTGTTTAGTTAGCTTTATCTGTTATATTGGCCAAGGGTATTTAAGTCCCTTGTGGCCTTTGTGTTTTGTAAGAAACTTTGACACTCACATTTTGAATAGATCTGTTTTTACTGTTGGCGCTCCTTCTTTCTCTCTCTACTTTCTCTCTCTAAAGATTTAGAGATCTTGGACTTTTAATTGGTATTAGAGCATACTAGATCTTGAGAGGATTGAGAGAATTTGTTTTTAGATACTGAATTTGTAGATTAAGCAGAGAATTTGATTGATTTTCTTGATTTTTCAAGAAAATCTCGTTTTTTGCTTGATTAATCAAATTTGGTTAGGTTTTTGGTTGAATTTGTGCGAATTTGTGTTCATTAGCTTCGTCTTGTGTAATCGATCATAATTGTTTCATATATTTGTGTATAAAAACCATGATTTGATTCTCGATTTTGTGATTTTGTGTTTTTTCAGAAAAAACTCGTCAATCGTACTGTTACATTCAAGAATTTTAGATTTAGTGTTTTTTAATCGAGTTTGATAATAAAAAGTTGTTAGAATGTTGTTTTCGAGCATTTGTGTGTGATTTTCGTGGTTTTTTTTTCTAAGTTTCATTCAATCTTGCGAAAAATTTTGATGTTCTGTGGTTTGCGCAAGTTCATGCAGATTTGCGCAAGATTCATATTACTTTGCGCAAGTTCTTTGTGTTCTAATCAGTGTGTTAGTGGTTTTCAGGTTCTCGGATCATCAAGGATCCGCAAAGTCAGTTTCTCGGATCACTCTACATACGCAAAGTCAGGTTCTCGGATCATCAAGGATCCGCAAAGTCAGTTTCTCGGATCACTCTACATACGCAAAGTCAGGTTCTCGGATCATCAAGGACCCGCAAAGTCAGTTTCACGGATCACTCTACTTACGCAAATTCCAGTTTGCGTACCTTACTGCATACGCAAAACCTACTTTGCGCATCCCACTGCATACGCAAACTTCCAGTTTGCGCAAGCTCAAGACTTAGAATTTTTTCTCTGAAATTTTCTGATTTTCTCAAAAGATGTCTTTACAAGCACAAATCTACAAGAATGACCTCATGATGTCATTGGGGTCTGATACACGTCCACCAGTATTGATCAATGAGAATGAATTCGAACAGTGGCAGGATCGGTTTATCAACTTCATTGAAAGACAACCGAATGGGGACAATATGATGAAGTCTTTGACTCAGGGTCCAATGGAAAGGCCAATGAAGGTTATACCTGCTACTGCAAACACTGATGCTACAACAGTTGAAAAGGCTTTGAGGGAATATGATGCTGATGAGCTCCTTCGTTATCAAGCAGACAGTCAGGCCAAATCAAATCTGATCCTTGCTCTTCCCAACTCCATTTATAACAGAATCGATTGCTTCAAACATAATCCAATGCTGATGTGGACTCAACTTGAAAAGATTATGCTTGGTACTGCAATGTCAACTCAGTTGCGTCAGACTAGATATATGAACAATTTTGAAAAGTTCAAGGCTAAGGATGGAGAAAGCTTGAAGAGTGTATTTGACCGATTTTGGGCTGTCATCAACGATTTATACAAGATAAAAGTTACGAAGACTGAATTGGAGGCTAACTTGAAATTTCTGAATGCTTTACAACCAGAATGGAACAAGTCATGCCACAGAATGAGAAACGATGTCAGAATCTCTACCATGCCAATTCAGGAGTTGTACGAAATTTTGATGACAGATGAATCTATGGTGATGGAGAAGAAGGCAAAGATGGAAAAGAAGAATAAGCCTATGACCGTAGATCCAATTGCACTTATGGATAGCCAACTGGCTGAGCAAGCATTAACTGAATCAACTTATGATGGATCAACGGATGATGATGGCGAAGCTCTAGAAAAGGCCATGATACTTTTGACTCAGCACTATCAGAAAAGATTCAAGCACAAATCTGCTTCAAACAACCTTCGGTTTACTTCCGGTTCTAAGAAAGTAGAACCAGGTGCTCCGTCAAAGACATACACTCCTAAGTATGAACCAGCTAAGGTGGCTGAACAGAAGAAGGATGAGAAAAAGGTGATGAATTGCTTTAACTGTGGAAAGCCTGGACATATTGCTAAGGAATGCAGAGTCAAAGTGGTAAAAGATGCTGCTTTCTATAGAAAGAAGTTAGCTCTAGCTGAGAAGAAGGAAAGTGGAACCATTCTGTTGGCTGAAGAAGAGTACTGGCTGGATCATTCGGACAACGAAGCTCAGAATGAGGAGACCGCAGCCATGTGCTTTATTGGTGACGATAAAAGTGATGATGAGGAAGATGATACCTCATCTGATGGTTCTGAGGTAATTTCTGAGGTTAACTATGATTTCTTTTTATCTCAAATGAATGTTTTTATCACTGCTTTGCATGATTTGCGTTCAAAGTTCACTTCTGAAAAGTTAGAAAATCAAGAAAAGTTTGTTTTAATTGACAAACTGCAAATTTCTCTAAAAGATGAAAAGTCAATTTTAATTGACACAAAAGAGAAATTTCAAAAGCAGCTGGATGAATTGGAAAATTCAAAACAGACTTATCATGATTCTTTGACTAAAATGACTTCTTCAAATCAAAATCTTTCTAATAAGATAATTGTTCTAGAAAAGAAATTATATAAAAGAGAACAATCTGAGCAAACCATTTACATGAACAAACCGAGAAGTGAAGAAGCTATAAAGGAAAACTGGGGAATTGGTTTTGAAAACCCGCAATTTTTAAATCATGCTAAAATCGAAGTTCCTACTTTATATGAATATGATCATCTTAGTCTTGCAAGATATGCTCCTCAGTTTAAATTCTTTTGGACAACTGAGAAACAAATTTTGGAAGATGAAAATGTGAAAAGAATGAAAAACAAGAGGATGGAAATGCCATTGTTGGGAACTGAAGAATTCATTAAGTATGATTAATGCTGCTGGTTCAGAGTTAGTACTGCTAGAAGACTTAAGGTTAGTACTGCCGAGTGTTACTACTGCTAGTACTATTAATACTGCTAGTCAAAGTTAGTGCTGCTTGAACAAAGTTAGTACTGCTTAGCTAGTTAGTACTGCTAGTGGTTAGTACTGCTTAGTAGTTAATGCTGCTAGAAGAAAGTTAATGCTGCTGAAGATTAATACTGCTTATATGATGAAGATTCGTATGAAAGGATATACATGGAAGCTTAGAGATATACATAGAAGATATACTGAAGATATTTTATTTATTGTAATTATCTTTGTATTCAGTATATATAGTGTATTGTTAGAATAGTTAGATAACTTTCAGTTTTCATTCTTTTAGAGAAAAACAACCTCAAGGCATAGATCCTAATTCTAGAGAAGTAGAATTCGTATTGGTGAGCCTGTTCATCAATATTGAGGTTGAGTGAGTAATCTTGTAACTTCAAAGCATTCAATACAAGTTTACAATTTGTTCTTCATATTTACTGTGTTGATTTACTGTTTCATTAAATATCAAAGTGTTATTCCGCAAACTTCTTTGATATTGTTTCTGAGAATTAATTCTTGTTGAGAATTCGATCCTGACAAGTGGTATCAGAGCTAAACTCTCTCAGAAACAGTTATTCATCATGGAAAATCTTACAGAATCAAGCAGTACTTTGGTCTCAAAAGTTCCAATGCTTAGATCCAATGAATTTGACATGTGGAAGATCAGAATCAAGCAATATATTCTCCTCACAGATTACTCTATGTGGGATATCATTGAGAATGGCCCATCTGATGAAGGAAAGATTGGTGAAGATGGCAAAAGAACCCCTCCAAAGACAGATGGAGACAGGAAGACAAGGCAGACAGAGATGAAAGCCTTGAGCACACTGCTCTTGGCCATTCCAAATGAGTATCAACACCAATTCTGCAATTGCACTGATGCACAGATGCTCTGGAATGCTCTAGAGAAGAGATTCTCAGGTACCAAAAGTACCAAGAGAAATCAAAAGGCAATCTTAAAGCAACAGTATGAAAACTTCATCTCAACTAAGAATGAGTCCATGACTCAAACTTTTGACAGGTTTAATAAACTAATTGGTGAACTAGCTACTATGGGAGTACAGATTGATCAAGATGATGTGAACAGAAAGTTCTTAAGGTCCCTTGGAGATGAATGGACCATGTACACTGTGTCATTCAGACAGAATGATCAGTTGGAAGAAAAAGAACTTGATGATCTGTACAATGATCTTAGAGTATTTGAAGCTGAGGTGGAGGCAAAGAAGAAGCCTTCTGGATATGTTCATAATGCTGCACTCCTATCAGCATCAATTGATTCTACTGCTAACCCTGAATCAGTTAATGCTGCTAATGGATCAAATCAAGATAAAGGCACTGATTCTGTGTTTGAAGCTTTTCTTTCTAATCATGGAAATTCCTCTTTGATCAATGATGACTTAGAACAACTCCATCCTGATGATCTGGAAGAGATGGATATTAAATGGCAGATGGCCATGCTCTCCATGAGGGTTAAGAAGTTTATAAAGAGGACTGGAAGAAACAACTTCTCCCAAAGAAGAGAAGATGGAGCAGGGTTTGATAAATCAAAGGTAGAATGCTACAAATGGCATCTGAAGGGACATTTTGCTAGAGAATGCAGAAGTGGAATGTCTCACAACAACAACCATCAACAAGCTCAATCTGGAAGCTTCAATAACAACAGAAACTCTGCTCAAGCCCTTGTTTCTCAACAAGGAATGGGGTTTGATTGGAGTGATCAAGCAGAAGAAACTATTCAGAATCAAGCTCTTATGGCTAAAGTATCTGATCTCCCATCTGAGGTAAGTTCTAATCTCTGTTCTAAAACTTGCATAGACACTGTTAAAAGGTACAGGGATCACAATCAGAAGATGAGTGATGACCTTAAGAGATTAGAAAAAGATATAAAAGACTATGTAAGGATTGTAGAGAGATTTGAAGATCAGATCAAAGGTTTTCAAGCCAATGAACTACAACACTCATATGACACAAATTACTGGCAGTGGGAGAAAAAGGATTTAGAACTTAAACTGACCAAATCTAAAGAGGAGAGTGAAAAACTGAAAGAGGAGCTAACCAAGGTTAAGCTTGATGTAGAAAAGTTTTCCAATGCTTCTAAAGCAATGGACTCTTTACTACAAAATCAGATTCATGATAAGCTGAGAAGAGGAATTGGGTACAATGCAACACCTCCACCATATAACAACAATTACATTCCTCCTACTTCAGACCTGTTAGACACCAAAGATAGGAAGGACTTGCCTGAGGGAGCCACTGAAATAGATCCCTTAGATAAGGTAGTTGTTGAGGATAAGACTGAGAAAGAGGTTGGCAAGAGTAAGGAGAACAAGGTGAGTGGTGAAATTCCTCTAGAAAATAACATTATCACCAATGATGATTGTGGAAGGGCTTGGATCAAATCCAAGGACATAGAGAAGACAGAGGGAAAGTCTGGTAAGGTCCATTACAAACAGACCACAGTTGTGAATCCAGGTCCTTGCAAACAGTGTGATTGCAATAAAGCCAAGAGCCTAAATTCTGGTTTAAAAAGAGGAAATCAAAGAAACTGGAATAATCAATGGGCTCAGAAACAAGGGGTTGATCTGAGTAAAATCAATAGACCAAAACCTTGTTTTATCTGTGGCAAATTGAATCATCTTGCAAAATTCTGTTATTTCAATCCTATGAAACAAAGGATGAATTTCCAAAGATCCATGCAAAAACCCTTTGGTTATAAGAAAATTGAAAAGAACCATGTGGCTAAGAAAACTGTTAAAACTAAAAGCCACATGAAGAAAAAGTCTGATAAAGAAAGTGTCAATATGTGGATTCCTAAAAGCACTAAAACTGTTAGTACTGCTACCACAAATAGTGTTGCTGACAATGATAGTGCTGCTAGAAGTAATACTACTGCTAACAATGTTAATGTTGCTAACAAGGTTAGTACTGCTAAACCTGTTAGTACTGCTACACCTGTTAGTACTGCTAACTCTGTTAGTACTTCTAAGGTTAGTACTGCTTCTAGTGTTGATTCTGCTAAGCCAATCATATTAACAAAGTACTCTAATAAAGAGTGCTCTGAGTTTAAAAACCTCATTAAAAAGGAATGTAAATACTTTGATGAGAAAGGGAGACCCAAGACAACTTTTG
Organism: Arctium minus; assembly: GCA_954870635.1. Taxonomy (NCBI): domain Eukaryota; kingdom Viridiplantae; phylum Streptophyta; class Magnoliopsida; order Asterales; family Asteraceae; genus Arctium; species Arctium minus. The sequence continues at coordinate 162,033,320 of OX941080.1, forward strand.
CTTGGGTCCCCAATCATACTAATTGATTTATCTAATGTGCAGGGCAACCAACAGATCAAGGGAAAGAGCATTTGGCATGTTGATAGTGGTTGCTCTAGGCACATGACAGGCAACATGTCATGCCTTCAGGATTTCAAACATATCAATGGAGGACATGTTGCATTTGGAGACAATCTTACTGGTGGTAAGATAAGTGGAAAAGGTAATGTCACCAAAGGTAAGATGACATTTGAGGATGTCTACTATGTTGATCAATTAAAGTACAACCTGTTAAGTGTATCACAGGTTTGTGACAAACAACATAGTATATTATTTACTAATACTGAGTGTATGATCCTTGCTCCAGGGTTCAAGGTAGTTGATGAAAGCATGATACTACTTAGAACTCCAAGGAAGGACAATGTTTACTGTCTTGATTTGGACAATGTTGATAGTGATTCATCTTTAAATTGTCTTTTTTCAAAAGCTTCTATAGATGAATCCTCCCTTTGGCACAGAAGGATGTGTCACATGAATTTCAAGACTATGAACAATCTTGTTAAAAATAACCTTGTAAGAGGTTTACCCTCAAAAGTCTTTTCATGTGATGATCATTGTGTTGCTTGTCTTAAAGGCAAACAACACAAAACTTCTCATAAGACCAAAGAGTTAAATTCTGTTTCTACTTGTCTCCAGTTATTGCATATGGATCTGTTTGGTCCTACAAATGTTATGAGTATAGGCAAGAAATCTTACTGCTTAGTTATTGTTGATGATTACTCCAGATTTACTTGGGTATATTTTCTAAGGACTAAGGATGAAACAAGTGATCTTATCAAATCCTTTATTCTAAGAATTGAAAACCAAACTAATCAAAGAGTAAAAGTCATTAGATCAGATAATGGAACTGAGTTTAAAAATCATGATCTAAACACCTTTTGTGAAGAAAAAGGCATTGAGAGACAATATAGTGCTCCTAGGACTCCTCAACAGAATGGTGTTGCTGAAAGGAGAAATAGGACACTAATAGGGGCTGCTAGATCTCTGTTGGCTGATTCAAAATTGCCAATTACCTTCTGGGCTGAAGCAGTTAATACTGCTTGTTATGTCCAAAACAGAGTTCTAGTGGTCAAGCAAAAGAACAAGACCCCTTATGAGCTTTTAAATAAAAGAAAACCTTTTATTGGTTTCTTCAAACCTTTTGGGTGTCCTTGTACAATTCTAAATACCAAATCTCACTTAGGTAAGTTTGATAGCAAAGCAGATGATGGATTTCTTGTTGGATATTCATCTCAGAGTAAGGCCTACAGAGTATTTAACTCTTCTTCTAGAATAATTGAAGAAAGTGACAATGTCAAATGCAATGAGAACACACCAAATCCTGTTGGGTTTGGACCTCAGTGGCTATTTGACATTGACTCACTAACTAACTCTTTTGGTTTCAGTAATGAGTATACAGGAACAGGTAGTGGAGAATCAGAGATCACACAAGTTCAAGAAAGTATATCTAAATCTGTGATTTTTCCCATACCCACAGTAACTGAAGACTGTGAAAAGGAATCATTTACTGAACCAAGTCAGAGTGAAGAAGACACTAGAGATGAGGAGACTCAAGAATCAGAAGTGGCATCTGAAAACACTTCAGTTGAATTGCATGACTCTAATCTAGAGGCTGGACTGAATGAAGAACCTAGTCATATCACAAGAGTTCAAAAGAATCATCCTCCACAGCTGGTAATAGGAGATATCTCTTCTCCTATGATGACTAGACATCAAAGCAGGCTTCAAGAAATGCAAGATCAACAACATACAGTCCTTTCTTGCTTTTTATCCCAGCTTGAGCCTAAAAAGGCACATGATGCTATGAAAGAATCTAGCTGGATAGAAGCAATGCAAGAAGAACTGTTACAGTTCAAGCTACAAGATGTATGGGATCTAGTAGACCTTCCTAAAGGTCACAGAGCAATTGGCACAAAGTGGATTTTCAGAAACAAGAGAGACGAAAGAGGTATTGTCATAAGGAACAAAGCAAGGCTGGTGGCTCAAGGCTATACTCAAGAAGAGGGTATAGATTATGAAGAAGTTTTTGCACCTGTGGCTAGGATAGAAGCAATCAGACTATTCCTAGCCTATGCTTCTTACATGAACTTCAAAGTCTATCAAATGGATGTAAAAAGTGCTTTTCTCTATGGATCAATTGACGAAGAAGTATATGTCTGTCAACCACCAGGGTTTGAAAACCCAAGCTATCCAGACAGAGTATACAAATTAAAGAAAGCACTTTATGGACTACATCAAGCCCCAAGAGCATGGTATGACACTCTGTCATCCTATCTCTTGGAAAATGACTTTGAAAGAGGAGTCATTGATAAGACTCTATTTATCAAAAGAAAGAAGAAGGATATCTTGCTGGTCCAAATATATGTTGATGACATTATTTTTGGTTCTACAAGAAACAACATGTGCAAGGAGTTTGAGGATTTAATGCATCAAAGGTTCAAAATGAGTTCCATGGGGGAACTTACTTTCTTCCTTGGACTCCAAGTTCAACAGAAGTCAGATGGCATTTTCATATGTCAATCCAAGTATGTGCAGGATATTCTAACCAAGTTTGGTTTCTCAGAATCAAAACCTGCCAGCACACCTATGGAAACACACAAGCAGATCACAGCAGATCTTGAGGGGGAGGACATGGATGTGCATTATTATAGATCCATGATTGGCTCTCTCATGTATCTCACAGCATCAAGGCCAGATATAATGTTTCCAGTCTGTGTATGTGCAAGATTTCAAGTTAGGCCAAAGCAATCTCACTTTCAAGCTGTTAAGAGGATATTCAGATATCTCAAAGGGCAACCCAGATTGGGACTTTGGTATCCTCATAACTCATCTTTTGACCTAATAGCATACTCAGACAGTGATCTAGGTGGGGCAAACTTGGACAGAAAATCTACTTCTGGAGGATGTCAGTTTTTGGGTGCTAGACTAGTCTCATGGCAGTGCAAGAAACAAACCACAGTATCCACATCTACAACAGAGGCAGAGTACATAGCAGCTGCAAGTTGCTGTTCTCAAGTCTTATGGATTCAGAATCAAATGTTGGATTATGGGGTAACCTTTCTACACACTCCAATCTTTATTGACAACAACAGTGCTATTAGCATTGTAAATAATCCTGTCAAGCACTCAAAGACAAAGCACATTGAAATCAGGTATCACTTTATAAGAGATTGTAATGAAAAGAAACTTATTCAAGTTGTCAAAGTTCACACTGATAATCAGTTTGCTGATCTATTCACTAAAGCTTTTGATGTGGGTAGATTCACTTTCTTGGTAACAAGTGTGGGAATGATAAACTCTGAATAATCTTCTTCTCAAAAAGTGGTTTTATACCTGTATATTTTTATTCTTGGTGTTACTAATCTTCTTTTTCAGGATATGCATAGCAGTACTCAGTGTTTAACAAGTTCAAAAGGAGTAAGTATAGTTAATACTGCTAGTGGTTAATACTGCTTTCAGTTAATACTGCTAGTGGTTAATACTGCTTTCAGTTAATACTGCTAGTGGTTAATACTGCTTTCAGTTAATACTGCTAGTGGTTAATACTGCTTTCAGTTAATACTGCTAGTGGTTAATACTGCTTTCAGTTAATACTGCTAGTTAGTTAATACTGCTAGCCGTTACTACTGCTAGTAGTTACTACTGCTCTAGGTTAATACTGCTTATATTCCGAATACTATAAATACTCTTTGCCCGCCTAAAAGTTCATAACGACTCTTTGCATACTGTTCTCTTGCGCTCAAAACCTTTTCTCTCTCAAGTTCGAAGTTTTCAGGCAAGTTTTCACTAAGATCAATGGCATCCATGACGTTCATCGACGAGCACAACGAGATTGCGATGCTACAAAAGCCAAAGCAAGCTTCAGGATTTCATCAGATTGTGGATTTCCTCAAGTCAAGCCACATTGCTCATGCTCTTACTGTATCCCCTACAATCTACATTGAGCATCAAAGGCAGTTCTGGGCTAATGCAACCATTGTTGTGGAAAATGGTGTGCAAATGATCAAGACAAGAATCTGTGATCAATCACTTACAGTTACTGAAGAAGTTATTCGCATCAGTCTACGTCTAGACGATGCATCTGGTATAACTTCTATCCCAAATGATGAACTGTTTTCAAATCTTACAAGAATGGGGTATGGAGGCCCATTGGGTGTTTTCAAATTTTCTAAAGCAAAATTCTCACCCCAATGGCGTTTCTTTGTCCATACTCTTATGCATTGCATATCCAAAAAGACTACTGGATGGAGTGAGTTCAGCAGCACTATTGCTTATGCTTTGGTCTGTTTGGCCACTGCCAGAAGGTACAATTTTTCACAAATGATTTTCAATGATCTTGTCTCAAACATGGGAAACAAAAAGAGCTTTTATATGTATCCCAGGTTTGTTCAAGCAGTTATCAACCATGAATTGACGGATATACCTCAACCTGTTGGGGTATATGTACCTAAACCCCCCAAAGGCAAGGTTTTCTCAAATATGAGAAGATCTGCTGGGGACTCTGAAGGAGTTGACACCCCATTGTTCTCTACAATGATGGTGGTGTCCCAAACCAATGAAGGTATGGCAGCAGGGTCAAGGCCCCCATTAGACCAACCCACTGCTAGCCAAGCCCAACCTTCCCTCTCAAAATCAATTCCCCAGTCCCTTCTTGACAAACCAACCTCTCCCATCACCCAAACCTACAAGAGAAAACAGGTAAATAAGGCTCCTTCCCTTCTTGTACCATTACCCACTATGCCTATAAGCCCTCTAAGGGAGAATTCTCCCCTAGAGAATATCCAAAGGGAAACCACAAGGGTGTCTCCCAACCCAAAGGAGGTGCTCTCTGAGGAGGAGGTAGAGCATATGGGTGATGAGGCTGCCACTACTCCTGCTAGCACAGAGGAGGAAAGTGGTAACATCAATAAGACCTCCCCCATGGCAACTTTGAATGAGCAATCATTTGAAGGACCCTGGTGCCAAGAAACCACAGGGGTGGATAGTGCTTCTGCTAGGCAGAAGACTTCCACTACTAAAAGATCCAATGATCCTTCAATAGGGGGTAACACTCCTGGAGAAGGTGAGGACAGATATAACTATGATGAATTGATGGAGGCAATGGGTAACATCAATCTAGATGTTTTGAAACAAGGAAAAGAAATAGAGGAGATGAAGCTGGTGATCCTGTCACAACAAGTCCAGATTGAAAAACTGAAGAAGATGGTGACCAGGCTGGTTCAAAAGAAAAGAAGGAAACAGTTTGTACTCAAAAAGAGGGACAAAGTTCAAGATTCTTTCAACAAGGGGGAGAAGAATGAAGGGGAAACTGTTGAAAAGAAAGCTGAAGTTGAGGGGGAGACAGAGGAAGAGATGGAAACAGAAACAGTTACTGCTGCTGAAGTAAAAGAAGCAGCAGAAACTGAAGCAGCAGAAATAGGTCTCTCTGTGGAAGAAATGGAGATAGCAGAGACTTTAGTAAAAGCAAAGAATGACACTCCTAAGGCTACTCAAAAGGCCAAAGGAGTGGTCATCAATGAAGGAGAACCTCAAAAGAAGAAAATGAAGGAGGATATAAAAGGAAAAGGAAAGATGATTGAACCTGAACAACCTTCAAAGAAGAGGAGTCAGGTTGAAATGGATGAGGAGATAGCAAAGCAGCTTCAAGAGCAAATGGAAAAAGAGGAGCAATTTCAAACAGAAACTGATAGAGAGCTTGCAAGGATAATGGCCAAGAGGTTAAATGCAGAATACCAAAAGAGTTTGAAAGAAGCAGCTCAGACAGCAACTCAGGTCAAGAAACTCCAAGTTAAGAAGATGCCAATTCAGAAACAAAAGCAGAAAAGACAACCCTCCAAGACATTTTTGGCCAATCAGGAAAGAAGAAAAATGATAAACTTCCTGAAAGGTGCAATTGGTGTTAAGGGGGAGATGTTTACCCACATGGCATTTTCTCAGATTGAAGAGTTGTATAACAAGGAAATGGCCAAGCTTCAAGGGGATTCAGCACAAAGGGAGGAGGCTGAGAGAAGGATGAAAGAGAGACATGATCTCAACATCCAACAACCATTCCCTGAGGAAACCACACCTTCCAAAGAAGAAGCAGAAGAGAAGAAGGAATAACCTGGAAATGTTGGTAGAGAAGCCAAGTCTGGAAAAAGAGTGAAATCAATTGCTCCAAAAAGGCAGTTGAAAAGGCCTAGGGTGGAAGAAACTGAAAAGGAAGCAGAACCTTCAGTCACATCCCCAACAGAGCCAGTACAGAGTCCAGAGCAGGTCACTAAGCAAACTGATGAAAGTATGGATCCGTACATGACAATAGTGGAACCTTTGAAAGCTGTTCCAATCTCTATGCAAGCTCCAGAGATCATCTTCTGGGATATTCTGAGAGACAATGGAAAGAATTTCTTCAGAATCAAGAGAGCTGATGGTTCATTTGAAGCTTATTCAACATGGGGGAAAGTCATCAGAAGTTGTTCAAGAGCTGATATGGAAGAACTATATAAAGTTGGGATGAAACTTTATGAACCTGTGTTGAAAGGTACTGAAGAGAATCTTCTCAAAGTGACATTGGAATACTTGTGCATGATGTTTGAGCCTGCAAGAGTGCACCATAGGATTAAAGATCATATGCATGAGTTCATATTCAAGAAGATTAACAAATGGATACTGTTTGAAAACTGTGGAGTATACATGATTACTATTGACAATTGTTATCATGAATACTACCTGGTGGACAAAATATATGAGCATAGCAAGGAGAAGTTAGAAGGGATGCTTAAAGCTACACTGGTTTGTACAAAGGATTCAGAAATGGCCAAGATTGTGGTGAGAAGAACTGTAAATCAAAGCTTGGGCCTAGATCCAAATTTGGGAAATTGAATCAGAGGTGTTGAAAGCATCTTGAAGAAGATCTGAAGAACTTGACTTCTCTTTCTAAAAGTCAAGTTAGGGGGAGATTGTTGGGAACTGAAGAATTCATTAAGTATGATTAATGCTGCTGGTTCAGAGTTAGTACTGCTAGAAGACTTAAGGTTAGTACTGCTGAGTGTTACTACTGCTAGTACTATTAATACTGCTAGTCAAAGTTAGTGCTGCTTGAACAAAGTTAGTACTGCTTAGCTAGTTAGTACTGCTAGTGGTTAGTACTGCTTAGTAGTTAATGCTGCTAGAAGAAAGTTAATGCTGCTGAAGATTAATACTGCTTATATGATGAAGATTCGTATGAAAGGATATACATGGAAGCTTAGAGATATACATAGAAGATATACTGAAGATATTTTATTTATTGTAATTATCTTTGTATTCAGTATATATAGTGTATTGTTAGAATAGTTAGATAACTTTCAGTTTTCATTCTTTTAGAGAAAAACAACCTCAAGGCATAGATCCTAATTCTAGAGAAGTAGAATTCGTATTGGTGAGCCTGTTCATCAATATTGAGGTTGAGTGAGTAATCTTGTAACTTCAAAGCATTCAATACAAGTTTACAATTTGTTCTTCATATTTACTGTGTTGATTTACTGTTTCATTAAATATCAAAGTGTTATTCCGCAAACTTCTTTGATATTGTTTCTGAGAATTAATTCTTGTTGAGAATTCGATCCTGACAGCCATTCGTTTACACCTCTGAAAATGCAAAGTATTTTCCTGATCAATCTAAGAAATTCAGAAAATCTCAAAATATTCTAAATATCAATTCTTCCAATAAATCTTCATTACCAACTGATTTTGTTGATATATATACTAATGCTAATAGAGAAAATGTATCTCTGGTTTCTTATGATTCAAGGAAATATATTCCTCCGTTAGTGTTAGAAGGTAAGATAGTTGATCTTGAAGATAGATTGGAAGAACAAAATCTTCAAACTTGTTTAGAAACGATTTATTTCTGTTTATAATGAAAACAAGTATTGAAGATAAAATTTCTTCTGGATTTTCAAAAGATTCTAAGGAAAATACTAAAGTTTTGAAAAACAGTGTGCATTTGCGCACCATGATGGATACACAAACTGACAGTTTGCGCACGCAATTGGATGCGCAAAGCTCAGTTTGCGTATCCATCATGGTGCGCAAATGCACACTGTTTTTCAAAACTTTAGTATTTTCCTTAGAATCTAATTGGATGCGCAAAGCTCAGTTTGCGCCTCCAATGGGATGCGCAAACCTCATCCAGACTTGTGTATTTTTAAGAATTCTCATTCTGAGGCTAGTTCATCAATGTCTAATGCTCAGGCTGATTTCTTCGATAAAGTTTCCTTTTCTGATTCAATTATTGATTATTCTTTACTGCTAAATGGTCAATTTTATAAAAAGAAGCGTAAAAGAAGAAGATCAAATAAGTCAAGGAAACATGATATTGTCTTATCTGAAAATTCTAATGTTTCTAATTTTTCTTCTTCAGATCGGACTGTGAGGAAGTCATCAAAGCAGATATGGAGGATTAAACAACAAATTTTAGAATTTGAACTGTTAGGAGTTAAATGTGTAGAAACTCTTTGTGATACTGATACATTTGCTTCCTGTAATAAAAACCCAAAATATTCATTTCAGCAAATGCTTCATATATCAAAGAATATCTCATATGCTTCTTCTAGTTCTGATTCTGATGAGTGTGTTTTATCTTCTATTGATAATTGCTTTCATGCTTGCTTGAAAAATAAATCTGTGAAAAACAAAAGACACAAATCTAACAAGGGACCCATAAGCATATGGGTACCTAAACATGTGTAGTTTCTGTGAATGCAGCTAAGTCATTTATGGTATCTGGACTCGGGGTGTTCTAAACACATGACTGACAACAAATCACTTCTGTCCAATTTTAAAGAAAAATGTTGCGGTCGTGTTAAGTTTGGAAATTGTGAGACTGCTCCAATTCTTGGTTATGGTGATTTAGTTCAAGGTAATATAACAGTCAAGAGAGTCAGCTACGTTGAAGGCCTAAGTCACAACTTATTCAGCATCGGACAATTCTGTGATAAAGATCTTGAAGTCAACTTCAAATCTAAAAGAGTTGCTATGAAGAATGAGAGTGACAGAGATTTACTGGTGGGAAAAAGAAGATCCAACTTATATACCATTGATATTTCCAAAGTCAACATCCCATCAGACATATGTCTACTGTCTAAAGCTTCAGTTCATGAAAGTTGGATTTGGCATCGTGGACTAGCTCATCTCAACTTCAAGTATATGGATCGCCTGGTCAAAAATGATTCAGTGAGAGGTCTTCCAGTTCTCCGTTTTCAGAAAGACCATCTCTGTCAGGATTGTGAGAAAGGAAAGATGAAGAAAGCATCTCATAAGCCAAAGCCTGAACACTTCACGTCGGACATTCTTGATATTTTGCATGTTGATCTATGCGGTCCAATGAAGACAAAGAGCATTGGTAAGAAAAGATATGTCTTGGTTGTTGTTGATGATTACTCTCGATATACATGGGTAAAGTTTCTCAAGTCAAAAGATAAGACTTCTAAAGTTCTCATCAATCTCATCAAGATAATACAGACAAATAAGCAAAAGCAAGTCAAAGTGGTAAGATCAGATAATGGCACTGAATTCAAGAACAACACTCTTCACGCATTCTACGAGGATCAAGGTATACAACAACAGTTTTCTGCTGCCAGAACACCGCAACAGAATGGGGTTGTTGAAAGAAGAAACAGAACGCTTGTAGAGGCTGCCAGATCAATGCTTGCTTATTCAGGTCTTCCTTTGTCTCATTGGGCTGAAGCCGTATCAACTGCCTGTCATACTCAGAACCGATCAATTCTGCATCGTCGATTCAACAAAACACCGTATGAACTTATGAACGGTATCAAACCGAACATCAAGTATTTCAAGTCATTCGGGTGTAAATGCTATGTTCTGAATGACAGAGATAATCTTAACAAGTTTAGTCCAAAGGCAGACAAAGGTGTATTTCTGGGTTATTCTTCAAACTCTGCTGCTTATAGAGTTTTTCTGATCTCTGCAAGAAAGGTGATAGAGAGTGTCAATGTAAAATTTGACGAAGCTGCTAATTTGGTTTCTAGTCACTTAGGCTTAGAACCCGCTTTTACTGGAAATTCAGTTTCTGAACAAATCAGTTCATAACCTATTCTTTCACCGATTAATCAGGATTCTTCTACTCCCTCACTTAATCTTTCTGATCTTGATTTTCTGTTTGAAAATTTTTATGATGACGTGCCTAGATCTAACTTTGAAAATGTCTCAAATTTTTTGAATCAGGAAACTGAGAGCACATCTATTCCAAATTCCGCTGCATCTATCTCTGAAAATGACGTTGCTCCAGTCCCTCCTGTTCAACAAAAACCGGCACAACAAGAACCCGTTCAATCAGAAAATGTACAATCAGAACCAGTTCAAGAAGAACAACCTGTTCAAGAGGAATCAGTTCAGGAAGAAGTACAGAATGATGTTATTCAACAAACTGTTCCTGAATCTGATACAGAAATTGTTGAGATACCTCCTCCTCAAGTTGAAACTGTTTCTATTTCTTCAACTGATGTAGAAGCTTATGAAACTCCCTCTCCACAATTAGAAGTGGTTCAAGACATCATTGATCCTCTCCCTCATACCACAAAATGGACAAGATCTCATCCAATTCATCAAATTATTGGAGATCCTCAAGCTAGTGTGTCTACACGTTCCAGGACGGTTACATCCAACGAATGTCTTTTCACTTTCTTCTTAAGCAAGATTGAACCAACAAAAGTTTCTGAAGCGTTGGAAGACCCGGACTGGATTATAGCAATGCAAGAGGAGCTCAATCAATTTGACGCACTCAAAGTTTGGAGACTTGTACTAAGGCCGAAAAGAAAAAGCGTTATTGGCACTAAGTGGATTTTCAAGAACAAAAAGGATAAAGATGGTATCGTTGTGCGGAACAAAGCAAGGTTGGTAGCCAAAGGATATCGACAAGAAGAAGGTATTGACTACGATGAAACATTTGCACCCGTTGCCAGATTGGAAGCTATCCGGATGTTTCTTGCCTTCGCTGCTTATCGCAACTTCACAGTATATCAAATGGACGTCAAGACGACATTTCTCAATGGCAAGCTGAAAGAAGAAGTATATGTATCTCAGCCAGAGGGATTTGTTGACAAAGATCGTCCAGATTACGTATATTTTCTCGATAAAGCACTATACGGCTTGAAACAAGCTCCAAAGGCGTGGTATGACGAGTTGTCAGCCTTCTTAGTCAAATTCGGCTTCACCAAAGGCTCGATCGATACTACTCTTTTTATATATCATTCGAACTTGGATATTTGCTTAGTACAAATTTATGTTGATGATATTATTTTCGGTGCTACTAACAAATCTTTGTGTACATGGTTTTCTGATCTAATGACCTCTAGATTCCAGATGAGCATGATGGGAGAAATCAATTTCTTCCTCGACTTACAAGTGAAGCAGCTTCCTGATGGTATCTTTATCAACCAGTCAAAGTATGTATTTGACATCTTGAAGAAATTCAAGATGGACAAATCTACTTCAATCGGAACACCGATGGCTCATGGTGCCAAAATCGGACTCGATCCAGATGGAAAAGCTGTAGATCAAAAGTCATATAGAGGAATAATCGGATCACTGATGTATCTAACTGCAAGTCGCCCGGACATAATGTTCTCAACATGTTTGTGTGCCAGATTCCAAGCCAAGCCTAAAGAATCTCATCTGCTAGCAGTCAAGCGCATATTTAGATACATCAAGGGAACTCCTTACTTAGGTTTATGGTATCCTAAAAGTTCTGACTATAAATTGATTGCTTATTCTGATGCAGATTTTGGTGGTAATCAGTTGGACCGGAAGAGTACTTCAGGTCATCTTCAGTTTTTGGGTGACAGATTGATAAGTTGGGCGTCGAAGAAGCAGAATTGTGTTTCTATCTCAACAGCCGAAGCTGAATACGTCGCCGCAGCTAGTTGTTGCGCTCAAGTCCTATGGATGAAGACACAACTACGGGATTACGGGATGCTATACAAGACAGTGCCAATATATTGTGACAGCAAGTCCGCAATTGCCATATCAGTCAATCCGGTCCAGCACACCAAGACCAAGTACATAGATATGCGGTACCATTTCATAAAGCATCATGTGGAAGAAGGTACTATTGAATTATATTTTGTACCAGCTGAATATCAACTTGTTGATATTTTTACAAAAGCCTTAGATGAAAAACGTTTCAATTTTTTGCTTTCAAAATTAGGCATGTTGAATTTAAAAGTTTAAATCTTTACAAATTTTATTCTATAAAATAAAATTTTACAGATTTTCTTTCTTTTGAATAAAACGTATGTCTAGGATCTTTTACAAGTTTTTTGTTTATATTAAAGTTTTATATGTTCAACTTTCAAGTCTTACAAAAGTCGAAAAGTTAGCAACATGTTTGTAGCTTTTGATACTGCTTTAAAGATATGTGAGTCGGAATTTTTATAGTTTACTTTGCTTAGACTACCTAAATGATCAGAATTATAGATCGGAATGAAAATATGGGCTAAGCATTTAGACATTGATCTGAGTGATTGTGATGAATTATAATTTCTTAAAATTCAGAAATCTCTGAGTCTAAAAGTTTGTACCTGTGACCTTTCTGGTTTGGGAAAGTAAGTTCCGTGGGATGCTCGTCATCTGATCCCCTAAGGTCAATTGATCTGGGAGTGATCGAACCCAAATCCTTTTATAGAATCAGATCGAAAGTCATGTTCTACTGGTATGAATGGGTTTAGGATGTGTCGATGTAGCCTTTCTGATCAGGGAAAGTAAGTTCCAAGGGGTGCTTGACACCTAGTCCCCTAAGGCCAACTGGTTTGGGAGTGGCTGACCCAAATCCTGCAATAGGGTCAGATAGAAAGTTACGTTTACGACATGTTCTTTACTTAATGAACTCTCTGATTAAAAGATGCCAAAGTACACAACACTTAAAAGATGCCAAAGAGCACATTCATGTGAAGATGCCAATGTGCACACTGCTAAAAAGATGCCAATGTGCACACATCTCATGATACTTGGTGATATGTGTGAGTTGTGATAAACCTGTAAATTTGTGAAAGTCTTAATTTTTGATGGCTTAGTGTTAGTACATGCAAAGTTTTCTATAATAATTTTAGAAATGCATTTTTCTTGAAGCTAATTGAAGTTCACATGCGATCACACTGAATAGACAGATGGAAGTTTTTGAAAATGAACATGTCTTAACTTGATATGCAATAAAACATGTTTTTGTATCCAACAACAAATGTTTGATTTCAACTGATTGATAAATCTGTGAAATTTTACTGAGTAGACTTTAATTTGTTTAGTGTTTAAAATTTTATATGTTCAGTTGTTACAAAATTTATATTCAATATGATCATTTTTTATACTGATGTCTTTATGTTTGAGTATCTGTATTTTTGTACAAATGGTCTGTGTATTTTTCGAGGGGGAGAGCCATTCTGAAAAGTTTTTATGAACCAGTTCTTTGTTTGAGGGGGAGTAAGTAAAAATATCTGTGCTGATAAGAAGTTCATCAGGTAAGAATTTCAGATATTTTTACACATTTGCTATACTAACAGATGAATTTTTGTGCATTTGTGTAGGGGGAGTAAACTGTATTCAGATATTTTTTTTATTTGGTATTTTTTTTATGTTTTTCTTGGTTTAAATAGCATTTTCTATTTTCATTTTTTCTTTTCCCGCTTGTTGACCTCTCTACACTGTTCATCTTCTTCTTTCTCTCTGTGTGCCGATTCTTCATTTCATTGTGTTTGATTTCAGTTTGTTGTTTTTCGAATCAGGTATGTTTTCTATTTTCTTGTATTGATTTGTAGTAATTTTAGTATTGTTTAGTATTCGTTTCCTTACTGTGTTTCGCGTTTTTCACTGTTCATCGTTCTTCTAATCATCAGATTCGATCCTATTTGCTCAAAATCAAGTATTGGGTTTTACTTAGACTTGTATTTCGATCCTCAGGTATGTGTTTTCTTTACTTTATTTTGTGTTAATAGGTTTAATTTTGTGTTTTTAAGTTTTTCGGTTCGAACTCCCGAAAACCTAGGGTTTTCGTATCAAGTGTTGGTACGCAAAGTGTACTTTGCGCATTCATCAAGACACGCAAAGTCCAGTTTGCGTATCCCGTTTGATACGCAAAGTGTACTTTGCGTATCTAACTTGATACGCAAACCTCAGTATTTTTTGCGTGTTTGTTCAAATTTGTGTTTGCGTAACACTTTGGATACGCAAAGTGTACTTTGCGTAACCTTAGTGAAATGCAAACATTGTTTTATTTCTATGTTTTGATTGTTAGTTTGTACCAAGTATGTTAGATACGCAAAGTGTCTTTTGCGCATCTAACTGGATACGCAAAGTGTCTTTTGCGTATCTAACTGGATACGCAAAGTATACTTTGCGCATCATACTTGATACGCAAACTTTAAGTTTGTTTTGCGTAACATTAAGGACACGCAAAGTCTCTTTTGCGTAACCTGTTGGATACGCAAAATGTACTTTGCGTATCTTTCTTGATACGCAAACCATTCTTAGTGTTTTTGTTGTGTTTTAATTTCCAAGTCTTGTTTTCGGACCTCGTTAGATACGCAAACCTCAGATTTGCGTATCATGCCTGATACGCAAACCTATCTTTGCGTATCATGTTAAATACGCAAAACTTGGTTTGCGCATCTAACTTGGTGCGCAAACTTGCCTTGGGAATTCTGTGTTTTTCTTGTTTTGTCTAATTCTTCTTTGTTTTGTCTTTTAGGTGTAAAATGTCTTCTAAAACCAATACAGATCCAATGATTCAAGACGAGAATGTACTTCTCGAGGATCCTTCTGATCAAGCATCGCTTGAGATGCCGATGCCTTCTGTTCCTTCAGTCGGGGCTAATCTTTCTGCATCTCGCCGAACGCCGAACGATGTCTTCCCTTCTTTGATGTATATTTTGTGTTACAAGCCCAACAATTATTTTGTGGACTTCGACATAATCAAAATACACCCGATGATTTGTGCAATTCTACGAGGACATCCACTTGCTCAGGCTCTTTTGTCATGTGCTGAAGTTCCATAAGTATACATTCAGCAAGCCTGGCATACAATTACAAAGAATGAACTGGCTCGTCCGCACCGTTTTGAGCTTCAAATAGATCAGTATGATTCTTTTCTTTCATACAAGCGTCTCAGACTAATACTGGAGCTTCCTGAGCCTAACTCCAGACCCGGCCGAACTACATATGACAACTTTCCATCTGAAGAAGAAGTATTTGAAGGGATAAGGAATCTTGGATATGTTGGGACTTTGGACAAAGTGCGTGATTTTGATAAGTCTAAATTACCTCCAGTTTGGTATGCTCTCTTCTCTGTCATCATCAGGTGCCTTTCGTCAAAACATTCCGGCACGGACAGTGCAAGTCTACTGTATCTCCGTTTGTTCCATGCAGTCGTCTATGACTTGCATGTCGACTACACATTCATTTTCTGGACCGAACTCTCAGAGGTGGTGCATGACAAGCTTACCAACAAGAAACACAAGTTTATTCCATTCATTCGATTCTTGAAGCTTATCATCAGAAGCATACTCAGAAGCAATTCGGATATTCCTCGAAGATTATCTTGGCCACAAGTTCCTGATACAGAAATGACGTACATCCAAAAGGTGAAGCAGACTTTTGACTATTCGATGCCTATTCCTTCGGAGCTTATTTTGAATTATGCAGATCCTTCAGATGAAAGTATGATTGAATATTGCATGGATAATGAAATACTTCTGGAAGCTGGTCATAATGAACCATCTCATGATGAAAGGGCTGCATCTATTCCTGCTAATCAAGAAGTTGAAGTTCAAGTATCTGTTTCTGAACAAGAGGTCAACAAAGCTGTTGAACAAGAAGTTGAGGTAAATATTGAACATCAAGAAGTTCAAGCAGATGTTGCTTCTCAACAAATTGAAGATGTAATTGCTCAAATTGCTACTGAATCTGATGCTGTTATTTCTGCTGATTTAGCTAATGCTACTGATGATAATGATGATTTTGGTGATGATGATAATGATGATGGTGATGATGATGATGATAATGATGATGGTGATGATGGTGATGACGTTGATCAACCAAGTCTGAGGGTTTATGGACGAAAATTCAAGGAACCAGAAGTGGTTATTCAAGAAGAAGAATTGTCTGCAGAAGATTATGTTCCTATTAATGCAGCAATTGTCAATTTACATGTGGATGAGCTTGATCTAGCATTTCACAATGTTTCAACTCATCATCAAGCTCAAGTTACAACTGTTTTTTCGTCTTCTATCGAACTAACTTCTTCTATCTCGCCATCTTCAATCGAGGTTCATGATTCTACTGCAAAGTTTTCTACTCTGAATGAAATGATTCGGAAAATGAGCGATGAGTTTGATGCACATAAGAATGCGGAAATACAGAAGTTGCGTACTTTCTTCAAGGGTAAGATGCCAGAAATTGAAACCTTATCAATCCCTGAAGTAATTCCTTTCAGACGTCCATCTGGGGTTGTTTTTAGAGAGCCGTCTTCTGCTGTTCAATCTTCTGCTCCAGCGATCATGTCTATTCCTCTACCTCTGTTATTTACGCAGTCGACTGGTGTTTCTTCATCTACCCGTATTCCTGTTTCATCTTCTAGCACTCCAGTATCAGATCTTCCTATTTCAGAGCTGACAGATTTGCTATATGCTCGCCTTCTTTCGATGTCTCCGCCAGAACATCAAGATCAGGATTTGATCTCTCTTCTAAGGAATTTCCATCCTACACCGCCTCCAGTTCCTACATCTGATTCTGCAAGACTTACTGCTTTAACTGATGAGTTTCATGCGTTCAAATTTGAAGTTAGAACAAGTTTTGCGGATCTTAAGTCTTTCATGACTCAAGCATTTTCTGATCTGTCTAACAGGTTTATTATTCATGAACAAAGTTGCAGATCTGAGGCCGGTCCGTCTCTTAAACGCCGACATGACCAAGATGATCCAGATCCTCAAGGTCATGAGGGGGAGTTGAATAAGAGACAGAGGGTGGAAGGATCTTCCTCAGCTAGAGAAGATCAGTTACAAGAAGAGGCAGCTGACAAAGAGAAGAGTACTGATAATGTCCAAGATTGCAGCGTCAATGATCTTGTGAATATGATGATTGAAAATATCAATTTATCTTCTATGCCTAATGTACTAAACATTTCTGAGCAAGATATAGAGAATAATATGCAGATTGTTGTGTACGTTGATCCTGATGTTGCAGAAAGGCCTATTGAGATTGAAGAATCAGAAGCAACAAATGATATGAGGTCATTCTTTGCAAATTTTATAGAAATTAACTCAGATGATGATGATGACACGAGATTTGAGAAGATCTTCCAAGTTAAAGAAGAAGATTGTGATGACATAGTCATTGTCTCTGATACTGAAGATGATTATGTATTCTTTGATGCTAAGGATGAAGAGATTACAGATATGTTGTACAGAGATCTTCCTTCTCAAGATGAAGTTTCTGAAACTGTTCCTGATTCTGCTCCAGTTTCCACTCCTGTTGTCAGTACTGCTCCGACTACCTCTGCTCCTTCAGGAACATTTGAAGTAGGTCAGTCGTCTAGAGCACAAGCTAATGTTCCTTCTGAATCTGTGGTTCCCTCGAATATTCAAGAAGAAGGACCAGACTTGACAATACAGCAGAGGCAAAGAAATCTTCAACATCGGTATATGGCATCAAGGCTAAAAACTGCCTTCCTAGAAGATTCTCAGAGAAATATCTTTGTTTCTAGAAGAAGGCCGATCAACATTTATGCATCACTTGGTGTTGAAAAGGAGTCAGAAGCATATCAGTGTGAATACTTGATGCTTATCAAGTGCCAGCGAAAAAGAAATGATCTTGTTCATTCTCCACACTTGATTGTTAGAGTTATCAGTGTTACGATCAACAAGCTAGTTAATCTTTGGTATCCAGAGTTTGAAGTTGAAAGAAGAGATTGCAAGAGATATATCTTTTCAGAAGCAGACTTCACTGATCTTTCTATTGATGACATTGAGTTCTTATATGATCATTTCAGAAATCTTTATCACAGAACTCAGGATGTGTCTCAAGCACTGTTTGCTATTAAAAGATTTATTCGACGGCAAATCCGATTCTTCAGAATATTTGACTTTCAGATGGCTGTCGAAAGTTTTCAACCAGTTGTTAATCTTCTAAGGCCCAATCGAAGCTTGCCAAACTTAGAGTCATATCATATTCTCACCATTGTTGAAGATCCATATGGAGTTGTGTACAAGAATGGCTCGAATGAAAAATGTTTTCTTAGATTTGAAGAAATTGCACATTACTCTGATGGAACTTTGAAGGTGATCAAGCTTCAGTTGGAGCAACGTCTAAAAGAAACTCAAAGAAGATTTTTGGAAACAAGAAGAGAAACATTTATGTTTGAAAATGATGAAATTCGTCTTTTCAAGAAGACATTGGATACTATTCAAGAGAGATTGAATTTCCGCTCCACTCTGCGACGCTTAGAAGTTTCAGTTGGTTTGAAGAGAAGAGCGTCAATGATCACTAAGGGGGAGATTGTTGAGTTATATTTTGTAGTGATCATTATATTTATCTGTCTTGGCTAATACAGTGTTTAGTTAGCTTTATCTGTTATATTGGCCAAGGGTATTTAAGTCCCTTGTGGCCTTTGTGTTTTGTAAGAAACTTTGACACTCACATTTTGAATAGATCTGTTTTTACTGTTGGTGCTCCTTCTTTCTCTCTCTACTTTCTCTCTTTAAAGATTTAGAGATCTTGGACTTTTAATAAAAGCAAACAAAAATTTGTTCCGATTTAAACAAAAACAAAATACTTCATGTCTTCAACACATCAACTCATCCAAAGACGTCGTACCACTTTCTTTAGTACCTCCCCACATTAAGAAATCCATCAATAAATCAACCAAATTAAAAGAGCAATTATAAAAAGCAATGTTACCAAGATAGTATTTTTACAAATGTTATTACTTCTTCTACGTCCTCATCATATTCAATGGAGCGACAATATGCCTTGGTCTCTTTCAAACAAGTTTCTATAATTAGAACAAATAACACAAATATATTATTTAAAACAAATAACACAAATATATTATTCATGAATAAAAATAACATATGAGATACAATATAGCGTTACCTCGGATCTCATTCAACAACCAACTTTGAGCACACATTAAAGCCTCCAAAGTTTTTTGGTGAAACCGACTTCGGTGAGGACTTATTAAAGAAACATTTCAACATGATTTATTTACCAAAATACCCAAAGATCCCAAAATGGTTGTCTCAACATGTTCATAAAACTAAACATTTCAAAATAACCAAAACTTATTAGCAGTTAACAATTTAATATAAAACACAAACACTTTAAAATAAACATTTTGGCATGTACACCGTTTTCACAAATCAACTTGAACTCACCTTGCTAGATTTAGGCTAAATCTAGATTTTTACCCCACTTTGAGCTCCTTTGGAGAAACTTGAATCCACAAGCAACATTATTCCAAAACCTAGATTCACAAGTTCCAACCATAAATATACTTATTCCACCATAAATAGTTGTTCCCCAAACATAATACCCCAGGATCTCAACATATCACCAAAACCCTAATTTTGGTCTAATTCCTCCAAAATCATTAAGTCTAAAATTGAGAGGTACAACCACTAGGAGATCATCAAAAGAACATTTATAATTTATATAAATGTTTAGAAAAAGGATAATGAACGTACCAAGTGGGTATTGTGTAAAACTCCAAGAACTCAAAAAATCTCAAGGGTTGAAGATGAAAGTTTTGCCTTGAATCAAGAGGTGTACCCACTAACATAGATGATGAAGAACTTCATGATTTTAGGAGAAGTAACCCCAAAATAAGCTAGGGTTCATGAGAGGGCGTGAGGGATCGATTTTAGAGAGAGGAAGAAGAGTTGGAAATGAGAAATGATGTGAAAATGGGCTGAAATCTGATTTTAATCGACCAGGGGCCGACCGCGATTGTGCCCGGCGATTGTGCCCAGGGCACTCTCGCGGAGAGTGTACCGCGGGTGGTACCACCCCCACGACATTGATACGGAGACAGTGACACTTGTCACTGTCGCAGGCACTATCGCCCAGGCTCGCCCGGGCTTCGAAACTTGACCTTTTCGACACTAATACCCACGACACTCTTGGGGGTTTTGAATAATGTTTTCCCAACGCGAATCCCACCACTTCCAAGTTGCAAAGAGGTCCAGGTGGTCCTTACTTACCGAAAATCACGGGTGTTACAATCCTCCCAACCTTAAAATGATTTCGTCCTCGAAATCTACTCCTCACCCATGACATTCCATCGCCACCCTTAGCACTTATTTGGTTTCCTCGGTCCCCAAAGGACACAACACATCATATACCACACTAATGTCAACCACCCAAAACGACCGCTCCCCTTTCCAAAGGGTTGTCTCTAAACCATTTCATCCTCGAGCTAAAACCCATTAACTTCCTGACGAAACTGCCACACTGTTTTTTTGCGAAGACACCCACACCACGAATCCACCTTGATACCACATACCCATACTAAAGTGAACATTAAACCTTATTGGAGCGATTCCTAACCATGTAATCTCGGTCGCCTCCCAACCTTAGGCGACACATACTACTTCAGGGTAGCTTGTGACCTCAACTTCTCATCGACAAATCCACTTCAGGTCTACATGTTTCTGAACCCAGAACCAAAGTTTGACATCAACTCCAAGGAACATTCAACCTTCTTTTAATTTCCATCACCAAGAGGCCAACATTCTCTTGATCCGACAGGGATACTTTCAAACCTTCCAACGATTTGTTGATTTCAAAAGGGCAAGTTGACGCCTAAACCAACTGGTAATATAAAAAACGTGGACATCCCGCCCAATATTTCATTCCCGAATTATTGTCGCGGTAAAGTTGACACTTAACAGGTGCTAAGATTCCCAATCTTACATTTCTAACCAACGAACCACAATACTTCCCTTGCTCATGCAAGCCCATCAAAACGATATACTAGCAACGTATAACATGATGTCTAACGGTCCAACGACCCGACAAATCCAATCCAACCATACCTAGAATCATACAAGACCTTATCTGTAGGTTTACCGAAGCATAAAGATCATCTCTTAACTAACTGGGGGACAAAGTCTAATGTCTCCACTATTCTTGCATGACCTGATTCAAAAAATGAAACCCAATTTCAAGGTTGACCACAAGTCGGATCATCTGACGCTTCAAATCTCAAGGACTCCTCCAGTCTCGAATTACAACTCATTTCACGATAAGGGTTTTAAATCTATAGCCCTAATGAGTTCAAGGTTTTCCGACTAGTATGCCAATTTGGAATTTTGTAAAACCTTTGAATGAAAAAGTTTTATAACAATTTATCATATGTGTAAAAATCTACTACCGATTATTCGTTAGGTTTCAAAATTGATCACCAACAATTCGCATATAAAACCATTTCCAAAACTAATTTAAATAACACTTACGTTAATAAAAAACGGTAACAAAAGTTGCGCAACAAAATTTTCAAACGGACTACCATGGTCCTTGTATGCATAAATTTATACTATGTATATGAAAATAATTTTCTACACTATAACGTGTGCAATAAAAGTTGTACAACTCCCAAAAGATGATTTCACAATTTCGATTTTAAAATATTTTTCCTTTAACCCACAAAACATCGGAGGATAATGTCACACCCTAAAAACCAAGGCTATGACTACTAACCATAACACTAAAAATCATCCAAAAGGAAACTCAAATCAGACAATTAACTCAACAACGGAAGTCTAAAATAAGGTTCAAGTCACCTTATAAAAATCATAAGCCATAAAACTTAAAAACTTTAAATTAAAAGGAGCAGCTTCAGGTCTTTCTAAACTTTCTCCTTGCCCTTCGATCTACCTACCATAGCGCCACCTGAGAGATGCATACTAAAAACGTCAGCTTGCGCCTAGTGAGTTCACGGTTTTCTTACATGCTTAATGTAAATAAGTAACTGAAAACATGCTTTAAACTATAGTGAAATATGCAAAGAAGACATACAACTTGCAACATGTACTTCATCATAAAATATAACCATTCGCCAAACGTATAGGTGCTATCTCACCACGTTATTGGCCTACACAAAGGCTATCGCGCTTATAGGGGCTATCCCCAAGCAACGACCAAAAATACTACACAAAGGCTGTCGCTCTTATCGGGGCTATCTCCCCAAGCCACGACCAAAATAATACCGGTATGCTATTCTGATAGTAATCTGCCTTAGTCCGTCAGAAAATCCGACACATATCACATAAATCACATATCTCATATCTTAAAAAAACTATCATGAAAAGCATGTAACTAAAAATACTGTAAAAACATATATAACATGATTTTAACCTTTTGCGACATATTCGCATACTATGCATGCATCTCCGTTTTATAAATCACATGAACTCACCTGGTGGTGTGTAGCTTCTTTACTTCTTCTAAACTTGCACCTACATAGAACATGACGACTTGTCTAAGTAATTTCATTGATAAAATACTCAATTGGTCAACAAGGCCCCATTATAACTAATACGAGTCTCCCTTGATCAATCGCTATAGTGTCTACTCAACATAATGCTCCTTTAGACTCGATTTTTAGGTTTATATAAAATTTTATAAACCTGTTCCGCTAATATTTTATTCTTGTCAAAAGACCAAACAATTTCCCAAAGGAAAAATCGGTTGCTTTAATAACCTTCTAAATGCTCAAAGACAAAATTTTCACACACTTAATACACCAAGAATATTTTCGGTATTTCCAAGGTCTCAATCCTGCTAAAATTTATAAAACCCGTTTTTCAAATAAAACGGTTTATAAAATATTTCTAACTCTTTTACGAGACCGTAAATATTATATCATTAAAAATACTTGCTAAATATGTTATATATATTTATATATATATATACTTCTACGTAGACGTGTTAATAAAATTCTAAGAACAAAGAATAAATATAAATCCCAAGATTCAACTTGTGGATACTTTTGTAATAACTATTATTTGCTCGACATTATCGTCAAATTATTCAATCAATTGCGAAATCAGTAAATCCGTAATATTAATATATTATTGATATACAACACAATAATACTAAGATTAGCTTTGGCTCACATCATTCCCACTTGATGCACGATGCATGCAAGGAAATTATGGCATGCATGATGCATGGCCAACCATGGCATGCAAAGTCACCATTTTTATGTGGTTCCAACCGTCACAAAAGAGGTGGTGGTCGCCTCAACCTCTCATGCCAGTTTGGTAATCACCTTGCCAACAACTGGATTGGCGAGTTCCGGCCAAGGTTCAACGACCCATTTTAAACTCAAGATTCTTGACACAATGATGGTGGAAATGACTTTACGTAACATTCAATCTCAAGGAAATACCACAACGCTCACACTTATAATCAACGATCGACTACGAGATCTACACAAACTCATCCAAATGATTATCATGAGTTCTCGACTTTGCTTTTGCTCGTTAAATTGAAGGCCAAAGGATATATAATATCCCAGGTTGATAACCCAATATCTAAACAAGCATATAATGAATGATTCCTTACCGAACGAAGATCATAACCTCGAAACTTTCTGCCCAATTTCTCGAGTCCAATCACAGTCCTCGACTTTCTCGAAGTTCTTGCTTTCTTTTCCTTACCAGTGTTTGCCTTCTCTAATTCGGGATTTTTTTTGCAACATTGTTAGATCACATATCTATTGGATTCAAGATCATCCAATCTGAAGATCGCAATCTGAAGCTAAAGCCGAAACGTCGACTCTCGATATTAAAGTCTAATGTCGTTTGTAATAAATGTCAAAGTTAGTTTTATTGTATTTTATTTATTTCTAAGTAACTAGTTAGTTAGTTGTTAGTTTGTTATTTTGTTTTGTTTAGTTAGTTATATAATATCTAACAATCTAGATATTATTAGTTTAGTTTAGTTTAATATTACAAGTGGTTTAGGTTGTGTGTTGAAGAAGCTAGAGATCAATATCTGATCTCATCTCAACAACTCTCTAACTGATCAGATAACATAGAACACACACAACCAAGGTGAAAAACACAGAGAGAATACGAGAGCTTCAAAGTGAACATCAATCCTGTAATTGTTATTTTATATATCAAACAGGTTGGTAAATCATATTGTGTTGTTTTGTAAGAACTTGATATAAACATTGTGGACCGACAATTGGTATCAGAGCCTAATAATAGATCAAAATCAAGTTTAAGAAAAACGACTATGTGTTCTTGTTTGAAAATCGATTTCTAGATTTAGAGTGTTTTAGGTGTTAAAATCGATCAGGTTGTGATCGATATACATGCTAGATCGAGTTGTGAGTGATTAATTTCAGTATAGAGCTTTAATTGAGTTCCATTTTGGTGATTTTGTGGTCTGAGTTCGAGTTTTCAAAAGTTACTATGCCATCGATTTATTTTCGAAAAAGTGATTTTTATCGAGATCAAGTGGTCATAATCTTTTCTAGAAGTGTTTTTAGACATATTGGTAGAGTTTGGTACTGTTAATCTTGGAAAAACAGGTTGAAAAGTCGATTTTATCGAAGTACAGACGAACTTGCGCAAACCAGAGGAAGAACTTACGCAAAGCCCACTTTGCGTAACCTACTTTGCGCAACCAACGTGATGCGCAAAGCCTACTTTGCGCAACCAACGTGATACGCAAAGCCTACTTTGCGCAACACACTGATCACGCAAAGCACACTTCTCGCGACCAACGGCATACGCGAACTTCACTTTTCGCGACTCACTTGAAACGCAAAGCTTAGTTTTCGCAACTCACATCACGCAAACCTCAGTTTGCGCAACCCTCTCAACACGCGAACCTCAGCTTTCACAACTCTCTTGAAACGCAAACTTCAACTTTGCGCAACCTACTTCAAACGCAAACTTCAACTTTGCGCTTCCTACGACTCGCGCGAACCTTACTTTGCGCTTCCAACTCTTCACGCAAACCTCTCTTTGCGCAAATACAAGACTTCAATATTTTTATTCAGAATGACATCTAGAGAAGCCCTTGCAATCAGAACTGACACCAAGCCACCAGTTCTCTTTAAAGGAGAATACGAACAATGGAAGATCGGTTCCTGAACTTTGTTGACAGACATGAATTGGGTGATTTCATCAGACAGTCGATAGAAGAAGGGGTTATGAAACCAGTGTTGACGACTCGTTTGGTTGGAACTGTGCCGACACAGGTTGAACTTAAGTATCATGAGCTTGAAGATGATAACTTAAAGAGAGCAAAAGGTGATAAATTAGCAAAGTCATACATTCTACAAGGAATTCCAAACGAAATCTATGTAAAAATTGACAACTACAAAGCATCTGGCAAAGAAATGTGGGATCAGCTAGAGAAGATGATGTTGGGTTCAAAGGTTGGGAATCAGATGAAAATCAGCTAGAGGCAGAGTCGGAGAAACTTTAGAAGAAACCTATGACAGGTTTGTGACCTTGCTGAACGAACTAAGCAAGAACAAGGTCACCAAATCTCAAATCGAGCTGAACGTCAAATTTCTAAGTATTCTACAACCGGAATGGAAAAGATTTGCCAGGCAGATGAAGCAGATCAAGGATCTGAATGAGATTCCACTTCATGAGGTGTATGAAACCCTCAGACAAAATGAAGAACAGGTGGATGAAATTCTAGATGAGAAGAGGCAGAAAGGAAAGACAGTTGAAGATACAGTTGCTCTTGTTGTCAGGAAGAAGAAGAACAAGACAATTGTGTATGAATCAGAAGAAAATGAAGCTAATGCAAACTCTGACTCGGATGAAAACGACCAACTGAAGCAAGCAATGCTTCTGCTGACAAATGCTTTTCAGAAAAAGTTCTACAAAAAGCCAACATCAAACAGTCAGAGGTATTATTCTGGTCCTAACAACTATGTCCATAAGGAAAGGGTTGAAGGAAGTAGATATGAAGGAAAGAAGTTTGAAGGGAAGAGGATAGAGGAGAGGAAACCGGAAGAGAGAAGGTATCATGCTGAAGGGAAGAGAATAGAGGAGAGGAAACCGGAAGAGAGAAGGTTTCAAGCTGAAGGATCCAGTCAGTCAGAACCACCAACATGCTACAACTGTGGCAAAACATGTCACTATGCCAGAGACTGCCGAAGGCCAAAAGTCAGAAACTCCGATTACTACAAGAACAAGATGCTTCTTGCAAAGCAACAGGAGGCGGGTAAGGCACTGATGGCAGAGGATGAATACTGGCTTGATCATTCAGACGAGGATGAAGAGGATGAAGCAGTCAACATGTGCTTGATGGGAAAGCAGGAATCAGATGATGAAGCAGATTCAGAAGAGGATGCAACAGATGAGGTATGTGATTTGTCGTATTCAGATTTCATGAATAAAATGCATGCCATGAATTTAAAAATCCAAGAGTTAGAGTCGAATCTTAAGCGGGAAGAGGGTGTCATTACAAACAAAAACCAATTGATACAGAAACTTAGCAATGAAATTGCTGAGAAGAAAGTATTGATTGAGGTTTTACATACAAACAATGACACCAACGCCAAAGAAAATACTATAATTCTTAAAGAGAATTCTGAACTCAAGTCTAAACTGAGAAAAAGTGAGCTTGATTTATATGAGCTTACGAAAATGCATTCTTCATGTACTGAAGAAAACAAAACTTTAATTGCAAAATTAAGAAGTTTGGAAGAGAAGTTATACAAGTTGGGTCAAACTGAACAAACTATTCATCTGAACAAACCCAAAGAGGAAATAGAAAAATGGGGAATCGGTTATAAGAATCCTCAATGTCTTCAAAAAGGAATATCTGAAGTGCCTGCACTTTATGATCATCTTTCTTTGAAATTATCTCAAAGAATCCCTGAGTTTAAAACTTTCTGGACTAGACTATCTGAAAAGGATGAAGCCGACGAAACTGAAAAACGTTTGAAATCATCTAAAGTTCATCTTCCATTTTATTATGCGAAAATGAATAATAGTTATAATGAAAATCCAATATATCAAAAGAAGAAATCTCTTTCAAATGACTTCTTTCAAAGTTATTCTGAAAAATAAATGGAGGCGAAGCCTATTCAAGGTAAACTATATGTCCCTCCTCTCGTTTTAGAAAGTAAAATTTCTAAACTCGAGAATTCTTTATCAGATGAAAGACTTTTGATGAATATTGAACAAAAAGTTTTTTCAACTGTGTTCAAAAATTCTGTTCTTTCTAAGGCTTCAAACTCTGAGGATATGTTTGGTTCATCAAATAAAGGGTTTGATTTTCTTAACTCTAACGGTGGTTCGGGTGGTTGTTTTGAACAATTTGATTTTAATGCGAAACTTCCTAACCATTCATCTTTTGTTCAAATATCTTTGGGAAAAACCAGTATGCCTGTTAACAGTTCAAAATCAACGAAAGTTGATAACTCAGTCTCTGTGAAAGCTAAAAATGCTAAAGGTAAGATTATATCTAAGCATTCACAGAAACCGAACACTACTGGTAATCCAAACAAGAAGAATTCGTTTGTTGCTCAAAAGCCTAACTCAAGAGTTTCACATGTTTCAGATCTGAGCAAGCAAAGGCCAGAAGTTAATTCTTAGTGGCAACTGAAACAGAAACTTGACAAGACCGTTAAATCGTTTTCTAGTGTTAATTGTAGTAAGACTTCGCCTAGTAAAGATGTCTTAATTGCTGATGTTGATATTTTGAACTCAAAACTTGCTGTTTCTCGTAAACAATATACAATGAAGCAATTATTTCAGTTATCTTTATCTGCTAGAAAGTCTTCTATTTATGATAAACATGTTTCTACTTCTTGTCAAGATTCTGAAGATTGGTTTGGCAATTATCATGTGCATTCATCTCATTATAATTCTTCAAATGCATTTCAAAAGAAAAGAGGACCCAATTTGAAATGGGTACCAAAATCTTGTGCTAACACAGTAGGACCCAAATTCCAGTGGGTACCTAAGGCTAAATCTGTGTTGCAGGCACACAAAGTTTAAAAGAAGTTATGAAGATATGACTTCTAGACAAAACAGTCTAGGACTCCTTCCTCAAAGAACTAGGTTCTTGAATACAACAATTCAAGACCCGCACTTCCAAGATAAAACAATGGTTTTTGAACACGTCTGTTCAGAACCCGTGCTTAAGAGAAATTATGGCTTTTGAACACATCAGTTCAAGACTCGCTCTTCAATACTCAAAGAGTTTATTCCAATGTTGTCATATGAATATCTAAATTCATTATTTCTCTTGTGCAGATCCGTCATTTATGGTACTTGGATAGCGGATGTTCCAAGCATATGACAGGAAAAAAAGAGATGCTGTCCAATTTTAAAGATAAATACTGCGGAACAGTTAAATTAGGCAACGACCAACATTCACCAATAATGGGTTATGGTGATATGGTACACAACAATGTCACGATCAAGAAGGTGAGCTATGTTGAACGATTAAAACACAACTTGTTCAGTATAGGCCAGTTCTGTGACAAATACTTAGAGGTCAACTTCAAAGCCAAGACGTGTTCAGTTCGCACTGAAGAAGGCGAGGAACTCTTGGTCGGTACTCGAGAATCAGACCTCTACACAATTAACTTGTCAAAAGTCCAGTCTGACAAGCAGGTTTGTCTACTATCGAAAGCCTCGATGCAACAAAGTTAGCTATGGCATCGAAGGCTCTCTCACCTCAACTTCAGGTACATCAACAATATGGTCAGTGGAAAGCTCGTCAAAGGACTTCCAGAGCTCAAGTATGAAAGAGAACATCTTTGTGCAACATGTGAAAAGGGAAAAATGAAGAGGGCTCCACATAAACCAAATCCTGAACCAAGTACAAGCGCTCTGTTAGAGTTATTGCATATGGACTTATGCGGTCCGATGCGAACTCAGAGTCTAGGCGGAAAGAAGTACACACTCGTTATTGTGGACGATTACTCGCGATACACATGGGTCAAGTTTCTACGTTCAAAGGATGAGACACCAGATGTTCTCATCACATTCCTAAAGACGACCTAGGTGAATCTGCAGAAACCGGTCATGCTTCTAAGAACAGACAACGGTACAGAGTTCAAGAACAAGAAGGTTGAAGAATATCTCGAACCTGTCGGGATTTCACATCAATACTCTGCTGCTCGAATGCCTCAACAAAATGGAGTGGTCGAAAGAAGAAATCGTACGCTAGTCGAGGCTGCTCGTACTATGCTAAGTCAATCAGACTTACCTCTATTTCTATGGGCAGAAGCTGTATCGACTGCGTGTTATACACAGAATCGTTCCATGATACATCGCAGATCCAAGAAGACTCCTTATGCGTTAATCAACAACCGAATACCGACAATCAAATATTTCCATATATTTGGGTGTAAGTGTTTCGTTCTAAACGATAGGGAGAGTCTCAACAAGTTCAGCGCCAAGGCGGACGAAGGCATCTTCATTGGCTATTCCTCTACATCAAATGCATATCGCATCTATCTGAAGAAGTCAAAGACAGTGATTGAAAGCATCAACGTCACGTTTGATGAAGAGATGGATTCCTAACAACACAGTTCAGAACCCGTTATAACCGACGTACTAGCTTCTGGGCAGATCAGTTCAGTACCTGCGTCTCAACAGAATAAATCAGATGAAGCATCAACGTCAACTAATCATATATCTGATTTAGACTTATTATTTGAATTGTTTTATGATGAATTTCTTGGATCTAATGTAAAGAAATCTGTTGTGGTTGATAGGATGGAAGACTTAACTACTACTCATCCAACCAGTTCAGATATTCCTATTGAATCCAACACCCGATTCAACAAGAAGTTCCAATTCAAATGCCGACTCGAACAGTTGAAGAAGTGATAAATGATGAAGAGACAGAAGTAGCTGCATCAGTAGGATGTTCTGTACAGATCCATCTACAGCCGGACCAAGCTGTACCTGCTGAGCCTTCTGCACCTATCACTTCAACTGCAATTATCATTCCTCCTGAACTAGCTGAAGAAGGTACAAGTGGATTTATAGATGATACAATTGACATACATTCATATAATCCACTACCTCATGAACATAAATGGACCAAAGAGCACCCGATAAGCCAGATCATTGGCGATCCATCAAAACCGGTGCAAACTAGGTCAACATCAATAAACATATGCATGCATGACTCCTTTCTGAGCAAGTTCAAGCCAACTCGCGTATCAGAGGCACTTGATGATCCAGAATGGGTGATCTCAATGCAAGAAAAGCTGAATCAGTTCGATGCACTTCAAGTCTGGAGACTCGTACCAAAACCTCAAGGTAAAACAATTATAGGTACGAAGTGGGTTTTCAAGATAAAAAGGACGAATGTGGTACCGTTATTCGAAACAAGGCAAGACTAGTAGCCAAAGGATACAGACAAGAGGAAGGAATCGACTATGACGAGACATATGCTCCTGTGGCGCGATTAGAGGCAATTAGAATGTTTCTAGCCTACGCAGCCCACAAGAACTTCACGATCTTTCAAATGGACGTGAAGACTGCCTTTCTAAATGGCATTCTGAAGAAGGAAGTCTACGTCTCTCAGCCAGAGGGTTTTGTCAATCAAGAGAAGCCTAATCACGTCTACATTCTCGACAAAGCACTCTACCGTCTGAAACAAGCTCCTCGAGCATGGTATGATGTCCTTTCCAAATTTCTAGTCAAGTCTGGTTTTTCAAAAGGTACGGTGGATACCACTTTGTTTATCAAAAAGGAAAAATCCGATATCATTTTAATTAAAATCTATGTAGATTATATTATTTTTGGCTCTACAAATCCTAAGTACTGTAAGAATTTTTCAAACCTTATGGTGTCTAGATTTCAGATGAATTTGATGGGAGAGATGAATTTCTTTCTTGGATTACAAGTCAAACAATTTTCATCGGGTATTTTTATCAATCAATCAAAATACATTATGGATATTCTTCGGAAGTTCAAAATGGAAAATTCAAAACCGATTGGTACCCCAATGGCACCAGGTACTAAGATTGGCACCGATCCTTCGGGAAATGCTGTTGATGTTAGTACTTATCGAGGGATGATAGGTTCTTTAATGTATCTTACTTCTAGTAGGCCAGATATAATGTTCTCAACATGCTTATGTGCAAGATATCAGGCCAATCCTAAAGAAATCCATATGTCTGCTGTGAAACGCATATTTAGGTATCTGAAGGGCACTGCAGATCTTGGTCTGTGGTATCCTAAAGATACTAGTTTAGAACTAACAGCGTACACCGATGTAGATCATGCAGGTTGTATGTTAGATAGGAAGAGTACTTCAGGACATGTACAGTTCCTCGGTGATAAGCTCGTAAGTTGGGCATCGAAGAAGCAACTTTGTGTTTCAACTTCCACGGCCGAAGCAGAATATGTAGCTGCTGCTAGCTGCTATTCTCAGGTCTTATGGATGAGAACTCAATTGCGCGACTACGGTTTCCACTTCAACAAAATCCCGATATACTGTGACTCCAAGAGCGCCATCGCAATAACAGCGAATCCTGTTCAGCACATCAAGACCAAACACATAGACGTCAGGTATCATTTTATTAAAGATCATGTTGAAAAAGGAACAATTGAACTTTTCTTTGTAAAAACTGATTATCAGCTTACCGATTTGTTTACCAAACCTTTAGACGAAAAGAGGTTTAACTTTCTTGTCTCTAAGCTTGGTATGCTAAATCTAAAGATTTAATCAGTAGTTACCTATCAAAGTTTTCTAATTGTATACTTTTTCATAATTTCTTCATTTCCGCAAGATATCTGCACTTCTATATATTGTTCATAATCCAAGGGGGATTATGAGAAGAAATTGACAGGTGGTCAATCTTATTTTGAGGGGGAGCTCATAAGATTTCTGCATTTACCTTTTATGTCAAATTTTTGTAATGCAAGATTTTAGGGGGAGCTCTTCAAGTCAAAGGAGTTTGGATATGACTTCTGATTATTTCGGATCAGAACTCGTACTTTAATAGTTTTACTGCTTTTTGTCTTTTCAATTTAAGTGAATAAATTTTACTTTGACTTGACATAAGACTTTTGCAGAATTTTTGAGAGATGCTTAAAAGATCTTATGTTTATGACTTTAAGCTTAGCTTCATTAGATGGAAGATCGTACGTAAAGGTATAATTCTATATCTTCATCTCATATATGGTTGAAAATAGGACAACTTTCAATCATAGAAAACATTGTTTTCAATGTTCAAACCACTTCCCGATTCTCAAACGAATTCATGAATTGGAAGTATGACTTTAAATGTTTTCAAGATCTACATTGTGCTTTAACTAAAATAGTTAATCATATCTGAGCATCATAGGAAAACAAGAATCATTGTGCTAGGAATTAACACAACTTCAATGAAATCACCTTAACCAGTGATTTCTACCCAAGAAGTTAATCCATAGTGATTGAGTGTGAGAAGTCGAAAAGAAATGAGTGTGATTAGAGTGAGCTTAATGTTTAAAATAAAGAGCGTGTGACAACAAAGTTAAAAGAATATCACAACTCTGCACCAACTTTTTCTGAGAAGGGCAACCACATTACTAGTGTTTCACAATTTTTTCGTGAACATTATTGAAACAGGCAACTAACCCAAGCCAACTCTTGATCAAACCTCACCAACTACTCATTTTCTTCTTAACAAGAGAGTGTTTCACATTTTCTAAGGGGAAGCAGCACATATGCTATCTGATTTTCATTTGGAAAATCTGGATATTGAAAAGAAGGAAGTCTGCCCCACCTTCGCACTTCAATCATGCACATTGAGTCTGTGTTTAACTTACTGTTGTCTCAGTGGTTTACACAATTTTGAGCCTATAAGCAATCATCAAGTGCTTAATTATTTCTATCACAAGCATGAACACACAAGGAATTTGTTTCTTTGTCATAACGTTTATAGAAATTACCTTTGTGGTATTTCGATGATTAAATGGAAGCCCTGGGGAGTCAACATCAAACATCTCCTTTCCAATGTGTATTCGTTACACACAGTGACTTAGTGTTACTGACAGACATGTTAACTGATTCATTAGTTGATTCAGGTGTTACACGACTGTTTTGTCTGGATTTGAAAAGGTCTGGATGAATATCTTTTGCATTGACGGATCAGAGGCTCCAACTGAAAGACATTTATATCTCAAAGTTTTGATGAAGTCGTTGCACTTTTCATCAAAAAGGGGGAGAATCTAAAGCTTGAAGAAATGTCCATTACATTACAAGACATTGGATAAGAGAAAAGCTAACCAAGAACTGTGAGATCAAAGTATTCTGAAGACATGCTGATTTCAGATAAATTTTCTTTGAAGATACTTTGCTAAATCATTCTGAGCTAGAAAAGAGATTGCATCTTCTGAGCTGAACAAGAAGACTGAATTGCTAAAATCTTTTTAGTAATGATCTTGATCCAAAGGGGGAGATTGTTATATCACATATCTATTGGATTCAAGATCATCTAATCTGAAGATCGCAATCTGAAGCTAAAGCTGAAACGTCGACTCTCGATATTAAAGTCTAATGTCGTTTGTAATAAATGTCAAAGTTAGTTTTATTGTATTTTATTTATTTCTAAGTAACTAGTTAGTTAGTTGTTAATTTGTTAATTTGTTTTGTTTAGTTAGTTATATAATATCTAACAATCTATATATTATTAGTTTAGTTTAGTTTAATATTACAAGTGGTTTAGGTTGTGTGTTGAAGAAGCTAGAGATCAATATCTGATCTCATCTCAACAACTCTCTAACTGATCAGATAACATAGAACACACACAACCAAGGTGAAAAACACAGAGAGAATACGAGAGCTTCAAAGTGAACATCAATCCTGTAATCGTTATTTTATATATCAAACAGGTTGGTAAATCATATTGTGTTGTTTTGTAAGAACTTGATATAAACATTGTGGACCGACAAACATGAAAGAGCATATAGGAGAACTTTTCTTTCATTTCTTTTCAATAGCAAGGATCCCTCCATATCTTTTTAACTTCTTGAGCGGATTAGGATGAAGATGATCTTATCCTTGAGTTGGTTTTAATTTCCTTTTTGACCAAGTCCATGGATAATTTCGTCCACATTTAAACATCTTGGTCAGTTATGGCCCTTATCAACTACTAATTCTTTACTTGACCTTCTTAGCCCATTGGATTTAAATAATTTAAGAAATACTCAAAAATGGGGTGTTACAAATCTACTCCCCTTACAAAAATTTCGTCCTCGAAATTTGCATTGGATTGGAATAACTATGGATAGCTCATCCTCAACTTTGCTTCATGCTCAAAAGTCGTCTCTTACCATTTGAGAAACCTCTTCTTCACTAGTACTAAGAGAGTATTCTTATTTTTAACTCGGTTACGCTTAACGATTTGAATCAACTCTTATCCTAACTTACCTTATTTAAATTCGACGAGGATATGTCATGATTTCATCATAACTCTCTACATACAATCATAGTTGATAGGCTACTTTATCAACTCTCACAACTAACCCTATGGTCCAACGTCTCATGGGCTCAACATACAACTAATCTAACTAGGTTTTTTTTCTAGGTGACATCCTTCTCACTTTGTTGCCTATATGAAACGTTACCGGTTTATGCCCCTTATCTAAGTAGCTTTCATGAACAACGCACCACTGCTATACTTATATTGTTGCTTTACATGTACTAGCAACATGTACGGTGATTGTATCCCTGCATATGCAAATATATTTCTTTTCACAATAAACTGAAACAGAACTATGTGAGTATATTTCTTACAAATGAAAACACGTTCCATGAAACATAACATGCTATGGCACTTCATCAAAACATCTTATACAAAAGCTAACTCTGTTGAAATATTGATGCGTAGATAATGCATATACTAAGCACCATAGAGGTATTACAATATAATCAACACACGCTCTAACTTCTAACTATCATTTAGAATATGCATAGGCCGAACACTGCCGGATTTACTAATGTGTGACTACCACATAAACTCTACATTGCTTTACTCTTTAAATTAGTATGGTGAGTAACACGTTCCATACCACTTACTTATTCTCGTGAGAAAATCTTTGCGCCCACTCTCATCTTACTCACTTGACTTCATACATAAGCTCTTAGGAATGTACAAGTCTCTACTACAAGCCCAACTTACTGATACTAATTCAACATCTTGACGTTTATGTTTTTGTATACACACTAAAAATAGCTCTTTATACTTCTATACATCTCATAACTACCGTAGTGTCCAATTTCTATTAGGTATCAGACGCCAGGGACACATGTTCTGTTTCAAAATCTGCAAAATTTCCTTTTTATGATATTGGTAATAACTCTTTTGACTGGCCTCTTTATATCTCTTAACATTCTCTTCTCAAAGAGCCTCTTGTTGGTTGCTGACCTTAACTGTTCTTAATCCATCACAACCTTTATATTTTCTACGTACGTTCACCTTAATTTCATTCTTGTCAACTACGTGACCAATAAATGAAAACTTTGAACCTATAATTCACATTTACAATCTCAACTTGCAACATATCTTTCCTTGGAGACTTTGAATCAACTTCTAGTACTAGTCGTGATCGGCCTTACCTCTCAAGTAAACAAGCACACTCCAAACAAAAGTTATAACAACTTATCTAGGTATGGTCCATATACTCTGGTCGTTTGGTCTAAAAGTGTTTCTCATTGCTCAACCTAATTCGCATTACAAAAACTCATATTTGTCGTATCTTACTTTGATCATTGGCTTTGGGATATCTTCTCCCACACTTATAGATATTGATACCCTGATCTTAGATCTCTCTTTGAAAGACAACTTTTCTCTTGCAACTAATTGAATAGGAGATCTACCATCCTCATGGTCAATGACTCTTATGATGACCTCATTCAGTAGAGCTACTAGTAGAAGATATTCATCACAAAGATTTAATAGTTGATGTTCTATTTAGTATCATGCTTGACCTCTACTTGGTGTTCTGGCTAATTTTAATAATTCTTTGTGAATACCTTCGAATACTATCTTACTACCGGTATATCTTGAACTACTTTCTTCTCTTGTTTCTCGACCATTGCATAGGCTAATTATGTGATGCATTAATCACTAGGACCTTGTTGTTACTACTGAGATAATATCTTTCTCTTTCTTCATTCTATCTTTGAACGCATGAATGGTCTCTCGACTTGCATTTGTAACTCTTATCTTCATCTTATTATACATAATTTGAGTGTGGTTATCTGATAACCAATTGATACTTAACTCTACATCAACCCAACTAAATACAAGGGTGCTAGCTCAACTGGTAATCCTGTACCATATATAAGTCGCGCAATCCTCAAACACTTCGATGATACCTTATGACCACTAACAATGGTTTTCTTTATTGCCTACCTCATTCCTACCTTAATAACATATTTACATGCATAGGAGAAGTATACTAGTTCTGGTACCATTCCAAATATCATGATATAAGCTTTCGCTTTAACCATAGGCAGCTCTTTCTTTCTTGCTAAACTTTTTCATGGACAATATCTATTGGCCTTGACAATTCTAAGAGGAACTTTATGAACTTTAGGCAATCATATCTTAATTACTTGGTTGAGCCACACTCGTGACATTCTCGAGTAATTGTGCACTCTCTCATTGAATGGCATAGTTCACTACGTATGAAGCACTAAGTGTTTCCTATTCATCATCTGCTCTGACGCTTCTTTCATATACGAATAATTTCCTAACTCACTTTCTTTCATGTTGTCTTTAGACAGACCTCGAATTGCTTGGATCCATGTCTCCTTCATACATATGCTCATTATCATTTTTTTTGGCTCTATGTTTATACCGCTACTTAGCTCTTGCACTTTAGCCCTCGAAAATATTTCTACAAATGTATCAGAAGTTCTCGATCGACCCTCTAACATCTAGTCTCAAGTCGTCCACAAATTGGTCCATATCAAGTTGACATCCATATGGTGGTAAACCTTGACCTTTAAATTAACTTACCTGCATGCTCTTAGATTATACTATTTTGTTGTTTCATTGTGGAAACTTGGTCTCTAATCACTTTACTCTTGTACTGAAACAATACTAGTCAACCACGTGTTTTTTGTTTTCTCACTAGGATCTATGTCTTGGGGGTTATCTTCTTATCCTTTTTAGCACAACCTTGATATCCCAACTATGCAACTTTGTATTACTAAAAGCGATAACTGAAACATGACTAATTATTCATGAAGAAAACTCACAAATACTAAATTAACTTTCTATCTTTCTAGTTCAATTCATCAACACTACTTGAAGTTTTTTTTTCACTATTAAATTACTTTCAATGGGTGATACCACGGGTGCCATTGAAAGTTCTATGACCACACTATTTCTTTGATCGTTTACCGATGCTATTAATGATTATTTCCTAATGAACTAGAATCTCTGGATGTTCAGTTTTAGCTCTAGCGGCATTGGCCAACATACTAGAAAATTTCACTTGCTACATTTGTACTACTCTCTTTATGATCATCTTATCTTTGCGATGTGTTATATCAATTGTACTAAAAAGATGTGTTGAATATCATCAGGATGGAATTTGATATCTTTCCTAACACAAGTCATGACTAGGACTAACGGTGACACGAAGCCCGTACTAGTTGTTCTGTCTTTCCCTGAATTGACTTTATTTATGAGTACTATCTATGCATATCTAGCTGGAACTAACCATCTACAAGGAAAAAACTATATCACTTATAACTATAATAGAACTTACTATGCCACACTACAATGTTATGATATACATATACTGATTTGTACTTACACTGAGTGATACTTAAACCGTTTACTCATTCTTACACCAAGCAGTTCAAGTTTAGGCTACAAATTGTAACCTATTTCTCTTG
Source organism: Arctium minus (assembly GCA_954870635.1). Taxonomy (NCBI): domain Eukaryota; kingdom Viridiplantae; phylum Streptophyta; class Magnoliopsida; order Asterales; family Asteraceae; genus Arctium; species Arctium minus. The sequence goes on from OX941080.1 coordinate 162,071,240, forward strand.
AACTATGGCTCTGATACCAACTTGTCACACCCTAAAAACCAAGGTTGTGACTACTAACCATAACACTAAAAATCATCCAAAAGGAAACCAAATCAGACAATTAACTCAACAACGGAAGTCTAAAATAAGGTTCAAGTCACCTTATAAAAATCATAAGCCATAAAACTTAAAAAATTTAAATTAAAAGGAGCAGCTTCGGGTCTTTCTAAACTTTCTCCTTGCCCTTCGATCTACCTACCATAGCGCCACCTGAGAGATGTATACTAAAAACGTCAGCTTGCGCCTAGTGAGTTCACGGTTTTCTTACATGCTTAATGGAAATAAGTAACTGAAAACATGCTTTAAACTATAGTGAAATATGCAAAGAAGACATACAACTTGCAACATGTACTTCATCATAAAATATAACCATTCGCCAAACGTATAGGTGCTATCTCACCACGTTATTGGCCTACACAAAGGTTATCGCGCTTATAGGGGCTATCTCCAAGCAACGACCAAAAGTACTACACAAAGGCTGTCGCACTTATAGGGGCCATTTCCCCAAGCAACGACCAAAAATACTACACAAAGGCTGTCGCGCTTATAGGGGCTATCTCCCCAAGCCACGACCAAAATAATACCGGTATGCTATTCTGATAGTAATCTGCCTTAGTCTGTCAGAAAATCCGACACATATCACATAAATCACATATCTCATATCTTTAAAAAAAACTATCATGAAAAGCATGTAACTAAAAATACTGTAAAAACATATATAACATGATTTTAACCTTTTGCGACATATCCGCATACTATGCATGCATCTCCGTTTTATAAATCACATGAACTCACTTGGTGGTGTGTAGCTTCTTTACTTCTTCTAAACTTGCACCTACATAGAACATGACGACTTGTCTAAGTAATTTCATTGATAAAATACTCAATTGGTCAACAAGGCCCCATTATAACTAATACGAGTCTCCCTTGATCAATCGCTATAGTGTCTACTCAACATAATGCTACTTTAGACACGATTTTTAGGTTTATATAAACTTTTATAAACCTGTTCCGCTAATATTTTATTCTTGTCAAAAGACCAAACAATTTCCCAAAGGAAAAATCGGTTGCTTTAATAACCTTCTAAATGCTCAAAGACAAAATTTTGACACACTTAATACACCAAGAATATTTTCGGTATTTCCAGGGTCTCAATCCTGCTAAAATTTATAAAACCTGTTTTTCAAATAAAACGGTTTATAAAATATTTCTAACTCTTTTACGAGATCGTAAATATTATATCATTAAAAATACTTGCTAAATATGTTATATATATATATATATATATATATATACTTCTACGTAGACGTGTTAATAAAATTCTAAGAACAAAGAATAAATATAAATCCCAAGATTCAACTTGTGGATACTTTTGTAATAACTATTATTTGCTCGACATTATCCTCAAATTATTCATTCGATTGCTGTCGGTCCACACAATGTTTATATCAAGTTTTAGATTAACAACACATAAAGATTACCAACCTGTATTGATTATAACAAAAGATTACAAGGTTGATCGATTCAAGCTATTTGTGTTCTCTGTGTTTTCTCTCATTTACACCTTTTAGTGTGTGTTTGTATAAGATCTTATCTTGTCTAATCTGAGAGAGTTGTTGAGATATCAGATAATATCTCTAGCTTCTAAGACACTCTATCAATCAACAACTTGCAACAACAAGTTGCAATATAAAACTATTATATCTAAATAATATCTAACAAATAGATATTATATCTAACTAATAACTAACTAACTAGATATTAACTTAACTATTACAATAATAAACAATTACATTGACATTTATTACAAACGACATAGACTTTAATATCGAGAGTCGATGTTTCGGCTTTAGCTTCAGATTGCGATCTTCAGTTTGGATGATCTTGAATCCAATGAGTCTGTGTCTTAACAATCTCCCCCTTTGGATCAAGATCATTACGAAAATGATTTTAGCAATTCAGTCTTCTTTTTTAGCTCAGAAGATGCAATCTCTTTCTCTAGCTCTTAAATCAACATGTCTTCAGAATACTTGCTTTTGAAGATTTCAATCTTGGACGTGATTCTTGAAACATGTGATCTTTGCCATTTCTTGTGTAGACATTCTCCCCCTTTTTGATGTTAAGTGCAATGACTTCATCAAAATTATTTGTAAGAAATGTCTATCTTGCGGTTAGAGCCCCTGATCCGTCAATTCATAAGATATTCGTCCAGATCTTTGCAAATGTAGACAAAATAGTCGTGTAACACCTGAATCAACTAATGAATCAGTTAACATGCCTATCAGTAACACTAAGTCACTGTGTGTAACGAATACACATTGGAAAAGAGTTGTTTGATGTTGAATCCCCCAGGGCTTCCATTTAATCATCGAAACACCACAAAGGTAATTTCTATAAACGTTATGACAAAGAAACAAATTCCTTGTGTGTTCGTGCTTGTGATAGAAAGAATTAAGCACTTGATGATTGCTTATTTGACTCAAAATTGTGTAAACCACTGAGACAACAGTAAGTTAAACACAGACTCAATGTGCATGATTGAAGTGCGAAGGTGGGGCAGACTTCCTTCTTTTCAATATCCAGATTTTCCAAATGAAAATCAGATAGCAAATGTGCTGCATCCCCTTAGAAAATGTGAAACACTTTCTATTTGAGAAGAAAATGAGTAGATGGTGAGGTTTGATCAAGAGTTGGCATGGGTTAGTTGCCTGTTTCAATAATGTTCACCAAAGAATTGTGAAACACTAGTAATGTGGCTACCCGACTCAGAAAAAGTTAGTGCAGAGTTGTGATATTCTTTTAACTTTGTTCTCACACGCTCTTTCTTTTAAACGTTTTGCTATCTCTAATCACACTCATTTCTTTTCGCTTTGCACACTCAATAACTAAGGATTAACTTCTTGGGTAGAAATCACTGGTTAAGGTGATTCCATTGAAGTTGTGTTAATTTCTAGCACAATGATTCTTTGTTTTCCTATGATGCACGAGACGCTCAGATTGGTTTAACTATTTCAGTTAAAGCACAATATTGATCATGAAAACATTTAAAATACACTCCCAAAATATAAAATGTGTTGAAAAATCGGGAAGTGGTTTGAACTTTTAAGAACGATGTTTTCCGATGATTGAAAGTTGTCCTTCTTTCAACCATATATGAGATTAAGATAAAGGATTGTACCTTTACGTGCGATCTTACATCTCATGAAGCTAAGCTTAAAGTCATAAACATATGAACTTGTAAGCATCTCTCAAAAATTCTGCAAAAGTCTTATGTCAAGTCAAAGTAAAATTTATTCACATAAATTGAAAAAACAAAAAGCAGTAAAACTTTTTAAAGTACGAGTTCTGATCAGAAATAATCAAAAGTCATCACCTTTTTACTCCCCCTGAAATTATGCATTAGTACATTATCAGTTGTAAAAGATATGCATAAAATTTCAGAAAAGTATGTACTCCCCCTTGAAGGTTGATTTCCTCATTTTAGTATCGGAGTACAATTTTATTTTCAGCACGGAGTAAGGTCTTTTGATCTTTGAAGTGCGGGTCTTGAACTGTTGTGTTCAAAAGCCTTTAGATCTCCTACTCCCCCTTGACAGTAGGTGCCTGCAACACAGATTTAACAGATTTTGGTACCCACTGGTATTTGGGTCCATGAGTGTTAGTTGCAGTTCTTATGGGGGTAACGGAATAAGAACCATACCAGTAATGGTCACTCGTCTTGTGAACATGATCATGTACGACAATAAGAACAATAGAATTTCTTACCTGACAAACTGATTAATTTATCTCTTGAGTAAACAAAATCAGGTTTACCTTTCAGCGCATTGTTCTTCTTGGCAATCGGAGTATGTACACATGAGTTTTTACATTTCAGCTCTTCTTTAACTGGTTTCCTGTTCCAGACCAGTTCAGCTTCTTCCTGGAAGCTTCTTCTCCTTCTTTGATGTGTACCTGAAAAATATTTATTCCTGTCATAGAAAAGATTAGTAGAATGAATCTGATTAGAAGATTTAACTGACCTTTTGAAAAGAGCAGTTTTCTGATGTGAGCTTGCGGCTGGTTTGTTAGAACCAACTGAATTATTTCTAAGTGAATGGATTTTTGACTCTGGAGTCGTTCGCTCAGTCACCACCACCGTCTTTGAAATAATATCTTGAAGCTCTTTTACCTTTGAAGAATAACTGTCTCGTTCTTTGATAATGAGCTCAATCTTCTTCTCAAATGCAGACTTCTTTTTCTTCTCTGTCAGGGCAAATTTAGACAATTCATATAACTTTGCATTAAGCTTCCTAATAGCAGCTTCAAGGATGCTTCTTTCTTCTTCGAATCCCTTCTTAGCACCCTTCTGATCATTTGCCTTCCTCTCTTTGGCAAACTGATCTCTTTCCAATATGATTACTTTCTCAAAGTCTTCAACTTTTTGAGAAAGCATTAAACTTTGAAGCTCAAACACCTTCTTCTCCTTAACACCCTTCTTGGACAGATCTGAGAACTTCTTTTCAAACTCAGATATTTTCTTTTCAAGCTCAGCATTTGCACTCTCCAAATCTTTGAATTTCTTCTCGTTGCTCGCAACAGACTCTTTCTTCTATATTTGAGCTTGTAGATTAGAAATCTTTCTTTTTAGCGCATCATTCTCAGCTTCCAAATCTTTTCCTTTTGATGACATCTTTGATCCTGTCATACACTTCTCAATATGTTCCCATATTAGCTTTCCTGTAGCCCTTTCGCGATCTAATGTGAGAAAGATCTCTTTTGAAATCTCTTCAGTCATTCTATTCAATAGGAAAGATCAGGCTAATTGGTCAACTTCATGTCTCTTTTTCTGCTCATCAGTGTATTCATCAAGTCTTAATTGAAGCTGAGATGGTACTATTTCTCCATTCTCCTTCACAAGAGTAGAAGGTTTCGTTGGAACTGTCATTTTTCCTTCCCTCAAAGATTTTCTAATTAAATCTTTCATTTCATGTCTTTCAATGAAATCTATTAACCGACTTTTCCACTGATCAAAGTCTCCCCTGAAGAGTACTGGTGGCTTTGAGTCAGTTCCGATAGCTAGAATTTCTCTAGATGACATCCTGTATTGAATAAGAGAACTTGACACATATGATCGTTAGCCCAAAATAAAAACAGATAAAAAAATTCAGAAATAAAATTTCCAAATGTAACCAAGTCTGGAAATGGAGCAAAGTTGAGGTTTGCGTTTCACTTGAGTTGCGCAAAGTGGAGCTTTGCGTTTCACCTGGGTCGCGCAAAGTGGAGCTTTGCGTTTCACTTGGGATGCGCAAAGTTGAGTTTGCGTTTCGAGAGGGTCGCGCAAACTTGACTTGGATTTTCATGAAGAGATGAACACGTGAACTGAGGTTTGCGTTTCCTACTTGTTGCGAGAAGTGAGGTCGAGGTTTGCGTATGTTGTTGAATCTGAGAAGTATGCTTTGCGTATGGCTTGAGATGCGCAAAGTTGAGCTTTGCGTATCACTTGGGGTGCGCAAAGTGAACTTTGCGTATGATGTTGGACGCGCAAAGTTGGACTTTGCGTATGTTCGTCTTCTGGTTTGCGCAAGTTCGTATGTACTTCGAGAATTTCGACTTTTCAACTTGTTTTTCCAAGATTAACAGGCCCAAATGCTACCAATATGTCTAGAAACACTTCTAGAACTGAATGTGACCACTCGATCTCTATAAAAATCACTTTTTGAAAATAAAATCGATGGCACAGTGACTTTTTTTCAACTCGACTTTCAGACCACTAAATCACCAAAAATGGAACTCGATTAAAGCTTTATACTGAAATTAAACACTCACAACTCTATCTAGCAACCTAATCGATCACACTTGATCGATTTTAACACCTATAACACTTTAACACTCGAAAACGATTTTTTTCTTGAAGAACACAAAGTCGTTTTCTGAAAAACTTGATTTTGATCTTAATCAGGCTCTGATACCAATTGTCGGTCCACACAATGTTTATATCAAGTTTTAGATTAACAACACATAAAGATTACCAACCTGTATTGATTATAACAAAAGGTTACAAGGTTGATCGATTCAAGCTATTTGTGTTCTCTGTGTTTTCTCTCTTTTACACCTTTTAGTGTGTGTTTGTATATGATCTTATCTTGTCTAATCTGAGAGAGTTGTTGAGATATCAGATAATATCTCTAGCTTCTAAGACACTCTATCAATCAACAACTTGCAACAACAAGTTGCAATATAAAACTATTATATCTAAATAATATCTAACAAATAGATATTATATCTAACTAATAACTAACTAACCAACTAGATATTAACTTAACTATTACAATAACAAACAATTACATTGACATTCATTACAAACGACATAGACTTTAATATCGAGAGTCGACGTTTCGGCTTTAGCTTCAGATTGCGATCTTCAGTTTGGATGATCTTGAATCCAATGAGACTGTGTCTTAACAATTGCGAAATCAGTAAATCCGTAATATTAATATGTTATTGATATACAACACAATAATACTAAGATTAGCTTTGGCTCACATCATTCCCAATTGATGTACGATGCATGCAAGGAAATTATGGCATGCATGATGCATGGACAACCATGGCATGCAAAGTCACCATTTTTATGTGGTTCCAACCGTCACAAAAGAGGTGGTCGTCGCCTCAACCTCTCATGCCAGTTTGGTCATCACCTTGCCAACAACTGGATTGGCGAGCTCCGACCAAGGTTCAACGACCCATTTTAAACTCAAGATTCTTGACACAATGATGGTGGAAATGACTTGACGTAACATTCAATCTCAAGGAAATACCACAACGCTCACACTTATAATCAACGATCGACTACGAGATCTACACAAATTCATCCAAATGATTATCATGAGTTCTCGACTTTGCTTTTGCTCGTTAAATTGAAGGCCAAAGGATATATAATATCCCAGGTTGATAACCCAATATCTAAACAAGCATATAATGAATGATTCCTTACCGAACGAAGATCATAACCTCGAAACTTTCTGCCCAATTTCTCGAGTCCAAGCACATTCCTCGACTTTCTCGAAGTTCTTGCTTTCTTTTCCTTACCAGTGTTTGCCTTCTCTAATTCGGGATTTTTTTTTTGCAACATGAAAGAGCATATAGGAGAACTTTTCTTTCATTTCTTTTCAATAGCAAGGATCCCTCCATATCTCTTTAACTTCTTCAGCGGATTAGGATGAAGATGATCTTATCCTTGAGTTGGTTTTAATTTCCTTTTTGACCAAGTCCATGTATAATTTCGTCCACATTTAAACATCTTGGTCACTTATGGCCCTTATCAACTACTAATTCTTTACTTGCCCTTCTTAGCCCATTGGATTTAAATAATTTAAGAAATACCCAAAAATGGGGTGTTATAGATAAAATCCCCAACAAGACCCATATACGTCCGTTTATTTCCCAAATTTAGCAACCCAATAGGAACGTAAATAATTTTTTTTATCAAGCTCAAATTTTGGGCCGCACAGATAAAACACACTTACCCAAAGCGGTAACCACAACAACATGCAAACCGAAATTTCATTTCATGCATTGCGGAAAACTTCTAACAGTAAAATTAATAACTGAAATACGTTCAGAACAAAAGTTTTATCCGAAATAATATAAATCTTTTATATGTTTACTCACGCCAACAATATAGTTTAATCCAAGTACAATTAGTATACAACGAATGAAACTTGAATATAGCCCAAGGATAAATCACGTGAAAATGAAACTTCCCTAAAACAACACGTGGGATGACATCTATTAACAAAACTTACAAAATAACGCACACAATAACGCATGTATACACATTCCAAAATTTATCTACACGACGCAAAATGTCGTAAGATAAGACACCATAAAATCCAACTGAATTTTCATAAAACTCATTAACGCTAAAAATCAAGTTGTGTCACATTTTTCATTTCCCAACATAAACAAAAACATAAGACGACAACAAGTCTAAAAATGTCAAAATTCTAAAACCACAACGTACGATAAAGTGAACCTTTTTAACAAAACTTTCATGAGACACGACGCCCAAAAAAGCTCGTAAGTTTACACGCAATAAAATTAAAACTCACTCATCTCAAAGTACACTCATGCGCCCAAAACGTCGTAAAACAATATTCCATAATATTCAACACGACTCATACAGACTAAAATTCCCAAGAAAATTCCGACTAAAAACATGGGAACAACTCTTCCTTTAAAACCTTAACATACGTGGAGGAGATCCAATGTCAAGGTCAAAAATTCCATAGTTACTTGCCCAATACCTCAAATAACATTAAAAACACGGATCTTAAAATATCCAAAAATAGCGTTAGACACGGGACGAGAATAAAGAGATTTTCGATAACAATTTACAATCACGTGCAACAAAACAACTTCATGCTTGCTTAAGCTCACGGTTTTAAAATCTGATGAGTGCTAAATTTTTTACCAAGACTTCATAGTATAACACACTTTATGCTTCGAAAACATGAGAAACAATTGATGCAACTTATTTTAGAAATAAATTTTGTGCATGGATTTGGTCGGCACTCAACACTTTAGGACTACGCTTCTCAATTTCCCGTTATACTATTGCCATCCGGAAGCATCAAACATCTTAGAGCAATAATTCCACTAATTCGGTTGACTTGCAAATTCTCCTCGAAATAGAATTGGTTTAACAACTTATAGTTCTAATCCAACCAATAATTTTTGACTCAAGATGATCAACTTAATGCATTCATCGCACTTAACCATCACTCCAGAGTGACATTGCTATAAACATCAACCCTTCCTTAGATTACTCGCTTAGAAACTTCTTTACTACCCCAACGGTCATCCCACCAAGGTAGTACAAGTATGCACATGTAGCATGTAGGTTCACCATGACACTGGTCAGGTGCCATTATGAACGTGCCGTACATGATCATCCTCGCTATCTACGACAAGTTTCCCGTTTCTAGCGACCCAATCAACTCCTAAAATATCTTATCTTAAGGTACCTAATGTGCAACTTCACTTACAATCACTTATAAGAACTCTAGTTTGAGTCTAGGCATCTAAAAATCAATACCTAATTCTCTCAAACTTAAGCTCTGATACCAACTTGTAACACCCTCAAATTTGGAAATAGCAAGTAATTTAAAATTTTCAAAATACACCAATAAATGATTTGTTGGGAATTAAAGAATTGTTCAAGTATGGTTAATACATGTACTGCTAGCACAACTGATTACTACTGCTAGTAGATTTAATACTGCTAGTAGTTAGTACTGCTGAAGTTAGTACTGCCAGATCAAAGTTAATACTGCTGAGCACAGTTACTACTGCTGGTGAAATTAGTACTGCTCAGAGTGTTAATGCTGCCACAACTTAATACTGCTTAAGAGATAATCAAGATTCGTGCAGATCAAGACTGAAGATAATCATGGAAGGTTTGAAGATAATGATAGAAGAATATACTGAAGATCTTTTATTTTTTGTAATTATCTTTTATTTTTAGTATATGTATAGATTTGTTGAGAATAGTTTAGGAGATTAAGTTAGTAGATTATTTTGAGTTTTTTGTTTTTAGAGAGAATTAACCTCAAGGTTTATAACCCTAGTTCTAGAGAAGTAGAATTCGTATTGGTGAGCCTGTTCATCAATATTGAGGTTTTGTTTGAAATCTTGTAACTTTAATCATTCTATAAAGTTTACAAGATTGTGATTTCTGATTCACTATTACATTGAGTATTGAATATTAAAGTGTTATTCCGCAACTTCTTTAATATTGTTTCTGAGTTCATTATTCTTGTTAACAATTAGATCCTGACAAGTGGTATCAGAGCAAGTATTCTCAGAAACCTTTATTCATCATGGAAAACACAGTTGAATCAAACAGTACTCTTGTCTCAAAGGTTCCAATGCTCAGATCTAATGAGTTTGACATGTGGAAGATTAGAATCAAGCAATACATTCTCCTCACATATTACTCTATGTGGGACATCATTGAGAATGGCCCATCTGATGAAGGAAAGATTGGTGCAGATGGAAAAAGAATCCCACCAAAGACGGATGCAGAAAGGAAGACAAGGCATACAGAGATGAAAGCCTTAAGTACACTGCTATTGGCTATTCCCAATGAGTATCAACACCAATTCTGCAATTGCACTGATGCACAGATGCTTTGGAATGCTCTAGAGAAGAGATTCTCTGGTACCAAAAGTACCAAGAGAAATCAGAAGGCAATATTGAAGCAACAGTATGAAAACTTTATGTCAACTAAGAATGAGTCCATGACTCAAACTTTTGACAGGTTTAATAAGGTAATTGGTGAACTAGCTACTGTGGGAGTACAGATTGATCAAGATGATGTAAACAGAAAGTTCATAAGGTCCCTTGGAGATGAATGGACCATGTATACTGTTTCATTCAGACAGAATGAGCAATTGGAAGAAAAGGAACTGGATTATCTGTACAATGATCTGAGAGTGTTTGAGTCTGAGGTGGAGGCAAAGAAGAAACCTACTGGGTATGTTCATAATGCTGCACTCCTATCAGCATCAATTGATTCTACTGCTAACCCTGAATCAGTTAATGCTGCTAATGGAGCAAATCAAGAAAAAGGCACTAAATATGTTTTTGAAGCCTTTCTTTCCAGCCATGGAAACTCCTCTTTAATCAATGATGACTTGGAACAACTTCATCCTGATGATCTTGAAGAGATGGATATTAAATGGCAGATGGCCATGCTTTATATGAGGGTGAAGAAGTTCATCAAGAGGACTGGGAGGAACAACTTCTCCCAAAGAAGAGAAGATGGAGCAGGATTTGACAAGTCAAAGGTGGAGTGCTATAAGTGTCATCAAAAGGGACACTTTGCCAGGGAATGCAGAAGTGGAGTGTCTCACAACAACCACCAACAAGCTCAGACTGGAAGCTTCAACCAGAACAGAAACTCTACTCAAGCCCTTGTTTCTCAACAAGGAATGGGGTTTGACTGGAGTGATCAAGCAGAAGAGACTATTCAAAATCAAGCTCTCATGGCAGAGGTATCTGATCTCCTAACTGAGGTACTTTCTAATCTCTGTTCTCAAACTTGCATTGACACTGTTAAAAGGTATAGGGATCACAACCAGAATATGAGTGATGACCTTAAGAGGTTAGAAAAAGATATAAAAGACTATGTGAAAATTGTTGAGAGGTTTGAGGAACAAATTAAAGGTTTCCAAGCCAATGAACTTCAACACACATATGATACCAATTACTGGAAGTGGGAGAAGAATGATCTAGATCTCCAACTGACAAAGTCCAAGGAGGAGAATGAAAAGTTGAGAGGAGAGCTAGCCAAAGTGAAGCTGGATGTAGAAAAGTTTTCCAATTCTTCTAAAGCAATGGACTCTTTACTACAAACTCAGTTTCATGACAAACTGAGAAGAGGAATTGGGTATAATACCACACCACCACCATATAACAACAACTACATTCCTCCTATATTAGACTTGCTAGAGACCAAGGATAGGAAGGACTTGCCTGAGGGAGCCACTGATATAGATCCCTTAGATGGAGTAGTTGTTGAGGACAAGACTAAGAAAGAAGCTGGTAAGAGTAAGGAGAACAATGTGAGTGGTGAGATTCCTCTAGAGAATCACATTATTACCAATGAGGGTTGTGGAAAGATTTGGGTAAAATCTAAGGACATAGAGAAGACAGAGGGAAAGTCTAAGAAGGTTCATTACAAGCAAACCACAGTTGTGAATCCTGTTCCTTGCAAACAGTGTGCATGTAATAAGCCTGAGCCCCTAAAACATGATAAAAGAAGGGGAAATCAAAGAAATTGGAATAATCAATGGGCTCAGAAACAAGGAGTTGATCTGAGTAAAATCATCAGACCAAAACCTTGTTTCATATGTGGCAAATTGAATCATCTTGCCAAGCACTGTTACTATAATCCTATTAACCAAAGGATGAATTTTCAAAGAGCTATGCAAAAACCCTTTGGTTATAGGAAGGATGAAAGGAACCATGTGGCTAAGAAACCTATTAAATCTAAAAGCCACATGAAGAAAAAGACTGTGAAAGAAAGCGTCAAGATGTGGATTCCCAAAAGCACTAAAACTGTTAGTACTGCTACCACAAATAGTGCTGCTGACAAAGTTAGTGCTTCTAGAAGCAATACTACTGCTATCAATGTTAGTGCTGCTGACATTGTTAGTACTTCTTCAAATGTTAATATTGCTAACTCTGTTAGTGCTCCTAACAAGGTTAGTACTTCTAAACCTGTTAATACTTCTAACTCTGTTAGTGCTCCTAACAAGCTTAGTAGTGCTAAACCTATTAATACTGCTAACTCTGTTAGTACTTCTAAAATTAGTACTGCTTCTAGTGTTTGTGCTGCTAGACCTATTATCTTGACAAAGTACTCCAGTAATGAGTGCTCTGATTTTAGAAATCTCATCAAAAAGGAATGTAAATACTTTGATGAGAAAGGGAGACCCAAGACCACTTTGGCTTGGGTTCCCAATCAATACTAATTGTTTTATTCTATGTGCAGGGCAACCAGCAGATCAAAGGAAAGAGCATGTGGCATGTTGATAGTGGTTGCTCTAGGCACATGACAGGGAACATGGCTTGCCTAAAGAATTTCAAGAAAATTGATGGAGGACATGTTGCCTTTGGTAATACTCCAGATGGAGGTAAGATCAGTGGTAAGGGAGATGTAACAAAAGGTAAAATGACCTTTGAAGATGTGTTCTATGTTGAGTAGTTAAGGTACAACCTGTTAAGTGTATCACAGGTTTGTGATAAAAAGCATAGTATATTGTTCACAGATACAAAATGCATTATCCTTGCTCCTGGATTCAAGGTAGTTGATGAAAAGATGATACTACTAAGAACTCCCAGAAAGGATAATGTCTATTGTTTGGACATGGAAAATGTTTCAACTGATTCATCCCTAAACTGTCTTGTTTCAAAAGCATCTTTGGATGAATCATCACTTTGGCACAGAAGGATGTGTCATATGAATTTTAAAACAATGAATAAACTTGTTAACAACAACCTTGTAAGAGGTTTGCCTTCAAAAGTCTTTTCATGTGATGATCATTGTGTTGCCTGTCTCAAAGGCAAACAACACAAAACTTCTCATAAGTCCAAAGAGTTGAACACAATCTCTAATTCTCTTCAGTTGTTGCATATGGGTCTGTTTGGTCCTACAAATGTTATGAGTATAGGTAAGAAATCATATTGCTTAGTTATTGTTGATGATTACTCTAGGTTTACTTGGGTATATTTTCTAAAGACTAAGGATGAGACAAGTGGACTGATCAAATCCTTTATTCTAAGAATTGAAAACCAAACAAATCAAAAGGTAAAAGTCATTAGGTCAGACAATGGTACTGAATTTAAAAATCATGACCTAAACACCTTTTGTGAGGAAAAAGGAATTGAGAGGCAATACAGTGCTCCTAGGACTCCACAACAAAATGGTGTTGCTGAGAGAAGGAATAGGACACTGATTGAAGCTGCTAGATCTCTATTAGCTTATTCCAAACTTCCAATTACTTTATGGGCTTGTTGGTCCCGAAGGTGCTTAACAAGTTTGTAGAAGGGGGGGGGGGGGTTGAATACAAACACAGAAATTAAAGTTTAATAAATTGTTTATTGATAAATCAAAAATACAATTTCCTCAGGCTTCTTCGCGTAAGTAGATTTGTCTGGTCTTCGCTGATATCCGCATCAGGTCACTAGTAGACTTATCTATTGTTCAGTGGCTTCGTCTTCGATTCAGCTATGAACTATGTTGACGCGAGACTTGTCTTCAGGGATTACGTTAACTGTGTTACATAGGAAACTATCAGTGATAACTGAACAGACTCAGTTTGATCGCTGAAAGTGAAACACATACATATTAAATGTTTACAGAAAGGTCATCAGCGATAACTGAACAGACACAGTCTGATCGCTGATGATGAAACACTAATACATATAATAACGTAATTTTCACTAAGTATAAAAGAGGGTCGTTATCAAATCACTGAGAGAGTTTGGATCAACAGGGCTGAAGCAGTTAATACTGCTTGCTATGTCCAAAACAGAGTTCTAGTAGTCAAGCCTAAGAACAAGACACCATATGAGCTTTTAAATAAAAGAAAACCATTTATTGGATTCTTCAAACCTTTTGGGTGTCCTTGTACCATTCTCAATACTAAAACTCACTTAGGAAAGTTTGATAGCAAGGCAGATGATGGATTTCTTGTTGGTTACTCATCTCAGAGTAAGGCCTACAGAGTATTTAACTCTTCTTCTAGAATAATTGAGGAAAGTGACAATGTCAAATGCAATGAGAACACACTAAATCCTATTGGTTCAGGTCCTCAGTGGTTGTTTGACATTGATTCACTAACTAACTCTTTGGGTTTCAGTAATGATGATCATGCAGGTTCAGGAAGTGGAGGATCAGGGGATGTACAAGTACAAGACATCATTCCTCAGTCTGTGATCTTTCCCATACCTACAATGGAACCTGTTGAAATCTGTGAAAAGGAGACTGTTACTGAACCAATTCAGAGTGAAGAAGAAAGAAGAGATAAGGAGAATTCATAGCATGAAGAACCAGAAGCAACTGATGAGATACCCTCAGCTGACTTAAATGATTCCAATCTAGAAGTGGGAATCAATGAAGAACCTAGTCACCAGACAAGAACTCAAAAGAACCATCCTCCAGAGCTGGTAATAGGAGACATCTCTTCTCCTATAATAACTAGAAATCAAAGCAGACTTCAAGAGATGCAGGATCAGCAATATACAATACTCTCTTGCTTTCTATCTCAGATTGAGCCTAAGAAGGCCTATGATGCAATGAAATATTCAAGTTGGATAGAAGCCATGCAAGAAGAGTTACTACAGTTTGAGTTGCAAGATGTTTGGGACTTGGTGGACCTTCCAAAAGGTCACAGAGCTATTGGCACCAAGTGGATTTTCAGAAACAAAAAGGATGAGAGAGGAATTGTAGTCAGGAACAAAGCAAGGCTAGTGGCACAAGGGTACACTCAGGAAGAAGGCATAGATTATGAAGAAGTCTTTGCTCCAGTTGCAAGGGTAGAGGCAATTAGGCTATTTCTAGCCTATGTTTCATACATGAAGTTCAAGGTATATCAAATGGATGTGAAGAGTGCCTTTCTATATGGAACAATTGATTAAGAAGTATATGTCTGTCAGCCCTATGGATTTGAGAATCCATCATATCCTGACAGAGTATACAAACTGAAGAAAGCTCTCTATGGTCTACATCAAGCCCCAAGAGCATGGTATGATACTCTGTCTACCTATCTCTTGGAAAATGGGTTTGAAAGAGGAATAATTGACAAAACCCTTTTCATCAAAAGAAGAAAGAAGGACATTCTACTTGTTCAGATATATGTGGATGACATCATCTTTGGATCCACAAAAGATCAGATGTGTAGAGACTTTGAAGAGTTGATGCACAAGAGCTTCAAAATGAGTTCAATGGGTGAACTTACTTTCTTCCTTGGGCTTCAAGTGAAACAACAGAAATATGGAATTTTTATAAGTCAATCAAAGTATGTGAAAGACATCCTGGACAAATATGGTTTAACAGACTCAAAGCCAGTAAGCACACCAATGGAGACTCATAAACAGATCACTGCTGATCTTGAGGGGGAGGATATTGATGTCCATCTATATAGATCAATGATTGGATCTCTCATGTATCTCACAGCCTCAAGACCAGACATCATGTTTCCAGTGTGTGTTTGTGCCAGATTCCAAGTCAAGCCAAAGCAATCACATCTTCAAGCAGTTAAAAGGATTTTCAAATACTTAAGAGGGAAACCTAGATTAGGTCTTTGGTATCCTTATGAATCCAACTTTGACTTGATTGCATATTCAGACAGTGACTTGGGAGGTGCTAATATGGATAGAAAGTCTACTTCAGGAGGATGTCAGCTTTTGGGTGCAAGACTAGTATCTTGGCAGTGTAAGAAGCAAACCACAGTGTCCTTATCAACAACAGAAGCTGAGTACATTGCTGCTGCAAGTTGCTGCTCTCAGGTTCTATGGATTCAGAATCAAATGTTCGACTATGGAGTAACCTTTCTTCACACTCCAATCTTCATTGACAATAGCAGTGCTATAAGCATTGTTAACAATCCAGTCAAGCACTCCAAAACAAAGCACATTGAGATCAGGTATCACTTTATTAGAGACTGTAATGAAAAGAAGATTATTCAAGTTGCTAAAGTTCATACTGACAACCAGTTTGCTGATCTATTCACTAAAGCTTTTGATGTGGGCAGATTCACTTTCTTGGTTACAAGTGTGGGCATGATCAACTCTGAATGAGCTCATATTTAAAAAGTGATTGTATACCTGTTATTTGGTTATTCTTTGGTGCTGCTAATCATCTTTCTCAGGAAAAGTATTGCCTTGTTCAGATCAACTCAAGCTTCAAAAAGTGTAAGTCAGTTAATACTGCTAGTTAGTTAATACTGCTAGTGGTTAATACTGCTCTCAGTTAATACTGCTAGTTAGTTAATACTGCTCTCAGTTAATACTGCTAGTTAGTTAATACTGTTAGTGGTTAATACTGCTAGTTAGTTAATACTGCTCTCAGTTAATATTGCTAGTTAGTTAATACTGCTAGTGGTTAATACTGCTTCTTTCCCGAATCATATATATACCCGTTTGCCCGCCTAAAAGCTCATAACGACTCTTTGAATACTGTTCATCTTCTCTCTAACCCTTTTTCTCTCAAGCACCTAGTAATTTTCAGGCAAGAACACTCAAGCTCGATGGCATCCATGGAGTTCATTGATGAGCACAACGAAATCGCAATGCTTCAAAAGCCAAAGCAGGCTGATGGATTTCACCAGATAGTCGATTTTCTCAAGACAAGCCATATCGAGTATGCTCTTACAGTGTCGCCATCCATCTACATTGAGCACCAGAAACAATTTTGGTCCAATGCCACCATTGTTACTGAAAATGGTGTGTAAGTTATCAAGACAAGGGTGTGTGACAAACCCTTGACAGTTTCTGAAGAGGTTATTCGCATCAGTCTACGTCTAGATGATGCTTCAGGTATCTCATCTATCTCTAATGATGAACTGTTTTCCACTCTAACTAGAATGGGGTATGGAGGCCCATTGGGTGTTTTCAAGTTCTCAAAAGCCAAATTTTCTCCCCAATGGCGTTTCTTTGTCCATACCCTGATGCACTGTATTTCCAGAAAGACTACTGGATGGAGTGAGTTCAGTAGTACCATTGCTTATGCTTTGGTCTGCTTGGCCACTGCCAGAAAGTACAATTTTTCTAAAATGATTTTCAATGACCTTGTGTCAAACTTGGGAAACAAAAAGAGTTTTTATATGTACCCAAGATTTGTCCAGGCAGTTATAACCAATGAATTGATGGATATGCCTCAATTTGATGAGGTATATGTACCTAAAATCCCCAAGGGTAAGGTCTTTTCAAATATGAAGATATCTGCCTTGGACTCGGAAGGAGTTGACACCCCATTGTTCTCTACAATGATGGTGGTGTCCCACACTCAAGAAGGTATGGCTTCAGGGTCAAGGCCCTCACTAGATCATCCCACTGAAAGCCAATCCCAACCTTCAATCAGTATATTAATCCCTCAGTCCCTTCTTCAAAAACCAACTTCTCCAATCACCAATACCTACATAAGGAAAAAGGTAAAGAAGGCTCCTTCCCTTCTTGTACCTTCACCCTCTAAGCCTTCAAGCCCTCTAATGGAGAATTATTCATTAGAGAATATCTATAGGGAAACCACAGGGGTGTCTCCCAACCCCAAGGAGGTGCTCACTGAGGAGATGCATGAGCATATGGGTGCAAAGGCTGCTACTACTCCTGCTAGCACAGAGGAGGCCAGTGGTAACATCAATAAGACCTTCCCCATGGAAACTTTGGGTGAGCAATCATCCAAAGGTCCCAGGTGCCAAGAAACCAAGGGGGTGGAGGGTGCTTCTGCTAGGCAGAAGACTTCCACTACAAAAAGATCCAATGATCCTCCAAAGGTGGTAAACACACCAAAAGGAGGTGAGGACAAATATGACTACAATGAATTGATGGAAACTATGGGCAACATTAATATGGATGTTATCAAACAAGGCAAAGACATAGAAGAGATGAAATTGGTAATTCTGTCTCAACAAGTACAGATTACCAAACTGAAGAAAATGGTGACAAGATTGGTGCACAAGAAGAGGAGAAGGCAATTTGTGTTGAAGAAGAGGAAAAATGCTAATGATGCTTTCAACAAGGGGGAGAATCAAGAGGCTGAAGAAGAAAAGGAAAGTACATCTGGGATGGGATTTGATTTTGAGGGGGAGAAAGAAGCAGAAACAGAACCACAAGTAGCAGAAACAGATGAGGTTCAAGCATCAGCAGTAACAGAACAGGTAGCAGCAGTAACAGGGCTATCTGTTGAAGAGTTGGAAATTGCAGAAACTTTGGTAAAAGCCAAGAATGACACTCCTAAGGCTACTCAGAAGGCCAAGGGAGTGGTAATTAAAGAAGGGGGCCTTGAAAATAAAAGAAAAGAAAGAAGTGAGGCAGGTTTGAAGGATGCAAAGGGAAAAGCTAAAATGGTTGAATCTGAGCAACCCTTAAAGAAGAAGAATCAGATTGAGTTGGATGAAGAAGTGGCAAAACAGCTTCAAGCAGAAATGGAAAAGGAAGAACAACTCCAATCTGAAAAAGACAGGGAGCTTGCATTGAATATGGCTAAAAAGCTAAATGAAGAGTATCAAACAAGCATGCAAACTGCAGTTGAAGCCAAGAAAATAGCAGTCAAAACATCCAAGCAAAGAATGCCAGTCAAGAAGCAGAAAAGACAACCTTCTAAGACCTTTTTGGCCAATCAGGAAAGGAGAAAAATGATAAACTTCCTGAAAGGCTCAATTGGTGTCAAAGGAGAGATGTTCACTAACATGACATACAACAAAGTTGAGAAGCTATACAAGAAGGAAATGGCAAAGCTTCAAGGGACTCCTCTCAAAGGGAAGAAGCTGAAAGAAGGATGAAGGAGAGACATGATCTCAACATCCAACAACCATTCCCTGAGGAAGTCACTCCTACTAAAGAAAAGGCTGAAGACACTAAAGAAGAAAATGTTGCTGTGGAAGCCAAATCTGCAAAAAGAGTAAAGACTATAGCTTCCAAGAAACAGTCCAAGAAGCCTAGGATTGAAGAAGCAGAAAAAGAGGAAGAACCTTCAGTTACACCTTCAGCAGAATCTGTGCAGAACCCAGAGCAGTCCAATAAGCAATCTGATGAGCATGTGGGTCTTTATATGACTGTAATTGAACCAGTACAGGTTGTTCCCATTTCTGTAAAAGCACCAGAAATCATCTTTTGGGACATTCTGAGAGACAACAGAAAGGATTACTTCAGACTGAAAAGAGTTGGGGATGTATTTGAAGTATATTCAACTTGGGGGAAAGTAATCAGAAGTTGCTCCAGAGTTGACCTAGAAGAAATGCATAAGGTGGGAATGAAGCTTTATGAGCATGTTTTGAAAGGAACTGAAGAAAATCTACTCAAGATTGCAATGGAATATCTTTGAATGATGTTTGAACCAGAAAAGGT
The DNA here is from genome assembly GCA_954870635.1 of Arctium minus. Taxonomy (NCBI): domain Eukaryota; kingdom Viridiplantae; phylum Streptophyta; class Magnoliopsida; order Asterales; family Asteraceae; genus Arctium; species Arctium minus. Next base: position 162,090,893 of record OX941080.1, read on the forward strand.
GGGGCACAGGATAAAAGATTTGCATCATGAGTATGTATTTAAGAAGATAGATAAGTGGATACTTTTTGAAAACTGTGGTGTATACATGATCACCATAGATAACTGTTATCATGAATATTACCTGGTGGACAAAGTATATGATCATAGCAAGGAGAAGCTGAATGGGATACTGAAAGCTAAGCTAGTGTGTGCAAAGGAATCAGAAATGGCCAGAATTGTGGTAAGAAGGACAATCAATCAAAGTCTGGGTCTGGATCCAAATTTGGGCAACTAAGCTGTAGTGTTGAAAGCATCTTGAAGAACATAATTGAAGAACTTGACTTCTCTTCCTAAAAGTCAAGTTGGGGGGAGATTGTTGGGAATTAAAGAATTGTTCAAGTATGGTTAATACATGTACTGCTAGCACAACTGATTACTACTACTAGTAGATTTAATACTGCTAGTAGTTAGTACTGCTGAAGTTAGTACTGCCAGATCAAAGTTAATACTGCTGAGCACAGTTACTACTGCTGGTGAAATTAGTACTGCTCAGAGTGTTAATGCTGCCACAACTTAATACTGCTTAAGAGATAATCAAGATTCGTGCAGATCAAGACTGAAGATAATCATGGAAGTTTTGAAGATAATGATAGAAGAATATACTGAAGATCTTTTATTTCTTGTAATTATCTTTTATTTTCAGTATATGTATAGATCTGTTGAGAATAGTTTAGGAGATTAAGTTAGTAGATTATTTTGAGTTTTTTGTTTTTAGAGAGAATTAACCTCAAGGTTTAGAACCCTAGTTCTAGAGAAGTAGAATTCGTATTGGTGAGCCTGTTCATCAATATTGAGGTTTTGTTTGAAATCTTGTAACTTTAATCATTCTATAAAGTTTACAAGATTGTGATTTCTGATTCACTATTACATTGAGTATTGAATATTAAAGTGTTATTCCGCAACTTCTTTAATATTGTTTCTGAGTTCATTATTCTTGTTAAGAATTAGATCCTGACATGATTCATCTACAATCACAATTTAAGATTTAACCTCAATACACACATTCATTCTATACATACAATCTAAAGTAAGGACGGGTGCTACTAAAACCCAATAAAAGTTACTATCTCCAAGCTGCAGAAGATTTCACCAACTACTTACACTTGCACAAAGCTAAGGCTCAACTCTTCATAGCTGCTAAAACCAAACCCAACTATAACCTGATGCACATGCCGACAAATAAAAGGTTAGGCTTAACGCCTAGTGAGCTCAAGAGTTTTCAACATATACAAATGAATCGTTTAAAGAAAGAAGAATGCCATTAAAATCATAATCTTTCAAAATGATATGCTCCGCTTATGAAAATGACTCGTTTACCAATAAATATCCATTTTAAACGAAAGAGACACTGAGTTAATCATTTAACCAAACCAAACTGTTTTACAGACTAAGATCCCAATATAAAACGTTCTTTCGTAAACTTAGATTTGACTCAAAACTTGCTCAAAATGAGAATAGAGAGAGGACTCCCAATTTTATAAAAACGCGGTTATAAATGTTATATCTCGAAATACCCAACACGGGTAGAACATGACCCACAACTCATAAGACCAAAGATAAAAACCCATATAAATAAATATCGCCGCGAATACAGACATTAGACCCAAAACTCACGCAACCATAAAATGGAAAGAAACCAAATACTGAAACGTAGAAATGACTCCATTCAAACCTTAATATACGGGGGAAAACCCAATATTAAGGCCATCATTTATCGTCGATCACACAAAACTAAAGTTGGTAAAAAATACGACATTAACATTTAAATTACCACGGATCTACGACGGAGAGACCCGTATACAATGAGAATAGAGGAACACGCAAGTAGGCCGCCCATACAACTTCCTCGCGTGTCATCTAAACGTTTCCATCTTGGGTGGCGAGAACACGTGAATGGGGCCACCCATGATGTTATTGGATTTCACCACATATCCCGGACCTAGTTCCCATGCCAACACCGACATCACAATCCTCAGACCGATTATGCCTCTGGCCATACTCCGTCGAGTTCCACCTCAAGGACTTACAGACATAGGTGCCTATCCAATCTAGACGAGTTACAACTCGGAGGCTCAAGCCACCTATTGCCTACTCGCTAGCAAACCCAAGCGGTCACTAAATGTAACCCAAAACCTCAGGCCTTATAAAACAGACAGACTTACGTGCCTATGGATCCATTACAACACTGCCTAACATTACATGACTCCAATTGAAAGACCAATGCTCCTAAAAACATGTAACTCCCAATGGCATGAAATAATCGTCATCATACTCCAAAAATTCCACAACTGTTTTTAAACCGGACAAATTTCCTCAAGACTCCATTTAGCTAAAACCGAGTCAACGACCCAACAGTTTACGTAAATACCCAAATGAAAGCCGATATCAATATTGAAACACGTTTGACCAACTATTATGCAAACACGACCAAAAGTATAATTAACTAAAATCTCATCGTTGGTTGAGACAAACCATTTTCCAAATGAACTCATACCCTTAAGTTTTCAAAATGCCTCATAACGCAATAATATGCATTTTCTAAAAAGGTTTATAAGATCAAATACACAAAATGACACTTACGTCTATTGAACTCCGATTATATGTAAAATCATCAAAAAAAACATTTCAACATGATTTATTTACCAAAATACCCAAAGATCCCAAAATGGGTGTCTCAATATATTCATAAAACTAAACATTTCAAAATAACCAAAACTTATCAGCAGTTAACAATTTAATATAAAACACAAACACTTTAAAATAAACATTTTGGCATGTACACCGTTTTCACAAATCAACTTGAACTCACCTTGCTAGATTTAGGCTAAATCTAGATTTTTACCCCACTTTGAGCTCCTTTGGAGAAACTTGAATCCACAAGCAACATTATTCCAAAACCTAGATCCACAAGTTCCAACCATAAATATACTTATTCCACCATAAATAATTGTTCCCCAAACATAATACCCCAAGATCTTAACATATCACCAAAACCCTAATTTTGGTCTAATTCCTCCAAAATCATTAAGTCCAAAATTGAGAGGTACAACCACTAGGAGATCACCAAAAGAACATTTATAATCTATATAAATGTTTAGAAAAAGGATAATGAACTTACCAAGTGGGTATTGTGTAAAACTCCAAGAACTCCAAAAATCTCAAGGGCTGAAGATGAAAGTTTTGCCTTGAATCAAGAGGTGTACCCACTAACATAGATGATGAAGAACTTCATGATTTTAGGAGAAGTAATCCCAAAATAAGCTAGGGTTCATGAGAGGGTGTGAGGGGTCGATTTTAGAGAGAGAGGAAGAAGAGTTGGAAATGAGAAATGGTGTGAAAAGGGGCTGAAATCTGATTTTAATCGACCAGGGGCCGACCGAGATTGTGCCCGGCGATTGTGCCCAGGGTACTCTCGCCAGGGCACTCTCGCGGAGAGTGTACCGCGGTTGGTACCACCCCTACGACATTGATACGGCGGGCACTATCGCCCAGGCTCCCCCGGGGTCCGAAATTTGACCTTTTCGACACCAATACCCTCGACACTCTTGGGGGTTTTGAATAATGTTTTCCCAATGCGAATCCCACCACTTCCAAGTTGCAAAGAGGTCCAGGCGGTCTTTACTTACCGAAAATCACGGGTGTTACACGAACTGAAAGAAGATGATCCAAAACCACCACCTATAGTTTAATGAGAAAATAAATAAAATATTAGCAATGTTTTATTTATCATATAAACAAAAAGTACAAACCAATATGATAATACCTTCATAGTAGCTTGCTGCACGTGAGTGGTAGATTCATATTCTTTAAAGAAAGTTCGGACAAACCCCTCAAGAGTTTTAAACTCATTCTTTGACTTTTCAGGTCCATATAAGGCAGACATAAGCAACTCTACAAATTTTAACTTGTATCATGGATCTAAAATCACCGCCATCCCCATGATCCCATGAATTACGGACCAATATTTATCAAACATGAAAATCATTTTATGCGCCATCAAACTAATCTCATCAATAGAAGACTTCGCCCATTCACGTATAGAAAAACTAATCTCACATATCAAAGGGAAAAAGACATTAGCTGTCGGATACTTGTTACTGAAAAACAAAAGAGTTACCTCATAGAATAGTTGTAGCCTGTCACATATCTCCTTTGCTAAGTCCCAATCAAGGTCCGTAGACAAACAGGTATATCTCGACTCTCTTTGCTTTAATCGTTTGAAAACATCTCTATAAGGTATAGCGACACTAAGCATAAAAAAAGTAGAGTTCCATCGCGTCTTGCAATCAAGGGTCAATTTCTTTGTGTATTCCAATCCTAGCTGACGAGTTGCTTCCTCAAATCTTTGCTCCTTCTTTCCTGATGCAGACCAAAACGAAACACTATCTCTAATTATTTCAATCCCCTCCTCGATAACAGATAAGCCATCTTGAACAATCAAATTGAGAATGTGCGCACAAAAACGCATATGAAACAACTCGCCTCTCATCATGAGTGATCTCAGTGGAAGCTTGTCTAGTAACTTGCTAATAATTGCATCGTTTGTGGTGCAATTATCAACGGTAAGAGTAGACAATTTTCTATCGAGATTTCAATCACATAAACTATCATAAAGCATCTCCGCTAGAACATCAGCTGTATGTGGTGCAGGCACATAAATAAACCTATTGATATAAGTGTAAAAAATGCATTTAAACTAACTTTATGCGTTAATATAAGTGTAAATAATACATTTAAACTACAATTATATTAGACTTGTACAATATTTATGTTATACCTCATGATTCGGCTTTGCAAGTTCCAAAACTCATCTACAAAGTGTGCAATGATGGCCATAAACCCTTTTCTTTGATGGCTAGCTGTCCACATATCCGTAGTTATTGCTACCCTACTTGTGTTCCTCCCCAATAACTTCATTGTTTTTAGCCTTTCAAAGTCATAAATCTTTAAAATGTCGCTCTTGATGGTATTTCGACATGGAACCTTAAACAAAGGTTGAAGGCCTCCAACAAACTTTCTAAAACCATGATGCTTCACCATTGTAAGAGGATACTCATGCACAATAATCATTTCCACGAGATCTATCCTTGAAGTGTCTGCATTAAATGTGTAGTTGGATAGATATGATGAACTACCGTCAACTTTCTTTTGCTCCTTAACCAAGATGCTTTGTCGTATATCTCTAACCGTTCGTCTTGGACAACGTTCAAAATGATCTAGTAGATGCTTTGTGCCATTTTTGCTATTTGCTCTTAGTCTTTTCTCACAATAGTTGCATTCCGCCTTATCTTCACCATTCACTTTCAACTTTTTAAAATGGTTCCACGTAACAGATCTTTTCCTTTTACCACCAGACTTTTCACCATCATCGAAAGCATCACCAGGGATTGTTTCGCATTGGGTAGTAGAGTTATATGGGGGTGGTTCATTAGAATCTTTTACCCCTTGACTGCTTCCTAGAGGAGTAGTAGGAGTGTTTGACGTTGATTTATCAGCTTGTGATTCCATTTGACCTTAAACTTTCGTAAATCATTTTACAATCTAGCTAAACCGTTGTTATAAATGAAGTAAAATCAAAATGACAACATCAACAAGGCTAACAAATTCAAAAAAGAAATTTGAATGTTCATGCAAATAAAAAAAAATTGCGGTTGAAATTGCAATATAATTATGAATAGAGCTAATTACGGGTTAGTCTAATATCTAATTTATATATATTAATTAAAGAATTAATTAACAATCATATTAAATCCATGGTATAGAAAACATGGTTCATAGGTAGAAAGGAGTTGTTTACCAAATGTTTAACAGTAAGTGTTTACCGGCAAAAGTCATCATGTAACTTATTTTATCGGATGACATTCTAGACCATAAGAGTCTTCTGCCTCACTTACCAGTTAAAATTCTCGGTCTTTGCTATGTTTTCTACTGGATAAGATTATCGGTCAGTAAGCACTTAGTAAAAATTTTGTAAACAACCTCTAAAATGATGAAAACCGTATGAAGATACCATTTGGTTATCTTCAATCTATCACTCAAACGATTCTTCAAATCTCCTATCGATCTTATCACACTCCATTTTCAGTTATCTTATGGGAAAAAAAACAGCCATTAATATGAAGAATCTTAAGAAATGATGAAAACTATATCACAAATATTTCCTCAAAATGGCTATAAATTAATTAATCAAGATAAAAGCCATACCTCTCCGGCGTTCTCAAGCACGGAATTGCCAGATCTAGTTTTAAAAGACAAACAATCAAAGAGGATAAGTAAATAAGTAATATATGATGTCGATTCAAATATATAACAACAATTATTATGCAAAATGAACATGATTCAGCCATCTAGATCACTCTGTAAGTAATCAAATAACCAATCGTTGAAAGAAATTAACGATCGATTAATTAAATAATATGGTTAATGAAGGTGGGGGAGACCTTGGGTATACAAACTTCAAAAGGTTGGAAAAATACTTGGTTTGCCAAGGTTAATTCTGTATCATAGGGTCCATTGGTCTACTTTATTTCTCGTTCCCTTTTATGGCCGCCATATACGTGGAGGTTCATTTAATATTTAGTTCTTGCTTATCTTGCAACCGTTAAAAATTGTAGATCCTCATTTGGTTTCATCATTCTTTGATGATTACAAGAGGGTTTATCTGCATGCTACCACAGAGTTGGTAAACAGAAGTGCTAAGGCAGTTGATTATTCCTTGAAAATTGAAATGTCAACTACACAGTCTACACTAGAAGGAAATACTTGCTTGGTTGAACATCTTCAGACAAAGCACTTGTCAGTCCCTGCTGGATCACATGCTCAATATACATTTCCTGAGGTAAATTTCTCATCGCCAAAATCATCTTCTCACAAATACAGTTCCATAAATCAGAATAAGTAGTTCCATAAATCATGTTGTTTATTTGATTGTATGAACTTAGGAGTGGAAATGGTTGAATCTGACCAAATTGAGTGTTTACACAAATCATCAACAAAACTTTGATTGAAAACTGTAATCCATTCGACAACCCATCTGTAACATTCAACTACTTCAAGGAACCCGAAGACTTGCAGAAATTAATGATTTACCAAATCGATTAATGATGCATAAATTAATGATTAGCCAAATCGATCTCCAGATTTGCCAAATCGATTAGCCAAAATGACAAATCGATTAGCCAAATCGACATATGTAAGTCCAAATTCGATTAGCCAAATTCGATTAGCCAAACTGAGAGTGGAGATCGAGATTCGAGAGTGGAGAATACCTGCTCCGCTCGTCATCGATCGTCGATCGTCACCGGAGGGTGAATTGAAGACGTGAAGTCGAATGGATCTTGGAGTAATGGAGTTGGAGGCGGCTCTGAGTTAAAGCTTAACACAATAAAGCCCTAAAATTATATATAATATATATATATATAATTTTATTTTTATTAATATATATATATATATATCAGGGCAGGGCGGGGCGGGGATACCTTGCCCCGATACCGAACCCGAACTCGATAAAATCCCCGAAATTTCCTCCGTTACCCGACCCGACCCGAAATTGCCTAACCCGACCCAACCCGAACTAAGCCAGGTTTCGGGTTTCCCCATCGGGTTCGGGGTTTTCTGCCATCCCTAGTCAAAAATTTTATTTCCCAACATAAAATATAAAACGACAACAAGTCTAAAAAGTGTTCAAATTCTAAAACCACCACGTACGATAAAGTGACCCTTTTCAACAAAACTATCATGAGACACGACGCCCAATAGGACCGTAAATTTACACACAATAAAATTAAAACCCACACATTTCCAAGTACACTCACACGCCTAAAACGTCGCAAAACAATACTCCATAAAATTCAACATGACTCGTACAAACTAAAATTTCCAAGAAAATTTGGACTCAAAAACATGGGAACAACTCTTCCTTTAAAACCTTAACATACATGGAGGAGCTCCAATGTCAAGGTCAAAAATTCCACAGTTACTTGCCCAATACCCCAAATAATATTAAAACACGGACATTGCAAGGTCCGCAAATAGTGTTAGACACGAAACGGGGATAAAGAGATTTTCAATAAAATATTTGCAACCACGTGCAACAATCATGCCTGTTCAAACTCACGGTTTAAAACCTGATGAGTGCTAAATGCTTTGCCAAGACTTCGTAACATAACTCACTTTATACTTTGAAAACAATGGGAACAATTTATGCAAACTTATTTAGAATAGATTTTGTGCGTGAATTTGGTCGGCACACAACATTTTAGGACTACGCTTCTCAATTTCTAGTCATACCATTGTCATCCAGATGTTCAAACATCTTAAGGCAATCGTCGACGACCTCGTTGGTTCACCTTACAATTCCTCCTCGAAATAGAGTCAATTAACAAGCTTATGTTTCTAATTCAACCAATAACTCCGACCCAAAATGGTCAACTTAATGTATTCATCGCACTTAGCCATCACTCCAAAGTGACAATGCTATGAACATCAACTCCTCTAACAACTACTCGCTTAGAAATTTTCTCACTACCCCAACAAAAATCATGCCAAGGCAATTCAAGTATACACATGTAACATGTAGGTCCACCATAACACTGGCCATGTGCCATTATGAACGTACCGTACATGATCATCCTTGATATCCTCGACAAGTTCCCCGTTTCTAGCGACTCGATCAATCCCAAAATATCATATCTTAAGGTACCTAATGTGCAATTTTCTCTCTCAATCACCTAAACAACGCTAGTTTGAGTCCAGGTATCCGAAATCAACACCTAATTCTCCCAAACTCATGCTCTGATACCCACTTGTAACACCCTCGAAAATACTAAGAGCAACTAAATTAAAATTTTCAATAATGCCTCAAAGAAAGGTAAGATATCAAACGACATGACCATACTTATATTACTGTTCTAGATATCACCATCAACCAAACAAATTAAGTCTTACACATAGACTAATTAAAGGTCGGGTGTTACTAAACCCAATACAAATTGCTATACTCGAGATAACGGGAGGTTGCTTCATCAAACTACTCACCCTCAAGCATAACCTTATTTCTCATCTCTTCACAGCCTCGCTAGTACTCTTCCCCAACTGGAACCTGATGCACATGCCGACAAATAAAAAGGGTTAGGCTAACGCCTAGTGAGTTCAAGAGTTTTTCAACATGAATAAATATTTCGTTAAAAGGGAAGAATACAGTTGAAATCATGATATTTCAAAATGAAGTAACTTAGCTATGAAAACGACTCGTTTTTCCAATGACATACGTTTTGAGGACGAAGATCTCAATACAAACATTCTTTATAAAAATGATGCCGCTCAAAACTCACTCAAACGTGAACAGAAAATGGACCCCCAATAATAAAACGAGGATAAAACTTTATGTCCCGAAACACCCAAAACACGGGAGGGGCATAATACTCAACTCATAAAAATCATGGGAAAACAACCCATACAATATAGTAGGCTATTGAAAACATGAGACTAAGATTCAATACTCACGCGACTAAAATATTAAAGCATGGACAATTAAATATCCAAAATACTGCTGGCCGACAACAGGGGAGACCCGTACCCATTGAGAGTGGAGGAACGCAAAAGTATGCCACTCATACAATGTTGGTCGTATGACACTTCACGACTCACAAGCCCAAGTGCCCCTACGACACCCTTCAAGCTACACCAAAAGAGACAGCTGACCTTAGCAAATCTTATCAAGAATACCGCCAAAGGCCCGACAACATCCGAGGACTACAATCATGGCATTACCCCGAATGGCGGAGGTCCCAAACGCCCATTATGAAACCCCCATCAACATAATAGCACAACCAAACTCAGCCCTCCTAGTGTACACTTGAAAGGTCAAGGTCAAGGTCATAAAACATGGGTCCCGGAGTCCAACCCCGTACCACCCAATTGACTATCAAATAAGACTGACTTACGTGCCTATGGATCCAATGCAACACGGTCTAACTTTACATGGCTACACATGAATGACCAACGCACTCGAGCATGTAAATATCATTAATATGCAATAAGATGCATTAAGATGTAAATCGTAGATGGGACCCCACATTGAGCCATTAAAATTGGACAAGTGTCCTTGGGACTCTTTTAAATCAAAACCGAGCTAAAGTGCTCTAAATTCCATTTGGCCAACAAATAACGGTTGCCAGATAATAAAACGCATTTACATGACGTTTATACAGACATATACCTCTAAGATGTGATTAACCCAAAACTCGACTCGAATTGAGACTTATCATTTTCCAAATGAGTTTATGAAATCAAATACACCAAAAATGCTTATACCATGAATTAAACTTTACTTGTGCAAAATCACCAAGAATGCGTAAATCATGCTATTACTTACTGAAATATTCAAAACCCCAAATATGAGCATTTTATGAGATTAAAACAACCCAAGTTTATCAAATATGAAGACTTATCAAAATACTCACACTTTGACAATTACTAAGTAAAACACATTTTTACTTCAAAATACACATTTTGACATGTACATAGTTTTCACAAAACAACTTGAATTCACCTTGCTAGATTTAGGCTAAATCTAGATTTTACCCCACTTTGAGCTTCCTTGAATAATCTTGAATCCACAAGTCACATCTTCCAAAACCTAGATCCACAAGTTCCAACCATAAATATCCATATGCAACCATTTAGAATCGTTCCCCAAACATTTTACATAAATATCTCAACTTATGTCAAAACCCTAATTTCCACAAATGAAGAAAATATAATGTTACCTTAACCATGACTCCAATCCACCAACCAAAATGCTTCTAGATCGCCAAAATGAGCCATACACTCCCAATCTTCGAAATGATAAAAAGGTTGGGTGAAAACCCTAGAACTTGATGAAGATGACAAAGAAGGTGAGAGTGAGAGGATTCTAGCTCTAGATCCCAAAACTTTGCAAGAGGGTGAAGAATCACTTGAAATCCCAAGCTATGGTGCCTCAAATACTCAAAATCAACAATGGGGGTGAGAGGATTTGGCTAGAGAGAAGAGGAGAAAATATGGGTGAGATGGTAAATGAGAAATGGGAAAGACAAAGGGTTTAAAAGGCACACTGGTCCGTCGGTGACATTGCCACGACGACTATGCCCATGGCATAGTCGCGGGGCATAGTCTCCCGCTCCCACAAGCCCGCGGTACCCTTCCCGCGATTGTGACACGACGACAGTGACACTTGTCACTGTCGCGGGCACGGTCGCCCAAACTCCCTCGAGCCTCGAAATTCGACCTCTTTCAATCGCAAAGCTCTCGACACTGATAGGGATCAAAGGCGGTATGTCCCAAAGCATAATTTCATAAGTGGGAAACCTCCAGAGACCACAAAGTGACTTCTACTTACCAAGAATTACGGGTGTTACAGTCAGTTATCCGAGTTACCACATAATCTATTCATTATTGTTCTTTGGAGATGGATATTGAAACAAACATGGACTCAGTGTCGATAACTCATGTCACCCCACCCAGCCATTCAAGTATCTCACAAAAGATAATTGTTTCATATATGCACAGAGATTTAGCACATAATCTATCTATTCCTCACTCGGAGGTCTTAGATATTGAAAAAGGAAGACATCAACTCCGGTATTCGAACTTCATATTCATCTCATTATGTCTATTGATTTCTAACCTGCGTCCCAGGTTGAATCAATCTTTGATCATAATCGATACGATTTATATTTCTTTCACACACGCACGAATCTTTGTGATTCCAATCGCATTTCTTTGTGATATTGCCAGAACATTTTGAGAAATAATTTTTTAATATTCTAATTCGATGATAAATGGAAGTCTTATCAGAGATACCCCATTGCCAACTCTGAAAATAAGCCACACGATTATTTTTAATTGTTGTGATAACAGTTACTCTTGTGTTTTTGTGTTAGTTGTTACCCTTGGTTACTGAATCGCTATATATGATCTTTTGCTACTCATTCGGTTAGTCTTTGAAGATACATGATGCTCAGGACTCTCCTAATCATCATGAGGGGGAGAACGACACAAAATTCAAAGACACATATTATTATGTTGAGGGGGAGTTAGCAAAATTTGAGGGGGAGTAACAAAAGTTTTTAAATATGAGGTTGAAAAGCCATTAGATTTCAAGATTGCATTTCTTCTATCCCGTATCATGTGGTGTCTGCTACAAGTTTGTCCCTCCTACAAGCTGATTGAAACAAGTTCTGATGCTGGAAACATATTCAACTCGCGATTCAAAGACATATTCTCTGTTTTTAAACTGAAGATGCACCGTGGAATGTCACGTAACTCGCACATTATCTTTCTTGTGGGCTGATCTGATGTGTTGAGTTTATACAGTTGAAAGCTACTTGATAGTGCGTTCAGTTGAGGCTATTTACATTGAATCTAGTTACAAAGTTGAAACTATGAAGACTAAGAGTTTTATTCAAAGGGGAGCTTGGAAAGACATGAAGACATGCAACACCAAAGTTTTTTCAAAGATTCAAGAGGGAGAGAAGATCAAGACCTGAAGATTTCAAGATGATAAATGTCTTGTTCAACTTTAGGGGGAGATTGTTAGGACTTTCAGTCCTAGTGCGTGGAAAATTGTATAACGCATTTATAGAGTTTAATTGTTTTATTATTTAATGCGTTGTAAAAAGTCTTTAATTGTTTATTGGTCTTGTTTGTTTGTTTTGGGCCTTGGGCCTTAAGGTTTAAGTTTAAGTATAAATAGTTGTTTAACCTAATTTCTAGTAGAATGGTCATATATTGGTTTACACTTGTGTATCAGAAATTCTCTCTGTGAACCTTAAACTTTTTATTGATAAATCTAATCATATAACCAACAGTTGTGATTCAATTCTTATTGTTTCTTGAATATTATCTATGATTGCACTGTTTATGGTACATGTTTGGATGGATAAAAGCTAGCTTTTTGATAAGGAGTTTTTTGTGATTATTCCAATTATGTCCTCATTAATATTAATTATTATATATTAACTATTAATTATAAATAAATATTAATTATTATTAATTAATAAATATTAATTAATATTATCTGAAAATTATATCATGAATTTTAATTATACATTGATATTAACTGTTAATTATTTAGAATTATTGTTAATTATATCAATTTTTCTTAATATTGATCAACACATTTTAGTTATCAATTATTATTATTATTTTTGTAATTATTATTTAATTATTTTTTCTGTATTATACGTAATGGTGATTTAAAATCATAAATCAATGTAGATTTTATTTAAAATTTGGTTTAAAGTTCAAAGTTTATAATATATATAATAATAAATTTCAAATTCTTTTAATTAACATATTATATTATTTACTACCTTATTTGTATTAATTAATATATTATATTACTATAAATTTGTTTTAATTATATTATTAAATATTGTAATTGATTATTTGTTCTAGATGTTTTTTTTCGTAATTTTATATGCTTACAAGCTAGTTTTTGCCAAACGTGACTTTTCCATCAACTAGCTTATTAGCTATCAACTATTTTATTAACTAGTTTGCCAAACATAACTTATTTCTCTCTTCTAAATATTTAATTTTAATAATTCTTGTTGATAGAAACAATAAAAATAGTTTCTTTTTTTAATTAATAAATTGTTTAAATTTAGTTCACCTACCTCAAAAACCTCAAAATAAGGTTATTACTTTTTAAAAAACCTCCTAAAAACATCTTAAAAACCTAAAAATAACCACATTGTGGATGTTGTAAATTACTAAAATCCCCACTTTAAACAACATATATGTCAGAGATGCTCTTTCTTTGTCTATGCTAAGGAATGGAAAAAGCCCACGAAAAACTAACCTTGTATGCAGGGGTGCTCAAAAAACCGACTAACCCGACCAGCCTGAAAAAAAATCAACCCGAGGTAACCCAATATATAATTGATACAAAGTTAGGACAACTCGAATATATTGAGTTATACTCAAAGTAACCCGACCAACCCGATAATCCGATAAACATTTTAACGACTTCTCTAAAATTATTTATATTTTCCATTAATATTTGTAAGTTATCAAAAACAACTCGATAATAACGAGCAATGAAACTCATAAGAGGACATTAATGGAAAATTATATGTGATACATAAATATTTGATAAACTCGTATATTTTTTTGAATGGTGGATCGTATTTCAAAGAAATTTTACTTATTTTTATGTTTTTAATATTATTTTTACTTTGTTTAAATACAAGTCGACCAAACTGACCAACCCAAACAGTTTGGGTTGAACTTTTGTTTGGATTAAGTTGGATTGAAAATTCTCAAACCATTAAAATTGGATTTGATTGTTAAAATGCATTCAACCCGTGAGCACCCTACTTATATGTGCTAATATATTAATATTTGTTGAAAATAAAATAATAAAAACATGATATTGAAGACGAAGAAAAGGTGGGAAGTGAAAAATGAAACTTCCGAGACGCTTGTACCGTTTTAAACCCGAAACTTCCGATCACATAGCGACGCATCCACGCAACGCGTAAGCGCGTGGGCATCTTTATCATCCTCCAAAAATATTCAACCATTCGGCCGTTTATAAATCACCTAATCATCCAAACAAACCACCAACTTATCTATAATAGCAAATTTACCCCCTAATCTCCAATACCATACAATTGTCATGATATAAGATACGGTTTACGATTTTGAATAAACCATGGTAACGATTTTGAATAAACCACGGTTCAAACTGCACTGCACCCCATATTTTGTACATTTGTTAATTTTATATATAACACACACACATATATAATAATAATAGTAATAATTTATCATTTACGTAGTATTTTTTGACTTTTTGTTTTGGACTTCGAGTTTGATCCAATATGACTTGGCATTATTAATAAATTAGTTGGACGTGTCTAATTTAGTTTTATTTCTTAGATTATTTTTAATTATGCAATATATATATATATGGAAATCAGATGTATTGAAACTCTTTATTTTTGTGGACTACGGTCAATTTATTGTTGATTTTATAATGTATGTTTAAACGTATAATTATTGAATTGTAGGCATAAAGTGCGATAGGTACAAAATGTATAAACCACACCGCATCATACCGCATTTCATTATGTGGTTTGATACGATTTGGAAAAATACTCAAACCGCATATGCGATGCAATTTAACCCCAGATCGCACCAAATCACACATCAAACACCCCTAATATAAGACATGCTAATGTTAAAATTTTCACCAAAAACATGTCACATGTAACCTAATTTAAAGGCTTTCCGTATTAAATCACACCTAAATAAAACAAAAAATGGAGACAATTAGCTACGAAGTACAATAACGAACAATAAAGGGGTTATTTTGCATCAAGGTCATATCACAGGGATAATTTATGTAAAATTATCCCTCAAACAGTAGTACAAAACGCCAGCCTTGCAAGTTTTGCAAAACGGTATTCCAGTCACCCCTCTATCTCTTTTCTCTCCATTAAATTCCAATTCGAAACCCTTTTTGCCAACGAAATCCCCACTGGGTTTTCACCTTTTCTTCATTATCTTTTCCCCAATTGATCATCCAAAATCCCCAAAAAGTCGATAAACTTTTCAAAAAAGCAAAAATCAAAGCAAACATGGTTCGAATAAGCAACAATTTAGTCGGCATACTGAATTTCATAACATTCCTCCTATCGATCCCAATCTTGGCCGGCGGCGTGTGGCTTTCACGCCAAGGAACATCCGAATGCGAACGGTTTCTCGATCGACCCATCATCGCACTCGGTGTCTTCCTCATGATAGTCTCACTCGCCGGACTCATCGGCGCGTGTTGTCGCGTGTCGTGGCTCTTATGGGTGTACCTACTCGTCATGTTTCTACTCATCCTTCTGCTCTTCTGCTTCACGATCTTCGCCTTCGCCGTCACGAATAAGGGCGCCGGAGAAGCGTTGTCCGATAGAGGGTATAAGGAATACCGATTGGGAGATTATTCGGGTTGGTTACAGAAACGGGTTAACAGTGACAAAAATTGGAATAAGATCAGGAGTTGTTTACAGGATAGTAAGGTTTGCAAGAGTTTGATTGATGATGGATCTGATAATGCTCCCGTTAAGGTTTTCTACACTCGACATCTTTCTGCTATTCAGGTAATTTTCCACAATTTCATCATGTGAATCTCTTGAACTTTTATCATAATTTTGTTCAGTTTTTTGTATTTTGTTGCAAATTTATGGATCTGTGATTGAT
This sequence comes from Arctium minus, assembly GCA_954870635.1. Taxonomy (NCBI): domain Eukaryota; kingdom Viridiplantae; phylum Streptophyta; class Magnoliopsida; order Asterales; family Asteraceae; genus Arctium; species Arctium minus. The sequence continues at coordinate 162,107,171 of OX941080.1, forward strand.
TTACAACAACATGATATTGGATCTCTGTTAAAGTGGTACTTTAAAAATTTCAGAAAATTTGATTTATGGAAAGTAAGATTGAGTGATTGGTGTAGAATATTTTGTGAACAGGGTCAACATGAAAGTTACATTGGCGTTGAGAATAAGATGGTTTATTAGTCAAAATTTTGAGGACCCAAATGAACACCAATGGGAAAATGACTTAATTTCAATAAATATTATACAAAACAAGAGATGTTGTAATTTTGTATCAAGGGAGTATATGATATCAAGATGATTAAACGTTTGTAACTGTATTTGATTTTAGCCATAAAAAAGATTTCATAATTGCAAAGATGAGGAGGGTTTGTAGGGCAATTTAGGCATATAACTTTAAGGGGCTGATTCACAATCGTTAAATTGTTTGGTGCAGGATAATTAAGTAATCAGAACTCGGAAGGATTAAAAGGCTTTTCTGATATAGTGCAAAATGAAATATGGTTGTTTGGTAATGGTTAAGGGAGACGTAAGATACAAAATCATTTAGACGGTTTTAAAATTATTAAGAGGCATATTTTTTTGTCAACCAAGATTCATCTCTTAGCGATTCAGAGGTTATTTCTTATTGAATTTGTTTAAAGTTTCATTTAAGATTATTTACGTAAATAACTTTTTTTTTTTTATAAAAATCGATTTTTCTTTTTAGAGACTTGGGTGTCGTTTGTTTTTTTAAGAGGTCTAAAATTTGAAGTCTTATTTTAGTTATGATTAATAAGAGGTAGTGTTTAAAAAGGTCTGAACGATTCAGACTTGAGAGCCATTAAAAGGTTTTTTAAAAAAAACAAATAACCCCTTGATGAATTTAATTAAAATCTCATCTATGATATATACATAGAGAAGTTTTCCTTAGATATGTCTTTTTGGATATTTGCAATTATAATTATCCTTTTGAAAACAAGGGATGTCATGTTTTTACACAATTTCAAAAAAAAAAGTCACAACTTTTTATCTTTATTCCCAAGTCACCCCCCTGAGATCTCCTATTTGCTCAAAATAACATAGGAAACTGGTTTTAGGGATTGTTGACCATTTAATTTATCATACTCAACTTTCATTATTTCCAAATATAAAATACTTTACAAGTATTTCAAGTGGAAAAAGGTTGTTTTTTGAGGGAAAAAAAAAAGAAATTATCTCTTTGTTTAGTCTAAGTAAGCAACCTTTTAAGCTGAAAAGTTGACTTTGTCCTTAATGATAGGAAAAAAAAGGTGGTTATAAAATTGAGTTACTCCTTTTGATAAGGAGGGGTGACTCATTAATGTGAATTCTAAGTTATGATGGGCTTATTTTTCAATAGAATATTGACCCATATTTAGTTGACTTATACATCTTTATCTTTTAGATCCTATCTTCAGATGGGATATACTGGAGGTGTTTGGTTTATTGGATAAGTTTCAGTGGTTTCATTTGTTTGGTTGATGTTAATTGTTGATGGTGTGTTTTTTGTAGTCTGGTTGCTGCAAGCCATCGAACGACTGCAATTTCACGTATGTAACTCCGACAAACTGGACGAAGACGTCCACAACGTCCACCAACCCCGACTGTGGTGCTTGGGACAATAACCCAAATACCCTTTGCTTCAACTGTGAATCGTGCAAGGCTGGACTTTTGGACAACATAAAGAGCGATTGGAAGAAGGTTGCTGTGTTGAATGTCATCTTTCTGGTGTTTTTGATTGTTGTCTACACGATTGGTTGTTGTGCGTTTAGGAACAACCGTGAGGATAACTCGTGGAAACGCTACCCTTAGACCATTACTTACTATTTTGGTTACTTATATCAGTTATGAACATTGTTGTGGCTTTTCCAAGCGGCTAAACTGGTTTTGGCCTTGGAAAATATGAGTATTTGTGTAGGGTGTAAATACTGTATGAAAACTTTTGTTAAGATTTGTTTGAATTTTATTTGAATAATATGGTTTTGATATTGTGTTTAGTTTTTTTTGTGAAATAAAACTTTGATTGTTAACCTATTGAAGTTTATTTTTCGTAACAGCGAAGATGGAGTGTAGGTGTGAGATTGAGAGGGTTTGAAAAAGAAAAAGAACCGAAAAACTCATCTAAATTTGGAGAAACCAACGGATATGGTTAAAAAAGTGGTTATCATAAAATTAAAAAATCTCACTATTTTTTGTATATTTGTATATATTAGTGTATTGAATAATATCGTAGAACATTTGTATCAAATATATAGATTTTATAAGAAAATAATATCTATAGTGCAAAATCGGGATTAAATCTTTGAGACTTTCCTCATTATTTTTTTTATCTTGAAGGAATTCATGTTTGAATATCTGTGTATGAGAACGAGATTTAAGGATCTACCTATTTCGGTTTAGGATTTTAAGTTTTTTATGTTTATTAAATCTTATGTTGTACATTATTAATTTCCTCAAGTTGTATAAAAAACCTACGTCATGCAAAATAACGCGTCGTATCATGTTATAACACGTTACAACAAGACAAGCCTTAGCATGGAGTCATAAAAGATTAACATGATGACGGAAGTTAAATCTACAGTATAATGTACCATGACGATAACACATTATTTAAAACTATGATTAAAAGAGGAAAGTGTTTGAGAAATAAAAGTTACAAGTTGGTGTTGGTGTTGGGGATTTTATGAATCCGACATTGGCTTGGGTGGGTGTTGCTTTCAATCACCAACAAGTATGCAAACGGATAGGTGCCGCTTAATAAGTATATATCTACTTTCCTTCAAAAAAAAAATATCTATTGAGTTGGCTTTCTGTGAGAAGTTGAGTTAATCGTGAGAAGCGTAGGAAGTGATTATCGACCGTTGGATGAGAAATGGATACACATTAGGATGAGATGCACCAGATCAATTCCATTCTAAGCCGCAATTCATGGGAGACTTGAGATTAAAAGAGATCAACAGTTCAGATCCACTTTTCACGCTTCTCACCATTAACTCAACTTCTCACGTGATCTTTCGCCTATATCTACTTATGTTATCTCATAAAGCATTCACTAGTAAAAAATTAAGTATAAATCACTAATAAATTAAAAATAGTTGTTTGTTAAAATCTTTTGCTTAAAAATATGTCACGGGACTAATAAAAGAATGAGTGATCTTCGTGTCTATAAAAAGAAGTTGGGGCTTTGGTTTCTAAATGCTTTAGTTAGATGTATTTTAAATCTTTTTTTTTTTTTTTTTTCTTTTGTTGAATCATCAATTTTCGTCATACAGATGGCTATGATGTATAGCTAGATGATACTCTAAATATACAATTTACAATTATTACCAGTCTTACAAAAACCCAACAAGTAACTTACATATAACCTCAAGGGAGTTTAAATGATTAAACTATTAAAACAATTGAATATTATTTAATTTTTTTATAATAAGATTCATTCATTTATCAAATATACACAAGATGATGAGATATAAAGGAGAAGTATGATATGTTTTTTCATTTAAATGGTTGTGCATGATACACGTCAAATTAAATGAGATGAAGGATGACACTCTCTTATATAAAGATGTGAAAATGAATTATTGTTTTCTATAACTTTGAAAGATCAAAAGTCTTGCTTTTGAGTCTTTTCTCTCTAAATTTGTTCCTCTTGTCATTTTGTGTCTAACAAAACAAGAAATATGCAATTGTCTTTCTTAACGTGTCACATTGAGTAACAAATTTGTTTGTTTAGATGCCGTATAGATTTTGGTTTCATAAATTTTAAACACCCGATTTACTCTGCTATCTATTTATCTTTAGCAGACTGTTAGCATTTTTGTTTTTGTTATGCATGAGATCCTCCTACCTGGGGTGGAATCGGTACGGTACCAACTTTTTTTTTGCCAATACCGTGTACCAACCAGTTATCTATACACCCATTTTTTTAAATAAAGTTTTTATAAATTATATAACAAGTTTTTCCCCAAAAGTTTCAAGTTTTTGAAGTTTTTCAATTTCTTTCAAGTATTTCAAGATTTTATCTAATTAAATGTATAATTTAAATTGTATTTCAATGAATGTTCTAAATGACGTGAGACGTGGCATGGCAAGGAGGTCAAGCCTCAAGCCTTACGAGATATGGCGATGCCACGACGTTTTCCAATACGTGACCTAAGACGGCATATGTATATATGTATGTATAAATATACTTGTATGCATTAGTGTTTTGAATAATTCTTTAGAACAATTTAAATTCATATAAAGTTATAAAACTAAAAAGGAAAGAAAAACCATTTATATCAAATATATCGAGCTAATAAAGAAATGATTCCAAAAGTGAAGTATCAGGATTAAATCTCGTAAATTTCTACTCACCACTTTCTTCAATCTTCAGAGAATTTCTGTTCACCTATCCATGTACAAGGTCTTTAGTTTTTATGTTTCATTTTAAGGTTTATTTAAGTCCTAGTTGCGTACGTAATTATAAGGGAATTTAATTAACCCAAACATCAAAAATGGGTACCCAAAATGCCCCCAATCTTATATTTTTTGCCAAAATACTCAATAACCCCGTGTTTTTGGGTCGCGTTTTTGAAAAACGCGGGGTTGTACGGTTTTGGTCCACGTATGAGCAAAAACACGGGGATAGGTCCGCATTTTACATATTTGGTCCGCGTTTGGTGCTAAAACACGGGGTTGGGGGTAGATAAACGCGGGGTTGGTTTGTTTTTCACGGATGCTTTAAATGATTGAATTTTAATATATATTTACATTTTATACCCCTATAATTATTTAGTTAGTTTACTTTATACCTTTTACTTTTCTATTTTTCATTTTTCATTTTCATCATATTAACACATAAAATCTTATATTAACTAAAATACGTTTTAATTTTAACAAGTTACACCATTATAATCGTCTATTCGAAACCTTTGAAATGAACTCAATATTGAATATTTTTTGATTTAATTATTTAATTATATATCATATGTACTACATAAAGCGTATGAATATGTTATTTTTCTTTTTACCATAAAACATAAAACGTATTATATATCATATATACTACATATTTTTGGACAAATTATTCATAATTTATGTTATTCTTCTTTTTACCATTTTACTAATAACATAAATTCGACGAAATCAGATGCAATCAGATGCAATCCAATGTCTACATAATAAATAGGCTAAATGAATAGTTTAGTTGAAAGTTGCACATGATATATATTTTTGGACAAATTATTCATAATTTATGTTATTAGTAAAATGGTAAAAAGAAGAATAACATAAATTATGAATAACTTGTCCAAAAATATGTAGTATATATGATATATAATACGTTTTATGTTTTATGGTAAAAAGAAAAATAACACATTCATACGTTTTATGTAGTACATATGATATATAATTAAATAATTAAATCCAAAAATATTCAATATTGGGCTCATTTCGAAGGTTTCGAAGAGACGATTATAATGGTGTAACTTGTTAAAATTAAAACGTATTTTTTAACGTATTTTAGTTAATATACGATTTTATGTGTTAATATGATGAAAATGAAAAATGAAAAATAGAAAAGTAAAAGATATAAAGTAAACTAACTAAATAATTATAGGAGTATAAAATGTAAATATATATTAAAATTCAACAATTGAAAGCATCTGTGAAAAACAAACCAACCCCGCGTTTCTCCACCCCCAACCCCGTGTTTTAACACCAAACGCGGACCAAATATGTAAAACGCGGACATATCCCCGTGTTTTTGCTCATACGCGGACCAAAACCGTATAACCCCGCGTTTTTAAAAAACGCGGCCCAAAACATGGGGTTGTTGGGTATTTTGGCAAAAATTATAAGATTTGGGGCATTTTGGGTACCCATTTTTGATGTTTGGGCATTTTAATTAAATTCCCTAATTATAATTTATCCTTCAAGTTATATGCTTAAAAAAGTATTAAAAAATTCCCTATGCGTTACAAAATAATGTGTCGTAGCGCGCCATAACGTGTTACAATGGAAGTCAAGCCTTGGAGTGAAGCCACAAGGGTTAACCTGACGAAGACAAGCCTCGGTGCCATAACGTGTTATAACGAGTTATTCAGAACCATGATTTCAAAACATGTGTAACATTTGTATGTAAAAAAGATTTTAAAGAGTAAGAGAATAACAAGATAAATTTTAGGATTTTTGGTCGGGATTGGGACTGAGACCAAGATCAACGGGTCCAAAGGGACCATTTTAACTATCTCCATGCCAATGTAAGACTATGTTGGGCTAGAATGGGACTATAGCCCAAAGAATCTGTAACACCCATGATTTTTGGAATTCCGTTTATGATTAATCACATTATCGAATGATATTAAATGATAATTATGAGGGTTTTATAAAATTATCATATTAGGATGGTTGGAGATTGTTTCGAGCATAAAAAATGAAGAAACCATGCGATCAGAGGCTAAGCGACTTTTAATGCGACTTTCTGTGCGGCAAACTTTTAATGCGACTTTATGATAAATTCGACTTTCCATGCGATTTTGCCCGCGTGAAAATCCGCTTTAAGGCGTGTCAGCTCTAAAAAGGTCCAATTTTTGGGGTTTTCCCCATTTCTTCACCCCACCTTTTCTCCTCTACCATTTCTCTCTAAGTTGAGTTTTTGGGAAACTTGAGGTCCGATTTTAAGGGCCATTAGAAGCATTTCTTGGTGATTTGAAGTTCTTAGAAGGTTGAAGGTAAGATCTAAACTACCATATTTTGATCTAGGGTTTGGTCCCTTTTCACCCTCAACCTTCATTTCATCTTTAGTGATATATTTGTTGAGATTTGGGAGTAGGGGAGGTGTTCTTGAGAGCTTTGCAACTTAAATCTAAAATTTAGCTTGAGGATTTCATGTCTTCAGCAAAGGAAGATCAAGATTTAGGGTAAAACCTAGATTTAACATAAATCTAGCAATGTGAGTTCAAGTTGCTTTGTGAAAACTATGTAATGCCAAAAAATGGTCATTTTGATGTATTCAAATGTCTTTATTGATATTTATCAAATGTGTTGATTACTTGATGAGATTTGCATCATTAGGCTTATTTGATTTTATAAATCTTGTAAAATACCTATATTTTGGTTTTTAGACATTTTGATAAATAAATCATAAGAATGTGTCCTTTCGTTGATTTATTTGTATAAATGGACGTTATTTGATAAAAAAAATAAACTCCTAGTGTGTTTGGTTTTATAAACGACTAGGAAAATGCAATTTTTTATGTTGTGAGACATTTGGAAATATAAATAGTATGATTTCATTTGGAAAATGCAAATGATGGATTTATGAGTTAATCATACTTTTGGAGCATGTGTTTGCATAAACGTAAGTTAAAATAAGTGTGAAGTCATTGGGTTGATTTTGGCTCATTTGAGTTTTGGTGACCTTTCTCTGGTCTACTTTGCTCTATTTTGAGCTTTAGACATGATATGCCTTTCTTGCATTGTTATTTGAGAATGTTAGGACTTAAAATCCTAGTGCGTTGAAAGTTATATAAAGTATTTATAGAGTTTTATTGTTATTTATTTAGTGTTTTGTAAAAGCCTTTATTATTTATTGGGCTTAGTTTGGTTTAACGGGCCTTGGGCTTTAGGGTTTAAACCTTGGTATTTAATGGTTGTTTAGAGTGTCATTAAGGTTAAGAAAGGTGATTCGTGAAATTGATTGTGCGCCTAATAGAGTTTAGAGAGAGTTTGGGTTTAATTCATGTGTGAAAACCTCTTTCAATCATTCAATACAAAGTTATTCGTTCATTACATTGTTACTTGATCGTTATTGGGATTCACAATTGGTATCAGAGCCTGGGCAGATCGAATTGTGCATCAAATTGAATAATTTCTGAAGATTTTTGCAAAGTTTTTGGCGTTCTTGAAGTTTTTGAAGAACAAAATGGGTTATGCAATCTTTGTTAGTTTTTGGATTTGATTTTGATTGCATAGTGTTTCTCCATCATCATATATCGCTTTTGCATCGAATTATTTCCAAAATCATTTCAAGATTTCAAGAATTTGAAGGATTTGTGAAAATTTTGAGTTTTTGGAAAAAGTGGTATGTCAAAATTTTTAGAGTTTGATTTTGGAAAATAGTGTTGATTTGAATCGTTTTTTTTAAGCAAAATCGCTTCTAAAAAGTGTTTTTAGTCATGTTTCAATCATAAATTTCAAGTTTTAAACTCTATATTTGTTTTTTAAAATTTTTGGATGATTGGTGTTCCCGAGTTAAAATTGAAAATATTGATTTTTGATCAAAAAATGTGTGTGAGTTTGATAAATAAGGTGTTTGTGATTGATTCTGATTTTTAATTCAAGAATTTAACGTGTTTGTTTGAGTTTATGATTTGCAGGTTAACGTGGAAAAGGAAACCGAACATCATTCGGGAATTTCATTCTTATCAGGAACTGATTTTTTTTGTTCGGAAATGTTCATCCGGAAAATAATTTTTTATTCGGAAAATTGATTTTCATTCGGACTGACATCCAATCGGGAATTACTTTTGATCGAATTCATTCGGATAGAATTGTATCCGGATATAACCTCATCCAGAAATTCATCTCATCCGGTGTAATAGATTAGAAGAAGCAACATCTTTCATTAATGCCAGTATTCTCAATCTTGAATCAACATCTATAAGAGGTAAAATTTCCTTCTGTAAAGCTTTGACTGCCATGGCGTGCAGCAACAGAGAAGTGTCATCCTTCTCCAAATTGTTTGATTTTGTCTCTTTTTCATCCGGATTTTAAGTGTTTACACTGTGTGTATCCGGAAACCATATTTCTTCGGGGAACTACTTCATCTAGGAATTATTTTCTTCGGGAACTGACTTTTGATCGGGAAACCCATTTGTATCCGGGAAGTTCATCCGGATTTTATTGTTTGATCGGGAAGTTCACTTGACCGGATATTGAGTTCATCCGGGAATTCTTTTGTCCGGGAAGTTAAGTTTGTTCAGGAAGTCTCTATCGGGAATCACCTTCTCTCTTATCCGGGAATCACTTCGATATCGATTCATTCGGGATTTACCATAATTCAAGAAATCATTTTCATTCGGGAAATCATCTTATCGTTGGTTTGATTGATCACACAACAAAGTTTGAGTTTTTCGACCGTTTATCGAAAAACTTTTTGGTTGGTTCGGTAGTGATTGTGGACGAAGTTTTTCGATTTTAAACTGTTAAGGCATGTTCACGAAGCTTAAACGATCGATTTTGATCGAAAGTTTTTAACTAATGTCGAGTTTTTGAGGTTTCGATCGTTTTTCGAAAAAAATTCGGTTGATTCGTTTGTGATTGTCGGTTGATCGTTTGAGTTTTAATCAGTTAGGGAGTGGGAGTAATCAGGGAGCTACAACGATCGTTTTGTATCGAATAATTCTAACCCGTTTGATGTTTTGCAGGTTGGCTCAACGAAGAAGATGATGAATAGTCTTTCCGTTAACTTGCCGTTAAATCCTTTACATTTTGGTCCTTTTTCCGTTAAGTCATCGTTAGTGTTCGTTAGTTTGTTAGATTTGTTAGTTTTTTTTTTCAATTTTTAGTCCATTTTCTTTTAAGTCTAGTTAAGTTTTAGTTAGTTTTTCCTACATTTTTAGTCCTTTTCCGTTAGTGTCCAGTTAAGTTTGTTAGAAGTTTCAAATTTTACATTTTTAGTCCCTGTAGTTAGCAGCTTCACTTTATGTCATTTCTAGTCCCTTTAGTTTTAAGTTTCAGTTTGTGTCACTTTTGTCCTTGTAGTTTTAAGTTCCAATTTGTGTCACTTTTGGTCCTTGTACTTCAAAGTTTCAAAGTTTGTCATTTTTGACCCTAAAACTTTAAAGTTTCAATCTTTAGTCAATTGTGACCCCTAAACTTTCAAGTTTCACACGTTATCACTTTTGGTCCTTGCACTTTGAATTTTTCATATATTGACAAGTTTAGTCCCTGGACTTCAAGTTTTACAGGTTGTACAATTTCAATTCTTGCACTATTTTATCTGTGTATTTGATTAATCGTTTTTGCACAATTCAACTTCTAATCGAAGTATCTGATTAACGATTGTTTTGTTCAGGTAACAATGGATGATGAATATCATCCTTGGTATGAGTCACATCGTGACCAAGAAAATAGACGGAAGATTAAAAGTTTGCAAGCTGAGAAAGCCAATCTTCAACAAAATCTGGATGAGCAAGAAAAGAAAAGGAAAGATTCAGAAGAATCGCTAAAAACTGTGATCAGTACTTTAGAGAAATCCAATCTTGAACTCAAGCGAAAGATTTCCGATTTTGAGAAGATCGAAAAAGAATGAAAGAAATGGTTTTGCTAGTGAAAGAAAAGGTTTTACAAAAATAGATTCTTGATCGCTCAAAGAAAATCTTTGAAGAAAGAAATGTCTTTGAGAGTGAAAGAAAAACTTTTGAGCTTAAGAATGCTAAACTTTCAAAACAGATTTCTGATTTTGAAAAAAGTTTTGGTAATTGAGTGAGATAATTTTGCGAAAGAAATAAAATCTTTTGAGAGTGAAAAGAAAATGCTTGAAAAGAAAATTGTTACGATTTTTAAAGAGATATCTGATAAATTGTAACACCCTCAAATTTGGTAAGAGCAACTAATTAAAATTTCGATATAATATCAACATAAGGAACAAAACTTCCTCCTACAATTCAAAATCTAGTATACCTCAAATTAAAATTCTATAACTTTCCTCAACAAATATAAACTCCAATAATACACAAGGACTAAACCGAAGTCGGGTGTTACTTAACCCCAAACACAAGTCGCTCTCCCCAAAACAATTGCGGAAGACTTCAACAAGCTAATCGCTCCCCGAGCACGCAACTAGCACTCCTCTCTTCACAGTATCATTAGGACTATTCTTAACCGGAACCTATTGCACATGCCGACAAATAAAAAGGTTAGGCTAACGCCTAGTGAGTTCAAAAGTTTTCAACATGAAGAAGTATATCGTTGAAAAGAATGAATGCAATTTAAATCATAATCTTTCAAAAGGGTATGCCTCAAATATGAAAACGACTCGTTTTCCAATAATATGCATTTTAGGCAAAGGAAAAACCAATATAAACGTTTTACAATCCAAACTGTTTTAAGAACGAAGATTCCAATAAAAAACGTTATTTCTAAAATTAAAGTCAACCCAAAACTTACTCAAAATGAGAATATAAATTGAACTCCCAATTTATGAAACACGGATTCAAATTTATGTCTTGAAACACCCAAAACACGGGTGGGGCGTAATACTCAACCCATAAACCAAGGATAAAATCCATATAAACAAAACGTTACCGAAAACATGGATAATAAAACTCAATACCCAAAACAACACCATTCGGTGACGTGGGAGACCCGAATTCCATCGAATGTGACGGACATACAAAGTTAAGCCACTTATCGATGTTCCCGAGCTTCACATAGAGTCATGGATGTAACACCCCGATTTTTAGAAAGATATAATTTCAAGTTAGTATAGAAATCAGTATTTTAAGAGAAATATAAGAAATAATATTTTGGGCTTGAATCTTAGATTTTATAGTCTTGTTGGATGAAAGATTTAATTACGAGTCCAATGGTTCTTTCCAGAGCAAAAACGGATCTAAAACGAAGAAGTTATGGCCAAAACAACGGTCAGTACAAGTTCGGCTAAAGTGCCTAGCGAAAGTGACATGTGTCACTTTAGCTTGGCACTATCGCTGAGAGTTCATCATCATCATCTCCATTTTCAAGAAATTTGGGGTTTTCTAGGTTTTCACCAAAACCTAAGTGGTAAGTTTACATTCTACATTTCTAAACCTTATTAGGTGATATAAATTCTCCATTGATGGTTTCCTAGTGTTTGATTCCTTCAATTTCGGTTTGTAAGATTTTAGAAGATTGGGTCAAATTAAGGTTTTTGGCCAAAATGGAGATTATGATACAAGATGTTTGGGGAACGATTATATATGGTTGAATATGAATATTTATGGTTGGAAATTTATGTATCTAGGTTTATGGAAGTTTTGACCTTGAAGATTCAAGTTTCTTCAAATAAGCTCAAAGTGGGGTAAAATCTAGATTTAGCCTAAATCTAGCAAGGTGAGTTCAAGTTGATTTGTGAAAACGGTGTACATGCCAAAATGTTTATTTTAAAGTGTTTGTGTTTTACATTAAATTGTTAACTGCTGATAAGTTGGTTATTTGGATATATGTAACTTTATAAACTTATGTAACACACATCTTTGTGATTCTTGGGCATTTTGATAAATAAATCATTTTGATATATTTCTTTGACGATGTAATATATAAATGGAGGTCATTTTATATAATTTTCCATTTGGTGCATACGATTTTATAAACTGTTGGAAATGCATATCATCGAACTATGAGTCATTTTGGCAACATGAAGAGAAATAGTTCATTTGGAAAACATTTTGTTTCAACCAATGAGATGTTTTGGGTTAATTACCTTTTTGGTCGTGGTGTTTGCATAATTGTTGGTCAAACGTATTTTGATGTCTCTACTGGCTTTCATTGGGTATTTACGTAAACTGTTGGGTCGTTGGCTCGGTTTTGACTAAATAAAGTCTTGAGGACATTTGTCCAGTTTAAAAACAGTTGTGGAATTTTGGAGTATGGCGGCGATTATTTCATGCCATTTGGGAGTTACATTTTTTGGGAGCTTTGGTCTTTCAATTGGAGTCATGTAACGTTAGACAGTGTTGTAATGGATCCATAGGCACGTAAGTCTGTCTGTTTTGCAAGGCCTGAGATTTTGGTTACATTTATTGACCACTTGGGTTCGCTAGTGAGTAGGCAATAGGTGGCTCGAGCCGCTGAGTTGAAACTCGTCTAGATTGGATAAGCATCCATGTCCGTAAGACCTTGGGGTGGAACTCGACGGAGTATGGCAAGAGGCAACAAACGGTATGAGGATTATGATGTCAGGTATGGCATGGGAACTAGGACCGGGATATGTGGTGAAATCCAATAACATCACGGGTGGCCCCATTCACGTGTTCTCACCACCCAAGATGGAAATGTTTAGATGACATGCGAGGAAGTTGTATGGACGACCTACTTGCGTGTTCCTCTATTCTCAATGTATACGGGTCTCTCCGTCGTAGATCCGTGGTATTTTTAAATGTTAATGTCGTATTTTACCAACTTTGGTTTGTGTGGTCGATGATAAATGATGGCCTTAATATTGGGTTTTCCCACGTATATTAAGGTTTGAATGGAATGCGTCATTTCCACGTTTCGGTATTTGATTTCGTCCATTTTATGGTCGTGTGAGTTTTGGGTCTAATGTCCGTGTTCACGACAATATTTATTTATATAGATTTTCATCTATGGTTTATGAGTTGTGTATCATGTTCCACCCGTGTTGGGTATTTCGAGGTATAACATTTTTACCCGCGTTTTATAAAATTGGGAGTTCTCTCTCTATTCTCATTTTAAGCAAGTTTTGGGTTAAATCTAAGTCTACGAAATAACATTTTATTTTGGGATCTTAGTCTGTAAAACAGTTTGGTTTGGTTAACGATTAACTCGGTGTCTCTTTCGTTTAAAATGCATATTTATTGGTAAACGAATCGTTTTCATAAGCGAAGCATATCATTTTGAAAGATTATGATTTTAATGGCATTCTTCTTTTTTTAAACGATTTATTTATATATGTTGAAAACTTTTGAGCTCACTAGGCGTTAAGCCTAACCTTTTTATTTGTCGGCATGTGCATCAGGTTCCAGTTGGGGGTTTGGATTCTAGCAGTTCTATGAAGAGTTGAGACTTAGCTTTGCTCAAGGGTAAGTAGTTGGTGAATTCTTCCATAGTTGGAGGTAGTGACAGTTATTGGGTTTTTAGTAGTACCCGTCCTTATTATTGACCGTATGTATAGAATGAAATGTGTAACACCCCAATTTTTGAAAGGATTATTTCAAGTTAATACCGAAACCGATATATTAGGGAAAAACAAGATAAAGGATTTTGTTCTTGAATCCTAGGTTTTATAGTCTAGATAGATGAAGGATTTAATTACAAGTCCAAGGGTTCTTTCCGGAGCAAAATCGGAGCTATAACGAAGAAGTTACGGCCAAAACAGTGTGGGAGCAAGATTTTCGGACGACAGTGCTCCGCGCGGGTCTCCACGCGGGTGGACCCGCGCCACCAGCCGCGCGGAGCCGCTGTGTGGACAAAAATGAGAAAATTCGGCCATAAACCCCATTTTTCACCCCAACCCCAAATCCTTCCCCCATTTCTCTCCCAAACCGACCCCCAAACCCCAAAATCAAACCCTAACTCATTTTGGAGAGTTTCCTCATAAATCTAAGTGTTTCCTCTTCATCTATCAGATCGGGAACTAGAACCATCATCCCTCCATCTTCATCTTCCTCATCAAGTTCAACGTGTGGGAGCTCGGGTTGAAGAGTTGGAATGGGTGTCCTCGGAAAGTCTCATCATCTAAAATGGTAAGCTTCCTTGATTTAATGTTATAAATGCTCCATTGATGTTTCCCTAGTGTTTGGTTTATCAAATCTCGGATTTGATAGTTTTGGAGAAACTAGGGTTTTGATTTCGTTGGGGATTTTAGTAAATAATGTTTGGGGAATGTTTCTAAATGGTTAAATATGGGTATTCATGGTTTGGAATGTATGGATCTAGGTTTTGGAAGTTTTCGGCTTGAGGATTCAAGTGCCCTTCAAAGGAGCTCAAGTTTGGTGAAATCTAGATTTAGCCTAAATCTAGCGAGATGAGTTCAAGTTGATTTGTGAAAACGGTGTACATGCCAAAATGATTATTTTAAAGTGTTTTGCAATCCTACATGAAATTGTTAACTGCTGATCAGTTTGGTTATTTTGAAAGTGTTTAACTTTACAAACTTATATAGCATACATTCTTATGATTTTTGGGCATTTTGATAATGAGTCATAAATGGGTGTGTTTGGTAACTTATTGCATAAATGAGATTATTTGGTTAAAAGGCATTTTTAGTGTGCGTTTGGGTAAAAGGTTTAATTTTGCGTTATGGGGCATTTTGAAAGGATAAAGAGTATAAATCTATTTGGAAAAACCTTTCGTCCCGACTTAAACTGTGTTGGAGTCCATTCAAGTGTTTTGGAGCATGTAAATTTCATGGTGCGGGTCGAATCCGCTTATTATTTGAAAAGCGTTAATCATTGGTCAAAAAGAGGTTTGAGTATTGTGGCTCGATGTTGTTTAAAGGAGTCTGTAGGACACTTGTCCGGTTTTGAAAGGTTGAATTTAGATCCCAGTTATGACGTACGTACAAATGCTCCGTGTTGCGTATTGAGGTTGATTTCGGGCTCGAGTGCTTTGGTCATTCATGTTTAGTCCTGTAAGGTTAGACTGTGTTGTATTGGATCCATAGGCATGTAGTCAGTCTGTTTTGGATTGTCGATTGGGTATTGTGGGGTGATGACCTTCAGTACCCATGTTTTATGACCGGAAACTTTACAAGTGATCGCCAGGAGGGTTGAGTCTGTTAGTGCTACCGGGGAAGTAGGCACTAGGACCTCCGCCGCTTGAAGGGATGCCTTGGAGGTAGTCTTTAAGTGCGTCGGGCCTTTTAAGTGGAAGTTCTTCGGATAGGCCATCAGGGTCAACTGACTTGGGGTGACACTTCTTAAAGAAGTCGTAGGGACACCGGGCTGGAATGTCGGGAGGTGTCATACGATTAACGTTACTTGGGTGGTATATTGATGTGTTCCTCCACCCTCAACGGATACGGGTTTCCCCCGTCGTCGGCTATCAGTGTTTTTAAATATAAGTATGCTTTACTTTATTTGTCATTGGGTCTATACGGTCGACAGTGAATGAGGACCTTAATATTAGACCATCCTCCTCGTATATTAAGGTTTGAATGAATTATGTCAACTCAATGTTTGATAATTAAAGTCTGTTCGTTTATGGTCGTGTGAGTATTGGACCTAGTGTCCATGTTTTCGGATGTACGGTATACATGGTTTGATGATGGTTCATGCTTCGAGTTAGTTTAAGTTGCATCAAATTATGAAGCAAGTTTTAAATGAGGTGTCCATCTTTGAAAGTGCACGATTTTGGAAAAGAGTCGTTTCCACGTTTTAAAGGACACCAATTGACTGGTCATGGTTTCGAATGAGGTTCATTCTTCTAAAGATATATTTACTCATGTAAAACTCTTGAACTCACTAGGCGTTAGCCTAACCTTTTTATTTATCGGCGTGTGCATCAGGTTCCAGTTGGGGGTATGGTTCTAGCAGTATTGAAGAGATGTGCCTTAGTGTCCATAAGTGTAAAGGCTTGGTGAATTCTTCCGCAGTTTGGAGATAGCGACATTTATTGGGTTTTAGTAACACCTGTCCTTATTATAGACTGTATGTATAGAATGAATGCATGTATGAAGGTTAAATCTTAAATTGTGATTGTAGATGAATCATTTAATGATGTATTTAGAAAATTTTAAATTAGTTGCTATTTCCAGATTTGAGGGTGTTACAAAATGTGTGTATTGAGGATAAATCTTAATTCGTGATTGTAGATGAATCGATTTTCGATGTATTTAGAAAATTTTAATTTAGTTGTTATTTCCAGATTTGAGAGTGTTACAATGGATCCCCGTATACGACTCCCTACCGAGCAACCATCGTAAGATACCCAAATGACCCTAGTGTCTACTCGACCTCTAGATGAGTGTCACCATAAAAGCCACAAGTCCCCGTATCTGGCTCACCATGGGCACCACCGCAAGACTTAGCTCCGTATACGGCTCTGCAGAGCACCACCGCAAGCTTCCATAAAAACATGACTTAGGGACCACTCACTAGATTTCAAACGCGGACACTAAAATTCCACGATAAGTAACCAGACTGGATTACACAGGCATCGAGTTCAACCACCCACGATCTATACCTCGAGTTCCCGCTAGCCATAAACAACTTCTAGTCCCAAAACGGGAACAAAGTTCCCAATTAAACCAACCGATTGACTCATATGCCTATGGATCCAATACATTACAGTCTAAAACGTTACATGACTCAAACGAATGAACTAACACATTCAAAACATGTAACTCTCAAAATAAGATGCAAATAAGTACACCATACGTCCAAGGCTCCTTAACGAGCTAATAAAAACTGAACGAATACCCCAGATACTCACCTGAGTATAAATCTATCCCAAAGGCATAATAAACATTTGGCTAAAACACGTAACCAATATGGATGCGTAAACCAAAATACATCTTTTCCCAAAAATCATCGTCTCTCAAATCACCATTGGCCTTCGGCCCAAAACCAAAAAGGTTTACAATTTCTAAAATGTTTATAAGACTGGGAATGACTAAAATCAAATGACTCACACATTTGTATTTTCAAACGTCTCATTTTATAAACGATGCATATTTCCAACAAACACTAAAAATGCATTTTGACCAAATAATCTCCTTTTATGCAATAAATCATAAAACACTTTCATCTATGACTTAGTTATCAAAATGGCCAAAAATCCCAAACATGGGTGTTTTACAAGGTTTATAAAGCTAAACACTTTAAATAATCAAAAGTTACCAAATAACTCAACAGTTGATAATTTCATGTAAAACACATAAACACTTTAAAATGGACATTTTGGCATGTACAACGTTTTCACAAATCAACTTGAACTCACCTCGCTAGGTTAAGTTAAACCTAGGTTCCAAATTCAACCATTAGCCTCCAATAGTGTAGATTCCACCATTTTCAAGTCATCACCAACAATGAGCTAGGGTTTCCAAATAACCCATTTCTTCAAGTCTAAGATAAACCATAGACAAGTAAAACCTTTAGATCTACATAGATCCTTATACTAAAACTTGGAATATTCAAGGAAACTTACCAATTTAGGATATTGAGACTCTCCTCCCAAAATCATCCAAAGGAATCCATCAACCCTTCAAATCCAAGCTCCAAATACCAAACATTCATGCTCCTTTAGGATAGATCCACCATGGATGCTCCAATTCTGATCTTCAAGCTCCCAAAATCGCACCAAAAGGAGAAATGGAAAATGGGAGTGAAATGAGAGAAGTGAAAGGGGAGGTGGGAATAAGAAAACCCTAAAAATGGGATTTAAATAGTCCAGACCATCCCCGCGGCCTTGGCCGCGACCTCAAGTCGTGGTCCAAGCCGCGCATGTCCCTGAGCCGCAGATCACAACGACTTTCGCAGGCCTAGTCGTGGCTTGAGGCCGCGGGCCAAGCCACGCGTTTAATAGCTGGTATGGTATTTACAGTATCCCCAATCCTAAGTTTAATAGCTTCAAAGCTAAGGCAATTAACCATCAAGGATCCATCAAAACATGGATACCAAAATCTCTCTAATTTGTTTTGCAAGCATGTCATGTGTGATTTAATTCAGATTAATCACGTCACATGACTATATTCAAGGGTTATGCCACTTTTGAGGGGGAGTACCATATTTCTTAATTTTCATTTCGACTTCTAAACACTTCAATTCAGAACTCGTTCTTAAATGTTTTTGACTTCTGATTATATCAAATCAGAACTCGTACTTCAATGTTTACTTCAATGATTTATTTTGATGAGTAAAAGGAGTGTTAGGACTTATACAGTTTCTATGGTCAATCTATAACCGGAAGGACTTAACCAAGAAACACATCCAATTCATAGATATAAGTGAAGAGTCTAGATTGATAGATGAGTTATGAGTGAAAAGAATATGGTGAGGATATGAAAGGACTTAAAAGAATTATTGGTCCTTACCAAACCGAGTCAGTTATCCGGGTTACCACACAATCTATTCATTCTCGTTCTTTGGAGATAAATATTGAAACAGACATGGACCCAGTGTCGATAACTCGTGTCACCCCATCTAGACACTCAAACATCTCAGAAAAGATGTTTGTTTCATATATTCACGAAGGTTTAACATATGATTTATCTATTCCTCACTCGGAGGTCTTAGATATTGAAAAAGGAAGACATCAACTCTGGTCTTTAAACTTCATATTCTGCTCACTGTGTCTATTAATTTCTAACTTGCGTCCCAGGTTGAATCAATTTTTGAGCCGAAAATATACATTAATTTAATTATTTCACACATGAATGAATCTTTGCGATTCCATTTGCATATCTTTGTGATATTGCCAGAATAGTTTGAGAAGTAGATTTTTAAAATTTTACTTCAGTGATAATTGGAAGTCCTATCAGAGATACATCGATGCCAACTCTGAAAATAGGCCACACAATTATTTCAATTGTCATGATAACAATTATTATTGTGTTTATGTGTTAGCTGATTACCCACCTTGGTTACTAAAACGTTGTATCTGATATTTTGCAACTCATCTGTATAGTCTTTCAAGATACATGATGCTCAAGATGCTCCTAATCACCATGAGGGAGAGAAATGACAAAGATACAAGATTCAAAGACACAGATTATTAGGTTGAAGGGGAGTTAGCAAAAGCTGAGGGGGAGTAACAAAATCTTAAACCTAAGGTTGAAAAGCCATTGGATTCAGAGATTGCATTTGAGTAGAAAAGATTGCAGTTTTACTTGATTGATTCTTCTACTCCTTATCATATGGTGTTCACTATAAGTTATTTCATTCTTTGAGTATTTTGGTTCTATAAGTTCTTAAGCTAAAAGCATATTCAACTCGCGGTTCAAAGACAAATTCTTTGTTTTTAAACTGAAAATGCACTGTGGAATGTCATGTAACTCACACATTATCTTTCTTGTGTGCTGATCTGATGTGTTAAGTTTCTGCAGTTGAAAGTTGCTCAATAGTGCATTCAGTTGAGACTATTGTACATTGAATCTGGTTACAAAGTTAAAACTATGAAGACCAGTAACTTTATTCAAGGGGGAGCTTGGAAATACATGAAGACAAACAATACTGAAGTTTTTCAAAGATTCAAGAGGGAGAGAAGATCAAGACCTGAAGATTTCAAGATGATAAATTCTTTATACAACTTTAGGGGGAGATTGTTAGGACTAAAAGTCATAGTGCGTTGAAAGTTATATAAAATATTTATAGAGTTTTATTGTTATTTATTTAATGTTTTGTAAAAGCCTTTATTGTTTATTGGGCTTAGTTTGGTTTAATGGGCCTTGGGCTTTAGGGTTTAAGCCTTGGTATTTAATGGCTGCTTAGAGTGTCATTAGGGTTAAAAAGGTGATTAGAGAAATTGATTGTGTGCCTAATAGAGTTTAGAGAGAGTTTGGGTTTAATTCATATGTGTGTAATTCAATACAAAGTTATTCGTTCATTACATTGTTACTTGATCGTTACTGCGATTCACAGAGAATTAATTATTTTGAGTGTGTTAGTCATTCATTTAAAGTCATGTAATTTAGACTGTAATCCATTAGCTCCATAGGCATACGAGTTAGTCGTGTTTGATAAATGGGGAGTCTTGATGCCCTCACTTTGTGATCAATGCTCGAGTAGGCATTATGGTCGGTCTCTATATCATGGAGGTGAATTCTTATGAGTCGAACTCCGGGACCACGAGTATTGTGGTTTAGATGTTTTAACTCTTATGTATGAGGATTAAATGCTTTGTGTTATTAAGTGGGAAGTTTTGATGTTCCTATCTTGAATGCTAATGAGTAGACACTAAAGGTCGAATGAGAACCTTAAGGTTGGAACTCTAATAGAGAACGAATGGGCAATAAGATTTGATATTCTTGAGGTGACGCTCAGTAGAAAGTGTGCACTAAAGGTACTATGACCTTGAGTTGACACCCAGTAGGGGGTGTGCACTAAAGGTATTGAGGACTTGAGGTGACACTTGATATAGTGTGCACTAAAGTTAATGGACCTGAGGTGCAGTTCGATAACATCGTTACGTGGCGTACCTTTGTGTTCCCGCCACGTGCTATAGAAACGGGTGTCCCCCGTCACTAAAATGTGTTGTTTTTGGATATAGAGTTTATCCATATTTTCGGTGTCGTTTTAAGTATGGATTACTATCCATGATTTGTGGGTTTGAGTATCGAACCTCATATATGTTTTTGGATGTTTTGTATAATAGAGTTTTGTCATGTTTTCATTATTTGAATATTTAACCGTATTCCCTTTTTGAGTGAGTATTTTTTGGTAAATGAGTGTTTTGATTATATCACGAAAATAGTGGGTTTTGAAAAGGATGTTTCTTTTATACTTAACACAATTCAATTTGGAAATTGTGATTTAAATATTATCTTTTCAGTTTACCGTTTTATATAACTGATGAAAACTGTTTGAATTCACTAGGTGTTAAGCCTAACCCTTTTTATTTGTCGACATGTGCATTAGGTGCTTGTGGGGAATGGTACTAGCGACACTATGAAAAGTTGAGTGTTAGTTAGAGGGACGAGAAGGACTTAGCTATTCAAAGACATCTTCCATGTTTTGGAGATAGCGACTAATGTTGGGTTTAGTTAACATCTGTACTTAATGTAGACTTTGTATGAGCTTTGGATTATTTATTGTTGATGTTAAATCTTAGATTGCCATTATAGGTCATCAAGTGTTGACATTTACAAAGGAATTATTCCTTATTTGTTGTTTTATTGGAAATTTTAAATCAACCGTTTTCTTCCGGATTTGAGGGTGTTACATAAACTTTTGGCAAATAGATTTTTTTTTTGTTTTCAATCAGATCAAAATTACATCCATTGCATGTTATGTATCATGTTATGCGATTTTGAATACACATGGTGGTGTTCATATATGTCGGTTTTGTGTAAATGGATTTCAAATAGGGACTCCAGTTCAATGGATTCACATCTAGCACAAATCAAATCAGTACATCATATATAGTGAACTGTCATTTCAATAGCGTACTAGATTACCAATGTATCTTCAACACATTCTTTATAATTTCTCTAAAATAGAGAACAAAAAATCAAGATCTCTAAATATAATTACATTTATCTCCAATATGTTCTATATTTTAGATGCTATCATAGGCTACTAGCCCTTTGGTTATGGAAAAATCAACAAATCTAATTAACTTTGACATTGATCTTGCATGGAGATTACATTTTACTTATACTATGTTTTACATTGTACAAGTGTTTGTGATAATTTGTACACAAACATTGAAACATATGAATTCACTAACTTGTAAAAGAAATAATGGAACAAAATCCTGAAATATTATATTCGTTAGTATTTGCAAAAGTTTTTTTTTGATAAAATGTTTTTATTTATAATTATATAAAAATTACAACCTTATTTATATTATTTTAATAATAGAAAAGTTCATAAAAACTCAACAAACTATTCCATTTTTAATGATTAAGTTCTTGAACTAATTTTTTGAATGAAAAAACCATTAAACTTTTTTATTTTGAATGATTAAGTCATTGAACTATTTTTTTGAATGAAAAAACCATTAAACTTTTCATTTTGAATGAAAAAAACCATTAATTTTTTCTATTTTGAATGATTAAGTCCCTGAACATTTTTTTTCAATAAATTAAATCATCGAAATTTTTAAAAATTGGTTACTTACATCATTTTAACTAAAAAAACTAGTTGTAACCGGTTATCTTTTGATTCTTCCTTTTTTGATAGATAAAAAATAGTTTAAAAAGAGGGAGATCGATGCCAGGGCAACAACGTGTTAGACGATATGGAGAACGAACAACGTTCTGGCAACGGAGAATGGTGGGACAGAGCGATACGATTGTTTGTGAGGGGTTTTAATGACATAGAATTTGAGAACGATAAAACTGATTTAGATTTGTTTTTAATTTAAAACTTTCATAGTCAGTTTCAGATACTTTTAAGAAAAAGATAACCAATTTTTAGAAGTTTGATGGTTTATTTATTCAAAAAAAATGTTTAGGGACTTAATCATTCAAAATTAGAAAATTTAATGGTTTTTTCATTCGAAATTTTTTTTGAGGGAATTAATCATTCAAAATGAAAAAGTTTAATGATTTTTTCATTCAAAAAATTAGTTAAGAGACTTAATCATTCAAAATTAGATAATTTATTGGATTTTTTTTGAACTTTTCCCTTTTAATAAATAAAAGCAAGTACTACAAGAAAAGAGTCTCGGTTAATTTATTTATTACGACAACACATTTGTTGTTGGAATTTTAAACTTTTTAAATGCATTTGTTTCTGTTCTTTGACTTTAACAGTGTTGGAGAGTTATAATAGTGTCGGCCAATTGTCTTGCATTATGGTCTTTTTAGAGTAAATTACGTTTTTAGTCCCCGTGGTTTGTTAAAAATTTCAGATTTCGCCCCTATGGTTTTGAAAATTTGTTTTTTGTTCCTATTGTTTGGAATCCATTTCTATTTTCATCCCTGAGGCCAAAACACAACTTTTAAGTATGATAGACTAAAATAGAAATGAATTGTAAACCATAGGGATGAAATAACTAATAAAATTCAAATCATAAGAACGGAAAAGTTAATGAATTATAAACCATATGGATGAAAATTGTAATTTCAAAATCATAAGGATGAAAATAGAAATTTTTAACAAACCAGAGGGACTAAAAACATAATTTACCTTTTTTTTTTTTTTTTAATTAAGTGGTGTTTGATTCATTTTAAAAAAATGAAAATGAAAAAAGAAAATGTAAATGTAGGAGAATAGAAATAGGTATAAAATTTTTATTCCTTCAATTTGATAAGACATGAAAATTAATGGGTCTCAGGTATTGGTCCATTATATTGTATCAAACCAATGCACATTTTTTATAATCATTCTTATTTTTTACCTCTCAATTCTGGCAACCAAACACCCCCTAATATTGATATGGATTTTTTGAATTATAAAAATTTGATTTCAAAACGCTATAATATCTTTCAAACATGTAGGGATTGTTTACCCAGCTGCTTACTTGATAAGTGTTTATCGTTAAAAGTCAACACTCTAACTTACTTTACTGGGTAAGATTGTAGTCCATCAAAACGGTATCGTATGAAACAATTTATTCGGTAAGCGCTTACCCAGTAAGAGTCGTCACCCTCACTTATCAGGTAAGACTCTCCATCCATATCATCGTTCTTAATGGGTAAGATAAATGACACAGTAAGCACTTACTGAGTAAACATTTAGGTGCCGTTTGTTTTTTAAGAGGTCTAAAGTCTGAAGTCTTAATTTAGTTATAATTAATAAGAGGTAGGGGTTGTTTGTTTTTTTCTAAAAACCTCTTAATGACTCTTAAGTCTGAATCATTCAGATTTTTTTATACACCACATCTTATTAATCATAACAAAAATAAGATTTCAGACTTTAGACCTCTTAAAAAACAAACGACACCGTAGTGTGTAAAAATGTCTGAACGATTTAGACTTAAGAGAGATTAAGAGATTTTAAAAAACAAACAAACAACCCCTTAGTAAACGGCCCATTAATTTTAAGTTGTGACAATTATATCGATCATGGTTTATGACTTTCTTCTTCCTCTTTTAAGTTTTGCTATATATGTAAGAAATAGATTGATGAATATTTTGTTGTCATTTAATTCAATAACTTTTATCAATTTTATGAAATTTATACATTATGGCAACTGAGAAGAGCAATTACTGTAAACGAGTTGAACTCTTATCGAATACTTATTGTTCAATGAAGTCAAGTGTAACACCCCAATTTTTTTTCCGCCAAATGAAGTGTTACTTCTCCCAAAAATACATCATTAATTAACCTCACAAAATAAATACTCCAAATATAAATCCAAACGTTACAGCGGAAGTCTAAACATCAAATAAACAACCATAAAAGTTAACCCGTCCCATACCGGGTAACTAAATCAACCCAAATGAAATAAATTACATTGTAACAAGTAAAGTATAGAATACTAGGCGAGCCCTTGCCTTTATCGACTCCAAAACCTCTTGCTCCTGAGATGTATACTATAATCATCTAAATAGCTCAGTGAGTTCACGGTTTGTATGTCATCACACACATTATCCATATAAATGTCAAGTAAAGAGTGACATGCAAGATTTATGCAACCCATTGAGATATCTCAACTCCACTCCGTTGGGTAGGGACCTACCATGTCACAGGCATTCCCTGGGCGTGTAGGTTCACAAAGAACTAACCGCCCATCCCGGGTCGTGCCTCCCCTAAATGTGACATATCAAACCGATATCCCATACCCTGGTTAACGCACTATGTTAACCCCAAACCCAAACCATATGCATGCAAATTAATGTTAAATGAATATAACAAAATTTTCATGCTTGCACCATAAATAAAATCAAAAGCACATAAATCACCAATTATAAATAACGTGCAATTAACACCTCAATAAAACATACATATAAAATACCACACCTCATACATGTAAAAATAATTTATACATATGTATACATCCCAGTGGAATCTCGTGAAAGACTCACCTGATAATGCCGATTCGTTAGAACTTCTCTCCAAATAACAATTTACAATTATAGATGCAATAATACCCATTAGCGTCTATATTTTCTCCAAAAATCAACCTAAAAGTCAACTAACGATTAACCTCGGTCAACCCTTAATTATACTCCTAATTGTCCACTAAAATTTTATAATTAACCAACCCAAATTTGTTTGCGTCAAATTATTAACGTCACGACATCTCGATGTCCCAATAATAAAAAAATCCTTAATAATGTGGAGTTACTCCTTTTATCTATATCTATACTATATTATAAAAACAACATAAAAAACTCTTAATTACAACATTTTAAGCACAAGGTACAACTGATTAAAGCCAATTACTTAATTTACAATTTCTTAATGCTTTGGTACAACCTTTCCAAGCACAATATCTCACATAATCATCTATTTGTGGAATGGATACTCATTTATTAATATAAATATTTGTTTTTTTGGTGGAGGTTTTTATAAAATATATTTTATATTAGCATAATCTATTTTAAATGTAGATTTTACATTTAAATCTATATTAATGAGATGTAATATAAAATCTTTTTTCTTCCGTATTTTTTTATATTACATCTCATAATGATTTTTCCATATTTTATTTTATAAAATCTTTTTACATAATGAGATGTAATATAAACTCTTTTTTCTTCCGTATTTTTTTTGCTAATATAAAATCTATTTTATTTTATAAAATCTACACGTATTTTATATTAGCATAATATAAAATCTACACGTATTTTTTTTTGCTAATATAAAATCTACACGTATTTTTTTTCACGAGCATTAAAAGAAGAAAAAAGAAGGTTGATATGAGTTAAAAATAAAAAATAACGAGATACACTAATAAATTATCGTATTCTTTAAAATAAAAATATTCCACAATACTTTCCAAATTAACCAAGTGTAAAGAAAATAAAATAGAAACGATGTAGATATAAAAATATTCTTCCATATTTTTAATATATTTACATTTAAATGTAAAAATGAAAATAAAAGATTTTAAAATATTCTCTACATTCACTATAAATATATATAGCTTCTCTATGTATCATCCGAGTACAAGAAGAAGACGAACGGTCGGGTGTCAATGGCGGAACCTGCAACTGAACAAAAGGTATTCCACTATATTTTTGTTTTTTGAAAAACTACTTTTTTATATTTTATTTTATTTACTGAGGATTTGTTTATATTTTTCAAAACCCACAATCATATTTTTCGAAGTAGGGGAATAAGATATATATATACATATCTTTATTTTTATCGACTAATACTATGAGGTCTTGAAGTCAATAGTCAAATAAATTTTCAAGTGGTACATACCAGTTGAGTTGTCGGTTACAAAAGATAGAAATCATTTATTTTCTTTGTCATATTTGATGTGGGTTGAATGTTGTTAATTAATCTACAGATTTATACGTTCAAAGTGATTGTCAAGTGTTGTCGATGAGATTTCAGAAAAAATGCAAAATCTGTAAAAACGTATGTTCATATTTATAATTATTTCAATAATAGTGATATGTTGTGAGACATGTCGTTTGAGTTTTAAATAATATAATACAAAACTATTACCAATATTATTGCACAAACTAATAACAACAAACGATTAAGAATATATGCAAGTTAACCACTTAGGAAAATACATTCGTTTTTCACATTGTATTTCATTAACTGTTAACAGAGAAATTACGTTTCATTTTAACTCGGTTCAATATTCAAACAAAAAGTTTATCCTTCCGTGCAATGCACGGGTCCAACACTAGTAATTAAATAATACAAATATATATATATGATTAAATATATAAATTTTAGTAATTTATTTAATTAATAAATCCTTACCAAAAATTTAAATTAATTAATCTCAACCAATTAATTAATTTACACCAATCTCTTTGGGCTTTTTAAAATAAAAGAACCATTTTAAACCTATTTGGACTCCTCCAAAGCCCACCAGATCAGGCCCATGACTCCTTAATCAGCCCAACAACCAACTCTTGCCGGAAGGTCGCCGGAGCACGTCTCCGGCGCCGGTGAACGTCGGTTTTCCGGCGAGCTCATTGTTTTGGACCGTGTGGCTTCGTTTCTCATCTGTTTTCGACGATTCTTTTTCCTAAATTTTAGTTTTTCGATTCCTCATCTTTTAGAAACAAGAATTATGAAAATTTCGAGTTTTTAGGGAGATATTTATGTTTAAAGTTTTGGTTTTTACCGAAAACGATAATTTCTACGTTTTGATCGATTTAGCAACCTTCCGGTTATCCAATCGGCTTCAAAACGTTTCTGGGTTTACCTTTACCCCTTCCTAACATCTCCATGAAGTTATTTTCTAGTTCTATACAGAATACATACCTTAACCCGGCGGATCGCTACCGAAAACGAACCAACTTCGAATGCTTCGAGACTCCTCCTCGTGGCACCGTTCGTCGATAACTCCAACGCCAATTCTCCCCCAAAATGCCAACACGAAAAACACAAAAAAAAAACTCCAACCGACCCCATGGATTTTCCCACCGGAATATGGAAGGAGGAATCGTTATAATTACCATTAATCCCTTCCATATTTCATTTTCCAGATTGGCAAAATCGGCCCCTCGTCCTTATTATTTCACGATTTAACCTCAAGATTTGAATTGTTTCCTTAGTCTAATTCAATTATTTTTAGATGATTATTTCTCCATTAATATTCACCAAAAATATAAGATTCTAATATCTTTCTTTTATTTTCATAAAATCTTCTAAAACTTAAAAATCTCCATAAAATAAATACTTTAATTTAATTTTATTAATATTCAAAATTTTCAAAAATTTTGGATGTTACAGCTCTCCCCTCCTTCAAAAGAATTTCGTCCTCGAAATTACATCTGACCGAACATGTGAGGATATTTAACCCTCATTTCCTCTTCCACTTTCCAAGTCATTTCCGCCCCCTTATGGAATCTCCACTTAACCAAGACCAAGGGTATAACCCTATTTCTCAGTCTCTTGGTCTTCCTGTCCAAAACTTCGATGGACTCTTCTACATATGCTAGTTTGCTATTAATCTCGACATCCTAGAAATTCACAATAGTTGATTCGTCGGCCGAGAACTTCCTCAAATTTTACACATAGAATGTGTCATGTATTCCACTTAGTCCCTCTGGTAATCTTAAATGATAGGCTACCGATCCTACCTTTGCGATTACTTCGAAGGGTCCGATATATCTTGGATTTAACTTACCCTTCTTCCCGAACCTCACGACTCCTTTCCATGGCGATATCTTCAATAACACCTTGCCGCCCACTTCGACTCCAGAGGTCGGCGTCTCCTATCCGCATAACTCTTTTGCCTATCCTGTGCAGCCTTTTAATCTGTCTCTGATTTGCACAATTTTATCTGAAGTTTGTTTAACTAACTTTGGACCAATTAGTTGTCTCTCTCCAATATCTGCCTAGCATACCGGTGTTCTGCATTTGCGGCCATATAATGCCTCAAACGGCGCCACCTTGATGCTAGAGTGGTAGTTGTTGTTGTAGGCAAACTCTATTAATGGAAGATGACTGTCCCAGTTACCTCCAAAGTCGATCACACATGAACGTAACATATCTTCCAATGTTTGAATTGTCCTCTCGCTTTGGCCATCAGTCTGAGGATGGTAGGCGGTGCTTAAATGTAACCGTGTCCCCATTTCTTACTGAAAGCTTGTCCAAAATCGAGACGTAAACCTAGCATCCCTATCATATACTATTGATATGGGTACCCCATGTCTTGTAACTATCTCGTTGACATAAAGCTGTGCCAACCTTTCTAATGTGTATTTGTCGCTGATCGGCAAAAGTGAGCAGATTTTGTTAATCGATCGACGACCACCCATATTGCATCATGCCCTTTCATTGTCCTTGAAAACTTCATAACGAAGTCCATGGTTATCATATCCCATTTCCATACTGGGATCTCCAATTTTTGTAGCATTCCTGACGATTTCTGATGTTCCGTCTTCACCTATAGGCAAGTCAAACACTTCTCTACATAACTCGCTACAGCTTTCTTCATACCAGGCCACCAATACCTTTCTCTCAGATTCTTATACATTTTGTCGCTTCCTGGGTGCATCGTTTATTTGGACTTGTGGGCCTCGTACATCACGATATTCCGTAAATCCCTCAAACTAGGAATCCATATCCGAGTTCCTAATCTATGCACTCCATCTGACCCTACGGTCAACGTCTTGATTTGACCTACCATTCGCTCCATTTTAATATTTTCTTCTAATAGGGATTCCTTCTGTGTTTCCCGTATTTGCTCTATGAAATTCACCTTGATATTCATTTGCATAGCCTGAACTTTGATTGGTTCAGACCCTTCCCTCCTACTTAAAGCATCGGCGACTACGTTCGCCTTACCCGAATGGTAATGGATCTCACAGTCATAGTCCTTGAGTAATTCCATCCACCTCCTTTGTCTCATGTTCAACTCCTTCTGGTCGAACAAGTATTTCAAACTTTTATGATCGGTATAAATCATACACTTGGTGCCGTACAAATAGTGTCTCCATATCTTTAGCGCGAAACCACCGCAGCTAATTCCATGTCATGGGTAGGATATTTCTTCTCGTGCTTCTTCAACTGGCATGAAGCATAAGCAATAACCTTGCCTCGTTGCATCAACACACATCCTAGTCCCATCTTCAACGCATCACTATACACGACAAAATCTGCAGTTCCCTCTGGTAGGGATAAAACTGGGGCACTACTCAGCCTCTCCTTAAGCGTTTGGAAGGCTTCTTCTTGTTTTTCTCCCCAATCAAACTTTATCCCTTTCTGTGTCAATTTCGTCAATGGCGTAGCTATCTTGGAGAAATCCTGGATGAATCTCCGATAATAGCCCGCTAAACCCAAGAAACTGCGAATCTCAGAGGCAGACTTAGGAGATTTCCAATTCATAACTGCCTCAATTTTGGTTGGGTTTACTTTGATACCCTTCGCATTCACTACGTGGCCCAGAAACTGAACTTCTTGTATCCAGAATTCGCATTTAGAGAACTTTACATAAAGTTGCTCCTTTGCTAATAATTCCAGAATTGTTCTCAGATGTTGTTCGTGTTCCCCTTTGCTCATTGAGTAGACAAGAATGTTGTCTATGAAGACTATAACAAACTTATCTAGGTAAGGCCCGCAGACTTGATTCATTAAATCCATGAATGTCGCAGGTGCATTCGTTAAGCCGAATGGCATTACTACGAATTCATAGTGTCCATATTGAGTCCTGAACGCGGTTTTTGGTATATCTTCTTCTCTTACCCTCAACTGATGATACCCTGATCTCAAGTCAATCTTCGAGAAGTGGCTAGCCCCTTACAGTTGATCAAAAAGATTGTCAATCCTTGGAAAAGGGTATCTATTCCTTATCATGATCTTGTTGAACTCACGATAATCGATGCACATTCTCATTGTGCCATCATTCTTTTACACGAACAAGATCGGTGCTCCCCAAGGTGATGAGCTTGGTCTGATAAAACCATTATCCAAGAGTTCCCGCAATTGCTTCATCAACTCTTGCATCTCCGTTGGGGACAATCGGTATGGTGCCCTAACGATTGGTGTCGCTCCTGGTACCAAATCGATCTTAAATTCTACCTGGAGTTCCGGTGGAATTCCTGGTAATTCCTCCGGGAACACATCTGGGTACTCTCTCACCACTGGTACATCATGTATCTTATTCTTCTCTAGCTTTGCGTCGATTGCGTAAGCAAGGAATGTTGCACAACCTTTCCATAGATATTTGTTTGCCTTAATCACCGTGATCACTCCTATGTCAGTCTTCATTCGGTCCCCATAAACATAGACTATTTCTTCTTCTGGGGTCAGGATCTTAATCATCTTTTTGTTGCAAACAATTTGGGCATGGTTGTTAGACAACCGGTCCATTCCTAAGACTACGTCGAAACCACCCAATCCCATGGATATAAGTCTTACAGGCAACTTCTTACCGTTTATACAGATCGTGCATCCATCAATTACTTCATCTACCTTAACTTGACCACCATCTGCAGTTTCTACTATGTAACTCTTTTCTAGCCTATTGGCATCTCTATTCAAGTAGTGACAGAAGGAAGTAGAGACAAAACTATCATTCGCACCCGAATCAAATAATACATGCGCATAGACATCATTAATAGGGAACATACTAGATACGACGTACGGGGTTTCCCGTGCTTCTTCCAATGTCATGTTGTATGCTTGACCGCGCCCCTTAGTCGGCTCGTTCTTCTTTGCTAATTATTTTCCCAATCCCTCTCCTAAAGTTCGGTTGTTGTTCCCCGCGCCCTTCTTCAACTTAGGACATTCAAACCTTAGATGTCCTGTAGCTTCACACTCATAGCACGTCTTCTTCTTGGGACATTCCCGTACTGTGTGACCCAAATTTCCACAACAATAGCAAGTCACACTCCCTGCTCTACACTCCCCTATGTACTTCCTATTGCATATTTTGCACGTAGGAATGGAGAATCCATCATTTTGACTTCTCGTTGAAGTTTTTGTTTCCCTCACCTTCTTTACCACCTTGTTCGATCCTTCCCACGTTCTCTTGAAATCTCTCCTTTCTCTGGCTGCCTTTGCATTATTCTCTTCGGCCACCATTGCCATCTCTACCGCCTGAACGAACATGGTTGGCTTCGTCATGTCCACATATCGTTTTATATCTATTCTTAGACCATCCTTAAATCGGTCTACCTTCCTTTGTTCGGTCGCCACTTGATAACTGGTGAATCTGGCCTTCTCTAGGAATTTATTTACATACTCCTTAACTGATAGTGAACCTTGCTCCAGTCTCAGGAATTCTGATTCCAATTTCTTCATCTCTGACTGTGTGCAGTACTTATCCATCATCATGTTCTTCATTTTCTCCCAAGTCAAGGTATCAACACCCTCTTCTCCTTGAATCGCGCATTCAGTCTCCCACTAGTGGAGTGTCGAATCCAGGAGAGTAGTGGCAACATAAGTCACTTTCTGCTCCTCCAAGTACTTGCATATTTTAAAACAGCTTTACATTTTGGTCATCCAATTCATTAGAGCAACTGGGCCTACTATGCCCCTAAATTCTTTTGGGCGAGTGTCATTAAAGGTCTTTAAGCTGCATGCTTTCTCCTTCCTTTGATACTCTTTCTTCTCGTATGTTCCTACTGCCTCCAGTGGTTCTTTTTCCTGTTCCTTCGGTGAGTTATCCATGTCCCCAACCGATGCTTCCACCCTCTCAGTGGTCTGGGAATTGTTTACTAGTCTCTCCTTTTGAGTGCTGGCTTTTTGCTCCTCTTCTGGGTCATTGAATCGGTCGCCTAACATGGATTTCAACATGTTTGGAAGAGTATTTTGGAGGACTTGTGTCATTCTCTCCATCATCACCTCTTCCGTGAAAAAGGTTTTCACCACTCCCGACTCCTCTGCCTCCCTAGGGTTCCTCTTGCTGTGGAACTTCTCACCTCAGACGAGGTAGCACTTGAACTTGCGATTAAATTTTAACCGTGTCTACGACCTCGTCCTTGAACACAGGTCATGGCATGTTGTCAACACCCTCTCCCGGGATAATATTCCTCCTTGTTCTACGCGAAACCATACTAATAAAATAGTGACTTTTTGCATGGTTTTAAGAGTATCAATCATATAATGCTACTAGTGTCAATTTAGACACCACATACATTTACACGGGTATATGACACCAAACATCTCTCTAATAGTGACAATACTTATCTTATTACACCATAGGACTCCGAGCCTACACCTTGGTAAAACTATCATCAGTCTATAACCCTCACCCTTAAGGATCACATGGTACTTACGTGCACATAAATTATGCATTTACTCTAGCACTTTGTAACCATACAAGTCCATTTTATTTTAACTGTTAAAGTTAAACACCTCTGGACTTAAACCATACTTAGTTCATCACCTCATGAAGATCCTCTATAATGGATACTATGTCACATGTCGTATTGAGATCAAAAGTAACTCTATAATAATTATATTACCATTCCTCCGGTACTAACTAATAGTACTTATTCCTAGTTTAAGTTTAGGCTAGAATAAGATCTTAACCTAATTCTCTTAAACTAAGACTCTGATACCAACTTGTAACATCTAGGCCAATCGTACCAAATATTATCCGCTTTGTCCACACACCCGGACTCACGGTTTTAAAACACGTCTGATAGAGGAGGTATCAAGTCTCTTATAAGGCAACCTCTGTTCCCCTCCCTAACCAATGTGGGATCTTACAGTCCACCCCCCTTAGGAGCCCAACGTCTTCGCTGGCACACTAGTCCGACTCCCGGCTCTGATACCAACTTGTAACACCCCAATTTTTTTCGCCAAATGAAGTGTTACTTCTCCAAAAAATACATCATTAATTAACCTCACAAAATAAATACTCCAAATATAAATCCAAACGTTACAACGGAAGTCTAAACATCAAATAAACAACCATACAAGTTTACCCGTCCCATACCAGGTAACTAAATCAACCCAAATGAAATAAATTACATTGTAACAAGTAAAGTATAGAATACTAGGTGAGCCCCTTGCCTTTATCGACTCCAAAACCTCCTGCTCCTGAGATGTATACTATAGTCAGCTAAATAGCTCAGTGAGTTCACGATTTGTATGCCATCACACACATTATCCATATAAATGTCAAGTAAAGAGTGACATGCAAGATTTATGCAACCCATTGAGATCTCTCAACTCCACTCCGTTGGGTAGGGACCTGCCATGTCACAGGCATTCCCTGGGCGTGTAGGTTCACAAAGAACTAACCGCCCATCCCGGGTCGTGCCTCCCCTAAATGTGACATATCGAACCGATATCCCATACCCCGGTTAACGCACCATGTTAACCCCAAACCCAAACCATATGCATGCAAATTAATGTTAAATGAATATAACAAAATTTTCATTCTTGCACCATAAATAAAATCAAAAGCACGTAAATCACCAATTATAAATAACGTGCAATTAACACCCCAATAAAACATACATATAAAATACCACGCCTCATACATGTAAAAATAATTTATACATATGTATACATCCCAGTGGAATCTCCTGAAAGACTCACCTGATAATGCCGATTCGTTAGAACTTCTCTCCAAATAACAACTTACAATTATAGACGCAATAATACCCATTAGTGTCTATATTTTCTCCAAAAATCAACCTAAAAGTCAACTAACGATTAACCTCGGTCAACCCTTAATTATACTCCTAATTGTCCACTAAAATTTTATAATTAACCAACCCAAATTTGTTTGCGTCAAATTATTAACGTCACGACATCTCGATGTCCCAATAATAAAAAAAATCCTTAATAATGTGGAGTTACTCCTTTTATAATTAAATAATACAAATATATATATATATATATATATATATATATGATTAAATATATAAATTTTAGTAATTTATTTAATTAATAAATCCTTACCAAAAATTTAAATTAATTAATCTCAACCAATTAATTAATTTACACCAATCTCTTTGGGCTTTTTAAAATAAAAGAACCATTTTAAACCTATTTGGACCCCTCCAAAGCCCACCAGATCAGGCCCATGACTCCTTAATCAGCCCAACAACCACCTCTTGCCGGAAGGTCGCCGGAGCACGTCTCCGGCGCTGGCGAACGTCGCTTTTCCGACGAGTTCGTCGGTTTTCCGGCGAGCTCATTGTTTTGGACCGTATGGCTTCGTTTCTCATCTGTTTTCGACGATTCTTTTTCCTAAATTTTAGTTTTTCAATTCCTCATCTTTTAGAAACAAGAATTATGAAAATTTCGAGTTTTGAGGGAGATACTTATGTTTAAAGTTTTGGTTTTTACCGAAAACGCTAATTTATACGTTTTGATCGATTTAGCAACCTTCCGGTTATCCAATCGGCTTCAAAACGTGTCTGGGTTTACCTTTACCCATTTCTAACATCTCCATGAAGTTATTTTCTAGTTCTATAGAGAATACATACCTTAACCCGGCGGATCGCTACCGAAAATGAACCAACTTCGAATGCTTCGAGACTCCTCCTCGTGGCACCGTTCGTCGATAACTCCAACGCCAATTCTCCCCCAAAATGACAACACGAAAAACACAAAAAAAAAAACTCCAACCGACCCCATGTATATATAGTCGGATTTTTCCACCGGAATATGGAAGGAGGAATCGTCATAATTACCATTAATCCCTTCCATATTTCATTTTCCAGATTGGCAAAATCGGCCCCTCATCCTTATTATTTCACGATTTAACCGAAGATTTGAATTGTTTCCTTAATCTAATTTAATTATTTTTAGATGATTATTTCTCCATTAATATTCACCAAAAATAAAAGATTCTATTATATTTCTTTTATTTTTATAAAATCTTCTAAAACTTAAAAATCTCCATAAAATAAATACTTTAATTTTATTTTATTAATATTCAAATTTTTCAAAAATTTTGGATGTTACATTATGTTCTATTGAATTCGAGTAAAAAATAGGTTACACATATGTGTTAATGTCGGTGTTTTAAATGGCTTGCTGAAGCAACAATCGTGACATGTTATGGCTCACGGCTCGTGTCTCATGCCAAGTTGGATACGGTTTTTGTAACGCGATATTTGAGTTTTCTTACCTTTTTAATATCTTTCTTTTTCGTTTTAGTATATAATCTAATTTAAATTATTTAATATCATTGACTTAGGGCCTGTTTGATAGCAACTTGGTCAACTATACATGACTGTTTGGTAGTGGTTTATTCAGTAAGCTTATAAGAGGGAGCTTTATGCGGAAAGCCACAATTTTCCCAGACCCGCCTCTCCCAATTAAAAAATACGCTCATTCCTTCTATGAAAAAACCTCCCAAACAAAATTTTCCCAATCTATACGGACATATTAATCCACTTACTCAACTTTATCTATACAGAACTAACCAACCAAACAGCCCCTTATTAGTTATAATAAAAAATATGTATGTATATATATAGGACGATAATCAAATGAGAACCACAAAAAGGTTCAAAACCGTGAGAATCGATCTAAGTCCTAATTTGGTTTTGATCCTATGGTTTTAATTGAAACTGTTTCACCATATGAAAGGGGCATAATTGTTATTTTCGTAACAAAGATTCACCAAATGAAACACATATTCACCAATTGAATCATAATAAAAATTATTATTTTTTATAATGTTAATAATTACAGTGTTTCATCTATATACTATCTCACCATATGAAACACACAAATTTATCAGATGAAACACACATGTTCCCCAGATGAAACACATAGATTCACCAGATGAAACACACATTCAACAGATGAAATACACAAATTCACTAGATCTGGGAAATCAAACACAAAATCCCTAAATCAAGAAATTTTAAAAAACACACATTTCACCACTCTTGAAAAAACCCAATAAACAAGAAAGTTATGGATCTCTCGATCCATCTATTTTATCTTAAATGAGAACCACAAAAAGGTTGAAAACCGTGAGAATCGATCTAAGTCGTAATTTGGTTTTGATCCTATAGTTTTAATTGAAACTGTTTCACCATATGAAAGGGGCATAATTGTCATTTTCGTAACAAAGATTCACCAAATAAAACACATATTCACCAATTGAATCATAATAAAAATTATTATTTTTATAATGTTAATAATTACAGTGTTTCATCTATATACTATCTCACCATATGAAACACACAGATTTATCAGATGAAACACACATGTTCACCAGATGAAACACACATTCAACATATGAAATACACAAATTCACCATATATGGGAAATCAAACACAAAAAACCCTAAATCAAGAAATTTGAAAAAACACACATTTCACCACTCTTGAAAAAACCCCAAAAAACAAGAAATTTATTGATATGTCGATCTATCTATTTTATATCGATCCAAGGGTTGTCTCCAAAGGTATCATCTCCATCAGGGAACCAACAACTCCGACATAATTCCAACCCCCTCCCATCATCCTACCCAACGTCCATTTACCCATCTTCTCCAGTGAGAAAACCCACAACCTTCTGGTTTGATTCATCGGCGGTAGTGGCTCAGGTCATGATGAATTCAAGATTTGGTTCGTTTTCTAAACAACGCAGCCAGAGCTTCATAGACCGTGGTGCAAGAGCCAACATGAACCTTCGATCAATGAACCAGTCTTCCACTTACTTGGAATGGGGTTCGCCCGATGGGAAGCTGAAGTGGGAGTTCAATTGCGAAGAGGCTAATAAGCTTAGAATGTTAGTGCACACACACACATAGAGAGAGATAGAGAGATATGTGGGAGGTGTTCACCGAAGACAAAGTGGTTGCCAACATCGGAGATGGTTGCCGGCAATTGAGATGGTCTGGATATGTTCTTGATGTTGGGAGGTTTGGTCTAGATTGTTCTAATTGTAATATGATATGAAAGGATGAGATTGGAGGTTTTAGAATGAAAACTAATATGATGTGTCCAAAATAGCCTTTCAATTTACTTCTAATTTGACAAAAAAAATCCCTTATTTCCCGCATTTTATTTCAAATAGGCTTCTTTTTTAAATGGCCTTTGATTTTGTAACATCCCAAAATTTTTGAATACCTCAATATATTGAAAATAGTATCCCAAGATCATCACTTACATTGCAGCGGAAATAAAATCTCTAACTTTACATTTTTGATGAACATACTTTTGCTCTATGTATAAGTGCCTTGATCTGCACATATCTTCTTCAAATATCGGTCCTTCGATCTTATCTTCATTCCACTTTTCTTTCCAGTCTAATAAATGTCTGGGTTGCAACAATTTTAAAAGAGTTTGGGTGAGCCTAAGGCCCAGTGAATACACGGTTTTCATGCATGAATAATATCAATAATGAATTTCACAAAGCATCATAATTTATCATGCATGCGGTAAAATAATTTAAATCACAAAGCTAACGGCATATTTGGAGGTATTTTATTCACACAGTTTTACCTGGCGAACTCACACAGCATGTTCGCACTTACGGCTTAGACAAGCTCACACAACATGCTCGCCTTACGGTCTACACCGTAATACACCCCCGTTGCCACACAGATTTCAAAACATATATCAGGGAAATATTTCACATTTCATGCATAACGACATTTAAAAATATCAATAAGCTTTTTAATAAAACATGCAACCATTTATAAAAAGTCACGTATAACTCACATTACTCGTTGTAGCCCAAACCGATCTTCACAATGGCTAGCGTCTCCCAATTGACGTCGAAGTAGTCATGTTCGTAGCGAACCTTTGTCTTCTTTCTTGCCTTCTATTACTCTCCTTCTCAATCGGTTTTTACATATGGTTACCTTTCATGCATCGTCCCTTTTATATTAACCTACCGTCGGTTTCGAAGCATATCAACGGACGCAACATAAATGGCCGATTGATGACGACCTTTCACAATCCGGTCGTTTGAGGCCTTTCAAATGCATGCCATAAATATATTTTTTTCTCTTTGTTTTTTAAACTAGAGTTATTACAAACTTCCCCCCTTAACAAAATTTCGTCCTCGAAATTTGTCCTATGCAAATAAATGAGGGTACTTCAATCTCATCTCCTTCTCGGGTTCC
Organism: Arctium minus; assembly: GCA_954870635.1. Taxonomy (NCBI): domain Eukaryota; kingdom Viridiplantae; phylum Streptophyta; class Magnoliopsida; order Asterales; family Asteraceae; genus Arctium; species Arctium minus. The sequence goes on from OX941080.1 coordinate 162,146,102, forward strand.
CAATTTGCTTCTCGCCCACTATGATATCTCCATGCATTGAACTTTCACGAGAGCAATCTCTTTGTTTCTCAATTCCTTACTTTTCAATCAATGATAGCTTTCGATTCTTCAATATTGCTCAAAATTTTGTCCACCTCTTCATCCTTAAGAGTTACCTCGCCACTTTCATCCCCCAGACACTTCCTTAGATTATGTCATAATTTCCACTGTACCAACTCTTTTATTGCTTGGAGCTTTAAGCTTCCTTTCCATTTTTGTAAATAACTCATTTGCTTATCCTGGCAATCTTCAATCTACTACTAACTTGATCAATATTTTCTAACAAATGAAGGTATACTACCGATTCGTCTATTTGTCTCTTTGTAATGGCAATTCGACAAACCGTCTAGCATTTATCATATAATGTACTCTTCGAGTGGATCTGTCTGAATACCCCTTGATAATCATCAACTTAGGTGAATGCTTTCAACACTAAGTGGTTATTCCAGTTGTCATTAAAGGTTATCCCACATAAGTACCACTTTGTCTTTCTTATCTACAAAATATGGCAACATGCAAGCCAACATTCATCTTATTCGTTACAAATTCTTTCACAGCTTAAGTATGCATCCAACATCAAACCTTTTTATATTCATGAACTTATGCATATATGTACTTATCTTTTCACACAAGATGACTTTAGCTATCGAGTATAGACTACACAATCCTTTCTGTAGATAATCCCTCAATTTGTTTTTAGATTCACTACTACTGCAACTAATTTCCAGTCATCCATTTTCAATTACCATGACACACATACTATAACATTTCCCCTTTTGACCAATATACATCGTAGTGCCAACATTGGAGCATTATTGTATACAAAAAAAATCCTTTGTCTAACCTAGCAGAGACACTTTAGGATCACTTCTTGGTCTTCATGGCATACTTCATTTACCTTTATGACTTCACATTTGTGTGATATGCTTAAACATCACAATCTTCATCATTTGACTTGACCAAGTCACTGGTCGAGTACAAGCCCTTGAGTTATTTTAATATTTTGCCAAATTCATACTCGAATTCATCCTGTAAGCGACCATAAATATTAACTTAACTCATCTTCCAAAAAGGAAAATCTTTATATCATGCATTGCATTCATTCTAGAGTCTAGTGACAACTCTTCTTTGACGACAAATATGTACCATTAACCGGCTTCACTACTTGTTCTACTAACTAATTAGTTAACTCTGCTTTTTACACCACACATGCCACCATTTGGTTTTCCTGAACCAATTCATATACTTATCATCAACTACACATCCTCAAACAAGGTTCTTGATATTGACCATTCATCCTCATTGATATTTGGGATATTATGAGTCATTCATATCATTGATGATTCTAAGTGCACCACTTTATTTATTTCATCCTCTTAACTTGTATCGCATCTTACTTATCTTTCCCTAAATGAATAACATATCATGTATGTTTGTACTATCCTAGCACGATGCCTTTATAACCATGTGAACAATTCCATTGCCCCCTATTTATGGCTTAGAATTCATAGACTTGGATAAACCTTATTATTTTACCACAAAATATTTCTTCCGAACTACACGTGATACATGATTACAATCATAACACCTTTTTTTTTTGTCTTATCACCTTCTCGCTTTCATAGCTTGCTCAAAGCAACACATGCTTACTAACAGTAGTTGATTTCATCGAATCAAATAAGTTAATTCCATCTCTCTAACCACACCATACATACATAGAGGATAATAGAATCCCAATTTTCCAACTAGAATACTAAACGATAGTATCCTACATTCTAAGACCATCTCGCACATCGACCTGGTGTCTTTATTTTATGAAACTAATTTTGAGAAAACCCTTAGATCTTCTCATAACGTTTACATATGATCTCGACTACCCAACTCTTGATTGTAAAATCTTTCAACTAGTCGTGCATCCAATCATCAGTTCTTACCATAAATTTGTTGCCATTAATGATGATACTAATGACCTCGTTCTATTCTCATATCTGACTATTCTTCTCTCCAATTGATATAAGAAATGTTTCCCCATCTCGCTCAAATATGGGTTGAATCATCTAATTATATCATCAATACTATGAGTTCCTTTATTCTTAAAGCTTAAGATATTTTCTTCTCACTCAAGAAAACTAGTAGGAGTTTATCACCTAACTTTATCCCTCAAAACTTCTTTTATCTCTACCTTTTTATTTTTATCTCATATTGCATGCACTTTTCATCAATTATAGTCAATCTCTATTAATGTCATTATATCCATTGACATTAAGCCATATAACAACTGATCTAGTTCAAGACTAGATTCACAAACCCCAAATTACTTTAAACCATTACTTTCATCACTATAAATCAATCTTTAGTCGCACAAAAAAAATCTTCCATTCTTAGTTTAAGTCTAGGTTTACAGTAACCTAGTTCGCTTAAACTTTGCTCTGATACCACTTGTAACATCCCAAAATTTTTGAATACCTCAATATATTGAAAATAGTATCCCAAGATCATCACTTACATTGCAGCGGAAATAAAATCTCTAACTTTACATTTTTGATGAACATACTTTTGCTCTATGTATAAGTGCTTTGATCTGCACATATCTTCTTCAAATATCGGTCCTTCGATCTTCTCTTCATTCCACTTTTCTTTCCAGTCTAATAAATGTCTGGGTTGCAACAGTTTTAAAAGAGTTTGGGTGAGCCTAAGACCCAGTGAATACACGGTTTTCATGCATGAATAATATCAATAATGAATTTCACAAAGCATCATAATTTATCATGCATGCGGTAAAATAATTTAAATCACAAAGCTAACGGCATATTGGGAGGTATTTTATTCACACAGTTTTACCTGGCGAACTCACACAGTATGTTCGCACTTACGGCTTAGACAAGCTCACACAGCATGCTCGCCTTACGGTCTACACCGTAATACACCCCCGTTGCCACACATATTTCAAAACATATATCAGGGAAATATTTCACATTTCATGCATAACGACATTTAAAAATATCAATAAGCTTTTTAATAAAACATGCAACCATTTATAAAAAGTCACGTATAACTCACATTACTCGTTGTAGCCCAAACCGATCTTCACAATGGCTAGCGTCTCCCAATTGACGTCGAAGTAGTCATGTTCTTAGTGAACCTTTGTCTTCTTTCTTGGCTTCTATTACTCTCCTTCTCAATCGGTTTTTACATATGGTTACCTTTCATGCATCGTCCCTTTTATATTAACCTACCGTCGGTTTCGAAGCATATCAACGGACGCAACATAAATGGCCGAATGATGACGACCTTTCACAATCCGGTCGTTTGAGGCCTTTCAAATGCATGCCATAAATATATTTTTTTCTCTTTGTTTTTTAAACTAGAGTTATTACAGATTTAATCTAATCTATGGATTAGATTAGTCCTCAAGGTTCTCAACATACTTTTGGTCCTCACATGATTTAACCCTTATATATACCGGGTTGGGTTCAGGTGAGAAGTTGAGGTTAACGTGAGAAGTGGTTATCAACCATTGGATGAGAAATGGATGCATATTAGGATGAGATGCACCGAGATAAGATACACCGAGATGCATCAGATCAATTCATTTCTAAGACGCAATTCATGGGAAGGCATGAGATTAAAAATGATCCGGTTCAGATCTACTTCTCACGTTTCTCACATTAACCTAAACTTCCCATACGATCTTTCGCCTATATATATATATATATATAGAGAGAGAGAGGGTGGGGGGGATTTAAGATCAAGGGAGAACCTTGAAAAAAAAAAGAAACTGGAGAACCATGAAAAAACGGATGAAAAAATATATCAAAATGGATGTCAAATTAAAGATAATAAAATAATCGAATTTTTGGTGTAATTTGTTTTGCTTCAGTTTTTGTTTTATTTTACCAATTTTTTATTTAAAAAATAGGGTGAGGTTTTTTCTTAAAAGATGGTTATAACCACCCTTTTAATCCTAACCATTGGATCATCTTAATCTAAAGGTGTAACACCCCAAAAATATGGGTGAATTTAAACCATAAATCTTGCGGAATAAGGCCTCATAAATAAATAGAGATCACCCAAAAAAGGAAAATTGTAATAGCGTTTACAAATTCTAAAACTGGACATTAAGATCAACAACATACTAATCTAAATAATTATATCTAGATTATAACGGTTGTCGGCTCAATCTTCCAAAAATCTATTCCTTTATGTACGCCGATATCCCAAAAGTTACCGCTAACAACCATCACTCGATTCTCACTTCTTGAAAGCCCCATCGCTAATGAAACCTTTTATACATGTCATTTGAGAAAAAAGTGTTAGACTTTAAGCCTAGTGAGAACAAACGTTTGCATGAGTCAAGAAAGGATAAAATGTAAGTAAATGTTTCTTGGATGAAATGCAATAACGAAACTTATTTATAATCACATAAGAACCTTTCGGTCTACAAACATCTTGCGATGACGGGGGAGACCCGATTTTCAAGGATCGTGGCGGAACACAAAAGTAAGTCACTTTCCGAGTTGTGAGCTCAATACTAGGACCCATGGCCATGAACAACGTTGTCTCGTACTCAGATATGGGGGAGGACATCCGAGGATCCTAGTCATATTCATTCACTAGGATTACATTTACGGCCCATGGCTAGTAACCTGTCCCACATAACCGTACCAAATTGCCTCCGAAGACCCAATGTCTCAACTAGTTACATAAAGGGAAAATCATCCCAAATAAACCAACTCATGTACCTATGGATCCATTAGTAGTAGTCTAAAGCTTGTCACAGTTTCATTTGTGACCAACTATAATCACACATATAGTTTCTTAAAATCATAATTCCATAAACCTGTATTTTCTTTGCATATTCATTCCATATGGAACCAAATCAACATCAAGGTCTAACCATGACCTTTTTCACTTTCCAAGTAAATCTTTCATAAAATAAATTTCCTACTAGTCATGCCATTTTATAATGTTCATTGGTGACACCAACAACAACCCATATGTTCCTTTTTCCAAAATACCTACTTTTGCCAAGTACATCTTACAATGAAATGAAAACTATAAATATGGTTAAAATGTGTTCATCCAAATTATTATCCACAAATAAATAAACCAAATCACATTTTATAACACAAATCATAGTACCTTTCATCATATTGCAAAATAGTAAAAACCCTAAAAATCTCAAAAATACCAAGTTAGGTCAAAATCATTAAATCAAAGAATATAAGAACAAGGAGATGATTAGAAGTCTAAAATATGATTTTGACATGTATAAGGTTTTAAAAGATGGGAATGAACTCAAAATGTTGGTTTCTATGAAAACCTAGAAACTTCCAACAAAGCTTGGTGAAGATGGTGAGGATGAAGAACTCTAATCTCCTATCTTCCACACCTAGCTTAAGGGCTTAAGGATGGAACCGCTTGATTGCTCCTAAGATTTGGGTATTAAATGCTTCCAATCTTGCAATTAATGAGGAAGGATTTGAGAGGGTTTGGGAGTGAGAAAATCACAGGTAGAGGGAGAAAAAATCGAGTGGGTTTGTTTTGGTAAAGTAAAAGAGAGAAGAGGGAAACCTTAGAAGAAAAGAGAAAATTTTCGTTAGACACCACGCAGACGTCTGACCATGTTCCTCAATAAAAACTGCTGAAAATTCTACTGCTTCCGCGGAACTATGTGGACTTCCGGCCCAATGCGGACTGTAACACCCCGAATTTTGGATTATTGGTTAATTTGTAATGTATTGTATCTGGTTTCGTTCAACTTTTGCCGTTAAAGTTTGGTCGTGTATTGCGTTTGGGAAGAGCAGGCTGGCGAGAGTGCCAGAGTCACTCTCGCGGAAGGCACAATCGCGGGGACTCGATAGCCCGCGGTACATATTCGGCGAGAGTGCCCGGCGAGAGTGCCAGGGTCACTCTCGCATGTCACAATCGCGGGAGAAGTGGGAGTCGCGGTACATTCTCGGCGATAGTGACTGGCGATAGTGCCATGTCACTATCGCGATGTCACAATTGCCGACGGGTTTTTTAGCATTAAATGTCTGATTTCAAGAGGAAAGCTCATTTATTTCATTTGGGGTTTCTTGAAGGCAGCCGATTTTCTCTCCTAGGTAAGATTTCTTCACCTTGAAACTCAATCTCTTCAACATTTAATCCTCCCTAGAGTCTTGTTGGGTGTATTAAATGCTAACCTAGGGTTTCTCTCCTTCGGTAGTCAAGTTCTAGCTATTTGGTGAACCAAGGTTCCTCCTCACCTACTTCTCATCTCCTTGAACCACCTAGGGTTTGGGGTATTGGAGCAACCTAGGTAAGTTTTCTTAACTTATGTACATCCATACTTGCACCATTAATTGTTTATATGATTTTATGAAATACTTTCTATTTAACCTAAAAGTTAGGGTTTTGGTTATCTTCAATAAATAAGATGATTGGGGTTGATGGAAGTGTTTAAACCTATCGTAGAGTGCTTATTTGCAAGTCTTGTAGGAAAGGACAAATTTTGGTAAAGGTCTACACCTCTATATATTGAAATGCCAATTACATAAATTCTTATCAGCAGTTGGAGTCATTGTTACTATTGGGGATTTGTATGTGGCTAAATGAGTTGTAGTTTCTCTTGGTGAAAATGTAACAAGTATGATAATGTTAGTTGTGTCAGTATTATACTTACTTGAAGGTTGCCATCTTTAATTGTTTATATTCTCGTTGGAAGTCTTATATCTATTTCCTTGTGCACGAGGATTTAGATGGTATGCATAGTATATTGCATGTTTATTGCCTTGGGGATTGCGAGTAGACAATAGGGGACGCAAGTACCTTAGTTGGAACTCAGTTAGATTGGATAAGCACCCTTGCCTGTAATACCTTGAGGTGTAACCCGACGGGGTAAGCGCAGAGGCAGAGACGGTTTGAGGATTGTGATGTCCGGCGTGGCATAGGAACTAGAACCGGGGCTGGACGGTGAAATCCAATCTACGTTACGGGTTATCCCGTTTTATTTGGAAAATATCTATGTTATACATGTACAGGAAACTTAAGTGTTCCTATTAAGAAGTCTTGGCATTGACTTCAATGCATGGGCGCCGGTATCATTTAATTATTATTCTTATTTACATTATGACTAGTGTCGGCGCGATAACCGTTAGACTTTGTTCTGAAACTTGTGTTCATGTTTTAATGGTTCACAGGTTCCGCTAGTGGTGCGAGTAGGGCCCCTTGATTTTTCCGGGATCGCACTTAGGACTTCTCCGTGGACCGGGCTTTTGGGAAATCGAGAAAGAGCGTTTTGAAGTCATAGTGACACCCACTTTAATCTAGTTGTTAATTGTACTAGATTGAATAGGTTGTCATGTATATGCCTTATTTATTCCGCTACTTCATTATAGAACTACCCCGACTTTACCGGGTTTTAGTCGTCATGTTTACAGGTTTTTGGATTCGTCTTATTTTAGGCGTTATATTGCAGAAATTTTAAGTTTTATTTTACCCAAATTTCTAGCGTGTTACACGGACATCCGTACCTGGACCTATGTGAACGTCCACAATACAAAAATCCAATTTGTTCCCATAACTCGAATACATAGATGAGTGTGAAACATCAGCATATTTCAACCACAATAATCTCTTAATTGTATCATAACCAACGGACCTTTAGCTAATGAAATGAATTTTAGGATCACAAAGTCTAAGCCCTAAAAAGCTTAATGTATAAGTAAATAAAACAAAGTTCTAAATTCTTACTGATAAAATTTGGGGTGTTAGAAACAGCTTGGATGGGTTCTTCAATTCTTTCTTTTTTTCAGGTTTCTCTCCCGATCTCACCGAAAAACACTTCATCAACTGTTAGATTAATTGATCAATTGGATGTGATTAAGGATGTTGTTATGTAACACCCCAAAAATGGAGATAACAAAAAAAAAAACTTTCCGGGAATGGAAAATGTGGTATAAAAATGCCAAAGCATCGAGCCTCCCAAAAATGGGGAAATGAATGTTCACCTGTTTATACAAGTTACACTTCAAAGTATTGGAAACGACAACCTACTAATCTAATTTCACATGAAATAAGATTACAATACGGGTGTCACCCAATAACTTCCAAAAATAAAAGTCTTCTATGGGATGGTGTCCAAAAGAATCGTTCCCCAAGCCCGCTCTAATCCCGGCTAAACCTTCTTAGTATCAGCCCCGCTAGAACCTGAGATACACATCGACACCAAACAAGTGTTAGGCCAAAAAACCTAGTGAGTTTGAAGAAATAATAATAATTCAATAAAAAAAGTAAACATGTAACAATTATCAAGGAAATTCCGTATGTGGAGTCAATGGGGGAGACCCATAGCACCAATCAAGTTCCACCCAAAGAGTCGATACACCTTGATGTCAAACTACCATGAGCGACACCCAAAAGGCCCGACGCATCCGAGGACTACGACCATGGCATTACCTCGAATGACAGAGGTCTAGGTGCATACCCTTACTGTGACACCCAAGACTATATCCTCCTAGTGTCTACTGACTTGGTTCATCCAACAATACACTTTTTAAGACATAAGGCGCTTTAGCTCATCATTAGTGTATACAATCCCAATCATAAGTGACCAACATGGTCTAAGTACTACACATATCATGTGTGAGCTTTATTCAAGACTTTTATGTATTACAAGTCCACAATATGCACAAAATCCCACATGAGATGTATCCAACATTGGTAGTCCAATCTCTATGCATATTCATTCCACATTAGATGTCAAAACAAGCTCCCAACTACTCATATGTCATATAAGATCATATAATCACATTAGGTGAAAACCCAATAAATAGGTTTTTCCTTCAAATTAACTAATATCAAAGTGACCACTTAAAACATGACATCCTTTGGGATTCCAAATTATCATAAGCATCATTTTCACCCCATCACCTCAGAGATTCAAGGTATTATAAACATTGGAGCCCCATAGAACATACATGGTAGATAGTTCAAGAGAATGCAATTAATGGAAATGATTGATATGTAAAGGTATGTATCTAGTTTAACAAAGGCTTAAGAACTCACTATCTAGGTTTTTAATAGAGAACCTAGAAACTTTGATGAACTTTAAGTGCTTGGTGAAAGAGATGAAGATTTGCAAATGAGGTCCACAATAAATGCTCAAGTGTTGGTCTTGATGTAAAATCAATGGATCCAACAACCATTGTCTTTGAAACCAACGAGGGGAGAGTTTTCGGGAGACAAAATCTCCCCCACAAACCCTAGAAATCGGTTGAGAAAGATAGGAGGAGAGAATGAGGTTTTAAATTCGCTCAACTCACATTTTATAACCTCAGGTGTCGCGGGCGACCTTGCCCTGCGACTTTGCCATGAGGGCATTGTCGCGGGAGTCCCACACCTCTCGGTACCTCCCAGGCGACTGTGATAGACGACAGTGAGAATGTCACAATTGCGAGTCACTATCGTCGGGCACGTACCGTGACCTCGCCCCCATCTACGAGAATGCCAATGCGACTATGACCAATGTCATAATCGTCGGTCACTGTTGCTCGGCCCCCACCAGCTTCTAAAAATCCAACGTTTGCTTGAATCAACGGTCGAACGAGACGAGAGGGTCCTTATAAGACTAGATCACCTATACCAAGATTATTTAACAACAAAATGAGGGAATGGAGTCAAATTACCGAGAACACTTACAAGAATTTTCCGGGCGTTACAGGTTACAATTTAAATTAAAAAAATCACCCACCCTTATTTTTTAAATAGAAAAAAATACGAAATATGGTCAAAATTCGAACGAAAAAAATTACACCAAAAAATCGATCATATATTTCTCGTTAATTTGACATTCATATTAATATACTTTTTCATCCATTTTTTCGTGGTTTTTCGGTTTTCCATTTATTTAACGTTTTCCCCTAAACCTGGCTATATATATATACTTACATATATATATATATATATATATATATATATATATATATATGATAACTCTCATTCTGAGTGTTATTTACACATTGTTTGTGTGTGATTTTCTTTGATTTTAGTGTGTGTTTTCCCTTTACGTGTTCATGTTTCTCTTATTTCTTTATTTATTTTCATTTGGAGGTGTTGAGGATAAAAGTTTGTGTTTTGATGGTTGAAAGCATCATTTTTGGGCTAAATGTTCGACTGCAAAAAATGACCACTTTGTCGCCACTGTGGTGAACAACGTAAATCCGAGGACAGCTGAAAAATATCATTTTTTGCATGTATTATTCTGTCCATTTCAGCTGGATAATGACATTCTTAAAGGCCAAACTTTATAAACCAAGGGGATGAAGAGAAGACAAAAGACAAAAGCAAAATCTATGTGGAAAGATATCAATGCCAAAAATGTCTATCTAAAAATCTTAAAGAAAATAAAGCAAAGTATGAGCTTTCATGAAAAAATAGATGAAGGCGGCATGGAGCTTTTGCGTAAAAGAAGGTTTGAACTCATTGAAAGTTTTTGTGGGTAAAACCCTCCACCGCCCTTATCATCCTCCACTGTAAATAGAGGCCATGGATGTCATTTGAAGAAGAGCTCCAACAATGTAGAATAATTCAGCCATTGATCTCTTCTTTTTTTTTTTCTAGATAATTATAATTGTAGTTGTAATTTATTTTCTAGTATTTAATTTCCAGCACTGTTCGCCACTTTGGCGACACATTGGCCACAATTTGTACTTTATTTTTAATGCAAGTGATTTTATGTATTATTCATCTTCTATCATGTCTTATATTTTTATTATGAGCTAAACACCCATTTGGGTGTGGGTGTGTGCCAAATCTAAGACTAGTAGGCAACACTTGGGTGTTGCCATCGTTGCTAGTTTTTAGACTTGGTCACTTGAGTAGGGACTTCAACTTAACGCAGACAAGTCGATCATTTGTTAGTGTTAATATTAGATCTTAGACCCAGAGATGGGCGGATCCAGAAATACGGCTTGAGTGATGCAAAGAAGATTTGGGAAAGTCTTTTATAACCACGTAGAGATACGACTTTTTGCATTATTTTAACTAAGGTTCAAAATGTCCGTCGATATAGGTGTCACAAAGAGATTTGGGCTTCTACATACAAATTGGTGGAACTAAAATTCTTAGAGGTTTACTTAGTTAAATCGACAAGTCTTGAGTCGGCAATAGTGGCAACTTTGTGGGTGCAAGTGGCCACTTTCTGTGGAAACTCACTTTCGAGAGAAAGAAATTTTTATAGATGTTTTTGTGACACTTTGTTTCTGACCACGAGGTTACTACAAATGTCTTAGATAAAGCCTACACCCATACTCTTTTCTTTAGATTATTTGTTAATTGTTAAAAGCACCAATTTCGCTCAAATATATTTTCTTCTTCTCTAATTGAAACCGTTGTATTCTCGACCTACTACTTGGAACTTTGAAGTCTGATCCCTATGGATACGATTTCAGTATTTTTACCACTTTATTACTTATAGCGATCATAGTGTCCGGTGTGCACTTGCACCGACAATGTGGCAACACAGGTGGCCACTTTGTGGACCTATACGATTTTTCGCTATCAATTTTTTGGCGCCGTTGCAAGGGATTGGCATATTTCCAGAGTTTCTTGAGTTATAAGTTGAGTTTTTCATTGGTTTTTCTTTCACCTAATGGAAGGTTTTAGTTGGGATGCCCCGTATTTTAATACTTTCGATTATTCATGGGAACAACATCCTAATTTTTTGACAAATATTCAAGATAATGACACCTACACTTCATTTTCACCTCCCTATCAAGATTTGAATGACACATATATGAATACATTTGACCAATCATGGGAGGGGAATTTTGATTATACATGTGATTTTCAAGGGAATGATCCTTGCTTTGGATTCACATCTTTTGTTCCCAACAACTCACCCGAGAATGCTTTGAACAACCAGAACCATCTCACTCTTTTGAAAAAATTTCCCCAAGCTTAATGGAAGATTTTACAATTTTTTTGAGAATTTTCACATCCTCTTTTGAATCCTTGAATACTAAGATGGGACAACTAGTCGACGAGTTGAAAAATCAAAGTCAAGGTCCCTTAGCAAGTGATAGTGAAAAATTAAAATGTGTTGGTAAGGATGAGAGTGATGTAAAGAAAGAGTTGGAGATTTTTGAGGCAAATTTCGAGCATATGAGCAAGCCTTCTTTACTTCCCAATAGTGAAGAGGTGTTTCAAGATGCTAAAATTCCTAATTTAATGATTTTTGCTCATTTTGTGCAGCCTTCTTTTTGTGACAACAATGATCCTACGGTGGTTACAAAACAAACCGTTGGGAGGATTTGTATGATCAAAAGTTCGGAAATTTTGCATAGATCGTGTTATTTGGGTGGTAGAGCTGTTGCACGAAGCTTTGGTATGGTGGAGGTGGCTATTATCTTGAAACCACTCCACTTCTTGAATATGCATTCGTGGGGTGGTGAACTGCATCCTACATAACCTTGATGCAAATTTTTTCTTACTCTCATCTCCAAATTTGTGTCTTTACTTTACATTTTTGTGTGTGTGATATGAGTCCGTTCTTTTTTTACTAGTATCAAATTTTTTGGGGATTAAAAAAAAGCAAAAAAAACAAAAAACAAAAAAAAAAAAAAAAAAAACAAAAACAAAAAAAAGCCTCATGCATTTTATATCCTTAGATTTGAAGTTTCATAGTTTGAATAATTTATCCACTATTAGCAGATTTCTAGAACTAAGCAACCAATTCCTCGATATCAATATTGATTACACTTTGAAATTTTAGAAATGACACGAGCCATTTTTCTTAAACACTTAGCCGATACACTTTTCCTTTGTTGCCTTACCCAAGCCGTTGAGTCTTACTAGTTATTACTCCCTCCATAGTGAAGATATTGAGTATTTTAAGTTTAGGGGAATAAACTCAAGTGTTGAAAAAAAAGGGCTAAATTTTTCGAAAAATTGGAAGGATAAAAAAAATAAAGAATACAAATAGCTGAGTTTGACACGTAGAGGTGAAAAAGTTGGGCAAAACACATCGAATACATACGAGACTTTTTTTATGTAACCCAAAAAAAAGACAAGTTTGGGGGAAGATGAAAAATGTAAGGAAGAAGTGAGAAGCCTTAAACACCAACCATTCAAAATCCTGTGGATCTAAGTTTGCAAAGTCAATTATCATAAGATGGGTGAATTCTAGCTTAGCCTATGGAAATCAAATTGCAATAAAAAGAATATAGTGGAACATTATGAAAAACTATGGATATTTTTAATCAAAAGGATTTGGAATGCAAATAAAAAGAAAAAAGAAAAAAAGAAAAAAAATAGAAGATTTCTTTTGTGATACTTAGGGGTTGTTTGTTTTTTTTAAAAACCTCTTAATGACTCTTAAGTCTGAATCGTTCAGACCTTTTTACACACCACCTCTTATTAATTATAACTAAAATAAGACTTCAGACTTTAGACCTCTTAAAAAACAAATGGCACCTTAGTCTTCTTGTGTTTTTGTATCTTCATTTGTTTTTAATTATGTTCTTTTAGTTACTTTGGGACAAGTAACAAGTTAATTTTGGGGGTGTGATAACTCTCATTTTGAGTGTTATTTACACATTGTTTGTGTGTGATTTTCTTTGATTTTAGTGTGTATTATCCCTTTATGTGTTCATGTTTCTCCTTTTTATTTATTTATTTTCATTTGGAGGTGTTGAGGATAAAAATTTGTGTTTTGATGGTTGAAAGCATCATTTTTGGGCTAAATGTTGGACAGTAGAAATTGGCCACTTTGTCGCCACTGTGGTGAACGACGTAAATCCGAGGACAGCTGAAAAATATCATTTTTTGCATGTATTATTCTGTCTATTTCAGCTGGATAATGGCATTCTTAAAGACCAAGCTTTATAAACCAAGGGGATGAAGAGAAGACAAAAGACAAAAGCAAAATCTTGGTGGAAAGATATCAATGTCAAAAATGTCTATCTAAAAAGCTTAAAGAAAATAAAGCAAAATATGAGCTTTCATGAAAAAATAGATGAAGGAGGCAATGAGCTTTTGGGTAAAAAAAGGTTTGAACTCATTGAAAGTTTTTGTGGGTAAACCCCTCCACCACCCTTTTCATCCTTCACTATATATAGAGGCCATGGATTTCATTTGAAGAAGAGCTCCAACAATGTAGAATAATTCAACCATTGATCTCTTTTTTTTTCCTAGATAATTATAGTTGTAGTTGTAATTTATTTTCTAGTGTTTAATTTCCAGCACTGTTCGCCACTGTGGCCACACGGTGGCCACAATTTGTACTTTATTTTTAATGCAAGTGATTTTATGTATTATTCATCTTCTATCATGTCTTATCTTTTTATTATGAACTAAACACCCCTTTGGGTGTGGGTGTGTGCCAAATCTAAGACTAGTAGGCAACACTTAGGTGTTGCCATCGTTGCTAGCTTTTAGACTTGGTCATTTGAGTAGGGACTTCAACTCAACGTAGACAAGTTGATCACTTGTTAGTGTTAATATTAGATCTTAGATCCAGAGATGGGCGGATCCGGAAATACGGCTTGAGTGATGCAAATAAGATTTGAGAAAGTCTTTTATAACCACGTAGAGATACGTGTTTTTGCATGATTTTAACTAAGGTTCAAATTTCGGTCGATATAGGTATCACAAAGAGATTTGGGCTTCTATATCCATATTGGTGGAACTAAAATTCTTAGAGGTTTACTTAGTTAAATCGGCAAGTCTTGAGTCGGCAATAGTGACAACTTTGTGGGTGCAAGTGGCCACTTTCTGTGGAAACTCACTTTCGAGAGAAAGAGATTTTTATAGATGTTTTTGTGACACTTTGTTTCTGACCACGAGGTTACTACAAATGTGTTAGATAAATCCTACACCCATACCCTTTTCTTTAAATTATTTGTTAATTGTTAAAAGCACCAATTTCGCTCAAAGATATTTTCTTCTTCTCTAATCAAAACCATTTATTCTCGACCTACTACTTGGAACTTTGAAGTCTAATCCCTGTGGATACGATCTCGGTATTTTTTTCCACTTTATTACTTATCGCGATCATAGTGTCTGGTGTGCACTCACTTTGTGGACATATACGATTTTCCGCTATATATATATATATATATATAAAGATAAAATGGAAACCATTCTAATTTTGCAAACCGTGAAAATTGTCGATTTCATTGGTTAAGCTAATAAAACTGGTTCATAAAATTGTTTAATTTGATGAAATTGTGTCATATAATTCTTTTGTTGGTGGAATTGTTTCATATATATGTGTTTTTTATGTAAAAAAAGAAATTGTTTCATCATTCTGATGAAATTGTTTCATGCATTTTCTCATTCTGATGAAACTTTTTCATTTTTACATAAAAAACACAAATATATGAAACAATTTCATCAAAGAAAAGAATTATATAAAACAATTTATCAAATTTTATAAATTCATGAAACAATTATATATATACATATAGAGGAAGAATCATGTGAGAAGTTAAACATTTTGAGAGAATGCGAGAAATGTGATATCATATATGACATCGTGACCTTGTCGCGAGTTCTAAGTGTTCGATATATATATATAGTCAAACCTTAAAAAACACCGTGACCTTTTCGTGA
Organism: Arctium minus; assembly: GCA_954870635.1. Lineage (NCBI taxonomy): Eukaryota > Viridiplantae > Streptophyta > Magnoliopsida > Asterales > Asteraceae > Arctium > Arctium minus. The sequence continues at coordinate 162,161,738 of OX941080.1, forward strand.
GTTCTAACTGTTGGCGTTGCTGCCTAACACAGACTCTCGCCATTTCAAGCTTTAGTTATTATTTTTTGAGTAAATTACATTATTGGTCCCTGTGGTTTATGTGTTTTAACAATCTTGGTTCCTATTTTGAAATATCTATGGATTACATATCTGTGGTTTGCATTTTATTACGTATTGGGTCCTAAATGTAACTCCATCCAATAAATGTCGTTAACCCAGTTAGTTTAGAGCGGTATTTTAGTCATTTTAATTTATTTTGTATTTTAAATTAAAACCACAAGACCAAGAACGTAATTTACTCTATTCTTTATCAATAATTGGCTCCACTTTCCCTCTTTCCAATTAAATGGTGCCACCTCTTCCTTTTATTTAGTTTTGTCTAAACCCACCCTCCTACCACCACCACCTGCAACCCCTATTCATCACAAATCAATATACATAGTATGAAGAAAAACCCAAATTCATCTCAAAATCTTAATCAAAAACCTAAATTATGTGATATATCCTAAAATCAAAATCTAAATCAGATAGGATTGAAATCTTCATTTCCAGATCGGGGATTGTAAGATAGAGATGAATGGCAGATGATGGAAGCAAAAACATAAGCACACACCCCACTGTTCCTCAACCCACCATTGTCTATGTGTTCATCGTTCCTCCATTTTTTTCCGGCCACTACTCCTCAACCCACCATTGTCTATGTGTTCATCGTTCCTCCATTTTTTTCCGGCCACTACTCCTCAACCCACCAACGTGGCATCATCGTCCCTGCCTGAGAAACCCCCATCACCTGTGGCCCTAAATTACTGGATCTGATTCAAGACTGGAAATTAGGGTATATGGAATGATTACATAAAGTAGGGCAAGATGTGAAGCTATTGTTCTTGAAAAAAGCCACAATCGGATTCTATTTCTTGCCAAATAACGAGCGTTTCTACACATTAATGGAGGAAATGAAGAATTTCGTGAACCCATTTCATCTTCTTCACCTCTGTGATCATAAAGCCAAAATTGTTGATTGATGATAGAGGCGACATATGGAGGCAGAGGTTTAAGGTTTAACCATTGATGGAAGACGGAAGGTGGAGGTGGGAGATGTTACAAATGGTGGTGAAGTAGAGGTTGGAGACAGAGGTTGGGACGGTAGAGGGTCAACGGGAATGCGATCTCCAACATACACACACACATATATAATATTATAATAGAGAAAATTACATGTTTGGTTCATGGTGTTTTTAATAGAAAAAAGAGAAATAGAATGACTAAAATACCCCTCTACATAACCTATTTAACAAAAAAAATTAACTGGGTTAATGTCAGGGATCCAATGCGTTATAAAATGCAAACCACAAATGTATAATTCCTAGATATTTCAAAATAGGGATCCAAACAGGGACGGACGCAACAACTTTTTCATACGGTGACACCATATTTTTCATACGATTTTTATCGACATGTCTTAATTTTTTTTACCGGCGATCAATATCGTCCGATGTATTTTTAGTCTAATTCCACCGTTTCAAGGGATTCTAAAGTTTTTTGCTTGATTTCGAGACATTTTTAAGTTTTTTTTTATCGATTTTGAGAGATTTTTTCGGTATTTTTGGTTGATTTTAAGATATTTTTTCGGTTTTTTTGGTTGATTTCAAGAGTTGGGCTAGAATAGAAGTGAAGAAATGGGCTTTCAAATTAGGATTTGGTGCACCTTTGAAGTTTCGAAAATAAATACGGTAGCACACTCGAAAATGATACGGTTGCACCTTTCACGAACGTAAAAATTTTACCTTTCGTCGGAGAAATGATACGGTGGCACACGTGCCACCGTAGCCACCACTCTATATCCGTCCCTGGATCCAAAGTGTTAAAACACATAAACCATATAGACCAAAAATATAATTTACTCTTATTTTTCAGACTAGGTTTGAATTAAAGTTGGTTTTATCAAACATTACTTTTTTAGATATTTTAAAATAGAAATTGTTTGTCAAGTATAACTTTAACAAACATTTTCGAGCTTTTGAACATCAAATTAATCAATATAATTATGATGAATATAAATCGTGATCGTATGAAAATAAGATATTCGTAATCAAAAATAAGATAAGAGAAACATGAGATGCCAGCAAAGACAGAAAGTGACGTCGTATTTTATACAGATCGAATACAGTTCTACAGAAGATGACCTTACTCATACCGGTTGCCAACAATCGTCCCTACAGCCACGTGGCACCAAAGGGTGTAAACATCTGTATACAAACATCTGGGCCATTAGAAATTGGGCTTCAGGTCCACACATGATCTTTTATACCCTACATACATATAAATAATTTATATGGTAATGTTTTCAATAGGAAGATTAAGGGGCGTTTATTAAACGTTTACCCGGTAAGTGCTTACCAAGGTATTTACCTTACCGGATCGGCATGGCAAGAGCATAGAATCTTACCCAGTAAGAGCGGTAATAAGGATGAAGAGTCTTACCCGGTAAGTGAGAGTGACAACTTTTACCCGGGTAAGAGCTTACCAGGAAATTGTTATATACGATACCATTGTGATGATTACAATTTTACCCAATATAAAATTTTATTTGGACATCCAATATAAATATTATTTTATTTTATGCTATAAAAAAAATTAGAAGTTCCATTTTAAAAAAGATTCACGTTAATGCTTAAAAAATTCATGTTAAATTTATAATGATAAAATGTTTTTTAAAAACTTTTATTAACCCACAAATGTTAAATAGTTGAAGCCGTTCCCGCAGATTTTCTTTTGATAAAAAAGATGTGTTTATCATATTTTTTTCTTCAACCATGAGTGTTTAGATAAGTTTGTATGTATTTTTATTAATTTAATGGGTCCTAAAATTGACAATTACACAAATTTCTTATAGTTTTTATTTTGAACGGCATCAACACACACGTTCCCGGGGTATCCGGACTCCTACTTAAGGGTGTCACCCGACTAATCCCCGGCGACCATGGGCCGACCCAATTAAGGGAACATGGGCCCATGATCTGGATATCGCCACATGCTTGCCACGGGGTTCGAACCCTGATAGTTAGGGATACCATCCACTGACCCCCCAAAGATGTTACCTTGCCATTGGGCTAAACATGCTTTGATTTCTTATAGTTTTATGAAGACTCAAACTAATAATAATAAAATAAGCATTCCTTGAACTAGGCCACTTAAATATACCATGTGTTTTCCGGCCTTCAAATGGAAACACCAAAGGATGGGGATTGTATGTGCTTTAAAAAGTCAAGAATATTATATAAACAAGTTTTTGTGTCACATATTTCTAATAATACAGTTATATCTTTTACCACTATAAAATGAGTTTGTTAGGGTATCTACCTGTCTTAATAAAGTTTTAATAACTTAGTTTGAAATTTGACGACCTAATGAGTTCTTTCGTTATGAAACAATAAGTTATTTGGACGAAGTTGGATAACCTTACATGCAAAACTGGAAACCAACAAAGTTATTGATTAAAAAAATCCAGTACCAAATCCAGAAAGAGACCAACATTGAAGGAAAGTATTAAGAAAGGTTGTATGCATTAGTGAAATAGTTAGCCAAACAAAGTTTAACATTTGATGAAAGTAACAAGATCTATAATGAAAATAATGGTACTTTTATGACTCAGTTGAAATGATGGGGGAGTGGGATTCGACTTTGGTAGAGCATATTCCAAAAAGAAACAAAATCATGAGATTCATTACCATTATATTAGTCATAAGATGCATGTTGGGTCTGAAATGAACTAAGTCTGGTTAGTGCTGCTCTGTATTGAAGGATTACTACTGTTGAATACATTAATACTGCTACTTGAAAGAATTACTACTGCTTGAAAAGTTAATACTGCTAGTAGTTAGTACTGCTTGAAGATTAATGTTGCTGGATGATTAATATTGCTTATGATGATGATGTTGATAATGATGACTTGGAACGAAAGACTAGGAGCTGAAGATAATGATGAAGATAATTATGGAATGGATGTGGAAGATCAATATTTCTTTAGTAATTATCTTGTAATCAGTTTTGTATATATAGTCTAGTAGTTTTTGATAGATTTATAAGTTTTTACACAAGTTTTGCATATACGTGTAGAGAGAATTAACCTCAAGATTAGTTTTAATCCTTTCTTTAGAGAAGTATAGAACGTATGTTGAGTCTGTTCAACAGATTGAGGTTTTGTTTGTAATCATTAAGTTAATTCAATATAACTTGTGATTTGAGTTCATACACTGTTTGATTGATTTACTTTTAAAGTGTTATTCCACAAACTTCTTTAACATAGTTTCTGAGTGTTTAGTTTAAATTCTTGTTTAGAATTTCGATCCTGACAAGTGGTATCAGAGCATAAATAACTCAGAAATCAATAATCATCATGGACGGATCACATGACAGTGTTCTTGTTTCAAAGGTCCCCATGCTCAAACCCAATGATTTTGACATGTGGAAAATCAGAATCAGGCAGTACATTCTTCTTACAGACTACTCAATGTGGGACATCATTGAGAATGGTCCCTCCAATGAAGGAAAGATGGGAGCAGATGGCAAGAGACCTCCACCAAAGACTGATGGAGAAAGAAAGATGAGACAGACTGAGATAAAAGCCTTGAGCACTCTGCTCTTGGCAATTCCTAATGAATACCAACATCAGTTTTGCAACTGTTCTGATGCTCAAATCCTGAGGAATGCATTGGAGAAGAGATTTTCAGGTACTAAAAGCACTAAGAGAAATCAGAAAGCAATTCTCAAGAAACAATATGAAAACTTTATGTCTACAAAGAATGAGTCTATGACTCAAACCTTTGATAGATTCAACAAGTTGATTGGAGAATTGGCCACTGTTGGTGTCAAGATGGACCAAGATGATGTCAACAGAAAGTTTCTAAGGTCTTTTGGTGAAGAATGGGTCATGTATACAGTATCATTCAGACAGAATGATAATATGGAGGATAAGAAACTTGATGATCTCTACAATGATCTAAGGGTGTTTGAAGCAGAAGTTGAATCTAAGAAGAAACCATCTAGATACTCTCACAATCCTGCTCTCTTATCATCTACTACTGATTCTTCTGTTAATACAGAATCAGTCAGTGCTACATATGGCTCAAAACAGGATAGACCTAATGATTCTGTTTTGGAAGCATTCCTTGCTAGTCATGCTAAATCTGCTCTTATCAATGATGATCTGGAGCAGATCAATGTTGATGACCTTGAAGAGATGGATATCAAGTGGCAAATGGCAATGCTCACCATGAGAGTCAAAAGATTCATCAAAAGAACAGGAAGAAACAACTTTGCCATGAGAAGAGAAGATGGGGCTGGATATGACAAATCCAAGGTAGAATGCTACAAGTGTCATAAGCTGGGGCACTTTGCAAGAGAATGCAGATGAGGAATGTCTCAACAGCATGGAAGCAACAATCAACAATCAAAGTCCACTAACTATAACAGGAATCCATCTCAAGCACTTGTCTCACAAGATGGAATGGGATTTGATTGGAGTGATCAAGTAGAAGAGGAAATCCAGAATCAAGCATTGATGGCTGAGGTTTCAGAGTCCTCAAGCACTGCAATCCCCATAGAGGTAAAATCTAACCTTTGCTCTAAAGCATGTCTTGAAACTATTAAAAAGTACAGGGATCACAATCAGAGCATGTGTGATGACCTTAAAAGGTTGGAGAAAGATAAAAGATAGTATAGTTTGATCATTGAGAATTTTGAAGAACAAATTAAGTCATACCAGGCCAATGAACTTCAACATTCATATGATCACAACTATTGGAAGTAAGAGAAGAAAGAGTTAGAGATTAAGCTAGAAAAGTCTAGAGAGGAATGTGAGAAAGTAAGGAGTGAATTTGAGAAGGCAAAATTAGACATTGAAAAATTCTCCAATGCTTCTAAAGCAATGGAAAGTTTACTCAAAACTCAAGTTCATGACAAACTAAGGAGAGGTATAGGCTACAACAACACCCCTCCACCTTACAATAATAACTACATTCCACCCACCTCAGACCTCTTAGAAAGACAAGATAAGAAGGAATTACCTGAAGAGTGATACAGTAGTGGTTGAGGCAGAGTCTGAAGAAGAGAATATTGAGGGTAAGAATAAGGAAGACCATAAAGAAACTCCCTTAGAAAACCATATTATTACAAATGAAAGAGGGGGTAAACCATTTGTCAAGAGTGATAAAGTGGAGATGTCTAAGACAGAGAAAGAAAATGGTAAGAGTGAGAAAGCTGAGACCTCTAGGAAAGGGAAGGAAAAGGTACAGGGAAATCATTATATGCAAACTACTGTTGTAAATCCTTGTACTTGTCAACAGAACAAGCCCCATCAACATGATAAAATAAGGGGAAATCAGAGAAACAGAAATAACCAGTGGGCTCAAAAACAGGGAATTGATCTAAGCAAAATCAATAGACCAAAGCCTTGTTTTATTTGTGGCAAATTGAATCATCTAGCCAAACACTGTTATTTCAATCCTATTAACCAAAGATTTACTTTTCAAATACAAACACAAAATTCTTTTGGTTATAGGAAGAAATCAAAAAGGAACCACATGGCTGAGAATGTGAAAACAGCACCAATGAAATCTCATAATCAGAATAAGTTTGCCAAATCAAAAGAAAACACTCCAAGCAAATCAAGCAGTAACTCACAGAATAAGAAAGCAAACAACTTTGTCAAGATTTGGGTTCCAAAAGTCAAGAAACCTGTTAGTACTGCTAACAGAAATAGTGTTGCTGATAGAAATACTACTGCTAACCAAGTTAGTACTGCTAACCAAGTTAGTACTTCTAACAAGGATAGTACTGCTACCAGTGTTAATACTGCCAAGCCTATAATTTTGACAAAGTATTCCAGCCATAAGATTCCTAACTCTGATCATCTCATCCAAACTAAGATTACTGATTATGAATATGTTGATGAGAAAGGGCAACCCAAGACCACTTTGGCTTGGGTTCCCTCTAAAAACTAACTGTTTTATCTTATGTGAAGGGCAACCAACAACTCAAGAAGAAGAGCATTTGGCATGTAGATAGTGGTTGCTCTAGGCACATGACAGTTAACATGGTCTGCCTTCAAAACTTCAAAAAGTTTGATGGAGAACATGCTGCTTTTGGTGATAATCCAGCAGGAGGTAAGATAAGTGGAAAATGTATGGTTTCAAAAGGTAAGATGTCTTTTGAAGATGTTTACTATGTTGAGCAATTGAGATACAACCTGTTAAGTGTATCACAGGTATGTGACAAGAAAATAGTATATTATTTACTGAGACTGAATGTATTATCATTGCTCCAGGATTCAAGGTAGTTGATGAAAATATGATACTACTTAGAACTCCTAGAAAGGATATTGTTTATTGTTTGGACTTAGAGAATGTTTCATCTGATTCATCATTAAACTGTTTGTTTTCAAAAGCTTATTTAGATGAATCATCTCTTTGGCACAGAAGAATGTGTCACATGAATTTTAAAACAATGAACATTCTTGTGAAAAACAACCTTGTAAGAGGTTTACCTCAAAAAGTGTTTTCATGTGATGGTCATTGTGTTGCTTGTCTTAAAGGCAAGCAGCACAAAACTTCTCATAAGTCCAAAGAAATAAATACAATCTATTTTCCTCTTTAATTATTGCATATGGATCTCTTTGGTCCTACTAATGTGATGAGTATTGGTAAGAAATCCTACTGCTTAGTCATTGTTGATGACTTCTCTAGATTCACTTGGGTATATTTTCTAAGGACTAAGGATGAGACAAGTGGACTGATCAAATCCTTTGTTCTTAGGGTTGAAAACCAAACAAATCAAAGAGTTAAAGTCATCAGATCTGATAATGGAACTGAATTTAAAAACAGTGACTTAAACAACTTTTGTGAGACTAAAGGTATTGAGAGACAATTCAGTGCTCCTAGAACTCCTCAACATAATGGTGTTGCTAAGAGGAGAAATAGGACATTGATTGAGGCTGCTAGATCTCTGTTGGCAGATTCAAAATTACCAATTACTTTTTGGGCAGAAGTAGTTAATACTGCTTGTTATGTCCAAAACAGAGTTCTAGTAGTCAAATCCCAAGGAAAAACACCTTATGAACTTTTTAACAAGAAGAAAGATTTTATTGGATTTTTCAAACCTTTTAGGTGTCCTTGCACAATTCTCAACACCAAATCTCACTTAGGAAAGTTTGAAAGCAAAGCTGAGGATGGATTTCTTGTTGGATACTCCTCTCAGAGTAAGGCATATAGAGTATTTAATAGTTCTTCAAGGATTATAGAGGAAAGTGACAATGTCAAATGCAATGAGAATACACCAAATCAAATTGGTACAGGTCCTGATTGGTTGTTTGACATTGATTCACTAATTAATGTTTTGGGTTTTAGTAATGTGCAAACTGCAGGAACAAATTCAGAACAGGTACAAGCACAGAAACAAGAGTTTGTGTTGTTCCCCATACCTATTGTTGATCCTGTTGAATTTTGCCAGCAAGATAAGAAGGATGATTCAGACACAGGTGACTCTGAATCAGAACAGGATGCAACTGATAAAAGTGGAGGATAAAGGTGATGAAGAGAATAAGAGTGATAAAGAGGATGCTCATAATTCAGGAAACACATGTCCTGAGATGCCCATATTGTCAGAAGATGATACTGATGAAGAAAATTCTTCAGTATTTGGTGGAAGCACTCCTGAGATGAATGACTCTAATCTGGATGCAAATATCAATGAGGAGGCTGCACATCAAACAAGAACTCAGAAAAATCATCCTCCTCAGTTGGTGATTGGTGACATCAATTCTCCTAGGATCACAAGGCATCAAAGTAAGATAGGAGGATTGAAAGACTTGTAGTCAGGGTTGTTATCTTGTTTTCTATCTCAGATTGAACCCAAGAAGGCCTATGATGTAATGAAAAAACCAAGCTGGATAGAAGCAATGCAAGAGGAGCTACTACAGTTTGAGTTGCAAAATGTGTGGGATCTGGTTGATCTTCCACAAGGACAAAGGGCAATTGGTACTAAATGGGTTTTCAGGAATAAGAAAGATGAGAGAGGAATTGTGATAAAGAATAAGGCTAGACTTGTGGCACAAGGGTATACACAAGAAGAGGGGATAGATTACGAAGAAGTATTTGCACCAGTAGCCAGAACTGAGGCAATTAGGCTGTTTCTAGCCCATGCTTCTTTCATGCAGTTCAGAGTATTTCAGATGGATGTCAAGAGTGCATTTCTATATGGGAAAATTGATGAAGAAGTGTATGTTTGTTAGCCTCCAGGGTTTGAGAATCCTACCTTTCCTGATAAAGTATACAAACTAAAGAAGGCACTCTATGGGCTACATCAAGCACCAAGAGCATGGTATGACACTCCGTCTACCTATCTCTTGGAAAATGGTTTTGAAAGGGGAATAATTGACAAGAATCTGTTCATCAAAAGGAAGAAGAAGGACATCCTGCTTGTGCAAATCTATGTGGATGACATCATCTTTGGATCCACAAAAGATTACATGTGCAAGGAGTTTGAGGAGCTGATGCACAAAAGATTCAATATGAGCTCTATGGGTGAACTTACATTCTTCCTTGGGCTACAGGTTAAACAGAAGAAAGATGGTATCTTCATCAGTCAATCCAAGTATGTGCAGGATATACTTATAAAGTTTGGATTTTCAGATTCAAAGCCTGTAAGCACACCTATGGAAACACACAAACAGATCATTGTAGATCTTGAGGGGGAGGATGTAGATGTTCATCATTATAGATCTATGATAGACTCCCTCATGTATCTAACAACTTCAAGGCCAAATATTATGTTTGCTGTCTGTGTGTGTGCCAGGTTTCAAGTAAGACCTAAGCAATCTCATTTTCAAGCAGTCAAGAGGATCTTCAGATATCTCAAAGGACAACCTAGGTTGGGTCTTTGGTATCCTCATGACTCACCATTTGATCTACTTGCATATTCTGATAGTGATTTGGGTGGTGCAAACTTGGATAGAAAGTCTACATCAGGAGGATGTCAGTTTTTGGGTGCAAGACTAGTTTCTTGGCAATGTAAAAAGCAAACCACAGTGTCCACCTCTACAACATAAGCAGAGTATATAGCTGCTGAAAGTTGCTGCTCACAAGTGCTATGGATTCAGAATCAGATGTTGGACTATGGTGTTACTTTTCTTCACACTCCAATCTTCATTGATAACAACAGTGCTATAAGAATTGTTAACAATCCAGTCAAGCACTCTAAAACCAAGCATATCGAAATCAGGTACCATTTTATTAGAGATTGCAATGAAAAGAAGTTAATTCAGGTTTTGAAAGTACACACAAGTAACCAATTTGCTGATCTATTCACCAAAGCTTTTGATGTGGGCAGATTCACATTCTTGGTCACAAGTGTAGGCATGATAAACACTGAATAAGCCTCTTTTGATTTTCTTTATGTACCATTTCTGTATAGATTCCTTCCTGCTTACTTTCTCATATTGTATTGTGCATGGTGTTGCTAACTATGTGTGTTGAAGTGTTTCAGATTACATTGTTGAATTGGATACTTTGTACTTCTAGTTCAGTTAATACTGCTCTTACTATTACTCTTTCTTACAGTTCAAATATGGTTAAGTATGGTTACTACTGCTAGGTGGTTTATACTGCCAGTGCAAAGTTACTACTGCTTGCCTTATTTCTACTGCTAATCAGTGTTACTACTGCTGGTGTATATTAATACTGCTAGTCTGTGTTAATACTGCCAGTATGCGTTACTACTGCTAATATGAGTTAATATTGTGGGTATGTGTTAATGCTGCTAAGATACTTAGTACTACTTCTAACTGAAACCCTCCACCTATAAATACCCTATCTGACCGTCAAAATCCAAACGGCTCTTTGAATTTCCTACGAGTGTTCTTTCTCTCTCTCTCTCTCTCTCTCTCTCTCGAATTCTTGCTTCCCAGTGCATAAACCATAGAGTTGATTCGATCCCAAGAACGATGGCAGGATTGGAATTTGTGGACGATCACAATGAACTCGCAATGCTGCAGAAACCCAAACAAGCTGAGGGTTTTGAAGAAATTGTAGATTTCCTGAAAGCATCTCACATTGCCTATGCGTTAACTGTCAATCCCACTATCTATGTGGAACACATGCGACAGTTCTGGGCAAATGCGTCCATCCAGAATGTTGAAGGCAATCAGGTCATTCACTCAAGCGTTTGTGATAAACCTATCACAATCACAGAGGGATGCATACGCACTCATCTACGACTAGATGATGCCTCAGGTATTACCTCTCTGTCCAAGGAAGATCTCTTCCAATCAATTAGTCGAATGGGGTATGAAGGTCCCACTGAGGTGTATAAGTTCTTTAAAAGCAAATTTTCACCTCAATGGCGATTTTTTGTTCATACTCTTCAGCATTGTATTTCACGAAAAACAACTGGATGGAGTGAGTTCAGCAGTACAATAGCTTATGCTCTTGTCTGCTTATCTACCTCCAGAAAGTTTAATTTCTCACAAATGATTCAAAATGATTTAATGTCAAACCTGGATACCAAAACCAAACGCTTTTATATGTATCCAAGGTTTGTATAAGAAGTACTGAACAATGAATTGACGGATTTACCCTCTTTTCAAGAGGTGTATGTACCAAAACCTACCAAAGGGAAGGTGTTTTCCAACATGAGAAGGACTAGTAAGGACTTCTCTGGAACAAACACACCATTGTTCTTTACAATGATGGTTGTGTCTCATTCCCATGGTGAGGCATCAGGGTCACAGCCCACATCTGACCACCCAACTGATGACCTACCCACACCCTTCATTTCAATTAATACTCATCCGATCCCTGTTGTCAAGCCAAAATCCCCCATCACACAAATATATATAAGGAAAAAGGTACAGAAGGTTCCTTCCCTTCCTGTATCTTCACCCCAACAGCCTGCAAGCCCTCTAATGGAGCATTCTTCATTAGAGAATATCCAAAGGGAAACCATAGGGGTATCTCCCAACCCCAAGAAGGTGCTCTCTAAGGAGAAGGAAGAGCATGTGGGCAGTAAGGATCACACTACTGATTCTGCACAAGGTGTGGATCAGGACAGTGTGAACATCTCTAAGATCTTCCCCACGTAAACTTTAGACGAGAAATCATCTAAAGGTCCCAGGTGCCAAGAAACCACGGGGGTAGACGGTGCTTCTGCTAGGCAGAAGGCCTCTACTAAAAGATCCAAGGATCCTTCAAGGGTGATAAAAACACCTAAAGGAGGTGAGGACAGATATAACTATGAAGAATTGATGGATACTCTTGGTAAAATAAGTCTGGAAGTTCACAATCAAGATTTGGAGATAAAAGAATTGAAAAAGATGATTACTTCTCAACAAGTGCAGATTTCCAAACTCAAGAAGATGGTACTCAAATTGGTGCACAAAAAGAAGAAAACCCAATTTGTTTTGAAGAAGAGGAACATTGATCATGATACTTCCAAAAAGGGGGAGACTCAAGAGGATGAAAGTGAAAAGAAAAGCCCAGTTGGTATGGAATTCCAGTTTGAGGGGGAGGTTAGTGGTGAAGCTAGAAAGAAGGTTGCAGAAGAAACAGTGAATGCAACAGAAACTGAGAAAGAAGTAGAAACTGAACAAGCAGCAGAAACTTTTATGAAAGCAGCAGAAATTGGTAAAGCAGCAGTAACTGAGTCAGCAGCAGAAACTATAGAACCAACAGTAGAAACAGAGAAGGTAGCAGCAGAAACTGGTTTGTCTGTAGAGGAAATAGAAATTGCAGAGACTCTGGTGAGGGCAAAGACTGACACTCCCAAGGCCACTCAAAAGGCTAAGGGAGTGGTGATCAAAGAAGGAGGATCAGACAAGAAAAGGAAAGAGGTCAGTGAGGCAGAGACCAAAAGGAAAGGGAAAGAAAAAGTGGTTGAACCTGTGAAACCATCAAAGAAATCCTCACAAATAGAACTGGATGAAGAGATAGCTAAGAAGATGCAAGAAGAGATTGAAAAGGAGGAAGAGATCCAAACAGCTAAAGACAGACAGATTGCCTTAGATTTGTCTACAAAGCTAAATGAAGAATATCAGAAGAGTTTAAAGCTTGCTGCTAAGAAAGTTACCATGAAAGCTTCTAGGCAAAGGCAGCCATCAAAGACAAGACAAATACAACCTTCTAAGACCTTTCTGGCTGCACAGGAAAGGAGAAAGATGATAAACTTCCTGAAAGGGTCCATTGGAGTCCCTGAAGGAATGTTTACTAACATGTCCTTCAGCAGAATAGAGGAGTCGTACAAGAAGGAGATGGCCAAGCTTCAAGGAGACTTTAGTCAGAGGGTTGAGATTGAAAGAAAATTGAAAGAGAGACATGATCTGAATATTCAATAGCCCTTCCCTGACAGTGAAGAAGGCACTCCTACAAAAGAAAAGACTGAAGTCAAGAAGGAAGAGTCTCTAGTACATAAAATTGGAGCTATAAAAAGAAAGAAGTCTATTGCTACCAAGAAACAGGCAAAGAGGCCAAGAATTGAAGAAGTTGAGAAGGAGAAGGAAAGTGAAAGAACAAAAGTAGAACCATCAGAACATATTGTTGCACCTTCAGCAGAGCAAGAGAAGAATCAAGAGCCAACAAGTCAACAATCAGAACAGCCAAGACAACCTGAGGAACAGTTTGAGTTGTACATGACAATAACAGATGAAGAACCAGTGAAAGTTGATCCCATCTCTGTGTAAGCTTCAGAGATTATCCATTGGGATACTCTAGTGGATAAAAGAACATAGTATTTCAGAATAAAGAGAATGGGTGATCATTATGAAGTGTATGCTACATGGGGTAAAATAATTAGAAGCTGTAACAGGGTGGATTTGGAAGAAATGTACAAGGTTGGTTTGAACTTGTATGGGGATTTACTGAAAGGAGCAGGGATGAGCATTAAAAAGATGGCCATGGAGTACTTGTGCATGATGTTTGATCCTGAAAGAGTGCAGCATGTTATTAAAGACTTGCATCTTGAGAATGGATTTAAAAGAATAGATAATTGGATGTTATTTGAAAGATGTGGATTCTATGCCATTACAATTGACAAAAGTTATCATGAGTATTACCTGGTTGACAAGGTGTATGACCACAGCAAGGCAAAGCTGCAAGGGATGTTGAGAGCAAAGTTGGTCTGCCCTAAAGGTTCAGAAATGGCAAGGATAGTGATCAAAAGAACCATCAATCAGAGTATGAGATTAAATCCTGATTTGGGAATTTAAGCAGTGATTTTGTCAGCATCATGAAGATCACATTTTGAAAAACTTAACTTCTGGATTTCAAAAGTTAAGTTAGGGGGAGATTGTTGGGTCTGAAATGAACTAAGTCTGGTTAGTGTTGCTCTGTATTGAAGGATTACTACTGCTGAATACATTACTACTGCTGAATACATTAATACTGCTACTTGAAAGAATTACTACTGCTTGAAAAGTTAGTACTGCTAGAAGAATAGTTAGTACTTCTTGGAGAGTTAGTACTTCTGGTAGTTAGTACTGCTTGAAGATTAATGTTGCTGGATGATTAATACTGCTTATGATGATGATGTTGATAATGATGACTTGGAACGAAAGACTAGGAGCTGAAGATAATGATGAAGATAATTATGGAATGGATGCGGAAGATCAATATTTATTTAGTAATTATCTTGTAATCAGTTCTGTATATATAGTCTAGTAGTTTTTGATAGATTTATAAGTTTTTACACAAGTTTTGCATATACGTGTAGAGAGAATTAACCTCAAGATTAGTTTTAATCCTTTCTTTAAAGAAGTATAGAACGTCTGTTGAGTTTGTTCAACAGATTGAGGTTTTGTTTGTAATCATTAAGTTAATTCAATATAACTTGTGATTTGATTTCATACACTGTTTGATTGATTTACTGTTAAAGTGTTATTCTGCAAACTTCTTTAACATAGTTTCTGAGTGTTTAGTTTAAATTCTTGTTTAGAATTTCGATCCTGACAATGCAAAATGAGTTGATTGTCTTGCTAGTTTCTGAAATTAAAATTGCTATCCTGATTTTTTTTAAAGAAGTCAAGTACTCTTCAGTAATAATGTATTGTACTCCAATCCAGAAGTTAGCAAACAAGAACAAATGACATTGATATTGATGTGTGCTGATGTCTCTACTACTCTAATAAAGGCTGAGGAACATTTCCTGCAATTTTTAGTTTTCAGTGACACGTGTCAGGGGTTATTTAATTCAGTGCAAAGTTTGTTAAAATATCTTGATCCTTGACGAGGGTTTCAGAAAGGATATCGCTCATCAATAAATAGACCATTTGTAGCACCCATGTTTTCGTTAGATTCAATTACGGGTTAATCAAATTACATTTGATATATCAACTATTATGGGAGAAGGAGATGTTGATGAATACTTTCGTATGATTAAAACTGATGATGAGAATGGCTTAAGTAACCATGAAATACAACATAATTGACTAGTCTAGGATAAGCATTACCAACTATCAAGGATAAGTTACAAGTAAGTTACAACAAACTATTGACTAATCTTTAATCTTATCTCTTATCCTTAACACGCCCCCACAAGATGGAGAATCCATCGGAGACTCTAATCTTGGATCGAAAGCTTAGAAATGAGCTTCAAGGCAATGGTTTGGTGAGGACATCTGCAATATGATCTTTGGAGCTTATATGTAAGACCCGTAAAGATCCCCCTCCCCCGGAAACTCTTTCCAGGACAAAGTGATAGTCTAGTGCTAGGTGGTTCATACGCGAGTGATAGACTGGATTCACACATACATATGTCCCCCCTTAATTATCGCAAAATATGGTTGGTTGTTGATGGACATTGACACCAAGTTCACATAGTAGGCTTTGAACTCACATGGTCTCTGCTACAACATTTGCCAATGCTGTGTACTCGGCCTTCGCTGACGATCTGGATATTGATCTTTGGCGAGCTGAGCGCCATGAGATGATATTTGACCCGAGGTATAATAATTATGCGGTTGTGGAATGACCACCGTCTTTGGTTCCACCCTAATCAGAATCTGAGAAGGCCGTGAGGGTAAGTGTGGAGCCTCGTTTTAGAAACAACCCATGATAAAGTGTACCTTTTAAATACCAAAGCACTCGTTTAAGAGATCGCCAATGCAATTGTGTTGGAGCGTTCATATACTGTGGCAATCTATTTACGACAAATGATACATTTGGACGAGTGATGGTTAGGTATTGAAGTGAGCCAACGAGTTTACGGTAAAATGTTGTGTCGATGAGTGGGGATCCATCAACAAGTGATAGTGTCTCAGCTGAATTAAGGGGTGTAGCCACTTCTTTAGTGCCATCCATGTGAAATTGTTGAAGTAGATCTTCTACATGCCGATGTTGATATAAGAAGAACCCAGATGATGTAGATATGACCTCAACACCCAAAAAATGGTGTAGTAGTCCAAGATCTTTGACGGAAAATCGATTTGCTAGTTGATGAACAAATTGATCCCAAGAACTTATTGCAATTACCTGTGAAAACTCTATCATCCACATAAAGCATAAAGTAAGTTGTTAATCCTTGGTTATTATAGATAAACAACGAGTATCGGAAAGCGATTTTTGAAAACCAAACTCAAGTAGGAAGCATGCTAATTCGTTATACCAAGCATGGGGTGCCTGTTTTAGACCATATAGTACCTTATGAAGCTTGCAGATATGGTTGGGATATTGTTAGTTGATGTAACATGGAGGATGAATCATATAAACATCCTCTAGTTTTTAGACAATGCAAGTGATCGGTGCTTTTAACACACCTTCAGACATGTGATAAATAGAACCAAAAAGCAAGTATACAAGATGGATCTATATCGTCGTTCAAGTAAAAAAATGGTAAGAACTAAGTAAAGTATTCCACAAGGATAGGTATCTTAAGTTACAAGATGTCGAGATGAAAAACTAACTTCAGATGGAGAAATTGAAGACTTTGTTTGGTTTGAGTTAACACTTGATGAAATTAACAGATAATAAAGCAAGCAAGGGTGTAAGACTTTTTGGTGAGACTTAAACACAAATTCCAGCAGACCAATGTCGTAGCAATGCTACAACATGCAGTTGGTCATAACTAGTTCCACCATCTATTTTGAGGGTATTCCATTTGGACTTCAATATTTGCACTAATGTTTAGATTCAACCAACATATCTCTATGTAGTATCCAACTAGTGGTAGTGCAGAATAAAAATCATCAAAATATATGGATTTACAAATCTCTTTGTATAAATTCACTCTCTCGAGCCGATTCTCATATCATCCAAGTTGATGTGTTCCAAGTAGCTCATCTCTGAGTCTACTACACTTTAACACTTTAGATAGTGACCAACTCTTCGAGAATTAATTAATTTGAAAAACATGGATAACAAATCTCTTTGTTAGCAACTCTTTCAAGTCTACTTCCCATATCATTCAAATTGATGTGAATTCGAGTGACTTATCTTTAAGTCCACGACACTCTAACACTTTCCAAGTGATCAATTCGTCAAGAAGTGTTATTGGTTTTATAAAACTTACGATGAAATAGTGGAACATTGTTATTGCGAAACAATGTTCACTTTTCTTTGGTTTAAAATCCCACATTTTCGTCACACACACAAGCTAATAAAATTAGTGACTCATTATAGAAATAAGTTGCAAGAAAATATAAATGATTGAAAGTAACGACATTAAAATAAATGACAGAAAGTAAATGACGAAAATTAAAGAGCGGAATGTAATTGACAGAAAGCGTAATAAAGTAAAGGAATTAGAATGCTATGCAATGTAATAACGGATGATACGAATGAATATTAAATAAAAAGCTTCATATATTAAACTAAGAACTTGAAGATAGAATACTAGTAGCTTAGAACCAAATGTTCCAAGTTAAAGTCTACTAAAAATAATCAACCCAAAACCTCTATAAATATTAAGCTTAGAAGGGGAGAAAATGTAAATTTACTACTAAACTTGGTGCCTAAGGTTGTTAAGAGCATCCACAATCATGGACCTTATTAAAGGTCCATAATTTTGCCACATCAGTCTTCTCTCTCTGCCACATCAGTTTTCTCTTTCCTACACATTTCATAAACCTTTCACACCCAATCATGAACCGGTTCATAAATAATTTAATAAAAACTATAATAATATAAAATTATAATGATAAAAGACAATGACTAAAAACTAATTATTAATTAAAAGACAATAATTAATAGAAACAATAACAAAAGTTTAAAAATTACAATAGTTAAAAGTTACATTAAGTTAAAATAAAAAAATGGAATTCTAAAGTAAATTCTAATTTTTTATTTTTAATTAATTAAATTTGATAAATATAAATTTGGTTTGATAATTAAATTATTTTTTAAAAAACCTCAAACCTATTTTTTATTATTATTTCAATGTGGGACCCATCTTCTTTGGCAAATGAATCGGTCATCACAGAGGAACCGGTTCATGCCACCTAGCCATAAACCCTTTGCTCTCAATGGGGATAGACCTTTGTTCAAAAGTCCATAACATCCACATGGGCATCAAGGACTTTCATAAACCCCTTGTTACAGATGCTCTAAGTACAACAAAAGTACACCAAAGTCAAAAAGTTCATAAAGATAACTAAATAAAGAGTTTAAATAAATAAATAAAAAACAACTTTCTTCAAATTCTGGAAGCTTCCAAAAGATTAAACAACAAGAATAAGCCTCCATGTCTTAACGATTAAGCTTATTCTGCCCAATGCTGTTGGAATGTTGCAGGATCATAGGAATGCACTTTTAAATCTACCAAAAAACTCCAAATCAACATTTCATAGAATAAAAACAGGTAAATCATAAACTCTAAAAATGACTCGAGGTTGGGATATAAAAGTAAAATAACATATCTATAAATGAAGAAATGAGTGTTTAAGCACTAAATTATTAACGCATATCAGCAAGACATAAGCCAATGCGTATACTTGTCGGTTTAGTTATTGGGCTGAATGTTTCAAAGTAATCTTTACCAGGTTGTTACAAAAATCCCTTTTCCACAAGGCGAGCCTTGTATCACTCTATAGATCCACCAGGTTTGCGCTTTTTTCGGAAAATCTATTTGCACCCAATCGGATCATTATTTGCCTTGGGAATTAGTTCCCAAGTGCCATTTTGCAATAATGCAATAAATTCTAAATCCATTGCCTTTCTCCAATGGGGATCTTTTTGAGACTGGGAAACAGTTGAAGGTATAAGTGTAGTAAACATTGGGTGGTTTGTGGTGAGGTTAAGAAATTTAGGATTGTAATATTTTGGATGGGGTTTTCGGGAACGAGTTGGACGGTTTGTGGTTGGATGTTGAGCAGAGGGTAAGTGTTAGGACGAATTTTGGTGACCAAAAGTTGACGATGGTGGTGATGACACGGGATGTGGAGATGATGCAACTTATGTGGTAGTGGATGACATGACAAGGGAAGTAGATGACTCCTCATTTTGAGGAATAGGATCATGGTTGTTGTTTTATGTATGGGTAGGTAATGTAGGGGTCGAAAGATAATAGGTGGGTAAGTCGGTGACATGTAGTGGAGATGGTGTTGGACTCTCTATATTTTCTTGTTTAGAACTACAACCGTAGACTTCTCGAATGAGGTTGGTGAACTCATGATTTTTATTACGCATTTGAAGAGAAAAGATTTGTTCTTCGAACTTGACATGCTTGGACAAGTAGAGACAATTTGTTGTAGGATCTAGACATTTATACGCAGATTGTGAGGTCGAGTAACCGAGGAAGAGACAATGTTTCGATTTTGGGTGGAGTTTGTATGTGGAGTATGGTCGAAGCCATGGATAGCATAAACATCCAAAAGGTTCGAGTTTATTATAGTTGGATAGTCATTTGAATAACATTTGGAAGGGAACTTTATTGTTTAATATTGGTGTCGGAAGATGGTTTATTAAATAGACCGTCGTTTGAAAAGCATGGGACCAGTAACTTAACGGCAATCCGGAAAAATGAAGTAAAGCAAGTACGGTTTCAACGACATGTCTATGTTGTCTTTCGGCAGTGCCGTTATGTTCTGGTGTGTGTGGCGGTGTCGTGAAGTGACATACTCCATAATGATTGAATATAGGGTTTAACTTTTGCTATTCACCACCATTGTCGGAAAAGATGGAAATAAGTGAAGTTTCGAAGTATGTTTCTACCAATTTTTTAAATTGAGGGAAGATAATAGAAACATTTAATTTCTTTTTCATAGGATATAGTCAAAGGTATTTGCTGAATAAATCAACAAAAATGAGATAGTATAAAAAAACATCAATTGACCTTTGAGTTGGCTCCCAAACATCAGTATAAATTAGTTCTAATGGTTTGGTACCCTTAAGAGAACTATTTGAAAATGGTAGTTTGTGACTTTTATTGACGGAACAAGAAGTACAATGAAAATTAGAAAGTGACATAGAACTCAAAGGAACACTATTATTGAAGATAGATCAAAGAACTTCATTGGATGGATGACCGTATCAACTAGCCAATAAACACATGGTAGTAGAATGAACTTGAGGAGGACATGGCAAAGCGATGCAATAAATATCATTGTTGTCCCCCCCGGCATTAGAGACGCCCTCGTTTGAAGATCCTTCACAAGAAAATGAAAGGGAAAAAATTGAACAGAAACGTGGTTAGCTTTGCGAAGTTTGGCAACAGAGATTAAATTTTTATGTAAGCTAGGAACGCAAGAACATTGGGTAAAATTTAAGTTTCGGTGTGGTGTATTGAGTGTGGTGTTGCCTATATAAGAGATGGAAAATCTTTTACCGTCTCCCAGAAAAATCTCATTTGGACCCCCATAGTTGGAGCAAGTTTTCGACAATCCTGTGTATTATGACCAAGAATACCACAAAATTGACAGAACATATCCGACCGATTTGATCGACAACCACTTTGATGTTGCCATTAAGGACGATGTGTGCTTCCATTGTAATCACGAGATTTTTGAGAGTTTAAACAAACCTGCATTAGAATTACCATAATTACCTAGAAACATTTTTGAATGCGGATGAAACCGAGATCTCTGCGTGAGATTGGCAGTTGTAAGAATAGGAGATTGAGAAAGTCGTTGTCTTTCAACATCCTTTCAAAGTCGGTCAATTTATCAAATAGTTTGGAGAATAATATTGGTGACTCGTGCACTCGAATAGCTGGGAAAATATTGTCGAATTCGTCGCCTAACTCGGAGAGAATGTGAAAAACCAGATCTTCTTCAAGGATCGGACTCTGAGCGAGAGCCAATTCATCGACAATGGACTTCATTTCATGAAGAAAATCGGCAATGGACTTTCTTGGGTTCTTGGTGAGTTTGGATTTTGGAGAGATAATTCTCGAGCAAGAAGAGCTTGCATAACTTGTATTGAGACGTTCCCATGCTTGGCGTGAAGTGTTAACGGAGGTGATGATCGATTGAATGGTTTCTGAACAGCTATATAAAATGGCACCAAGAAGGATCTGATCGTGTCTAAACCAGATAGAATAGATGGGATTGAGCGTCTTCCCATTCTTGATACATTGAGAAGGTGGGGTGAGTGTACTGTCGATGTACTTTATGATATTGAGCCTGATTAGTGTGGATTGGGTTTTCATCCTCCAGACCAGGAAGTTTAATGCAGTGAGTTTGATCGGAAAATGTGTAGGAGCATTTAGTTGTATTATAGAGGTTGCAAGAGTAATCTCCATGGCTTGATGATCGACACTTTGTGGCTCTTTGGAGCGTTCAGGATCTGATACCATATTATGAGAGAAGGAGATGTTGATGAATACTTTTGTATGATTAAAACTGATGATGAAAATGGTTAAAATAACCATGAAATACAACAGAACTGACTAGTCTAGGATAAGCTTTACCAACTATCTAGGATAAGTTATAAGTAAGTTACAAAAAACTATTGACTAATCTTTAGTCTTATCTCTTATCCTTAACATTAACATTGATTTATTTGTGTTTAATCGTGTTTATTTGCCTTGGGTTGTTTTGGGGTCAAAAGGATAGCGAAAACGAGGATTTTGGGGCATCCAAGGAGTCCATGCTACTTGGCATGTGACTTAGGTCGAGATTGAAGTTTCCTAACTCATTTTAGTATCGAGTTGGGCAATAAAAAAGAAGTTAGAAAGTTAGGCGAATTGGTTCGCGACACAGGTCGCATAACACACCAGGCTCGCGATATAGAGATGGAAAAAACTGACCCAACTGGACAACCCAACCCAAAATTAGCAGGTTGGGTTGAGATTTTCAACCCATTTAAGTAAGTGGGTCAACCTGCCTAACTCGTTTATTTAAATGGGTTGGGATGGGTTGAAATTGCCGACTTGTTTTCAACCCATTTAAAACATTATATAATTTTATTTTATTTTCAAATTGTCTCTCCCTCTCGTCTGTGAAAGTGAAACCCTAATAACCAGTTATCACATCCGCCTCCAACATAACACTCTAAACCTCCAAGTCTCCAACAGTCTCCATCTCGTCTCTCCCTCTTAGTCTCAACCTCTCCGGTGAATCGATTGGTGGTACCTTTATGGTTATGTTTTATTCAAACTTTGAACAATTTATTTGCATTTATGGTTGTGTTTATTCAAACTTTGAACAATTTATTTGTATCTGTCATAAATGTAAAAAGTCTAATCCTTTTTATTTTATTTAAAATTTTAAAAATAAATGGGTCAACTTAGGTTCAACCCATTTATTTAACATATTGGGTTGAGAAAATCATAAATAGGTCAACTCGTTGTCAACCCATTTAGGTAGCAGGTCGGGTTGAGTTGAAAAATCTCAACCCATTTAATTAAACAAGTTGGGTTGGGTTGAAATTTCCAGCCTGTTTAATAAATGGGTTGAACCCGAACCCAACCCAATCCGACCCATTGTCACCACTATCGCGACCTAGGTCACGACCAGGGTTGCGGGTGATGTAATACTCTCATATATGGAAAAAAACATGACTAATGTAAACTTTTTATAACACATCAACTGGAGGATAAATTCCTTTATAAAAGACAATACTCGAATTACCTATAATGGTAACTTAAGGGTTAACATCAATAATTTACAAACCAAACATTTCACAAGATCTAGAATAAGGTCATGTTTACTAAGACCAATAAAGTCGCTATCTCCAATTGATACGGAAAACATCCCAAAGAGCTAAGTCATTCACGCGCCTCTAACTAACACTCAACTCTTCTCAAATGTCACTAGTACCTCCCTCACAAGGATTTGAGAACATCAAAAAAATCCTCACTTGACTGAACCAAAAGGCCCAAGTTGAGAACATCAAAACTCCTCACTTAACTAAACCCAATGACTTCATGAAGAAAACATCAAAACTCCTCGCTTGACATAATCAAATGTTTCAAGGTGAGAACATCAAAACTCTTTACTTGATTCAAACCAAGGGTCCAAGATAAAAACATCAAAACTCCTCACTTGACTAAACCCAATGGCTTCAAGACGAGAACATCAAAACTCCCATCTTGACATTGTCAAAGGTTTTCAAGATGAGAACATTAAAACACCTCATTTAATTCAAACCAGCGATTTCAAGAAGAGAACATAAAAACTTCTCTCTTGATCAAACAATCAATCCTCATGCATGGATTCCAAACAATAAAATCACTATTTTCGTGTTTTAAACTTGGAAGATCAAATAAGTCCAAATGACACGTATTTCTAAGTGATTATGCAAACACGTGCATAAAATATCCAGGTAGAACAATAGGAAGTTATGCAAAACCCGAAGTAATTGTACAAAATATGCACTTTAATGTTCAAATATAATTGTTCAATAATAGCGTTGGAAAAATTTCCTAAAACTCGATGAATAAGCTCAATTAACCAAAATCTACAGCTTATACAACCACTTTAATAAAAGTTCATATAAGTCAAACAAAGACGAGCTTCCTCAATGTTTAAGCACTCTTATATACCAAAATATGAATCAGTCAAATATATCATTCGGTTACCGTATAAATCGTCTCAAGATAAAAATCATGTGATTAGGTTCCCAATAATAACCATTATTTATAAAAATCAACAAAATCATATTCACGTGATTTGTATCTCAAAATGTCACATAAACTCAGTTATGAGAATTAATTATTTAAATAAACAACAAACAATCAAAAGCTGGAAAAATCTTAATCACAACCTCTTAAAAGGTTTTAAACCGACAAAAGACCACAATCCATGAAATCTATCCCTTCAAATTTCAAAGTAGGTATTTTCCAAGCGTTTGTACCAATACATATGTAAATGGTCCAAAAAGGGTCAATAATCAACCATTAGTTATAGAAATCACACTAACTTTGGTTTGTAGTTCAAACTCATCAAATAACCACAAACCCCATGATTTACAAGTTAAGATAGTCAAATCAATCAAATGATATGTATTTTACAACCATTTAACCAATACAATACCTAATGCTCAAATGGTTAGTTAAATACCTCATTAGGTATGTAAATTTTATAAAAGCATATAGATACAAAAAAGGAGGAAGTTTTTGACATGTACAAAGTTTTCACAAAATAACTTGAAACTCATCTTGCTAGGATAGGTTAAACCTATATTCCGAACCCCCACTCTAGCTTTCAAAAATGAAGACTTGAGGTTCACAAGTAAAGTCCCTCCAAAAAGAACTTCTCTAAACAACAATCCAAGCCTAAAGATGCACCAAAATATCATCATTAGTTTAGATCTAAAAGGAACCCCAAACTAAATCTTGAAACACCCAAAAAAGATTACCTCTTCTAATCTTGAAATCAAACACCATAAATCTTCAATCTCCAAGGTAATATTTCTTTTGCTTCAACCATCCAAGATCTGCCCTCAAATAGCTAAAACCTCAAAGAGAGGAAGAGGATAGGAGGTGATTGGAAAAAACAAGAAAACCTTAGAAAATCGGCTTAAAAACGCACAAACTGGATGCCGCGACCTAGCTTGCGACCCACCAATGGGTTCCGGGACTTATCCCACGGCTGTGGAATGTCAACATTTTAATGTTGAAACTTCCGTTTTTCTCCCGATTTGATGCCGAAATCAATGAAGATGATTTGATACTAACCCCAACACATAAATCAACATTTTAATAATGAGAATATGGTTTTATCATTTGAAATAATGTTGATAAAATTATGGGTGTTGCAACTGACCCATAGTGCGATTTTTAGGCCATCTTTCAAGGGTTTTCCTCTCCATCTTCCACTCTCTTCATCCTCTCTCTACCTTGGGCGATTTTTGAGGGTTTGAGGTGATTTCTGGACTGCACAAAGAGTTGGTTGATGTTTCAAGCTCATTTTGAAAGATTGGAGGTTTGTCATTTTCATGTTTAGCTTCATTGAGATATAGGGTTTTTGGGATTTCTTCATCTCCTTTATTTCTATCATTTTGGGGCTGGATCTTGTAGATATTAAGAGAAAAGAAGAACTTTGGGGTTGGAGACTTGGTTTGATTATATTCAAATCTCCATTAAAGAAGGTTGGAGCTTTTTGGGAGCTTTGGTGAAAAGGGTTTCAAGTCTACAATAAAGGAAGCTCAAGATTTAGGAGTGAATTTAGACTTAGCTTAAATCTAGCAAGATGAGTTTCAAGTTACTTTGTGAAAACTATGTACATGTCAAAAATGTCTATTTTGAGATTTCAAATGTGTTCCTTGTGATTTTATCAAATTATTGGCGAATATTTGGTATGCATGCGTCCTTGGTAATTTGATTTCATAAAACTTTGAAAATAGTTGTACTTGGGTTTTGAGACATTTGGAGCAACGGATTACAAGAATGTTTTATCTTCGAAACCCATTGGAAGGGTATTGTGATCTATTTTGAAGGTTGGTTCAAATAAATAGGGGTATTGTGATATATTCCCATTTTGAAAAATAAAATTGCATAAATCTGAAGTAAATGTATTTTTATTGACTTATGTTGACTTTTATGGAGTAGTCAAGTAAGTTGGGAGTTTTTGGTGGTTTGAAATTGGTTCAAAGGTGCTTTGGGACTTTGTTCCATAAAAATAGTTCAATAATGATATTTGAACGAGTTTTGTGTATATTGCATATTTATTTGAGATTACATGTTTTTAGTGTGTTGATCATTCAAATTAAAGTAATGTAATTTGGAGTTGTAATGTCGTGGTTCCATAAGCTTATGAGTCAATTGTCTTGGCTTGTATTTTGTATTGGCATCGTTTGATCTTATTGACCCTTGTTGGTATATGTTTGCTAAATACTATGGTATTCATGGCATTAGACGTTTTATATATATGGGGTCATATGTATGGGAGGTGATCAGGTGAATGCCTATGGAGTTATTTAGCATGTTCAAGTTGTACATTATGAGTTTTCTACATGTGTTGATATTAACTCAGTGTGAAAGGGGTGTGAATCGCAAGAGGACGAACGGGGTGAGTTTCCCGCAATCAAAACTTTATAGAGTAGGCATTAAGATTATTAGGTGCTACCCGGAGGGGTAGACCCTAAGAACCATGAGCCTTGAGGTGCTACCTGCGGGATAGGCAAGGAGATAAGCCTTGAGGTAAAACTCAAAAGAGTTGGCACTAAGGTAAATTGAATCTTGAGGTGCTACTTGATAACGTTGATGTATGGCTTACTTTGTGGTTCACTATTGTTGATGAAAATGGGTCTCCTCCGTATCGACATGTGTTATTTTGGATATGGAGTGTTGTCCAAGAGTTGTTGTTTTGGATCCTGAGTCATATCCCAATTTTAGTGTTATGGATAATGGAGTATTATCCATGTTTCATTATATGATATTTTAAGGTATCCACATTTTGAGTGAGTGTCGGTTTAGGTTTCATATTCAAATGGATGTTTTATATATGGAGTTTTTCATTATGGAAATGGTGGGTTTTGGGAAAGATGTTGCTTTTTACGATAAATACATTTTATTTGGGAAATAATGATTTAAATAAGGGAAAATTGCATTAAAATAGAACCAACTTCCACTTAGTTCTTATTTTGGGGATCAAATTTTTAAAATCGTCATTTAAGGGTCTGGACCGATTTTTTTAAGGGCTTGATTAACTTGTTGATCTGTTGGTGATGACATCACCCATTTTTTTGCCAACTAAAATTCCACATCATTATTATGACATGACATATAACTTTTTTTTTTTGAAAACTAAAATTCCGCATCATATTTTAAAACTAAAAATTCAACATTCATCCAGCCTCTTTACAAGTACCCTTACCCACCAATCTTTCTTCTTTTCCCTATCTAAAAACACTTGTAATATTCGATGTCAACATCACAGGAACTCTTCCAAATGACTTCGATGGCTGCCGTGAACTCGTTTCCATTGATTTGAGCTCCAATAGTCTTTTGGGTTCCATCCCAGCATCCATTGGCAATCTTGAAAACCTCCAAGATTTGATCTTGAACTCCAAGAGGGAGCCATGCGACTATACCCGGCGACCATGCCACGGTATAGCCGCTGAAGTCACAATCGCCGAGAATTTTCCAGTAGCTAGAGGTTGAAGGGCGACTATGCCCGACAACTATGTCATGGCATAGTCGTAGGTGGCATTCTTGCCGAGGATGTCCAGAAGCCGGGGTGGAGAGGGTGACTATGCCCGGCGACAATGCCGCGACATAGTCGCGAGGGCAAAGTCGCGAGCGGGAGTACGAGGTCAGAGGTTTAGATCGATTTTAAGGCCAAAACCTCTTCATTTTTACACACTTAAAAATCTGCAAATCAATACTCTCTCTCTCTAGACGATTTTCTCTCTCTCTCCCTTCTCCTCACCCTCCTCATTTAATGATCCAAGTAGAAATCTAGCATTTAGTGATCCTAAGAAGTGTTGTTGAAGTCAAGTAATTGAACCTTGGTGCCTTTAAAGCTTCAAGAAAAGCAAGATCCTTCCCATTCCTTTCATTTTAGAGTTTTTACTTTACAAACCCTAGTGGTGAGTTTTCATCTATAAATTTTATCTATCTTATTTGTATAATTATTGAACACTTCTATGACCTAACCTACATAACCATATGCTTAGCAAATATGTAAATCTTATTTGATGAGTTTGACCTAGTTATCTAGAGTTTCATGAAAAATGTTGGTAGGCTTATTATATCATTGATTTATACATTTAATCGAGGCATGAGAAATATATGTTACTTGACATATATGAATGGGTTGTCACACACATAAAATAAACTCTCTCTAAAATAAGAAATCCCATGTGATGTGCATTTACTTATGTGTAAGGTGAAAATGCTTAGTTGGGTATAACTGATCAGTTTATGTTGATATTATAAAATGATGGTTCTATCTCCTTGTGCACGAGGATTTAGACGGTATATATACTTGGTTATAATTATTGACCGTTGGGTCACTAGGGGGTAGGCAATAGGGGGCGTAAGTCCTTGAGGTGCAACCCGTCTAGATTGGGTAGGCACCCATATCCGTAAGTCCTTGAGGTGTAACCCGAGGGGTAGGCAATAGAAACATAAACGGTTTGAGGATTGTGATGTCTCTTATGACATGAGAACTAGAACCAGGATATGTGGTGGAATCCAATAACATCACGGGTGACCCCATTCACGTGTTCTCGTCACCCAAGATGGAAACGGGTCTCTCCCGTCTTTCAGGAGGTATCTCTTGTTTATTTGGTACAAGCATGGAATATATTTTCCAAGTCGAATGTTGGCTTCGGATAAACCTTTTGGGTATTTCGGTAACAATTTATTATATTGTAATTGTTTACATAATAATTGCTAAACCTTTACATTATCACTAAACTTGGGTCTAACACTTGCTTTGGTGTTTAAATGGTTCACATGACTTACTAGTGGTGTGCATAGGGCTCCATGATCCGCCGGGCGTACACCTAGGATTCTTGGAGGACCGGACTTTTTGGGAATCTCGAGAGAAGAGCGTTTTGAAGTCATAGCGACACCCGCCTTTAATCTAGTTTTAATCGATGTTCTAGATTAATTAGGTTGTCGTGTATTATGTCTTATTCTTCCGCTACTTAATTGATGCAACTATCCCAACTTCTTTGGGTTTTTAGTCATTCATATTACAAGATTTATAAACTTTCATATTTTAGACGTCATATTGTCGAAATTTTAACTTTTAAATTAACCCAATTTCTAGGGTGTTACAATTCACTACTAAGGTATTTAACTTTTTGTGTGTATTTATTATTTTATAAATTTACTTTATATTCTTATCAACAGAATAGTCGAAGAAGATTTACGAGCATTAACTTAACGATGTAAATGCCAGTTTTATTTTTATTTGAATCTTGTTTATAATTATTTTATATTTTCATTTTTAGGTTGTGTTTTGTACCCATACATGATTGGACTGGACTAGACTAGACATGACAAGAAGGCAGAACTGGACAAGACAAATGTATGTATGGTGTTTGGTTGGTTGGACTAGGACTGAATATGACAGGTTTAGACAAGTTGTCCCTAAAAGTTATTTGATGATTTCATATATTATATAATGGTT
This sequence comes from Arctium minus, assembly GCA_954870635.1. Taxonomy (NCBI): domain Eukaryota; kingdom Viridiplantae; phylum Streptophyta; class Magnoliopsida; order Asterales; family Asteraceae; genus Arctium; species Arctium minus. The sequence continues at coordinate 162,191,238 of OX941080.1, forward strand.
ATAAATAACACAAATAAAGTAAATATTTAAATAATTTAACTTATAAACATTTTTACACAGTTTTCATATACATAAATATATAATAGTACCAAATTTAAATAAAAAATTTGATATAGTTGATGATAGTCCGAAAAAACCCGATTCATACAAAGGAAGAACTAGGTTTTATTCGGTTCGAAAGAGAGGATGAACAATTCATGCGAGGATTGGTCATTGGGGATCTCTAGAAAGTCCATTTTATAAAATTCCAGAGAGATAAAATTGGTGGAGGCACGGTGAAAGTTGTTGCAGCGACAATGGTGGTGGAGGTAGAGGCGGTGGTGGCTGGTGGACGACAGTGACTGTGTATGTCGTAAAGATGTTGGATGGTGGTGGTAATGGTGGCCAACAGTGGTGGAGGAGATAGTTGAGGCTAGATGTGGTGGAGGTAGTGGTGGTGGTGGACAGTTGTAGTGGTAGCCGATGGTGGTGGTTATGGTGGAGGTGGCCGAACATTGAATAATGAGTTTTTGTCTTGTCTTATATCTTTGTCCCAGTACAAGTCGTGTCAAATGTAAGACCGTGAGTTTTATCTAATCTTGTCCTACCCCATGTACCAAATGCAACCTTAAGGATTTATTTTTGAATTTAGTAATAAAAATTGAATAAGTAATATAACTAAAAAATTTATAGGGGCACGTTTTTTTTTTTGGCATAGGCTTCTAAAATGTCAAAATCGTCCCTAATCAAAAGAATTCTTAAAAATAATTAAACTAAAAGCAAATTCTTTAAGTCAATCGCAATATGGTTACGATTAAATAACAATTAAGGTTTGATAAAGATTTATATCTACCGGGCCTAATAAGGTCCCTTTTTCAAAATATAGAGACGGACCCCTAACTTGAATTAGACTTTTGAAAGTGAACTTTTAAGAGGCCGAGTTCATAATTTTAGAACTTTAACACTTGATCTATTAAGCATCTTTTAAGGTAATTATGTAGATAAAAAGAAATTTATAATCCAAAATCAGTTGTATTAATTTTCAAGGCCACTTGTTCATATTATATATTTTTTTAATAAGGACAAAAGAAAAATATCTTGTAAACAAAAAAATCTATTTTTATAAGGTGGGTGACAAATGGTGAAGGGCAAAAACGTAATTTTGTATGAAAAATTCAATGAAACCCCTTTTTCCACCTTCCTAACTGTATTTTGAAACACTAGCCGGTACGTTGCTGCTATTTCTTGGCTATTATCCATTCCACATTTTCAAGTAGGTCCATATAGCATATATTTTGTGCCTATATAATCTCCATTTTTTACTTCATTTTGGTCACAAGAAAACCCAAAAATACCCATTTGTGCTCTCTCTCTCTAGTGTTTTTGGTGGTCCTATTTCTTGTTGAGCTTATAGCATAAGAGTACACCCCCTTTGGCCAAAAGCTTCAAGTTGTAGCAAAGGTTCGATTTGTCCTTTGCACGAAAATATATATATATATATATATATATATATACGTTTCTTTTATCTTGCTTAGGGCTAGAATCGTCTTTTGCCTACATCGTATCGATGGTAATAATGAAAACTGCTCCGTTATCTGCATGGCCGTGGGAGAATCTTGGAACTTTCAAGGTAATTCATTTGATTTGCACATCATACAAACACAAATGGCGTAACACAGTTGGTTCTTATGTAGTATACTTGTGCAAGCATAAATACGCTCGTTTGATTTGTTTTTTAACTTTAAATTTTTGTGGGGTTTGTCGAAATTGCAGTATATGTTGCTTGGACCATTGGTCGGAAAAGTTGTACATTCAAGGCTTCAAGGGGAGGATGATCTAGCAAGCAATTGGTGTTTCCATATTCTCTTGATAAGCTTTCTCAGATTTCATCTATTCATGTGGTATACTAACATCTGTAACATGCTTTTCCTCACTCGGAATCGTCGGATTTTTAGACAAGGCATTGACTTTGACCAGATCGACAAAGAACGGAACTGGTAAGTTCTCGAATCATACGTCAAGTCAAAAGCTCGATAGTATTGATACAACACAATACTACCAGGCCCTTGACTTTGAAACATCAAGAATCTTTATTAATTCATTTGTTGGGTTGGGTTGTGAAATTTGATTTTCAGGGACAATTTTGTAATTTTACAAGCTCTGATAGCTTCTTTAGCTATGTACTTGTTACCTGATGGATTTGCAAGCTTGCCTGTGTGGGAAACCAAAGGGCTTGTTATTATTTTGGTGGTACATGTGATTGTTTCAGAGCCAATTTACTATTGGGTACATAGACTCTTACATGGGAATTACCTTTTTACCCCTTACCATCAGTTCCACCATTCTTCAACTGTGCCCCAACCAGTTACAGGTAAATGGCATTCATAACCCCCATCTTCCTTCATTTATTGATCAATTAGTGTTGTCACATCCAAGACAGGTTACTATGATGCTATCCAATAACTATTTGTTACAGATAAATTTTTAATGTTTCTGAAAAAGAAATAAAACCCATATAATCAAGCATTCAATTACTTAAGGGTAAATAAATATTTTCAGATATTATTTGGAAATCCGTATGTAATAATTGTTGATAGTTTACAACCGTTTTGGAACATTTATATTGTGATAGGTTCAACGGCACCAAATTATTTGTGGTTAAAATAAAAACGTAACGTGTGTCAATGTCAACGTTGGAATAAAGATCATTACTTGTTCAAAAGATGTACTTACCAAATGTCTCTCTTAAAATGTCTAAACCGGAATTCTTTTTTGACAGTTTGGGAACATCCCACAACACGACAAGATAACGAGATAAAACAATCATTTTAAAAGAATGTGAACCCTATATACTCGAATTTTGTTAAATAGACCTAACGTGTGTTGTAGGGATAATCAAATGATTTGACATTTATATCATACAACTGTCATATGGTTTTGCTTACATTAATATTTTTATTGTAGCGGGAAACACCACATTCTTGGAGGAGTTATTAGTCGTCACAGTGATTGGACTACCCATTCTTGGTTGTTGTTTGTCTGGATATGGATCTAAATCAGTAATCTATGGCTACATCTTTGTCTTTGATTTCTTGCGCTGCTTCGGTTATTCAAATGTCGAGATCATGCCTCGTTGGATTTTCGACTCCTTCCCTCTATTCAAATATCTTCTCTACACACCAACGTAAGTTATCTCAATTATATATGTTCTATCAATATAATTTTGAAATTTTAATCAAATAAAAGAAAATCGGATTTACAACGTAAAACATGTGATTCGCTCATGTAAAGCAACATGACCATTTTATAGGCTGGAAGTGGAATAACCTTTTTCTATAACATTTGTCTACTTACATATTTACGTTGTTTATTAAATACTTTCTCAATTCCAAAATAAATGTCCACGATAAAAATGACACACAATTTTAGAAAATTTGTAATTATTACAATTTTTAATCAACTAAAAGACACTTTTTTCCTTTAATAATAAAGAGATAAAGTTTCTCAATCACATAATTAAGGGTAGAATGAGAAAGTAGACATTTGTTTTTCAAAATAGACACTTATTTTAAGGCAAACTAAAATAAAAATGTGGACACTTATATACTACGGAGGGAGTAATTACTTAACCATTTCATTATATGTTCTTTAATTCTCTGACATTGGAAGCTTACATATCATAAATAACCTTCTGTTCATGTGCTATAAAGATAGATTCATGAATCCATATCAACCGGAGGATTTGACAAACGTCTCAAAAATAAATTAACTTGCGTGGTCAATTCATATATACGTCAAATTTTGTAGCAATTTACAAAAATGCCCCTTCAATTGTATCAAGTCAGTTGGTCAAACCTAAACATACTACTCATATGACAATTCATACATGTTAAATACCGTACCAAATAACTGAAAAAACTTTTGATATATCTAACATATATATATATATATATATATATTATTTTTTACCAGATCATTTCCTTTTTTCTATAAACCTTTACAAACTTCTTTTTAGGACTTTGGAAATCGAAAGGGTATTTTAGCCATTACAAACTCTTTTTATTAATAAAGAAAATAATGTTACTAATTAATAAGCTGAAATAATATTGATCATTATTCTTTTTAATTTAATTTGGATTTATTTATACAGATACTATAGCCTACACCATACTGAGATGAACACCAACTATTGCCTATTTATGCCCCTCTTTGATGCCATGTGGAACACTCTGAACACAAAGTCTTGGGACCTACATAAGAAAATAAGCCAAGAGGCAGGTATGTATGAGGTTGTTTGTTTTTATTGCTAGATGAATTTTTTAAGCTTATTTTTAACATAGACTCATAAATTAACTATTGCCTCATAACTTATTGATAGATAGATATTTTCATGTTTGCTAATTATTAGTTGTAAGTTAGATGGCAATATAAAATGATTTAAAATAAAAATATAAAGGATATAATTGTAAAAAATGTAAAAAAAATCCCATTAAAATATCTTAAGTTATTGTTTAAAAAAATAAAATAGTTTGTATCAAACATGACCTTAATGGTTTTTTGATTAAATTTGTTTACATGTAACTAAATTGGACAAACTATTATGCATCTATTCTATTGTTTAATATTCAAATATCTTATTCTAAACAATTTTAATAGTTATATAAACGATTTGGTCCCTATGTTTTGATGTTTTTTTTTACTATGGTCCCTATGGTATGTCTATTACGGATTTGGTCCCTGTTGTATTCAATCTGTCATGGCTATAGTCCCTTTGACTAACATCATTAAAATAAATTCGTTAAATCAGTTAAATTGAGGGTCATTTTAGTCTTTTTACCTTTTTTTGTCTCTTTACTATTAAAAAAGTAAAAACAATATTTTTATACACACACACTTATATTATATCAAGCGAATGATCGTGTGAGAAGGTGAGGTTACTGTCAGAAGCGTGAAAAGGGGATATGAACCATTGATCACTTTTAATCGCATGCTCTCCCATGAATTGCGTATTAGAAGAGAATTGATCCAGTGCATCTAATCTTAGTACATCTCATCCTAATGTGTATTCATTTTTTCATCCAACGATTGATAATCACTTCTCATGCTTCTCACGTTAACTTCAACTTCTCACTGGAACTCAACCTTATATATTAATAAAATATCGTTTTATGATTTAATTTGTTTAAATTAAAAAAAAACTAAAAATATTAAATTTTCATATCCAAATAGACAAAAAGACTAAACCATAAAATTTAATTGTTTTTAACATAATTAATTTTTTTACTTAAAATAATCAAATGACAAAACGTATATTATTTATTTATCTTGATATCCTTATTGATATGTGTATATTTATATACTGTTTTTTACTTTTTTTAATAGGGAAAAGACAAAAAAATTAGCAAAAATACAAAAAATGACTCACCAATTAACATACTTTAACGGTATTAGTTAGAGCGAATAAATATGACCAAGGGTATGTTTGGAAAACTAGCTGATAAACTAACTTTTTAAAATGCTATTATTAGTAATTTTTTAATAAACTAACTTATAAGCTAGTTTATGGTCATCTCTATGACAATAAATCCAGCTTACTAATTACCTGGGCCGTATCGATTGGTTGAAAGGCCTGAAAGAAAACGTTGTTCTGGGGGGAAAGATTACTTTTTTTAGGTCAAGAGGTTGATGACGTTATTGTTGCTGTGATCAAAGACGTAGTCATGCCAGATCATGAATTAGTAACAAATTTATAAAAAAAACTAGTTTATAAGCTACATTTTTATTTTTATTTTTTTGTCAAACAATGCCCAAAGACAAATTAAATCACTCAAGTAGCAATCATAACAAAAATAGTTAAAAAAAAAATGAAAAATCCATTCACTCCATTAAAAATAAACGCTCTTTGTAATTGCTTTTTAATACTAGTAATTTATAGGTGGGGAAATTTCGTATTTGAGTGGTTGGAATGTGTAAATATATACACTGGAATTTCAATAATTACAGGTAGGTGTCATCTAAAATTTTACAACCAACGGACTCTTTTTGATTTTATAAAATTTGGGGCATTAAATGTATCGGTGTTTACAAACCCCATAACTCGTCTGCACCCACCAAACTCACGATTTTGAAGTTTCGTAGTTTGCATTTTTTATTATCACATCATACGGTTCGATTTACATTTTTAAATAATTAAACCGTGATTCAAACTATATTGTACCACAAATTGGTATTAATATTTAAGGGTAGCTTGATTCACGGAATTGGAATTACCAATTCCATTGAATTTCACATTTTTAAGAATTCATCCTTCTTTGTCTTAAGTGAAGGAATTGAATTCTTACCAACCAAACGCGTTGTAAATAAGCATCTAATAGTCCATTTACTTTAAAAGTCTCATGTTGACCAATTATGTTACATGTTGTTTTATCATATACAAATGTAGGTAAGTCTGCGACAGTGCCTGATTTTGTGTTCCTGGCACACGTTGTGGATATTACATCTGCACTACACGTTCCTTTTGTCTTCAGATCATTTTCCTCGATGCCCTACAGTGTTCGACTTTTCTTGGTTCCATATTGGCCATTTACTTTCATTGTGATGTTGGTGATGTGGGCTAAGGCTAAGACATTCCTCTTGTCGTTCTACAAATTAAGAGGCAGATTGCACCAAACTTGGGTCGTTCCTCGTTTTGGCTTTCAGGTTTGTTTCATTCCCTTATACATAATGGAATTTGTAAACGTAAAGCACATGATATTTCATTAAGTAACATGTTGCATTCGTGTAATCCGTCAATTTGCTCCTACAGTATTTCTTGCCCTTTGCAAGTAATGGCATCAACAAACATATTGAGGATGCCATTCTGAGGGCCGACAAATTGGGTGTGAAGGTCATTAGCCTTGCTGCTTTAAACAAGGTATCTCTTTCATCTCTCGCTCAAATAATACGATATCGTAAGGCCTTAGGGTATTATAGTAATACACTTTTGATCACTTGGGATGAATCATGAAAAATACAAGAGCGTAAGTGTAACATTTACGATCTCAATCTTGTTTTTTTAAGGGTATCCTAGGCTATGCGTAGAGTAATCCCGACAAATTATGACTACAAGAAATCAACCATGATAAACCCAGTGACCACAATTGTCGTGTACGCCTTGATTTGAACCTGATCTCAATCTTGTTAGTGTTTATTAAATCATATGCTTTGGAATTGAGGCTATTTCATTGGCTCACAAGTTAAGAGACATAATATGATCAAATAGTTGTAAATTATTCATAATAAAAAAATATGGGGTACTTTTTGAAATCCCTTAAATGAACCTTTTGTAGGTCCATTTGAGGAGATTTACATGAGGAGCCTTTTTTCTATAAGCACCGGTAGTGGACAAATAAATTTTAACTGAATTTTGATCGATGTTAATATGGGAATTGTAGAACGAAGCACTAAATGGAGGTGGAACATTGTTTGTGAAAAAGCACCCAAATTTGAATGTAAGAGTAGTCCATGGGAATACGTTGACTGCCGCTGTCATCCTCAACGAGATTCATGACAATGTGAAAGAGGTGTTCCTCACCGGAGCCACTTCAAAGCTCGGAAGAGCCATTGCCCTCTACCTTTGCCGTAGAGGAGTTCGTGTTCTCGTAAGTCTTACTTACTCTGTCAGATTTTAGCTTCATGTTTATTTACAATAAAATACGACACAACAAATGAAAAACTTATATTTTTACCATTAGGCTTCTTGATATCACTGATAAGTTCCTTAAACCGAAAAAAATATATTAAATTAGAATATTTTGTAGTAAATGTTACTTTTTTAATAGGATATTTGTAATGAAGCAAGTTCGGTACGTGCTTTAAAAGTGCCAAAATTTGGTACACCAGCTCTTAATGGTTACCTAAAATGTGACAACAGAGTGAATTAAAAATCGCCAACTACCTCTCTAATTCAAATAAATTGATTTAAACCAACATTATCTTTCTAAAATTGAAAGCAACGTTCAACATTATATATATAGGGTTTACGTCATAAATTCATAATCACTCTAATAAATTAATTTGGAGGATGTCCAAATTATGAACATCATGTTTTTTACAACTGTATATAAATTAACTTATAATTAATTAGTAGGAAAAAACATATATCATGTATTATCCAACTCTACTTGATACCTAGTTTTTTTAGTTGGTACATGTTGTATTGGTTTTATATGAACATCATAAACCTGTAAATCTGAATACGTAAAAACAAGCAAAAATTAATATGATTAATGCTCAAACCAAAATCCAAAGATATATATAATGCAATACCTTGCGGTGTTGGGTTCCTGTGAGAAGTAGAGTTAACGGTGAGAAGCGTGAGAACTGGTTATCAACCGTTGGATGAGAAATGGACGCACACTAGGATGAGATGCACCGGATCAATTCCCTTCTAAGCCGTAATTCATGAGCTAGAGGGCTTAAGATTAAAAGAAATCAACGGTTCAGAACCACTTCTCACCATTAACTCAACTTTCTCACACGATCTCTACGTCATACCTTGCATATAATAAATAAATAAAAAACTGTAAGTTTTTATAAATACCAAAACCAATCCCAATGCATACTTCTCATACAAACAGAGAGCAACATCGTTAGCCTGAATGAGTTTGGGACAAGGAAAGAATTGTAATTCTTATTCGAATTAGAATTAAAAAGAAGGGAAAACTTAAAAGTTGACGCTGCATAATTAGTTAGTTAAATAACAATTAGTAACTTATTAATTAAATATATAGAAGTTGGTACCGTATGACATACCATGGTTTACGATTTCTAATATCTTGTATCAATTAAGTTTGCATACTTGGTACGTTATTATATTAAACCAAAATAAATATATGGTTAGTATATATGTTAGTTGGTTTGTTTTTTATACGAATTTGATATATATCCTAGCCAAAGAACATATATATATATATATATATATATGTAGGGGCTAAATCAAATGAGAACCACAAATATGTTACAAACATGTGAGAACCGATATAAAAATATTTTTTTACATGATATATTTTCACCAAATGCTTGGATTTAAGATATTGCTTCACATATATTTGTTTCATAATACGATAGTTTCACATGTATTTGTTTCACTAGATGAATATTTTTTACGTGTATTTTTCATGAATGAAAATTTAATTTTCACGTATAATCTTTTCACAAGGTGAACAAAAACATATATGAAACAATATCTTAGATCATAGGTTTTGATGAAAAAAGTCAAGTAAAAAAAAATTTATATCGGTTCTCACATGTTTGTAACATATTTGTGGTTCTCATTTGATTATCGACCTATATATATATATATATACACGCAATTTGATGACTTATCTACGTGGGACAAATATGTTTCAACACTCTCTACTAGTATTATAGTATTTATGAAGAAGTTTAAACGACATGTATTTATAATGGTTTTTATGTATTATCGGCTTTGAAAATAAGGTTTATGTTTTATCATAAATTATTTAAATGGTATTTTAAAACACGTATATAAGTGATCAAATTAAATATTTTCTTTTGGTACTTTAAAATATGTAATTTGAACCGCAAACTTTTATATATAAAACAGTTTTTTGTATTTAAATTTTCCCTTGAATAAAAAAAATGCAGATGCTGACTCTATCAACAGAAAGATTTCAAAATATTCAAGAAGAAGCACCAGCAAATTGCCAGAAGAATTTGGTCCAAGTCACTAAATACCAAGCAGCAAGAAATTGCAAGGTATATTGATTTGTTTGTGCATGCATGTGAGAATATAACATAGTCAAAGTCTATTACCTTAGGAAGTTGATGACACTTTGTTTGGGGCAACTTGTATCTGGCTAGCCCCTCTTGATACTGTAGAACAATTTGTACCCGCATAGGCATCTGGCCTCCATTGGAAGAGGCGTGTTGGAGTTCCACATCAGCTACGCTTGTAGCATTTAATGTATCGATAAACTTATATATATATATAGAGAGAGAGAGAGGAATCCCGTTTCTCTTTAAGGACACTTTTTCAAAAGTAATTTCATGAGTTTCTACATATTCTCATAATAGCTAGTGGGTTTTTTTATTTTGTGTTTCAAAGATTTGAATTCTTGATGATGACAGACGTGGGTGGTCGGAAAATGGATCACTCCCGGACAACAAAGATGGGCACCGTCGGGAACTCATTTTCATCAGTTCGTGGTACCGCCAATCTTGGCCTTTAGAAGAGACTGCACTTACGGAGACCTCGCCGCCATGAAACTGCCCGATGACGTTGAAGGCCTTGGATCTTGCGAGGTACATCTTATCGATCCTCCATTTTTCATTCGTCTAAAAAAACACCACATTATTCGTTAAAATTTTATTTTTGGAATTAATTAATTAAGATTTTAATATGAAATTAATTTGTGGGAGTTCATGCATGTAGTATACGATGGGAAGAGGGATAGTGCATGCATGCCATGCAGGAGGGGTTGTACATAGCTTGGAAGGATGGAGTCACCATGAAGTTGGTGCTCTTGATGTTGACCGAATCGACGTCGTTTGGGAAGCTGCTCTAAAACATGGTCTTCAGCCTGTTTCTAGTCTTCCAAAATGATATATCATCCCATTTTAATTAAAATGATTAATTAATTTTGGTTCAAATTTATTTTGATTTCTCATCATTTTATTGTTACATACTTCAATTTGGTAAGTTTAGATCGAATTCCCCAATGTATGATCCGTTATGTACGAATTGAATTGAAAATTTATTAAGAAGTTTATGGATTTACACGATACATAATATGCTCGTATATGAAAATGAATGATCGTTTGTTAGTCACGTAATTTGTGACACCCCAAAAATAGGGAAAATAAATATTTGTGAAAATAAAGAAAAATGGATAATAAATGAAAAATGATGAATTTTCGATGGGACAAAAATTAAAAAAAGAGAAATTGAAGGGGAATAATTGACAAGTCTGGAAAGGGGGGGGTAAACCATATGGATAAAAATCTCCAATCCCAAATTAGCATGTCTCATTCATGTCCACCAATCACATGAATACACGTCATCAGAGAGATAATATAAACTTGAATTAAATAAAATCAAAAATATATAAAATCTTATGTGTCTTAATTTCATTGGTCGGACGGGAATAAGACATGGGATTTTGAGACAGTCGATTTTTATTCAAACCATATCTAGCCAAATGTAGAGAGACCGGTTTTGTTAAGTGGACAAACCGTTGGAAAGGAAAAGGGTGTAATTGCCGCTTTAATGGAGGGGACTTTTGGGCAATCCTCTCATCCGTTTTTTCCCCTTGGAATCTTGGTTATAAATTCACTTCCAAGCGAGTTTTGAACGAGAGAGGAGAAAGAAATCGGGCGTTGAAGCAAAGCTAGGGTTTCGGTGCTTGGTGATGATATGAGGTAATCTCTCGACCCTTTCTCGTGATTTCCAGTTATGGTTTTTCTATATATAGTACATTTATGGTAATAATTTGGGACCGATTGGGTGACCGGAAAGCCGTCCATTTTGACGAATAAGTTTTACTTTCATTTTTTTTTTATAGAAACCAAGACTTTAAACTCATAATTGGAAGTCCATGGTTTATGAAAATTTAAGATTTTCGTTGTTGGAGTTGATGAATTGTGATAAGAGTATTTAGCAAGACGAATTATTGAAATCGGTTAATAAACAAGAGAAATCAAAGAAAACATGAAAAAGGGCTGTATTTTATTGTTTGGGCAGGGAAGGAATTTTTGGGTTGTATATTTATTGAGATTGTAAAAGAAACCCAAGACTACTGTTGGGTCTTGTATTGATTCTTTTGGGTTCTGAATAATTATTTAGTTATTTGGGCTTGATCAAATTTTTATTGGAAAAATAATTTAATTATTTGGGGTTTTATTAATTATTTTCTAAGAGAACTATTTAATTTATTAAGGATATTAAGGATCGTAATACGGGATTTACCATTTATTGGGATGTTTAAAGTCGGAGCGATGAATTTGTCTAATTATTAAGATTAGTTAGACGTTATGGGTTATTATAGAGCTTAATACTTTGAGATGGACCAAGGGAGTTGACATTTAGTTGACTTTTGGGAGGTTAACCATTAATTAATATTATAGTATGAAATTGTAGGTCATCGGTCAGGTGTTAACATTAATCGACCTACACATAAAGGCGTGTCTTCATGAGACCTTAAACTGGGATGCATGTTTATGTCCAAATTATTTGAGCATTATAATTATTTGGGATACATATGTTATGCATAATATTATTTTAACGTACATTTTTATGGGTTTTTGATTAATGTATGTAATTTTATTATTTGGGTTGCATGTTATTTGTTTATTGTTTTTCAAACATTATTTAGCATGATATAAATGGGTTATTGTTTTACAACGGGTTCAATAGGGTATGGGATTTGGGTCAATATGTTAAAGGGAAGGCACATCCTAGGTATGGGTGATCGGACAAGGGTGAGCTGTATAGCCCGGTGAATACCAATAACAATATATGAAAGATGAGACAATTTATGATATTTCATAATCATTTCAAAGGGGTTTTTGAAGCAGGTATCCATATTATTTAGGTATTTCGTTTATTATTATGCATTATGGGACATGTGTGATTTGTACACGAAAACCATGAACTCACTGAGCTTTCTAAAACTGACTATTAATATGCATCTTAAGAGCATGAGGTTCAAGAGTGGACAAGAGAAAGAGTTTTGTTTAGTGAGTTATTTCTGCTGATTAAATATCATATTTTGGGATGTTTAGATTTCTATTTTTGAATTTGTATGTAACATAACCCGGTATGGGGTGGGTTAGCGTTGGGTTATCATTTGCATTTATATTTTGTAAGTCTTCCATTGTGATAAGGGATTTATTAGTCGTTATGTTTTGAGATTATTTAATGTTATTTAATGTGAATGACATGTCACAACTCATGGTGAAAATGAGGGTGTTACAAGTTGGTGTCAGAGCTTTAGTTTAAGAGAATTAGGTTATGTTGATAGTCTAAGTTTAAACTGGGGAGAGTATTAAGGGATACAATTTAGGTGAGCTAGGTTACTATTTGCCTAGACTTGAACTCAGTGAATGAGATAAAGCATATTGAAGATTGGTTCTTGATGAAGAGTGGGAAAATGGTTTAAGCAAAGTAGGATGTCAGTATCGAATTCTCAACAAGAATTATGAATACTCAGAAACAATATCAAAGAAGTTGCGGAATAACACTTTGATATTCAATGTAACAGTAAACAAACAGTGAGTATGATTAACAACTTGTAAACTTGTATTGAATGATTAAAATTACAAGATTACACACTCAACCTCAATCTTGAAGAACAAACTCTTTCAAGACGAATTCTACTTCTCTAGAATTAGGAACTATGCCTTGAGGTTGATTTTTCTCTCTAGAACTAAAACTTAGAATGAATAATAATATCAAAAGTTATCTCACTATTCTAAACAATACAATATATATACTGAAGATAAAAGATAATTACAATTTATACAATATCTCCAGAATATCTTCCATCATTATCTCTAAGCTTCCATGAATATCTTCAGTTTATCTAGCTGTCATCCTTTCCATACAGATCTCCATCTCATAAGCAGTACTAATCATAAGCAGCATTAATACTCTGAGCAGTACTAAGTTCAGCAGTACTAACCATGCTCAACAGTATTAATCTCATAGCAGTAGTAACTCCAGCAGTACTAATCTTGAAGAGCAGCATTAACTTTGTTCCAGCAGCATTAACTTCAACTAGCAGCATTAACCATACTTGATGAATTCTTCAGTTCCCAACAATCTCCCCCTAACTTGACTTTTAGGAAGAGAAGTCAAGTTCTTCAGATTTGATCTTCAAGATTCTTTCAACACCTCAGGTTCAGTTGCCCAAATTTGGATCTAGGCCCAGACTTTGATTGATAGTTCTTCTCACCACAATTCTGGCCATTTCTGAATCCTTAGTACATACTAGCTTAGCTTTCAGCATCCCTTCAAGTTTCTGCTTGCTATGATCATATATTTTGTCAACTAGGTAGTATTCATGATAACATTTATCAATTGTAATCATGTACACACCACAGTTTTCAAAGAGTATCCAATGATCAATCTTTTTGAACACATACTCATGATGAAGATCTTTAATCCTATGCACCACCTTCTCTGGATCAAACATCATACATAAGTATTCCATTGCTACTTTAAGAAGATTCTCTTCAGTGCCTTTCAACACAGGCTCATAGAGTTTTATTCCCACTTTGTACATTTGCTCTATGTCTGCTCTTGAACAACTTCTGATTACTCTCCCCCATGTTGAATATGCTTCAAATGCACCACCTTCTCTTTTGAGTCTAAAGAAATCCTTTCCATTGTCTCTTAGGATATCCCAAAAGATGATCTCTGGAGCCTTCATGGAGATTGGAACAGCCTGTACAGGTTTTACTATAGTCATATACAGCCCCATATGCTCATCTGATTGCTCTTTGGACTGTTCTGGGTTCTGCACAGGTTCTGCTGAAGGTGTGACTGAAGGTTCTGCTTCCTTTTCAGCTTCTTCCACCCTTGTCCTTTTAGAGTGCCTTTTGGAAGCAATTGTCTTCACCCTTTTAGCTGATTTTGCCTCTACACTTACAAACACAGGCTCTTCCTTCTTTTCTTTTGTAGGTGTAACTTCCTCAGGAAATGGTTGCTGAATGTTTAGATCATGTCTTTTCTTCATTCTTCTTTCAGCCTCTTCCCTTTGTGAGGAGTCCCCTTGAAGCTTAGCCATCTCTTTCTTGTACAGATCCTCAACCTGACTGTATGCCATATTGGTAAACATTTCCCCTTTGACACCAATTGCACCTCTCAGGAAGTTAATCATTCTTCTTCTTTCCTGATTGGCCAAAAAGGTCTTAGAAGGTTGTCTTTTCTGCTTCATTACTGGCATTCTCTGCTTAGACACTTTCACAGAGCTTTTCTTGGCTTCAGTTGCTGCTTTTAAACTTTCTTGATACTCAGCATTTAGTTTTCTGGCCATTATCTTTGCAAGCTCTCTATCTGTTTCTGTTTGAATCTGTTCCTCTTTTTCCATTTGCTCTTGAAGCTGCTTTGCCATCTCCTCATCCATTTCAATCTGACTCCTCTTCTTTGAAGGCAATTCAGTTTCAATAAGTTTTTCCTTTCCCTTTCCCTTCAAAGTTGCTTGACTTGTTTCTTTTCTCTTCTTTGAGCCTCCTCCTTCATTAATGATCACTCCATTGACCTTTTGACTAGCCTTAGGAGTGTCATTCTTGGCTTTAACCAAAGTCTCTGCAATCTCCAGTTCCTCTACAGAGAGCCCTGTTACTGCTTCTTCTGTTTCTGCTGTTTCAGCAGCATTAACAGTTTCTGCTGCTTGAGCAACTTCTGTTTCTGCCTCTATTGCATCCTCTTTCTCCCCCTCAACTTCAGTCTCCCCTTCAACTTCAACTCTATTTTCAACTGAACTTTCCTTTTCTGTTTCCCTTTCTTGCTTCTCCCCCTTGTTGGAAGCATCTTGAGCATTTTTCCTCTTCTTTAGAACAAATTGCTTTCTCCTCTTCTTATGCAATAACCTTGTCACCATTTTCTTTAGCTTGGCAATCTGAACTTGTTGGGACAGAACTACAAGTTTAAGTTCTTCTATATCTTTGCCCTGTTTTAGTACATCCATGTTGATGTTTCCCATGGTTTCCATCAATTCATAATAGTTATATCTGTCCTCACCTTCTCCAGAAGTGTTACCCTCTTTTGATGGATCATTGGATCTTTTTGTAGTGGAAGTCTTCTGCCTAGCAGAAGCACTATCCACCCCCTTGGTTTCTTGGCACCTGGGACCTTTGGATGATTGCTCACCCAAAGTTGCCATGGGGAAGGTCTTATGTATGTTACCACTGACCTCCTCTGTGCTAGCAGGAGTAGTGGCAGCCTTAACACCCATATGCTCAACCTCCACCTCAGTGAGCACCTCCTTGGGGTTGGAAGACACCCCTTTGGTTTCCCTATTGATATTCTCTAAGGGAGAATTCTCCCTTAGAGGGCTAGAAGGCTTAGTGGGTGATGGTACAAGAAGGGAAGGAACCTTCTTTACCTGTTTCCTTGTATAAGTTTGGGTAATTGGAGAAGTGGGCTTATGAAGTAGGGACTGTAGGTTAGATATAGAGTGGGAAGGTTGGGATTGGCTAGCAGTGGGATGGTCTAATGAGGTCCTTGACCCTGCTGCCATACCTTCTTCAGTGTGGGACACCACCATCATTGTAGAGAACAATGGGGTGTCAACTCCTTCCGAGTCCAGAGGGGATCTTTTCATGTTTGAAAAGACCTTACCTTTGGGAATTGTTGGTACATATACCCCATCAAAATGAGGTATATCCGTCAATTCATGGGTTATTACTTCTTGTACAAACCTGGGGTACATATAAAAACTCTTTTTACTTCCCAGGTTTGAGACAAGATCATTAAAAAGCATTTGAGAAAAATTGTACTTTCTGGCAGTGGCCAAGCACACCAAAGCATAAGCAATGGTGCTACTGAACTCACTCCATCCAATAGTCTTTTTAGAGATACAATGCATAAGGGTATGGACAAAGAAACTCCATTGGGGTGAAAATTTAGCTTTTGAGAACTTGAACACACCCAATGGGCCTCCATACCCCATTCTAGTAAGAGTTGAGAATAATTCCTCATTAGGAATAGAGGTTATACCTACAGCATCATCTAGACGTAGACAGATGCGTATCACCTCTTCAGTAACTGTTAGGGGTTTTTCACATACCCTTGTCTTGATCATTTGGACACCATCTTCAGTAACAATGGTGGCATTGGCCCAAAATTGCCTTTGATGCTCTATGTAGATAGTTGGTGATACAGTGAGAGCAGGGGCAATGTGGCTTGACCTGAGAAAGTCCACAATTTGATGGAATCCATTGGCTTGTTTCGTCTTCTTTAACATTGCAATCTCGTTGTGCTCGTCAATAAACACCATTGAAGCCATCTGTACGCAAGGATTCTTGACTAGCAAGCACTGGATACTTGAGAGAAAATAGTAAGAGAGAAGATGAACAGTAGACAAAGAGTCGTTATGATCTTTTAGGCGGGGAAAGGGTATTTATAGCTTGTGGATTATAAGCAGTATTAACCCTAAAAATTTAGTGAAAGCGGTATTAACAGTGAGCAGTATTAACCACTAGCAGTATTAACTAACTAGTAGTATTAACTGAGAGCAGTATTAACCACTAGCAGTATTAACTAACTAGCAGTATTAACTGAGAGCAGTATTAACCACTAGCAGTATTAACTAACTAGCAGTATTAACCGAGAGCAGTATTAACCACTAGCAGTATTAACTAACTAGCAGCATTAACCGAGAGCAGTATTAACCACTAGCAGTATTAACTAACTAGCAGTATTAACTGAGAGCAGTATTAACCACTAGCAGTATTAACTAACTAGCAGCATTAACTGAGAGCAGTATTAACCACTAGCAGTATTAACTAACTAGCAGCATTAATTGAGAGCAGTATTAACCACTAGCAGTATTAACTAACTAGAAGTATTAACTGAGAGCAGTATTAACCACTAGCAGTATTAACTAACTAGCAGCATTAACTGAGAGCAGTATTAACCACTAGCAGTATTAACTAACTAGCAGTATTAACTGAGAGCAGTATTAACCACTTACACTTTTAAGCTTTGTGAAGGACTGAGTACTGCTATACTTTTCCTGAAAAAGAAGATTAGGACCACCAAGAATAAACAAGATACAGGTATGGAACCACTTTTTAAGTAGGAGCTTATTCTAAGTTGATCATTTCCACACTTGTTACCAAGAAAGTGAATCTACCCACATCAAATGCTTTGGTGAATTGATCAGCAAACTGGTTAGCAGTATGAACTTTTACAACTTGGATAAGTTTCTTTTCATTGCAGTCTCTTATAAAGTGGTACCTGATTTCAATGTGCTTTGTCTTTGAGTGCTTGACAGGATTATTAACAATGCTAATAGCACTGCTATTATCAATAAAAATTGGAGTGTGTAGAAAGGTTACCCCATAGTCCAACATTTGATTCTGAATCCATAAGATTTGAGAACAGCAACTTGCAGCTGCTATGTACTCTGCCTCTGTTGTAGATGTGGACATTGTGGTTTGTTTCTTGCACTGCCATGACACTAGTCTTGCACCCAAAAACTAGCATCCTCCAGAATTAGATTTTCTGTCCAAGTTTGCTCCACCTAGATCACTGTCTGAGTATGCAAGTAGGTCAAATGATGAGTCATGAGGATACCAAAGTCCCAATCTGGGTTGCCCTTTGAGATATCTGAATATCCTCTTAACCGCTTGATAGTGTGATTGTTTTGGCCTAACTTGGAATCTTGCACATACACAGACTGGAAACATTATGTCTGGCCTAGAGGTTGTAAGATACATGAGAGAGCCAATCATGGATCTATAATGATGAACATCCATATCCTCCCCCTCAAGATCTGTTGTTATCTGCTTGTGTGTCTCCATAGGTGTGCTAGCAGGTTTTGAATCTGAGAAACCAAACTTGGTTAGAATGTCCTGCACATACTTGGACTGACAGATAAAGATTCCATCTGACTTCTGCTGAACTTGAAGTCCAAGGAAGAAAGTAAGTTCCCCCATGGAACTCATTTTGAACCTTTGATGCATTAGTTCCTCAAACTCCTTGCACATGTTGTCTCTTGTGGATCCAAAGATAATATCATCCACATAGATTTGGACCAGCAAGATATCCTTCTTCTTTCTCTTGATGAACAGAGTCTTATCAATGACTCCTCTTTCAAAGTCATTTTCCAAGAGATAGGATGACAGAGTGTCATACCATGCTCTTGGAGCTTGATGCAGTCCATAAAGTGCTTTCTTCAATTTGTATACCCTGTCTGGATAGCTTGGGTTTTCAAACCCTGGTGGTTGACAGACATATACTTCTTCTTCAATTGAGCCATATAGAAATGCATTTTTTACATCCATTTGATAAACTTTGAATTTCATATAAGAAGCATAAGCCAGGAATAATCTAATTGCTTCTATCCTAGCCACAGGTGCAAATACTTCTTCATAATCTATTCCCTCTTCTTGTGTATACCCTTGAGCCACCAACCTTGCTTTATTCCTTATTACTATGCCTCTTTCATCTCTCTTATTCCTGAAGACCCATTTTGTGCCTATTGCTCTTTGGCCTTTAGGAAGGTCTACCAGATCCCAAACATCTTGCAGCTTGAATTGCAGTAGCTCTTCTTGCATGGCTTCTATCCAACTGGACTCTTTCATAGCATCATGTGCCTTCTTAGGCTCAAGCTGGGATAGAAAGCAAGAAAGCATTGTATGTTGTTGGTCTTGCATCTCTTGCAGCCTGCTTTGATTTCTAGTCATCATAGGAGAAGAGATATCTCCTATTATCAACTGAGGAGGATGATTCTTTTGAGTTCTGGTGTGATGACTAGTCTCTTCATTGAGTCCAACCTCTAGATTTGAGTCATTTAACTCAACTGAGGTGATTTCAGCAGCTACTTCAGGTTCTTTATTTTCTTCACTCTCCTCAGCTCTTCTTTCTTCTTCACTCTGATTTGGTTCAGTAGATGGCTCCTTTTCACAGTCTTCAACAGGATCCACTGTAGGTATGGGAAAGATCACAGATTGAGATATGCTGTCTTGAACTTGTGTAGTCCCTGATCCTCCACTCCCTGAACCTGCATAATCATCACTACTGAAACCAAAAGAGTTAGTCAGTGAATCAATGTCAAACAGCCACTGAGGACCAGACCCAATAAGATTTAGTGTGTTTTCATTGCATTTGACATTGTCACTTTCTTCAATTATTCTAGAAGAAGAGTTAAAAACTCTGTAAGCCTTACTCTGAGATGAGTAACCAACAAGAAATCCATCATCTGCTTTGCTATCAAACTTACCTAAGTGAGATTTGGTATTGAGAATTGTACAAGGACACCCAAAAGGTTTGAAAAATCCAATAAAGGGTTTTCTTTTATTTAAAAGCTCATATGGGGTCTTGTTCTTTGGCTTGACCACTAGAACTCTGTTTTGGACATAACAGGCAGTATTAACTGCTTCAGCCCAGAAGGTAATTGGCAGTTTTGAATCAGCCAACAGAGATCTAGCAGTCTCTATTAGTGTCCTATTTCTTCTCTCAGCAACTCCATTCTGTTGAGGAGTCCTAGGGGCACTATATTTTCTCTCAATTCCTTTTTCTTCACAAAAGGTGTTTAGATCAAGATTTTTAAATTCAGTCCCATTATCTGATCTAATGACTTTTACTTTTTGATTAGTCTGGTTTTCAATTCTTAGAATAAAGGATTTGATCAGTCTACTTGTCTCATCCTTAGTCCTTAGAAAATATACCCAAGTAAATCTAGAGTAATCATCAACAATAACTAAGCAGTATGATTTCTTCCCTATGCTCATCACATTTGTAGGGCCAAACAGATCCATATGTAATAACTGGAGGCAAGAAGAAATTGTATTTAACTCTCTGGTCTTATGAGAAGTTTTGTGCTGTTTGCCTTTAAGACAAGCAACACAATGATCATCACATGAAAATACTTTTGATGGTAGACCTCTTACAAGGTTGTTTTTAACAAGTTTGTTCATAGTCTTGAAGTTCATGTGACACATCCTTCTGTGCCATAGAGAGGATTCATCTACAGAAGCTTTTGAAACAAGACAGTTCAGGGATGAATCACTTGAAACATTTTCCATGTCAAGACAATAAACATTGTCCTTTCTTGGAGTTCTAAGTAGTATCATGCTTTCATCAACTACCTTGAACCCTGGAGCAAGGATCATACATTCTGTATTAGTAAATAATATGCTATGTTGTTTGTTACAAACCTGTGATACACTTAACAGGTTGTATTTTAGCTGATCAACATAGTAGACATCCTCAAATGTCATCTTACCTTTTGTAACATTACCTTTTCCACTTATTTTACCACCTGTAAGATTATCTCCAAATGCAACATGTCCTTCATTGATATGTTTGAAATTCTGAAGGCATGACATGTTACCTGTCATGTGCCTAGAGCAACCACTATCAACATGCCATATGCTCTTCCCCTTGAGTTGTTGGTTGCCCTGCACATAAGATAAATCAGTTAGTATGAAATAGGAACCCAAGCCAAAGTGGTCTTGGGTACCCCTTTCTCATCAAAATATTTACATTCTTTCTTGACAAGATTTTTAAACTTTGACTCCTCATTTCTGGAGTACTTTGTCACAATGATGGGTTTGGAAACACATTTGCTAGAAGCAGTACTGGTTTTAGAAGTACTAACTGCCTTAGCAGCACTTGCATGCTTAGCAGTACTAACCTTGTTAGAAGTAGTAACTGTGTTAGCAGTATTAACCTTTGAAGAGGTACTAACAGTATTAGCAGCATTAATATTTTCAGCAGTACTAACACTGGTAGCAGCAGTAATGCTTCCAGTAGCACTATCCCTGTCAGCAGTACTAACAGTTTTAGTGCTTCTAGGCACCCACATTTTAATACTTTCTTTTAAAACCTTTTTCCTCATGGGGCCTTTGGTTTCAACAGATTTCTTAACCACATGTTTCTTTCCAGCCTTCCTATAACCAACAGGTTTTTGCACAAATCTTTGAAAGTTCATCTGTTGGTTAATAGGGTTAAAGAAACAATGCTTAGCCAAATGGTTTAACTTACCACATATGAAACAAGGTTTTGGTCTGATTATTTTATTCAGATCAACTCCTTGTTTCTGAGCCCATTGATTATTCCAGTTTCTTTGGTTACCTCTTTTTATACCAGAATTTAGGCTCTCAGATTTGTTGCAAGCACACTGTTTACAAGGTCCAGGATCACAACAGTGGTTTGTTTGTAATGGACCTTGTTATCCTTTCCTTTGGTCTTCTCTATCTCCTTAGACTTGACCCAGATCCTTCCACCTCCCTTATTGGTAACAATGTTGTTTTCTAAGGGTATCTCTTTACTCACAGCATTATTCCTATTCTCACTGACTTCTTTCTCAGTCATATCCTTAACAACTACCTCATCCAAAGGATCTATCTTAAAGGCTTCCTCAGACAAGTCCTTTTTCTCCTTGGTCTCTAACAAGTCTGAAGTAGGAGAGATATAGTTGTTGTTGTAAGGAGGGGGTGTGTTATTGTATCCAATACCAGGCTTCATCTTATCATGAATCTGAGTCTTTAGAAGAGATACATTGCTTTTGAAGCATATGAAAACTTTTCTATGTGAAGCTTAACCTTAGATAGTTCTTCTTTCAACCTATCATTCTCTTCTATGGACTTAGACAGTTTGGTCTCTAACTCATTCTTTTCCCACTTCCAATAGTTTGTGTCATAAGAATGTTGAAGCTCATTGGCTTGAAAGCCTTTGATTTGTTCTTCAAACCTCTCAACTATCAACACATAATCTCTTCTGTCCTTTTCTAATCTTTTGAGGTCATCACACATGTTTTGGTTGTGATCCCTGTACCTTTTGACAGTGTCTATGCAAGATTGAGTACAAAGATTAGAAATTACCTCAGAGGGAAGATCAGACACCTCTTCCATAAGAGCTTGATTCTGAATGGCTTCCTCAGCTTGGTCACTCCAATCAAACCCCATTCCTTGTTGAGAAACAAGGGCTTGAGTAGGGTTCTTGTTTTGATTGTAGCCTCCATTCTGAGCTTGTTGGTGGTTGTTATTTGGCACACCACTTCTGCACTCTCTAGCAAAGTGTCCCTTCATGTGGCACTTATAACATTCCGCTTTTGTCTTGTCAAACCCAGCTCCATCTTCTCTTCTTTGAGAGAAGTTGTTTCTCCCTGTTCTTTTAATAAACTTCTTCACCCTCATAGATAACATGGCCATCTGCCATTTAATGTCCATCTCCTCCAGGTCATCAGGGTGAAGTTGTTCCAGATCATCATTAATCAATGAATTGTTGTTGTGACTGGACAAAAAGGATTCAAAGACAGTTTCAGTGCCTTTTTCTGAATTCATTCCACTGGCAGCACTAACTGCTTCAGGGTTGGCAGTAGTATCAGTAGATGCTGATAGAAGTGCAGCATTGTGGATATACCCAGTGGGCTTCTTCTTGGTTTCTACCTCAGTTTCAAAAACTCTTAGATCATTATATAGATCATCAAGTTCCTTCTCTTCCAGATTGTCACTCTGTCTATATGAGACAGTGTACATAGTCCATTCATCCCCAAGAGATCTGAGGAACTTCCTGTTGATATCATCTTGCTCCATCTTCACCCCTACAGTAGCCAGTTCACCAATGAGCTTATTGAACCTATCAAAAGTTTGAGTCATAGACTCATTCTTTGAAGAAGTGAAGTTTTCATACTGCTGCTTTAGAACATCTCTTTGATTTCTTTTGATGCTTTTAGTTCCAGTAAATCTTTTCTCTAGAGCATTCCAGTGAATCTGAGCATCAGTGCAGTTGCAAAATTGATGCTGATATTCATTGGGGATGGCCAAGAGCAGAGTGCTCAAGGCCTTCATCTCTGTCTGTCTGATCTTCCTCTCACCATCTGTCTTTGGTGGAGGTCTTTTCCCATCTGGTCCAATCCTTCCTGCTTCAGAAGGACCATTCTCAATGATATCCCACATTGAGTAGTCAGTGAGAAGAATGTATTGCCTGATTCTGATCTTCCACATGTCAAACTCACTGGGTTTGAGCATTGGGACCTTAGAGACCAGAGTACTGTTTGATTCTGCAAAGTTTTCCATGATGAAAGAATAGTTGTTTCTGAGAGAACTAGCTCTGATACCACTTGTCAAGATCGAATTCTCAACAAGAATTATGAATACTCAGAAACAATATCAAAGAAGTTGCGGAATAACACTTTGATATTCAATGTAACAGTAAACAAACAGTGAGTATGATTAACAACTTGTAAACTTGTATTGAATGATTAAAATTACAAGATTACACACTCAACCTCAATCTTGAAGAACAAACTCTTTCAAGACGAATTCTACTTCTCTAGAATTAGGAACTATGCCTTGAGGTTGATTTTTCTCTCTAGAACTAAAACTTAGAATGAATAATAATATCAAAAGTTATCTCACTATTCTAAACAATACAATATATATACTGAAGATAAAAGATAATTACAATTTATACAATATCTCCAGAATATCTTCCATCATTATCTCTAAGCTTCCATGAATATCTTCAGTATATCCAGCTGTCATCCTTTCCATACAGATCTCCATCTCATAAGCAGTACTAATCATAAGCAGCATTAATACTCTGAGCAGTACTAAGTTCAGCAGTACTAACCATGCTCAACAGTATTAATCTCATAGCAGTAGTAACTCCAGCAGTACTAATCTTGAAGAGCAACATTAACTTTGTTCCAGCAACATTAACTTCAACTAGCAGCATTAACCATACTTGATGAATTCTTCGGTTCCCAACATAGGATAAGTGACAACCTAAGTTTGAAATCACGGGATTAAGGCTATGAATGTAATACACGATTCTAGTAGGAGATATCTTATATTATAATAACTGAATATTGGGTTGTTTGGTGATGAATTGTGTATTTCCTGTTTAGGAAATGGGAGACCAATAGATGGGTCATGTAAGGTATGTTCAGATGAGGGATTAATCCATGGACTAGTGAATCGTCAAAGGGATAAAGATTAAGTTAGTTGAAGAGGTACTCGACATATGTGGTTATAAGGTTGGGAAAGTTGTGAGTTTAGGAAATGTAGCACCTCTAGGGTTGATATGAAGCATCCATAATTGTAATGGTGTTCTTGGGGATAGACACAAGTAATTTAGAAACAAGCGTGGGGTAGTGTCAGTTTGGGTATTGAGAGTGTTATGATTATTGTAGACAATATATGTTAAAATGTATAGTATGATTAAATGTATGTGTTGTTAGATGGGGATAGGATTAAGAATGATTCGGTCGGTGAATCTTGTGATATTATTCTTACATGTGATGATACTAATGACGATGATAAGATCTGAGTGTTATCTTGTTGATTACTCTAATAGAAAGACAAAGGTAACAACCAAAGTGTTAAACAAAGTCATTTTATGAGATAGATGCCATAATATGTTGATATGATGGACTACTATGATAAGAATGATAATAGGTCAAGATACACTAAGGGTTGTGGGACATTGAGAATTTATTTATGATGAGGAGAAATCTAAGCGATAATGAGAAGTCATGGACTATATGTGAGGGATAATGGTCAGTGACTAATTCACTTATCAAACTGGACATTTCAATAGGGGTCTGTATATTGCTACTAAACCTAGGGCATAAGACTATGGGGCGAATGAAAGTTCCGTAAAAGCATAATATTTAAGTACTATGATTTGGGGAACGAAGTATTCAAGATGGTGCGAGAAGTGGTATTAAGGGAATGACCACACGCTGATTTCTGTTATTATCCATACTACTATATAAGGACCAAGACACTGTCATGATGGAAAGCAATGATAAGATCACTAATGTAGCCTAGAGAAAATGCAGTGAGTTAACAATTGAATAAATTATTATACTACTTAAAGTAAGTTATATAATTGGAAACTTGCTAGGGGAATATTATATATCCCTATTTTAGTATTAATAGTAGGACAACTCCGAAGAGCAAAGAGGGCGCATATTCGGCAACATTGCCCAATGTGTCCGTAGGTCGCGTCAGGGGCCATGGCCAAGAAGGAGGTTAGTAAAGGGGCATAATTGTAGCTTAGTCTGCATAAATTAGTTTTGTGGTGAGTGATTAAAGTCATGATACGCCTCATGGTGTGGGCCAAAGTAGTAAAACATTGTTCAGGAATATGTTAGCTAAAAAAAGTTGTACATGTATGTGGGATACATTTTTGTTAGTGGTAAACACAATATTAGAGCCAAGACCATCAGTGTCGATAAGAGTACTTCATAGGAAGTGAATCAATAAGGATGGTGTTATTCCATTAAATATTCCTAAAGATAAGGGTGGTCTTCACCCGTACGAACCTTAATAAATCCAAGTTAGAATAATATTCAATTGCATTGATGAATTGGACAACCAAGATGTAAAGTTGTTTCAATATTTACGGGTATAATGGTTAACATAAAGTGGCATAAGTCACTAAATAGTATCAATGTGGTATGTATGAGAATGTAAGATATGAAATTGGGCTAATAGCCTTATTATGGGATCAGGGAAAATGGATGCGGACAAACAAGTGTTCTAGATTTTGGACAGTTGTTTAGATGAGATAGGGAACTCAACTGAAATTTCATATCATCCTCAAACTAGTAGTCAAATTCAGGGATTATACAAATTTTGCAGTATATGTGTAACACCCTCATTTTTACCAAGAGAAATGTTAAGTAATCTAAAACAATTCTCCACACGTACTCCAAAATAACGGGTAAATTAAAACCGTTTATAGCGGAAGACTTTAATTCAAAAAAAATGTAACTTAAATACTAACTCGTCCCATACCATGTTACATTACAACTGATCCAGACGTAAATGTCTAATAAAAAATATTGCACCTAAATAAGTAGGCAAGTCCCTAAGCGTGCCATTTTTCCCTTGTTCAACCTAGAAGTTCCGTGTCCTAAGATGCATATTATAGTTAACTTATAAAGCTCAGTGAGTTCATGGTTGCATTAATAAAGTCATTTCACATCGTACATATCAACTTGTAAATATCTCATCGAGTAGGGAATGATAAGTCGCAAGCATTTCCTAGTTGCGTACATCTCACCTATAGCCAGTAACCCATTATGGGGTCGTGCTGCCATGTCACATGCATTACCTAGTGTGTAAGGCTCACACAGAGCCACTCACCCATTTCGTGGTAATGTGTCCCCTCAAGTGTGAAAAACCAAGTTGACATCCCATACTCCAAACTTTGATCCATTTGTATAATTTAAACCAACTCAAAACTTAAGCATGCTAAATATGTTTAAAACCCGGAAAAACAATTAGCATGCATGCTCTATGTAACACCCCAAAATTTATGAACTTAGGAGCTGTTTTCTTACCTCTTAATGGTTTGATTAAGAGACAACCTCTGAATCGCTAAGAGGTGAACCCTGTTTGGCAAAAAAAAAAAGGTCTACCTCTTAATGGTTCCAAAACCCTCTAAATGATTTTGTATCTTGGATCTCCCTTAACCATTAAGCGCCCTGATTTCATCATGAACAATTACCAAACAATCGTATTTCATTTTGCACTATATCATAAAAGCCTCTTAATCATTCTGATCACTTAATCATTATGCACCAACCATTCAACAACTGCCAAACAACCCCTTAATGAAATGCACATTTCTTGTTTAAGGTTTTTATTATGTTTTAGGGATATATTATTAATTCAAGTTGGTCCTTTTGATTGAACCTACACAACCGGGAAGTTGGAGGCCTTTGGGAGTCTCGTTACAAGGCACGCGAGAGTGCCAGCGATTGTGACAAGGTGTCACTCTCGGTGGGCACAACCGCTAGGGGAAGAGACCTGATGGCACTAATTATTTAGTGCCATTATGCTCTTTTTCTCTTTCTTTTAGGATAGTTTTTACCTTCTAATCCCAACCTTTGAGTCATTTTAGTTCATTATTTTCTCTTTTCTTGTTTCTTGGAGCTAAAGATATGAATAGCTTGTTTTATTGCATTTGGATAAGCTAATTGGTGTATTTTTGGGCAAATTTATAAGTGCAGCCAGCTGCAGCATGCTGCAGCATCCTTACAGCAGCCGTATGGGGAACTTAATGGATAAGCTAGGAGGAGCTTTTTGTGGGAAGACCTTTTTGAGTTATGGATCAGACTTTTGGGAACCTTCTAGACTAATATTTGGCTGATTTGTATTTTGTGGTTAAACACTTTGTCTTTTGGTTGTTAACCTTTGGATAATATGTCTTTTGTACTTTTAGTACTTTATTTAGTGGTAATTACCTTTTGTGTCACTCCCCTTGGTTATAAAAGGGGAGCTTAGGGTAGTAATTTAGGATCCATAATCCATTAACTATTCTCTCATTTGATAATTACAAGTAATATTTGAAGTCATCCTCTCTTGTTCTTTATTTACGCTTTATTATTTCTAGTGTTCCTTACTTAGTTCTTTACTTTACTTGCAATTTATATTCAAGTCTTTTATATTTGTTGTAATTTATATTTCCGTCATTTTAATTCTTGTCATTTATGTTTCGTCATTTAATTTATGTCATTTATATTTATGCATTTACTTTCCGTCATTTATCGTTTTATGTCTTTAAATATGAGTAGCTAATTTATTTAGCTCGGGTGTAAGATAAAAGGGTGAGATTTCAAACCAAAGAAAGGTGGACATTGTTTCGCAATAACAATGTTCCATCATTTCATTTCAAGTTTTATAAAGTTCAATGACACTTCTTGACGAACTGATCACTTGCTAAAGTGTTAAAGTGCGGTTGACTTAGAGATAAGCTACCAAAAGCACGTCAGTTTGAATGATATAAGAAGTAGACTTGAGAGAGTTACTTTTTATTTATAAACTTATTTATTCTCGACAAGTTGATCGCTAGTCATTAGTGTTAAAGTGTAGAGGACTTAGAGATAAGCCCCTTCGAACACGTCAACTTGGATGATATGGGAATCGGCTCGAGAGAGCGGTTTTAGATACAAAGAGATTTGATCGTCCATATATTTTGAGGACTTTATTCTACACTATAAATAGCTGGAGGCTGCACAGAGATGTGTTTAGTCGAATCTAAACAGTAGTGTGAATATTGAAGTCCGAGAGGAATACCTTCAAAATAGATGGTGGATCTAGTTATGGCCAACTCATGCTGCAGCATGTCTGTAGCATAAGTCTGCTGGAATTTGTGTTTAAATCTCACCTAAATGTCTTACACCCGTGCTTGCTTTATTATTCTGTTAATCTAATCAAGTGACAAACCAAACCAAATCAAATCAAAGTCTTCAAAATCGCAATCTGAAATCTTTTCTTTCTCTAACTTTTTATTTAACTTTTACTCCAATCTCTGTGGGACGGTATCCGGTACTTTACCGTTTTATTACTTGAAAGACGATATTAGATCTCATTGTATACTTGCTTTGAGGTTTAATTAGCACACATCTATAGGTGTATTCCAAGCACTATCAAGACCCCACAGTACAGTTAGGGCGAGAGTGTCCGACGATTGTGACAGTGTCACTCTCACCGAGGCACAATCGCGAAGGAGGCCGAAGTCTCGGTACAAATTCGGTGAATATGCCCCGCGATAGTGACATTGTCACTATCGTCGTGTCACTATCGCCGACGGGGGTCTTGTCTATATTTTGGACAACTTCGATTTTTATCTCATTTTATCTGATTTTGGGAAAACAGCTAGGTCGTTTCTCTACAGTGTTTGGGTAAGTTCTTCCTACAAAACCATCAATCCTCATTAATACTCTTAGTTACCACTCCTCTTGAACATTTATGATCTTCCCTAGTGTTTATAAGCATTAAGTGGAAGGGTTCAAGCTTACTCAACCTCCATCCACCATCCTTTCCATTCTAGGGTTTAGTTTTCTCTTTGAAAACTACTAAGGTGAGTTCATTCTTTCTTTTGCAAACTTTATACATGTTAAATATGAGTTTTAACCTTCTAAACATCTCCTCTTTGATTTCTTTGATTTGGGTGAGTTTTCACCAAAACCTAATTTTGGATATGTTAGGGTTTACTTGAGTAAGTATGGTTTCAAGGCTAAGGAACTTATATCTTGAACTAATCGTGGTTTTATACAATAGAAACATATTTTCCTTTAACCTCAAGTTTAAATACTTTACATCAAAACTAGGGTTTTTGGGATATTGATATATTTATTTGATGAGAACTTAGGTGAAATTGACTTAGTGTGTGGGAATACTATTTAAAGGATTATGTTAGAGCATAAATATGTTGGATACAAGATCACATAAGACTGAAGACTGAAAGTCAAAGCTGAAGTCAACTCTCAAGCATCAAAGTCATAGTCAATGTAATAATAGTCAAAGTCAACATTGTATTTTGTTTTTCCTTGTTTTGTGAGAGTTTTTGTGTTGTGCGCGTTTCTGTATTCCTGTAGTGTACGTGCTTCATGGTTTGTATAAATAGGTGTGTTGTGCGTGTAACATCAGAGAACACATCAGATATAGCATTGTGAGAGTTCCAGAGTTAGTGAGAGAAAGTGTATTGTGAGCGTACTTTGTAATTGAAATTGAGATTAATCAAAATGTGATTTGATGGAATTATTTGTCATCGTTTGATTTGCATTTTATCTGGGATAACAATTGGTATCAGAGCAAGCAGAATTCAGAGAAAATTGGTTCTAATTCAAGATTTTGATCGATTTTTTGAAGAACTCGCAAGTCGACTGTTTTAGAGAGATTTCTTCGAATTAATGATGTTCTTGATTTGATTTGTGTACCTTTGTGATCGATTTAGCATATAGAATAAGTTTTGTTTGGATTACATTGCATAAACTTCAGTTGTTTGATCTGAATTTTGATTTTTTGTAAATTTGTAGTTCGAAAGTTTTAGCGGACTGTAATAGAATCAAATTGTAATTGTCAGTGGTTTTAATTGTAATTGTTTGATCATAAAATGTTCGAGATCGATTTTTGAGTGAGTATGCAAATTTTTGAGCCAATTGAAGAAGGATTAGATCGATTTCAGTCTGAAAGTTCGAGTTTTTGAACTGACAAGGGAAGAACTCGCTAGATCCAAATTTCTCGCTAACCAAGAACACACTAAGGGTAGAACTCGCAAGATTGGAAGAACTCGCACAAAGGTAGAAAATGGTTGATGTGAAGAACTCGCAAAGAAAGTTGTGCGAGAAGTAGAAACTCGCACAACACTAGGTGCGAGTTTGTATTGTTCCATATCTTCCTTGTGCGCGAAGTGATATCTATGAGAAGGGTTTGTCGTGCGCGTTTATCTTTTGCGCGAAGTATCCTTGTCAAAATATTTTCTAAGTCTAAAACTCGCAAGCCCTGTTCTTACACGTTTGCATTTAGCGAGAACCAAGTTTCTGGAAAAATTCTAAGTCTCGATCTCGCAAGAATTTTGCGCGAAGTTCCAAAACTCGCACATAGTAGTGTGCGAGGACTAAGAACTCACATAAGTCTTTGTGGCAAACTT
This sequence comes from Arctium minus, assembly GCA_954870635.1. Taxonomy (NCBI): domain Eukaryota; kingdom Viridiplantae; phylum Streptophyta; class Magnoliopsida; order Asterales; family Asteraceae; genus Arctium; species Arctium minus. The sequence goes on from OX941080.1 coordinate 162,222,346, forward strand.
TGGTTCACGCAACCTTGTTGTGCGTGAACTTCAGTTCTCGCATCTTATGTCTTGCGCAAACCACAAACTCGTATAACCTTGGGTGCGAGAAGTGTGTTCACTTGAGTCTGTTGTGTGCGTGAAAGTTTAAAACTCGCACATAGGCTTTCGCGCGAAGTGTGTCATTTATGTGTCATGCGTGTGTTATACTTAGTCAATTTTTCTGATTTTTCTGAAATTTAACTGAGTTTAATTTTTGTAGATCTAATTTGTTTTCTGAATTTTGACGATCACAATAAGCAGTGTTGATCAAAGATGACTTCAAAAGACGCTCTTTCTATCGGTATGGACGTAAAGCCTCCTGTTCTATTCAAGGGAGAATATGAATAGTGGAAGGATCATTTTCTCGACTTTGTCAACCGTCATGCAAATGGCGAAAACATTCTGCTATCAATTACAGAAGGTCCCATGCTACCACCTACTGTTCAAATACCAAAGGCTCGGCACACGGGGGATACAACGAAGGCATTGCCCCACATTGCGAAGGTCCCAAACGCCCATCAGAGGACTACCCATAGTCATAATAGCTCAACCGGACCCAACCCTCCTAGTGCCTACTCGCAAAGACAAGGTCATAAACCATGAGTCCCAGAGTCCAACCCCGTACCACCCAATTGACCATCAAATAAGACTGACTCATGTGCCTATGGATCAAATGCAACACATTCTACAATTACACGACTACTCATGAATGACTAAAGCACTCAAGCCTGTAATTATCATAATTATGCAATAAAATGCATTAAGAGGTATATCGAACATGGGCTCTTCAAAGAACCATTAAAACTGGAACAAATGTCCACGATGCTCATTTAAGTCAAAACCGAGTTTAAATGCTCAAAATCCCATTTGACCAACAAATAACTTTTCATAACGTATCTAAACAACGTTTATGCAGACACATACTTCAAAGATGTGATTAACCCAAAAATCGTCACGTATTGGGACCAAAGATTTTCCAAATGGTTTATGAACTTAAATACGCCAAAATGCGTATATCATGAATTAGACTTCATTTGCACAAAAATCACCAAAGATGCATAAATCATGCTAATACTTATCAATATGTCCAAATCCCAAATATGGGCATTTTGTGAGATTTAAACAACTCAAGTTTATCAAGTATGTAAACTTATCAAATACCCAACACATAGACAAATATTAAGTAAAACATATTTTTACTTCAAAATACTCATTTTGGCATGTACATAGTTTTCACAAAGCAACTTGAACTCACCTTGCTAGATTTAGGCTAAATCTAGATTTTCCCCCAACTAGAGCTCCTTTGAAGAACACTTGGATTCTCAAGTCAAAACTTCCAAAAACCTAAATCCATATATATTCAACCATTAATAATCATAATCAACCACAAAGAATCGTTTCCTAAACCTTAAACATGAATACCTCAACTGATACCGAAACCCTAACTTCCATAACTGAAGAGAATAGAAGATTACCTTAACCTAAGCTTGAATCCACCAAAAAAACACCTCTAGTTCACCAAAATGGTCACAAACCTCCAATCTATGAAAGGGAGAACAAAGGGTGGGTGAAACCCTAGAAAACTTTGGTGAAGAAGATGAAGAGGGAGAGATGAGGATATTACCACCACAAAATAATCTTGTATACTCAAATATACTTCCAATATCTTTCTAGATCCTTGAAGATCTCTCAAAAACGAAACCTTGGCAACTTGAATCACCCAAATCGGAGTTGTGGATCAAAAGTTATGAAGAAATGAAGTTCTAGGGCTGAAAATCGGGTTTTATGCCCGACCAGTGGATTTCGCGGGTTATGCTGCGACTTTAAGTCGCGGCATAAGTCGCCCGTTTACCCCTAAGTCGCGGAATACATCCTAAGTTGCGGCGTAAGTCGCGAGATGCACTGTTCGCCCGGTTTTCTTCTCGTTCACTGTTTTGGCCACAACTTCTTCGTTATAGCTCCGATTTTGCTCCGAAAAGAACCGTTGGAATCGTAATTGAATCCTTCATCATTTAGACTATAAAAATCTAGGATTCAAGTCCAAAATCATAAATCTTACTTTTCCCTTTAAATCTACTGATTTCAGTATTAACTTGAAATGATGTTTTTCGAAATTCGGGGTGTTACAACATTTTTTCAGCATGTCCTTATATCTCTCCCATGCATCTTAGAGTGTCTCTTGGTTCCATTGAGCAAACTGGGTTATTTTGGCCATTAAGGGTGCGTTTGGTACGCAGACAGGACAGGACGGAACAGGATGGGACAGGACAGCACAACTGTTCAGCGTTTGGTAAAACAGAACTTGACAGAACAGAACATATAACATGACCAATTTACCTCTAAATAAAATTTAAAGAATGAATAAAATATAAAAAAAAGACATATTTAATGTTTTATAAGAGAATTATATTTTATTTTGAAGTTATATTGGTAAAACATAAGTCTGTTCCACCTTGTTCCAGCTTGTTCCATGGGTGGGAGTGGAACAGGCATGTTCCACTTTTGTTCCACTGTGTTCCTGTCTGTTCCACCTAACAGTCCTGCCAAACGTGGGACAGTAATCCCTGTTCTGTTCTGTCCTGTCCAGTTCACTGTACCAAACGCACCCTAACTGAGTTGTCCTACTCGGTAGAAAGAATTTCTGTAGGAACGTTGCAGCCATGTCTGCCCATGTACGGATCTGATCAGTTAGTAGTCTCTCTTCCCATATTTGTGCCCTTCCCTTTAGTGAGAAGTTGAACAACCTCAGTTTGATTGCATCATCTGACACTCCGTTAATCTTAAATGTGTTACAGATCTTTTAGAATGTACGGAGATGTCCATGAGGGTCTTTTGTTGGTGCTCCACCAAACTGATTTTGTTGTAACATCTAGATCGTGCCATACCTTATCTTAAAGTTGTTTGCTCCTATCGAAGGGGCTTGAATGCCTTTGTTAAGGGCAACCACGTTAGGATTGGCAAAGGACCTCATCGGTACTCTTGTTGGTGTTTCATCTCCCATGATATGATCTTTGAAATAATCTGAAATAGGAAAAGAAAGGATCACGGAATGTGCAGAAAATAGAATAAACCAAAACAAAATGCCCAATATAATAGCTCTTATAGCTGGTAGTGATATCAGTGCAAACTAATTCCTCGACAATGATGCCAAAAACTTGATAGGCGGGTTTACACCCCCCTAATCTAACCGCAAGTGTACGGGTCAAGTCAAGTAATATGTACTTAGAAGTACGAGTATCGAACAAAGGGAACTAGGAACTGAGTATCACAATTACTATATTCACTATTAACTGAAACGGTCTGAAAGGTTGAATTTTGGTGAATGATTAACTGAATACTAATAAAAACAAATCAATGCACACACTCTTTAAATAACGACTATGGAACTTTTTATGGAGAAAAGTAGTTGAGGGTTGGAAATCCTATGGTTCTCACTAATGAACAAGATTCTTGAAGGTAAGTATCAGTTAAACCCTTTAATGAAAATATAATATGTAAAATCACCGTTGTTCTTTCTCAAGCAACAACAGATTTTATTTTGAAAACACAAGTCTCATCTCTCGATCTTAACACATGAGTTCAAAACACATGAAGTTCCAAATTATAATAATACTAAGGTTTAGTTGGTATATCTCTATCCAATTTCTCACTTTAGGCATATAATTCTAGTTCTTGTTAATAATTAATTATCTCTAATTTAATTTATAACGAACAAATCAGATGAAAGTTGATCAGATTCACTAAAGCATTAAAACCCAAATCATATGCTTCATTAGTTAGGAAAACTGATAAAAATCCCAAGTTACATGTTCATATGCTTAAACCAAAGTCAAACCAACCCCCAACATCTAAAGATTAGTTCATGTTGGGGGTATTAAACAAGAAAATAGTAGATGAAGTCATAGATCTAAGAAAAGTTATCTCAAACATCAAAGATTGAAAAACTCCCTTTGTTTATGCAATACCCACGAAGAATTGGAAGAAATCGGAGTACGAATCGCTTCCCCAATCATTTTCGAGCTTCAATTCGGTGTTCTTCACTTTCCAAAATCTCCACGGGTCGTCTCTTGTTGCTCCCTAGTCGTCAATTGCGGAATGAGATGAAAAGTCAATCAAAACCCTAAGAGATAAGGGTTAAAAACGTGCAACACCCTTCTGGTAGGTTGTCCGTGAGTTCAGTATCAGAAACTAACATGAAAAGTAGCCCTGTTTTCTATTCTGGTGAGTTGCAAGTTAGTTCAGCTTCAACAACTCACTTCAAAGTCACTTCAGCCACTGATTTTGGCCCACATGGAAATTGATTTTCTTCTTAACTTCCCTTTCTCAACCGGTCATTTCTTGGGCTTGGAACTTGACGGAAGTTATGATAGATTATCATTCGGAAACTTACTTTTCACACTCATTCTTGGCTATCTAATTACATGATGAAATTCCTGGACACTTGATTTAAATTATAAAAACTTCGCTAATTTCACTTGGAATTGTGCAATTTTACCTGTTTAGTGATATGACAATAACACCAAAAATTGGTGTTATCAGTGATCACGTTACAAGAGGTTATTGAAGAGTCTCAATTGGTAGATGACAATTTGGCTCAAAAGAAGGAGGAAGGAATGGTGATCGGCTAAAAGAGGAGGTGGGAGAAACCATCAAGTAATTACAAGATGCCTAGAAACTTCACGAGCGGTAAAGGTTTTGACTCTCGAAATGAATCTAAATGGTGTCACAAGTGTCGAAGAAAACACGTCGGTTATTGCAACCTCAATCCCATCGAATGCTTGAAATGTGGGAAGAAGGGTCACTTGAGCCGAGAGTGCCCCATGAAAGGCATGATTTGCTTTGAGTGCAGAGAGTCGGGGCACATCAAGAGGGACTTCCTGAAATTCAAGACCGGAGGGAGAAACTTGACTAATGGAAGCCAAACACAAAGGGGCAATCCTCCCAAGATTCAAGGAAGGGCTTTTCAGATGACTTCAAAGGAGGCGAAAGCTACTGCAGAAGTGGTGTCAGGTACACTTTTACTTAACTCCATACCCACACGCATTTTATTTGATTCCGGTATCAACCATTCTTTTGTGTCTAGTTCCTTCTGCAATCACTTTTCCATTCCTATTAGTATCTTAAGTGACGCTTTAGTAGTAGAGGTGGAAAATGGGAGTCAAGTGGTAATCCATGAAATCTTTAATGGTTGTACCTTAGAAATCGAGAAGTTCCCAATTGACTTGTTACCAATGCCGATAAAAGGATTTGATGTTGTTGTTGGTATGGATTGGTTGGCCACTAATAGCATCGAAATCCTATGCTCCAAAAATATGATCAAGATCTTGTTAGCGAAAGGAGGATCAGTGTTTGTCTATAGGGAGAGGAATTTGGGAAGAACCGCAATTATCTCCAAGATTAAAGCACTTAATGTTTATCTAAAGGTTGTGCTTCGTTCTTGGCATACGTAGTGAATGTGGAGAAGGAAAAGAAAAGGTTGGAAGATGTCAAGCTAGTTTGGGAATTTCCTGATGGTTTTCCGGATGATCTACCGGGTTTGCCACCGGACCGCCAAGTTGAATTTCGAATTGACCTAATCCTTGGAGCTGCATCGATAGCTAAAGCGGCTTATCGTTTGGCGCCAACAGACAAGAGTTGATGACGCAACTCCAAGAGCTATTATATAAGGGATTCATTAGGCTGAGCTCTTCATCTTGGGGAGCACCGGTCTTGTTCGTGAAAAAGAATGATGGGTTGATAAGGATGTACATCGACTACTGTGAGTTGAACAAGGTGACCATAAAGAATAAATACTCTCTCCCATGGATCGACGATCTTTTTGATCAACTTCAAGGTGCGGGATGTTTCTCCAAGATTAATTTACCTTTAGGTTACCATCAAGTAAAATTTAGAAGGGAAGAGGTTCCAAAGACTGCCTTCCGAACACGTTATGGTCACTATGAATTTCTAGTAATGCCCTTCGGATTGTAAAACCAAACTCAATACTCACATGGAATACAATTAGGATTAAAATCCAAATACCAAAAACTCCTTTATCCTTTAATATGGAGGGGATCCAATATGTCGAAGTCATAAATTGCGGTTACTTGCCAAAACCCAATTAATAGTAAAACACATATATTACACCATCTGAAAATAACATTTAACCACGATGGGGGAGACCTGTTCTGTTGTAAGTGACGGGAACACGTAAGTATGACACTCGTACAACGTTAATCGCATAACAATTCACGACTTAAAATAAAATGTCCCCACGACTCCTTAACAAGTTTCACCTCAAAATTCCACTGACCTTATTGTCTATTCTTATGAATTCCACCTCAAGGCTCAGCACACTTAAGGACTACCTCCAAGGCATTACCTTAAGCGGCAGAGGTCCTAGTGCCTATCTCCAAGGTAGCACCTCCAGATTCAAGCCTCCTAGTGCCTACTTGAAAAGTTTAAGGTCACAAAACATGGATCCCAGAGTCCAACCCTGCAATACCCATTCGACCATCAACACAAGACTGACTCACATTCCTATGGATCTAATGCATCACAGTCTAAATTATATGACTCAAATAGAATGTCGAACACTCTCAAAATATGTAATTTTACAAATAAATATGTCTCAAATGCATATAACACCAAAAGCCCAACATAGAACAAAATAAACCGGACTAATGTCCCCAAGACTCTTTTAAGTAAAAATTGAGCCAAAAGCTCAAAAACTCAATTGACCATTAAATAGAGGCCATTAAAACAATGAAACACATTTCCCGGCATTTATGCAAATACATACCCCAAAGCTATGGTTAACTTAAAAATATATAATGGGTCGGGACAAATCATTTTCTGATTAAACCCCCATTATATTTCCAAAATATCTCATGATATAACATTATACATTTTTTCCTAACCCAAAACACTAGAAATGCATTGTCACCAAATAATCTCTACTTATGAAATAAATCATAAAAAAATCCACATTTATGATTAACAAAATACTCAAAGATCCCAATATATGCATTTTCAAGATATATTAACCCAAAAACATCAAGTGTGTAAAAATCAGATACTCAACACATTTGATAAATGGTAAGTAAAACATTTAAATGCATCAAACTACACATTTTTGGCATGTACATAGTTTTCACAAAGCAACTTGAATTCACCTTGCTAGATTTAGGCTAAATCTAGGTTTTACCCCAAACTTGAGTTTTTTTGGTGAAAATTTGAATCTTCAAGCAACACCTCCTAACTCTTAGATCCAACACTTGCAAAGTGTTTCCTTCACCTCCAAAGATCCAAAACCTAAAGCAAAATGTAAATGAGATGAGAGAAATGAAAAACAAGCTAAACCTTAGCTTAACATTGATGGAGATGAAGAGCTTACCTTAACAAAATACTCTTAGATATTCCAATAAACTTTAACACTCGTGATATATCCTTAAAAATCTCTCAAAAAGGAGGCCATAACAATAATAATCGGCAAAATTGGAGCTACGATGAGAGAGATACGACTAAATGAAAATTTTAAAAAAATTGGGCATTTAACCCTCTGGACCTTGACCACGATTGTGACATGTCACAATCTGATGACAAGTTCGTCCGAAAGGTATCGAAATCTATTTTATCCCCTGGCGACCTTGACATGCTATAGTGCCACCGACACAATCGTCGGGCACTATAACATGGCTTGTACCGTGAGTTTTTCGACCGTTAACCGTTTTACCGACCGTTTTTCTCGGCCGTTCCCCGACCCTTTTTTTCGGCCGTTCACCGACCGTTTTCTTGGTCGTTCCTCGACCGTTTGTAGAAAATTTGGGGTGTTACAATAATACAGGATTTACAATTTATTGGGATGTTAGGAACGATGAATTTGTCTAATTATAAAGATTAATTAGACATTATGGTGTATAATGGAGCTTAATACGTTAAGGTGTACCAAGGGTTGACTAGAAGTTGACATTTAGTTGACTTTTGGGAGATTAAACTATTAATTAAATATTATAGTTTGAAATTGTAGGTTATCGGTCGGTTGTTGACATTAATTGACCTACACACATATGTGAGTCTTTATGAGACTTTAAACTGGATGCATGCTTATGTACAAATTATTTGAGCATGATAATTATTTGGGATAAATATGTTATGCATAATATTATTTTTATGTATATGTTTATGGGCTTTTGATGCATGTATGTAATTTTATTACGTGGGGTTGCATGCTATTTGTTTACTATCTTTCAAACATTATTTAGCATGATATAAATGGGTTATTGTTTTACAACGAGTTCAATCGGGTATGGGATTTGGGTCAATATGTCAAAGGGAAGGTACATCCTAGGTATGAGTTATCAGACGAGGTTGAGTTGTATAACCCGAGGAATGTCAATGACAATATATATGACCTTTACCCTATGGGATAATTTATGACATTTCATAATCATTTCAAAGGGTTTTTTGAAACAAATATCCATATTATTTGAGTATTTTGTTTATTATTATGCATGATGGGACATATCTGATTTGTGCACGAAAACTATGAAATCACTGAGCTTTGTAAAGTTGAATATTAGTATGCATCTTAAGAGCACGAGGTTCGAGGGTGGACAATAGTAGGGTTGTAAACGAACCGAACGAACACGAACGGAGGCTTGTTCGTGTTCGTTTGTTTAACTGAACTGAACAAACGAACGAACAAGAACGGTAAATGAACGAATTTTTTTGTGTTTATGTTCGTTCGTTAAGAAAATATGTTTGTTCGTGTTCGTGTTCGTTTATGTTCGTTCATTAAGAGCTAAACGAACGTAAACGAACGAACATAAATGAACATAAACGAACGTAAACGAACGAACATAAATGAACGGACACAAATGAATAAAAAACAACCACCGTTACTCATCATTTTGTTCGTAAAAAGTAACATAACAAAATAAAAAACAGAGTAAACTTAGGAGGTATAAAAAAGGAATTTTAAAAAATTAATTTAATTAATACTTTTACACATTAATGTCATAATATATATATATATATATATATATATATATATATGGAGAGGTTCATTTGAGAAATGATAAATGTATGAGAAATAGAGAAGTAATTTTAACCATTCATCTGGTCAACATTTGCGGCTTTGACCGCGAAGCACCGGATAATTCCTTGCATGGTCTATAGAAGGTAGTAGTTTCGTAAAATACGCGGGATGAGTTCATATATGAACCTATATGATTCACATATGAACTATACGTTCATATGTCAATCAGTTAATTAGTTCATATGAGAATCACTTAATTAGTTCATATGAGAATCACAAAAGTTCATATATGAATCTATTAATTAGTTCAACTGATTCATATATGAACTTACAGTTAATTAGTTCATATGTGAATCAATTAATTAGTTCATATATGAATCAGTTAAAAGAGTTCAGATGTGAATTACACTGATTCACATAAGAACATATAGTTCATATGTGAATTATATATGTTCATATATGAATACAACCCGTGTATTTTGTAAAAATTACGAAAGTGTCTTTCTTTTTTTGGAATAGCCGCAACTATTTTTGGAATAGCCGCAACTTTTGATCAGTCAAAGCCACAACTTTTGACCAGTCAAATGCGATCTTGACCGTATGAATGGCTAGGATTACTTCTCTATTTCTCATATATTTATCATTTATCAAATGAACCTAAGGCTATATATATATATATATATATATATATATATATATATATATATATATATATATATATATATAAACATAAATAAAGGAACATAAATGAACGAACATTAACGAACATAAATGAATGAACGTTCACAAACGTAAATGAACGAACGAGACCAATTTTCATGTTCGTTCATTTAACTAAACGAACAAAAAAATGTGTTCATATTCGTTCATTTATTAAATAACATAAACAAACTTCCCGCCGAACGGTTCGTTTACAACCCTAGACAATAGCAAGAGTTTTACTTAGTGAGTTATTTCTACTGATCAAGTATCATATTTTGGGATGTTTAGATTTCTATTTTTGAATTTGTTTGTACCATAACTAAGTATGAGACAGGTTACCGTTGGGTTATCATTTGCATTTATATTTTGTAAGTCTTCCATTGTGATAAGGGTTTTATTAGCCGTTATGTTTTGAGATCATTTAATGTTATTTAATGTGAATAACGTGACACAACTCATGGTGAAAATGAGGATGTTACATAATTGAAGTTAAGAAACTAAAACCAAATTAATTAAGTGTACTATTAATAGAAGTTATCGTCTATTAAAATGGGCGTAAATTCAATTGATTCATCGATATATGATATTAAATTCGACATTTCTAGTTTGTTTGGCTAAAATAAAAGAAATTTTTTTAATGTTGTCCAAAGTTGGTGTAGGAGTGAAAGGGGATGGAGGAATTTCATGACTATAAGGGGTTTAAGACTTTGATTTCAAAGCATCCCCAATAAAATACAATTTAAATATTTAATCCTTCCTTTCTTAACGGATAAGCGCTTACCAATAAAATTTAACACTATCACTTCCTTAGCGGGTAAGATTTTAGTCTACCAAAACGGTATCGTATGCAAAAATATTCCTGATAAGCGCTTAACGGTAAATTTTAACACTGTCACTTACTTACCGGGTAAGATTTTAGTCCACCAAAACGGTATCGTATGCAACAATTTTCCCGGTAAGCACTAACCGTGGTAAGAATCTTCGCCATCACTTACCAGGGTAAGACTCTTGTTCTTGTCTTAGCTCTTACCGGGTAAGATTCTTGGTCATTGCCATCTTCATCCATAAGATAATATGATTTGGTAAGTGCTTACCCGGTTAAGCGTTTTGTAAACGGCCCCTTAGTCTCTTATTTTAGAATGTAGAAAAATTTAAGTTAAATCTTTGAGAGTGTAGTTATAATTGAGGGAGGCTTAAAACACATAATTATATGATTGTAACAATTTTTACATAGTTGTTTTCTTCCTCTATGGAGGCCTTTGGTTATTTTTTTCAATTTTGGTGTTTTCTACGTAAACTTTTGTGTTAGAATTTTTTTTTCTATTATTTTTCGTTGTATGGATTGTTAGGAAACGTTGAAGCCAATTTTCTTGACAATAACTTGTTGGCAATTGATTTGGATATGAAAGCATATATACAAAGATTCTTTAAAAATTGCATGCCGAGAGACGGACAACATATGATTTGCATGAGAGTTGCTTGAAAGATGGGCAAAACACGAATCGTATGCCAGTTGTTTAAAAGATGGACGACGCATACATATCCGTATGATTAGATGGTCATGAGTTAATGCTACATTGACGATATAGATCAACCATCAAATTCGGGTTTTTGTGATTGGTCACATTTCTTGGTGTTTGTCCATTTACCTAATCTTGTTGTGTAATTGTTTGGTTTGTCGGAGATGAAAGGTTGGTCATATTGGTTAGGGTTTTTTTTGTTAAACAAAGATTCATCATATATTCTTATTTTATTATGATTAGATAAATTTTAAATAATACCCTCGGACCATCCACACTAATGTAATACCAACCTCCTTTCAAAATTAACACATTAACTTTGCAATAACATCTCGAATCAATAAAATTGTATACATTTTTTAAAAGTGGTCCCCACTGCCGTATTACCAACTATTTTATAACTTATATTTACATATTTTAATAATTTATAATATCAAAAAACACTAAATATGATTTATTTATAATATAAATAATATAATAAATTATAAATAAACAACAAATTATTATAAAATATAGAACATAACTATAATTTTATTTTTTGTTTCTTTTACTATATTTGTATTTGTATTTGTATTTTCATAATTTATTTATATTAATGTATTTTTATTTCAGTAACAAAAATGAGTAATTGAAATGAAAAATATTCCCTAAAAATATCATTTTATTTAAAATAAGTTGTGGATTAAAATTTTAATAAAACATATTAAAAATTAATGTTCAAACAAATTAATAAATAAATTAAATTTAATAAATAAAGATAATTAATATTTAAACAAACTAATGAAATAAATTAAATAAAAATGTTAATGATTTATCTAGTTGACGTTGCATATCATCTTTCTAATTTAGAAAGTGTCATAACCATTGTAATCAACATGACATGTTCATGTCATTTTGGAAGACCACAATGCTCCTATATTTATTAACTTTATAAACAAGATCACCTAATTTTATTTTGTGTGAATTACATTGATTGTCCCTATAGTTTGCTTAAATTTTGGCCCCTAATACAAACTATCTACACTGATGGTCCATGATTTTTCAATTTCATAACACTCAAGGTCCCTGCAGTTAACACGTTAGTTAGCAACCATTATGAAAGATTAATGTGTCTTTAGCCAAACTATAGGAACCAAAATTGTAATTCAGTTTAAAATATTTATGAATCACGTATTTTTTCTAAAATATTTATGAATCACGTATTTCTTCTAAAAAATTAATTAAAAAATTATTTTTACATCTTCGATCACAAATCAAATTTCTTATATTAAAGAGAATATTTAATATAAGTTCATTTTAAATAGAAATTTTTATTTTTATTTAAAAACTAGTATTAAATTGATAAAATTACTTTTACGTTAAAAAATCATAAGTTCAGAAAACCAAGAGAACTTCAAATATCTTTTGGGTTGACATTGATATATGCAAGTTAAGTGTTGAAAATTAAGTATGGTTAACGTGATTTTTTTAATATATAGTCAAACTACAAAAAAATAAAATAATAACAAACTAAAAATACAAATTATAAATAAATATTAAAAAACAACAATTATTCAAACAACTAAGAAAAACTATTACCAAGTTCTATTACAATAATGAGTACTTATATGAGCAACCATAGAAAGAACACGTTTCTTGTTCAAAAATAAAGAGAGTTTGATGTATAGACAATTTTCCTTTTTTCAATCCAAGAACCATATAAAATCCTTTAAATCATTACGTTTTTAATAATATTTTGATTATTATATTAAGTTTATTTTATAATCAATTCTCTACAAAAATCGACCTTCTCCAGTGACGGAAAATTTCGTCACTGATTCGTCACTGAAAGTGAATTCCGTCACTAATCCGTCACTGAAAATAGGGTGGGTGATACTATCAGCGACATATTAGTGACAGATTGTCGACAAACTAAATTAGAGACGGGTTAACGACGGAAATTTTCGTCACTAATTAGCGACGGAAATTTCCGTCACTGATTTTTTATCACTAATCTGTCACTAATTAGCGAAGGATTAGCGTTGATTTTCATTTTTATTATTTTTTAAATAGAAAAACATATAATCCGTCACTAATTAGTGACGAAAACTATTCCGTCGTTAATCCGTCGTTAATTAGTGACGGATTAGTGACGGACTATATTCTGTCGCTAATCGGTCACTAATTGGCGACGGAAATTTCCGTCAGTAATACCTTGTAACACCCGTAATTTTCGGTAAGTAAAGGTCACCCGAATGTTTTCATGACTGGTAAATGATGGCATTTTGTTGGGAAACCTTTATGTAATGTCCTTAAGAGGGTAGAGGGACTTGGTATTGAAAAAGTCGGGTTTTAGGGCTCATAACAGGTCCGACGACTATGCCAAGCGACTATGACAATGTCACTGTCGCTTGGCAATGTCGCAGGAAGAGGGGCACACACGGTACAGTCCATGCGACTTTGACATGGTCATTGTCGCATGGCAATGTCGCCTGCAGGGGCTGAGAGGCTGTTTAAGTCCGAATTTTTACCCATTCTCCTCATTTCTCACTTCTAATCCCTTTCCACTCTCTCCCAAATCATTTCCTTCTTCCCCTCTTGAACCCTAACCGATCTTGAGGCTTTTTCATGAAGATCAAAGTGTCCCATTTCCATATTATGTTAATGACTTCACCTCTTATTGCAGAATTATGTTCCCACCTCCAATACTAGAGATATTGGGGTTTTCTAGGTTTTCACCAAAACCTAAGTGGTAACTTCATCCTCTCTTTGTCTAAACCTTATTATGATATATAAATGCAACATTGGTGATTCTCTATTGGTTGGTTTCTCAAATTTTGGGTTTGATGAATTTGGAGAAATTAGGTAAAAAAAATTAGGGGGCGTTTGGTTCACAAAATGGAATTTGATGGAATTGGAATCCATCGAAAGAATTTGACTTTGAAGGAATTGGAATGAAATTTGATGGAATTTGACCTCGTGTTTGGTTGGTAGGAATTCAATTCCTTCACATAAGCCAAAGAATGATGAATTCCTTAAGATGTGGAATTCAATGGAATTGGAAGAATTCCATCGCTTTCATTCCGTGAACCAAACATGCGCTTCGAACTTGGTCAATGGAATTGACCATTTCAATTCCTTCAAATTCCTTTCAATTCCATGAACCAAACAACTCCTTAGGGTTTTGGCTAAATTGGGGATTTTGATGCAAAATGTTTGTGGATCGATTCTAAGTGGTTGAACATGTATATTTAAGATAGGAAACTCGTGGATCTAAGTTTTGGAAGGATTTGCTTGTGGATTCAAGTCTCTTCAAGAAAGCTCGAGTTGGGATAAAATGTAGATTTAGCCTAAATCTAGCAAGGTGAGTTCAAACTGATTTGTGAAAACGATGTATATGCCAAAATGTTCATTTTAAAGTGTTTTGTGATTTACATGAAATTGTTAACTGTTGATCACCTGATAAGTTTTAGTTATTTGGAAGTGTTTAACTTTATAAACTTATAAAACACCCATCTTTGGGATTTTTAGGTATTTTGATAAATGCATCAAAATGAAAATGATTCGATGACTTATTTACCTTAATAGGGAATATTTGGTGAAAATGCATTTTTATGATTGTTGGTATCACACGTATTTTTGTATCGTGAAATGTTCTAAAAATACCAACGTGTGAGTCATGGGCGCTTGGTCATTCCCAATCTTGCAAACGTTTTTGAAGTTGTAAACCTTTTGATTTTAGGAAAAGATGTAACTCAAATATTTTATTGAGTAAGCCGATGATATTGGTATTTAAATGATTTATCGTAAGAGTGTAAACCTAAATGTGTGTCATGGGACGTTTTAAAAAGAGTAAATGAGATTATAAACTTGTTTTGGGAAAATGACTTATCTCAATCTAAAGTATGTTGGAGTTTATTCATGTAGTTGGAGCATGTGTTTGCATAATTGTTGGTCGTTGCATTTTAACGCATATCGTGGATTTTATCATATGGTCATTTGACTGGTTGAGCTTAAGGCTCGATTTCGGCTTTGTCGGGTTTTGGGGACTTTTGTCCGGTTTTAATAACTTAAAGTGGAGCTTTAGGTGTGTGTAACACCCTAAAAATAGGGATAACAAAAAATTCGAAAAACGGACATGTGGTATATAAAATTGCCAAAGCAAGAGTCTCCTAAAAATGGGGAAATATACAAACATGTTTAATCACAGTGTAATTTAACGGACAATAAATTAACAACCAACTAATCTAATTTCTACAACTAGAAAAGAGATTACAAAAGGGTTGTCATCTATAGTTCCAAAAGTTCTTCTACCCAATGTATGTCCATTTGCAAGGATTCCCCAAGCTCTCACCCAAGCACTATGCCAGCTTAGAACCGGCGCCGCTAGAACCTGAGATACACATCGACACCAAACAAGTGTTAGGCCAAAAGGGCCTAGTGAGTTGAACAATAATGAGCATGCATGAACAGTTACAATTCTTATCAGCAGTTAACCAAAGTTCAACAAATGTGGAGTAAATAGGGGAGACCCATAACACCAATCAAGTTCCACCCAAAGAGTCGATATACCTTGATGCCATCTACCAAGAGACACCCAAAAGGCCCGACACATCTGAGGACTACAACTAAGGAAATTCCCCGAATGGCGGAGGTCTAGGCACATACCATCACGGTGGCGCCCAAGACTACATCCTCCTAGTGTCTACTGACTTGGTTCGTCCAACATAATTTATAGAAGGTCTTGAGGTATATTTCAACCAATACATTTCGATACCAACCATGGGTACAATGCTACCATCCTAACACATAAGTCCAATATAAGACCAAATTCCAACATAACCAATGTTTAGATACAATATCGCTAATAAAGCATTCCAAGTAGATTATATCATCTACTATGTTACATATACCCCAAATCATGTCAAAATAGCAACGACATATATATATATATATATATATATATATATATATATATATGAAGTAAATCCCAAATATTTGACAAATAGAGTAAATCATGGCAAAATACCCATAAGAAATCTCCCAACACATTATTCATAAAACCACCATCAAGTATTTGAACATATAGAGATAACCATTTTGAGAAATGTTACAATAATAACAAGTAAGAGATTATGATGTGTATCTAGTTTTAACAAAGGTTTAGTAAACTCACAATCTAGGTTTTGAACCAAAACCTAGAAAAGATGAGACCCTAGCTTTGAGGAGAGGAGACTTGAAGATGAGAAGATAGTCCTTTGAGAAACCCTAGAAATCTTTCTTGAGGATGATAAATGCAAGTAATCAATGATCCAACCACCAAAAAGGGTTTGGTATAAATGTGGATTAGGGTTTGGGAAGTAATGAACCAGTTTTCTTGGAGCCAAAATCGCCAAGGAGAGGGTTAAAATGTGTTGCAAATGAGTTAAAATCGGCTGGAAACCCATTTAAGTGAAATCCCCCACTCGCGATAGTGCCCGACGACAGTGACATTGTCACTGTTGCGAGTCACAATCGCGCCAGGATTGAAGCCCGCGGTACATCCCACGCGATAGTGACAAGCGATAGTGACAATGTCACAATCACGAGTCACAGTCGCGCCAAACACCCCCAACTCTCGGTACAACTATCGCGATAGTGACCGGCGATTGTGACCTTGGCACAATCGCGTGGCACTATCGCGCCACACTCCCAGAAGCCCAAAAACTCAATCTAAAACGATTGCGAGCACGAGGTTTAAACAATTATGATGGTAAATCAATTTATATAACATTTCAATGTAATAATGATCATCTAATACATATAAAGGCTCATACTCTCAAATAGTCATAATTTAATAAAACAAGAGGAAGACTACTTACCTTGTAAATTTCCGGGTGTTACAATCCTCCCCACCTAATTAGGATTTCGTCCCCGAAATCTCATCCTAAATTAAACAAGTGAGGGTAGCGCTTCTTCATGTCATCTTCGGACTCCCAAGTAATGTTGGCACCTCGATGGTGCTTCCATTGAACTTTAACCATCACCACGTCCTTATGCCTCAACTTCTTCACTTTCAATTATAAAATTGCCTCCGGTTCTTCCACACAACGGTTTCCATTATCCACCCTAATCTCTGTCAAAGGGATTACACTTTCCTCCTCGGCTAGACACTTTCGAAGGTAGCACACGTGAAACATAGGATGTATTCCATCCATTTCTGGTG
The DNA here is from genome assembly GCA_954870635.1 of Arctium minus. Taxonomy (NCBI): domain Eukaryota; kingdom Viridiplantae; phylum Streptophyta; class Magnoliopsida; order Asterales; family Asteraceae; genus Arctium; species Arctium minus. The sequence goes on from OX941080.1 coordinate 162,239,792, forward strand.
GTAAATCCAACCGGTAGGCTTGCAACCCAACTTTCTCCAAAATGAAGAAAGGTCCAAGAAAACGAGGACTAAGCTTTCCGCACTTACCAAACCGGATAATTCCCTTCCATGGAGATACCTTCAACATGACACGGTCGCCCACTTGAAACTCAACCGGTCTCCTCTTCTTGTCCGCATAGCTCTTCTGTCGATCTTGCGCCGCCTTTAGCCTCTCTCGAATTTCCTTCACCTTGTCCGCCGTCTCTCGAACTATTTCCGGTCTAGAAAATTGTTTCTCGCCCGCTTATAACCAACATACTGGGGTTCTACACTTCCTTCCATACAACGCCTTGAACGGTGCCATTCCGATACTAGAATGGTAACTGTTGTTATAAGCGAACTCCACCAAAGGTAGGTGAGAGTCCCAACTTCCCCCAAAATCTATAACACACGACCTCAACATATCCTCTAATGTCTGAATCGTCCTCTCGCTTTGCCCGTCTGTTTGAGGATGATACGTCATGCTCAGATTCAGTCTAGTGCCCAACTCTTTCTGTAGACTCGCCCAAAAATTCGACGTGAATCGACTATCTCGATCCGATACGATAGATTGTGGAACTTCGTGCCTCGACACCACCTCATCAATATAAAGTTTGGCCAATTTCTCCATTGGCAAAGTCTCCCGCATCGCAAGGAAATGCGCACTCTTGGTTAGCCAATCCACAACCACCCAAATAGTGTCGTGACCGCGCAAGGTCTTCGGTAGTTTCGTCACAAAATCCATAGTGATGTTGTCCCACTTCCACTCGGGAATGGACAACGGTTGCAAACTTCCATACGACCTTTGATGCTCCGCCTTGACTTGGAGGCACGTGACACACCTTTCCACGTAATTGGCCACATCCAATTTCATCACCGACCACCAATAATTCAATTTCAAGTCACGATACAATTTGGTGCTACCGGGATGAATAGAATACCTCAACTTATGCGCTTCTTTGAGAAGTAACCCCCGATTTCCTCCCAACTTCGGCACCCAAATTCGCCCTTGAAAGAGCTTGAGTCCACGACCGTCTTCCATCAAAAGTCCACTTTGCTTCACCATGATCTCGGACTTGAGATTTTCCTCTTTGAGTGCTTCCACTTGACACGACTTGATGCTCTCCAACAAACTTGATACCACATCGATCCTTGTAAGGGACATTTTGACACCGCCATCATAACTTCTTCGACTCAATGCATCCGCCACCACATTGGCTTTTCCGGGATGATAGAGTAGATCACAATCGTAATCCTTCAAAAGCTCAAGCCATCTCCTTTGCCGCATGTTGAGTTCCTTTTGATCGAAGATGTATTTGAGACTCTTGTGATTCGTGAAGAGAGTACACTTTGTTCCATACAAGTAGTGCCGCCACAACTTCAACGTAAAAACTACCGCCGCCAACTCCAAGTCATGAGTCAGATAACTCTTCTCATGATCCTTTAGTTGTCGCGACGCATAGGCTATTACTTTCCCCCTTTGCATTAGTACGCACCCAAGCCACATCTTGGAAGCGTCAGTATACACCACAAAGTCTTCCGATCCTTCGGGTAAGGATAAGATCGGAGCTTCACACAACTTCTTCTTGAGCGTTTGAAAGGCTTGCTCTTGTGCATCGGTCCATAGAAATTTGACGTTCTTCCTTGTAAGTGAAGTGAGCGGTGTAGCTATCTTGGAAAAGTCTTGAATGAAACGACGGTAGTAACCGCCAAACCCAAGAAACTTCGAATCTCTGTCGGACTTGTTGGAGGCTCCCAACTCATCATTGCCTCGATCTTTGCCGGGTCCACCTTTACTCCGTCCTTTGATACCACATGCCCCAAGAATTGCACCTCTTGGAGCCAAAATTCGCACTTTGAGAATTTCGCAAACAATTTCTCCCTTCTTAGAACCTCTAAAACTTCCCGTAAGTGTTTCCCATGCTCGAATTCGTCCCTTGAATATATTAAAATATCGTCGATGAAGACGATAACGGATTTATCTAAGAATGGGCGACACACACGGTTCATCAAATCCATAAACACGGCCGGAGCGTTGGTTAAGCCGAAAGGCATTACCAAAAACTCATAATGACTGTATCTCGTTCGGAAATCTATCTTCGGAATATCTTCCTTTTTCACTCTCACTTGATGATAACCGGACCGAAGGTCAATCTTTGAGAAACATCCTGCACCTTGAAGTTGGTCAAAGAGATCGTCGATGCAAGGTAGAGGATACTTATTCTTCACCGTGACTTTGTTCAACTCTCGGTAGTCGATACACATCCGCATAGATCCGTCCTTCTTCTTTAAGAACAACACCGGTGCTCCCCAAGGTGACGAACTCGGTCGGATGAAACCCTTCTCCAACAACTCTTGAAGTTGCGTCATCATCTCTTTCATTTCGGTCGGGGCCAACCGGTAAGGAGCACGGGCTATCGGAGCCGCTCCTGGAGTGAGATCAATTTGAAACTCCACTTGCCGCTCCGGTGGTAACCCGGGTAAGTCTTCCGGAAAGACGTCCAGATAATCTTGCACAACTTCCACATCTTCTACCGACTTCTTCTCTTTCTTCGCGTCTACCACATAAGCCAGGTACGAAGGATAACCCTTCGCTAGAAACTTGTGCGCCTTAAGAGACGAAATAATGGGATTATTCCTCTTTCCTTTCTCCCCATAAATGGTAACCGCACCATTTTCCGGCAACGACACTTGGATCATCTTTTTGGAGAAAAAGATGTCAGCCTTATGCCTCACTAACCAATCCATACCTATGACCACATCGAACCCTCCTATAGCCATGGGTAGTAAATCTACTCCGAAAGAATTCCCGTCGATCTCTAGAGTGCAATCACAAAAACGGTCTCGAATGATCACTTGATCCCCATTTGCTATTTCTACTACTAACGCATCAGGAAGGACACTAATAGGAGTGACAAGTTGTTTACAGAAAACGTCCGATACAAAAGAACACGTAGCAACCGAATCAAACAAAACACGAGCTGGCAAAGAGTTTACTAAGAACGTACCCGAAATAACATCAACGGTCTCCTTCGCCTCCTCGGTAGTCATCTGGAAAGCTCTACTTGGCACCCTGGGTGGTTGCTCGACTCTAGCCGTCGAACCCATAGAATTTCCACCATTTCCTCCTACTAGCTTCGGGCAATCCCTCTCCATATGCCCCAGTTCTCTACACTCGTAGCATACCGGCCCCCGGATGGGACACTCTCGAGTTGTGTGGATCTTCTTACCACACTTGGCACACCCTACTGGACCGGAGTAAGTTCTTGTAGCACATGGCCTCGAGTGCTTTGACTTGCACTTGTGGCACCACCGATCCTCACGACGTTGATCACCCGCTCTCCCGCTTACAAAGGGTCTTGATTGACGGACTGGCCCAGATGGCCCTTCCTACTTCCGCTTCTCTCCAACTTATCTCTTTTCTTCCTTTTCCGCATTAGATGTCATCCTCAATGAGTAAAGACTCTTCGATGACTTCTTGCAAGGTCAAACCCCTAGCATTTCTCACCACCGTTCGCATCTCGGCCGGTAAACCCTATTGATAGGCCTTAATCTTCGACTTTTCATCGAGGACCAGATGTCCCACCAAGTTCAGTTTCTCCAAAAAGAGTTTGGAGTATCCGACAATGGACAGAGACCCCTTCTTCAGATTTCGGAACTCCCGCTCCAGTTTGTCCAACGAACGCTCACTACAATATTTATCCATGATCTTCTCTTTGAACACCGGCCAAGTTAACTTAGCCAGAACTTCAGGAGTGAGGGCGGATCGAGTGAGATTCCACTAAATCAGAGCCTCTCCCCGAAGTAGTTGAAAAGCAAACTTGACCCGTTGAGAGGGATCACACTCACTGGACTCAAAGGCCATCTCTACCTCCTTGAGCCAATACATACAAGCAACCGGGTTGTCTGAACCCGCAAACTCTTTAGGGTGGCACCCCAGAAACGCCTTGTAGGTGCACCCCTTAGCCTTCGACTTATTCCCATTATCCGCTGGATCCTCAACAGATACAACAACTGGTCCACCCGACCCTATAGCAATGTTTTCCGCCATTGTCTCCGGTTGTCGGTTACTGGCGTCTCGATCTTCTAAAAGCTTCATGAAAAACTCTTGTTGTTGGGCCATGGTGGAGTTCATGGCCAACAACATGCTATCCCGAATCCGGGTCTCCATGGTCACTTCCTCCATGATGGCATTACTTGCATTGAGGTTCTCGCGCAGAATCTGTTCAGGTCCTCCTCCCAAGATTATGGGTGTGGGAGGTCCCTCGGTAGTTACGCCCACAGGATGCCGTTCAGCTGTAGACTCCACTTCCAAGTGTCCATCCGGTGTATTTGGTAACATACTCCGAGTGTTTACCATTTTAATTGAGTTTGTTATTGTGTGACAAAAATATAAATTTTTAATACTTTACTAAAACTAGTTGAATATAATGAAATTTAATTTAAAGCTCATATGTTAATATAACTCTAAATAGTTAAAATGTTACTCGGCAATGAAGTAAAAAGGGATGGCAAAAAAAACCGAACCTGACGGTGAAAACCGACAACCGAACATTTCGGGTCGGGTTCGGGGACTTCTTATCGGGGACGGGGCGGGGATCGGGGATACTATCGGGGATGTTAACGGGGACAGGGACAGTACTCACCGCCCCGGCCCGGCCCGAAATATAATATATATATATGTATAATAATTATATAAAAGCCCATAGCCTTACCATTTTTAAGCCCAACACAAATCCCTAAATCCTCATACGGTCACTCATATACCCTACCCCGCCTTTGTTGTTCTCTTCTCGACAATCTGTCTCCCACCGGCCACCGCCCACGCCTCCTCCACATCGAGTCATCGACCAGTCGTCCAGTCGATGTGAACTCCAGTCTCTAGTCGGCCAGTACCCATCGACGTTCAAGTCGTCCAGTCGATGTGAATCAACTCCAAACTCCCCGCTTGACGTCTCAACTCGAACTCGATATCTCTGGCGAGTCGACGACAGACTCCAACTCCCTTAGTCCTTCTCGACCTTTCGAAACCCAGACTCCAACTCCAGAGTCCACTCTCCCTCTCGACAACTCCAGTCTCCCTCTCGATATCTCCAGATCCAGACTCCATTTGAGGTAATTTGGTAATTTGAGGTAATTTGGTAGTTTTACTGAAGTGAAGATTACCCTCACTTAATTTGTTTTTAATGTTACATCATACTGTTTTGTTGTTTTTTGGAACATTTAGGATGTTGATTTATGGTTTTTGATCGGTTTTGTTGGGGTCGAGTTGGTGAATTTTGTGGTTTAGTTATGGTGATTTGTTGATTCGATCTTGATCTGTGATTCAAAGGAAGTGTGATCTTAATGCACACGAGGTGTTTGTGAAAATGTCTCAAACAAGTATGCTAAGGTTCACTATGAGAACTATTATGATATATTTATGATATATTTATCTGTTTAGTCTTATATATCATACATTTTATTTTGTAGGAAACTAAGGAAAGTGAAGTGTTGGGTTGACGAGTTTGGCCGTTTGGGGAGTTTCGAGTTGGTTTGTTTGTCTTGTGAATCATGATGGTAGTCGGATTATTTCTAAACTTTTCTTCGTAATTGGGTGGTTGATGTTTTAGACAATTTTGGCTTTTGTTTGATTATGTTTGGTTATGTGCATATGGTCAAATGAACTATTTTGACCATGTTTTTGTGAATTCGTATTTGATCCTAGTTAATTATGTATCAATGTATGTTTTATTCCTACTTAGTTGTTGCTTTAATATTATGTTTAAGAAATATGAATTTTTCGGTTTCGGTTTTGGGTATTACCAACGGGTAACAGTGATTTTTTAGCCTTAACGGGTTCCCCAATGGGGATCGGGGAAACCGTGGGGACCCGATGGGGATCCCCGATAAGATCCCCGACGGGGATCGGGACGGTTTCGGGGACCATTTTGCTTATCGGTTTCGGGGATGGGGATACCAATCCCCGGCCCGAACCCGGCCCGTTGCCATTCCTAATCGAGTCATCGACCAGTCGTCCAGTCGATGTGAACTCCTGTCTCCAGTCGACCAGCCCCCATCGACGTTCAAGTCGTCCAGTCGATGTGAATCAACTCCAAACTCCCGCTCGACGTCTCAACTCGAACTCAATATCTCTGGCGAGTCGGCGACAGACTCCAACTCCCTCAGTCCCTCTCGACCTTTCGAACTCCAGAATCCAACTCCACAGTCCACTCTCCCTCTCGACAACTCTAGCCTCCCTCTCGATATCTCCAGATCCAGACTCCATTTGAGGTAATTTGGTAATTTGAGGTAATTTGGTAGTTTTACTGAAGTAAAGATTACCCTCACTTAATTTGTTTTTAATGTTACATCATACTGTTTTGTTGTTTTTTTGGAACATTTAGGATGTTGATTTATGGTTTTTGATCGGTTTTGTTGGGGTCGAGTTGGTGAATTTTGTGGTTTAGTTATGGTGATTTGTTGATTCGATCTTGATCTGTGATTCAAAGGAAGTGTGATCTTAATGCACACGAGGTGTTTGTGAAAATGTCTCAAACAAGTATGCTAAGGTTCACTATGAGAACTATTATGATATATTTATGATATATTTATCTGTTTAGTCTTATATATCATATATTTTATTTTGTAGGAAACTAAGAAAAGTGAAGTGTTGGGTTGACGAGTTTGGCCGTTTGGGGAGTTTCGAGTTGGTTTGTTTGTCTTGTGAATCATGATGGTAGTCGGATTATGTCTAAACTTTTCTTCGTAATTGGGTGGTTGATGTTTTAGATAATTTTGGCTTTTGTTTGATTATGTTTGGTTATGTGCATATGGTCAAATGAACTATTTTGACCATGTTTTTGTGAATTCGTATTTGATCCTAGTTAATTATGTATCAATGTATGCTTTATTCCTACTTAGTTGTTGCTTTAATATTATGTTTAAGAAATATGAATTTTTCGGTTTTGGTTTCGGGTATTACCAACGGGTAACGGTGATTTTTTAGCCTTAATGGGTTCCCCAATGGGGATCGGGGGAACCGCGGGGACCCGATGGAGATCCCCGATAAGATCTCCGACGGGGATCGGGACGGTTTCGGGGACCATTTGCTTATCGGTTTCGGGGATGGGGATACCAATCCCCGACCCGAACCCGGCCCGTTGCCATTCCTAAAAGTAAAGCAAAAATTCAAAAACTTTTAAAAGTGAAAAATATTTTGTAAATTTTAAAACTTAACAAAAAGAAAAGTAGTAGATCATACAACAAATTAACGTTTTATTATTTAAAAGTATCTAATAAAAAGGAAAAAACTGATAATTCGTCATCTATGTCAGATAAAAACAATTCTGATGGTTGTAAATAGAAGTCATATGAAAATAAATTCATTGTTGAATCTTTAAAGGTCGTATTAAAACAATGTTATACTTGTTTTCAACATTTTCAAAATTTTTATTTTTATTTTTATTTATTTTGCGTGCTCCATTCGTAACAATTAGATAGATATTAACCCTGTGTTCTCTAATCTGGAGAGAAAAGAAAAGAAATGGATAGAAAAGAAAGGGAGAGAAGAGAAAGGAAATGAAAATAATTTTTTCATTTGTATTCTCGAAATGGAAGGAAAAGGAAGGAAAGGAAAAGAAAGTAAATAATTTTTCATGTTCTTGAACAAGAGAGAAAGGAAAGGAAAAATGTCAATTTTACAAATATACCCTTGTAAAAATATATTCTTATAATGAAAGATTGGGTAGTTTTGTAATTTTAATAATTTCAGTAATTTTTTTTAAATGGTTTTAATTTTTTTCCTTTCCTTTCCTTTCCTCCCACATTTGGGAGGAAAGTTATCAATTCTTTCCTTCCGTTTCCTTTCCTTTCTCTCGAACATGAGTTTTTTTCACTCTCTCTCATTTCCCTACCATCCCTTTCCTTTCTTTCGTTTGATGAGTTTCGAGAACACACGTAAGGGATCGCTAGATAGAGGCCGCAAATATCTGGACCCTATGTAATTTTGGTCACGTCAATAAAATAAAGAGTGTAGGTGAGTGCATTTTACGTTTATATTCATACCAATTCCAATTACTCTACACCTGTTTGTTATCAGTAGCAGTCAAATATTTCCGTGTTGCCTTTGTTTTCATCGGAGCTCTAACCGCCGATCAACTATGGCTTTGAAGCCTTTTCTTCAAGTTAAACCGGACTCACACTTCTCCATACATAACCTTCCCTACGGTATTTTCAAGCATGCCGGAGGTGCTATTACTACTCCAAGGCCTGGAGTTGCAATCGGAGATTACGTTCTCGATCTCTCGGAGATTCATTCTGCTGGTTTGTTTGACGGTCCTTTAATTTCGAGTTCCGATTGCTTCCATCAGGTTTTTGTTTTGTATTTCTCTTAATTTTTGCCTTCTTTCAAATATATGATTGTATTTTCTTGATTATCACCTGTTCTACATTAATGTACTACTTTTGAGCCTTAAAGTTTCGCATAAGTCACGCGTTGGATCCATCACTTAAGTATTGGTGTTCGGTTAAATTCCGTGGACTACTCCTAGTTTACACACTAGCAGATTCTAAAATATAGGTTCTAATTTGAGATTAGAGGATTTTGGTTTTGAAGTTGTTAAGAGAATTTGAGCTAAGAAATTGAAGTACTAAGTGTTACTAGTGAAGTTCTTGTAGAGTGGAGTATTTCATTTGCAGTTGCGTAACTTTAACACCTTGAAGGCGCAGGATTGAGGCAGAACTTTCTTTCTAACTGATGATACCTAACAGATTAAATATGATCTGATTTGTGCTGCGAGTACTGTTTCTTGCGCAAATTGTATTGGATTTAGATGTGCTTATTCAATATGGGTAAAATTTGAAAAAATTGGAGTGTATCATTTTCCAGAATATTAGGCAAATCTAAAATATTGCTAATATAAAATCTTGACTACCGAGTTGTGAAACAATTTGGCAGAGGAGGATCATGCTCCCAACACCGATCATCCATGAGATGGTACTATAGGTACTATATTAGTGCATTCAGGTGAAGTAGAATTTTGTAAGTGGGATTCATGCATCTAGTGAATTCCAAAGTAAATATGGCCTTAGCATAGTCATGTCCATTCTATGTACTTCTCTCAGATGGGTTGTATTTTTCTCATATAATCTTGACACTCAACATTTTAACTGTTGTATCTTACTCATCAATAGTTTTCATGTTCTTTTTCTCTTCTTCTTTGCAATGATGTGGGACTCCTGCAGAAAACAATAATCCTATTAGCAGACATAGCTTAACGAATATGCAGCTAGTGTCTGGATAGCTTCGTGCTTAAGTATTGTGTTGATTGTAGTGCTTACAAATAGTATGGACAGTTTTAAAATGAAATTATGAGACTATTTTTAACATGTTCTTTAAACATTAATTGCTTTGAATGCAGTCAAATCTTAACAAGTTTCTGGAACTTGGAAAACCGGCATGGAAGGAAGCTCGTGCTACACTGCAAAAGCTATTATCATGTGCGATATGGCATTTAATCTATTTTTTCCTGAAGTATATGTACACATCTTCTGTCTGTTATTTGTGAAATGCAAATTCATGCAGGAGGGTACCTTGTTTGATACGATTTAAATTCAAAATATTTCTTATAATTTACAATGTCTGGTATTTCCTGATGTAGCTGCTGAACCATCTTTACAAAATAATGCAAGTTTGAGGCAGAAGGCACTTTTGCCTATGGTAAGAGATGTATTTGGATTTGTCTTCTATATTTATGTTGTCTTGGAGCTTATTTAACGCATAATGCTCCAGGATGAGGTAGAAATGCTTCTTCCTATTACTATAGGGGACTACACAGACTTCTTTTCATCCATGCATCATGCTAAGAATTGTGGGACCATCTTTAGGGGGCCAGAGAACCCAATTAATCCCAACTGGTATGACAATTTGAGATGTATATATGCAAATTATAGACAAACTCTTTGTAGGAATTTACAAACTTCATCTTTGCTTATGCTCATTCTTTCAGGTACCATCTCCCCATTGCATATCATGGAAGAGCATCTTCTATTGTTATATCTGGCACTGATATTGTTAGACCAAGGTAAAATAAATCTATTTGATCCAGATGATTTAACTCAATGCTGCTAGATATTGTTACTATTGTTAGACTGAGGTACCTATCCAATGACAAGCACGGAGATCAAGTGGCTCTATCATTTTCATCCTGCACAAGATTTAAAAGTTCTATGGCTTCTAAAATAATTTGTTTCTGTCAATCAACTAACCAATCATACAAGACCGATTTTCTGATTTTCTTTTCAAACTTTATTTCAATCATAGCTGTTAAAAGCGCGCCTAGGCCCTGAGGCTCAAGGTCTTGGGCTTTTTTGAAGTTGAGGCTAGGCGTATTCACAAGGCTCACTAAAGCCCTGTGCCTTGACTGAGGCGCCTTGTGGGCCTAGGCGCGCCTCATAAAGAGTTATTAAATACCTAGTCAAACCCTAATATTAAATAAGTTCCTTATTCTCTCATCTCCCAACTTCTTAAAAAAAGAGTTATTAAATACATGACCTGAGTCAAACCATAATATTTAATACCCGGTCATTAGAACTTCAAGCTTCCTTCTCTATAAATATCTAGACCTTAAAACTTCTACCTCACGGCTCACACTTTAAACCCTTCTTATCAACGGACTGTTGGTTGCTCCATTGGAACTCGTTGGATATTTGAGTTGTGTGCAACTGTGTGTGTGTGTATATTGATAAGATGCGCCTCGCATTTATGAGTCCCGCGCCTCATGTTTGCGCCTTGCGCCTAGGCCCCGAGACCCCTTTGCGCCTAAGTGCGTCTTGAGCCTTTAACAACTTTGATTTCAATATTGGCTAACTGGTAAGGTTAGTTCTCTTTAACGGGAAGTTTAGGGGTTCAAGTCTTGGAATGAACCTCTTTGGCTTTTCTCTGCTTACAGAACCTTCCCTCCTGAAGCCTCTCGAACCCCAAGCCTTAAAGCACCTCGTTGCAGTTAAACAGTATCCAATGAATTTTCTTATCTGACTCTTTTCTTTAAGTTAAACGTGTACTGTATATGTAAGCATCAGTTCTATAGGAATGGATATAAATCAATTGACAGTCTGCATAACATTACACACTCGGATTATATATAACATGTAGGTATGTGTAGGAACACTCTAGATATATGGTAGATACACATGCAAATGTGTTATGCACTTAAAGTTAAGTGCCCAGCAATTAAATTTGGATGTCCTTTATTTATGCTCCTTCCGTATGTTTATGTTCCACATATTTTTCCTACTCATCATTTCTCCAAGATTAAGGACGATCCATCATGTGGACTTTAGATCCATCTTATATGATCTTTTTTTCCCTCCAGAGGTCAAGGTTATCCAACCGGCAACTCTCCACCGTACTTTGGACCTTCACGAAAGCTGGACTTTGAGCTAGAAATGGTGAGCTTTCGTGGTACATAGGCTGTTTGGGCTATAAAGTTAGAAATACTACTTCCAACACCATGCTTCTGCAATGCTTATGTATAACTAATCCTCCTGTCGTCTTTTTTTGTTTATTTCTTCAAGGCTGCCGTAGTTGGACCAGGAAATGACCTAGGGAAGCCTATTGATGTCAATGAGGCTGCAGATCACATTTTTGGAGTCGTGCTGTTGAATGACTGGAGTGGTATGCTGTCTTGTATATTTTCATTGCTGTTTGTTATCAAATTTGGTTGTTGGTTAACATTGATTAGTTAATGGTCTCCACAGCAAGAGATATTCAGGCGTGGGAGTATGTACCTCTTGGTCCTTTTCTTGGGAAAAGTTTTGGTAAGAACTCGGCCTTTATTTCTCTTGGAAAATAATATGAGTGCTACATAGTAGGGTGCTTATGATAACTAGCTGAACTTGTTCACTCTTAATGATCAAATGTATAGTATTAAAACCATATCCTAACTCCTGGTGTGGTGGTTTTCAGGGACTACAATATCCCCTTGGATTGTGACTCTAGACGCTCTAGAACCGTTTGCTTGTGATGCTCCCAATCAGGTAGCTCTGTCTTTCCAAGACAGAAATCCAGTAGAGTTTGCCACTTAACTTCCTAGTATTGCATGCTTATTCACCTTTTGAAAATGCAGATCCCTAAGCCCCTGCCATATCTTGCAGAAAAGATATCCAAGAACTATGATATTTCTTTGGAGGTATGGTGTGAATGGTAGGAGTTAAATTCATGAGATGTTATGGTGTGCTTTTCTATTCACAGACGCATTTCTTTTCTGAACTCTCAATAATATACTTTTGAACTTCCCTCGTCCATGTTAGTTTAGACCTTTAAATGTCACTAGAATGACTCTAGACCTTTCTGACGACATTGATTAAAGTTGTCTATATGTTTCCTCACCGTATGTCATTTCATCTTACAAAGCTCGGTTAGGCAGTATTCTTCCTTCTTGTGATGACAAAACATTTCCAACATTTTCCTCTGTTGACATTCAATTGTAATATTTTCACTCACATTTTCTAGTTGTGTGCTTCTAACTTTGAATTATAGATGTAGTTCTTTACAGATTGAAACAAATTCTTTGGACTGTTCTTTGTTATGAGATCTAACTTGTTTATCGCTTCAAGGTTCGGGTTAAACCGGCTGGAGAGGAAGATTCATTTACTGTCACAAGGAGCAATTTCAACCACTTGTAAGAAAATGCAGATACTTTTAAGTACTATTGTTGAGTATATATAATTTAGATCAATTTCATTTCAGAGATTCTAATAAACCATCATCTTGTTTTCATAATAGAAATATGTGTAATGCATGTGAAATTTTCGGGCATGTTTGGCACCTTCTGTTATAAAATTAAGTAGCTAGATGTAACACATCCTCATGAATGATGGTGTTTTAATTTATTAAGTTCTCCGTATATAAATCAACGAGTAGAAATTCTTGACTCAAAAGTCAAAATCGTCATCTGTTCTAGGTACTGGACACTTACCCAACAACTCGCACACCATACTATCAATGGTTGCAACTTGAGGCCTGGAGATCTCCTTGGAACTGGAACAATCAGTGGACCTGTAAGACGTTAGCTTCGTTTATGCTAATGTGACATTGCGTGTTGTTCTAAGCTTCTATTTCTACAATGTTTTGTTAGAGGTAAATTACATCAGCTGGCTGCTTGGTGATTACAGGAATCTGAATCCTATGGTTGCTTGCTAGAGTTAACATGGAATGGAACAAAAGAGTTGTCTTTAGGTAAGACAACTCGTAAATTCTTAGAAGATGGAGATGAAGTTATTTTCAGTGGTTACTGCAAGGTACTTTATGCTTTCATTTGAACTCCATTCCAGATTTTCATTTGCAAATGGCTCTACCAACAAATATTTCTCAACTTATGGTGTCTTTCCCAAATCCTGCACATTTCTTTTTCACGCCTTGAAATATACAGGCGACCTTAAAGTACACTTACAAAACTATGGCCATACGGTTTGACACAGTTTTCTTTTTCTCGCTTTTCTTTATGTTGGATGCTCTCTTTTCTGGTTGTCATGCATTTCAACCACATTTCAAGTCCTAAATTCTTGATACCGTGTGCTCTTTTTTATGTATAGTTTCTTTATGTGTTATTTCCACTACTTCTTGTGGATTGTTGGAAATCATGTAATATTAGAGTTCTAAAGCCACTAGAACTGTTTCGCTTGTGGGAATTATGTTTGGTTTTCATTTCGAACTTGGTGATTGCAACTGTAACAATCCTGGCTAGTGAGGTTTGTAGAGATTTGGGTTAGGGTTTCTGATCTATGTTTTAGTTGGAAAGTTTCCTGATAAGTTTGAGGTACGTAATTAATATCTTTTGGAAACGGAAAAGCTTGGCCAAGGATTGTGTCACAAATGGCTTCACATTTCTGGTGTATCATTGTTCTGACTTTGTGAACTCTCTCCTGCAGGGAAATGGTTACAATGTTGGATTTGGTACATGCTCGGGGAAGATCGTACCATCTTTGCTATAGTTACCAGCTTGTGTCATCCATGAGTCTAGGTAGGCACATTGTGCTTTTCATCATCTTAAGTCACCCGGGCCATGTTTGGCAACCATAGCTTATTGTTTGATCTTATAGAAAAAAGTTTTGTTTGCTTGGTTAGCCCTAAGCTACTTCAAGTAGCGTTTTGATAAGTTCCTGAGGCTCTCTCTCCATTTTTTTTCAATTATGCCCCTTATATATTTCTAATAAAATTTACAACATGTCATTTTCGTTCATTTTACATTATCATCAGCTTATTACCAAACATGACTAGTTTAAAAGTTAACAATTAGCTTTTCACCCAACAACTAGCCGGTTTTCCCTCCTTATATTACCAACAAAGTTGACTTGTGACATAACAAAACTAGTTTACAAGTTGAATTTTGATGGATCATTTCAAAATCTCGAGAATACTTGATAGCTACGTGAACTTTTGGCAGTAAAAATTACAAAGGGGGTATTTATTAATCGGTAAATAGAAAAAGTTTGATTATTTTATGGTGATATTGAGTGCGTACGTTGTTGATGAAGCAGGGAGGCAGTTGAGGTTTACGAGTATTCTTGTTGAAAGCCAAGTAAAGTGCAAGTGAGTTCAGAGATTAGCTTGGAAGCTTTGATGAAGAAAGTAGGGAGATTTCTGTGTATGTAATATTGAACTATAAAACCATGATATCTGCCATAATCAGAGCCTCGGTTCCTATAAGTGAATTGTAATCTATTTGGTCATGCCTCTTTCCACAATGCTATGATCCAAGGAATATGTTGGTTGTGGATGTTTGTTTCTACTAACATCTTTGGGGTATGATATTTTCGATCCCTAAAATGGTTCAGAGAAGGTTTAGGGGTGTTTTGCTTTCATGTTATTGATGCATCTCCAATGCAAAAGTCATTAAAATGCTCTCCAAAAGTTTGTTAAAACCTTGTCATCTCCAATCCACAACCTTAAGAAAACACTTTTTACATTTTTCCAAATAGAATTATTGCCTTGATTTGGAAGTAAATTACATTTTTCCAAATAGAATCAATCTTTTGAATAAGATGCAAAACTGCGGCATTGTTAGGCAAAAATAAATTACGACAAAAAATATAACAAAGACATACATTATCTGGGAATTGTGATTGTTGATGCATCACAAAGTTGAAGATAAAGTACAAAACATAGTATCTGCATTGCCAACCAGCTTTTTGTTGATTGCACTAAATTAGAGAAAGAAACTATGCATTAGACAAGTCAAACAACAAACAAAGTGATCGATGTAAGGATAGAAGAATTACGCGTGTGATTTCCCATCTAAATGGCCTCGATTTATCAGTATCGCATGGCCCTCCATCTTCGTGATATCTAGTAACAGCCCTGCAAGAAAACATAAGCAATACTAATGTTAAAAATAATAGAAAGATAAGTCAATAATAACAATTTAAGAATTGCTTACGCTTCCACGTGTTGTTTGATCATGTAGGTGTCCGCGGTCTTTCCTTCGCTCATCGCCGAATCCAAAATGTACACAATGCGACTACGAGGAAAAATCAAAAGTAGAGACCAATGGTTGCTAGTAATGTTTAAAACTATTAGTATAATCAATGAACGTATAAATTATAAGCCCTATAACAATAAAGATGGTGGTATGCATATGATACCTCTGTAAGTACGGTGCAAGAAAAAACCACATTTCTCTATTGTGAGACATTGCACTAGCCATATTACTTATAACCAAATCACCGTTTGATTCGCATTCTTTGGCATAAATCGAGTTGGGGCAAATGAAAACACATTTGTTCTTCTCTTTTGTTTGCATAATGCCATGTAAAAACCTAAAAACATAACAATATGATAAAGCAATGTATAATATATATATATATATATATATATATGTATGTATAATTGAACATTGAGAATGTAGTAATCATTGGCTTACATTTGGAACCAAGTTATAAGGGTGTGATCGAGCCAGCCATTATTCACTAAACAATGAATGTCATCGTGGAAAATCATAAAGTCAAATGATTTTGGTCCAAAAACCACGGGATCAACATGAACTTGAAACCCTCTTGGATCCGGGAGGGACTCCCAACGCTTGTAAAGCGATTGCAACTCTTTCGGCCTTTTGCTCAAAACTTGCACTAGGATCGCACTCTTCACTGATAAAATTTGCTTTTTAGGAGTCGATTTTTTCCTCGTACTCTTTAAGAAAAAAATGTAAGTAATCAACTAAATCTCACTAAAATATATACTTGAGAAAGTGAATACTAATGTAAAATATACCTGAATGAAGACAATCGCATGACGTGGCCATTGGATAAAGTTGGTTCGTGACCGAGGGTCGCCATTTCTTCATTTGTCACCGGTAGGGGATACATCTCAAAATCCTTTACGACTTGGTCAACATGCACATTTACAAAATCTGCCTTCACAGGAACACAATGACATAATCCCTCCCCCATAGAATGTACCATACCTTTTGCACAAGGTAACTTATTATCACCATCTACTACTACCAAATGGCAAGGGGCGGGTAACTACAAATAAATATGTATGTAAGTGTGTATATATATGTGTATAGTGCAAATAAATACATTTAAGTATGCAAGTATATATATATATATATATATATATATATATATATATATATATATATATTTGAACACCCCCCCCCCCTCTCTCTCTCTCTCTCTATATATATATATATAGGGGCCTAATCATATGAGACCCTATTAGATTGTGGTAACTATGAGATTCAATCTCATCCATCCATCCATCCATCTAATATTATTATTTTTATTTATTTATTAATAATGAAGGATATTTTGGTCATTTGATAAATTAAATAATATTAAAAACAAAATTGTAACTGAAAAAATCAATCATTTATAAATTAAATATATTGTTTCCTAAAATTTCTCAACCAACTGATTATGAGATATTCTGTTTACTTTTTGATTTGGTCGTATGAAATTTTAAATTATGCATCATTTCCATCGTTCACATTGTAACACGATGTTAATCACAGTGTAACACAATGTTCTTTGAGTGCATCACAATAGTAATCATAGTGTAACACAATGCTAATCACAGTGTAACACAATATACATTGAGTGTATCACATTGGTAATCACAGTGTAACACACTGTATTTTTGGCATTCATCGGGATAAAGTTTGATTGAATGATAAGTTTCAATATTTTGAGATAATCTTATTTGATTTCATTCCAAAATTATCGGACCCGCCTAAATTAGATAACAATGAATTATAAAGTTTTTTTTTGATAATTTTACCCTTTTTACCTATTTTAATGACCTAAAATTATGTTTTTAATTAATATATTTCTTATTTATTTTAAACCATTGATTACTAAGATGAATGGATGAGATTGGATTTCATGGTTACCACAAAATACTAGGGTCTCTCATGAAAGGCCCTATATATATATATATATATATATATATATGTATATATGTAAGTGTGTATGTATTAATAACCTGTATGCTACAAACTTCTTCTAAATAAACGACTGAGCCAAAACTACTCTTCTTCATCCCTAGTGTCGGGCTTCCATCATGTATGCCATCATTCTTGGACGCCATTTTCTTGAGCATTTCATACTTAGCATCGAGTAACTTATTCTGCTCCACCATATCGGCAAGGAATACCTTTCTCTTCTCATCAAAATGGGCATCAAATTGCCTTTTCATCTCCTCGCACTCAACATCAAATAACCTTTGTTTCTCCTTATACTCAACATCAAGTAACCTTTGTTTCTCCATACACTCGGCATCAAACTGCATTTTCTTTTGCTCTGAGTCAGTATCCACTAGGGTTTGAATTTTTTTCCCTAAAACCCCAGGGATGCCCTTTTTCAAGCCAACATTATGCCCGACTGCCCTGGTGCGCAGGGTGCTCGGGTCCTATGACCGCTATAAGGACATCCTCTCCTGGCCCAGGGACCAAACTCCTTGTGAAACTTGTTTATCTTTTTCAATCTATTAATGCAAATAATATGACAAATGTGAGAAAAAATATTTTTTAGACATTTTTTTAGTGGAGCGTATAAATAAATAAAAATATTAAATTTTCTCTTACAGTCGCTTCTGCTTGTGCCCACATGTCTGCCGGTAGTATGTACGTTCCATCAGCTGCTTTGACTCTCCTAGCCAATAAAAATTCTCTTGCTCGTTTGTCTTTTTTCTTCCATATCTCCGACGATTCACCTGATTCAGTCATCTCTTTGCCCCATGTCTCTTCCATACCACGATACCCGCGTGCACCTAACCGTGGTGATTCGTGTTTAACATCACATTCACCCTCCCTCGTTCACTTTTCTCTTGTACATAAGAATAGTAGCAATAAAAAACAATTCAACATCATAATAACGTAAATATAAACTAAGTTCGAACAAACCTCAAATTCCTTAGTCGATTTGATTTTCACAAACTTTTCCCACGTTTTCTGATCCAAATATGGGTAAATCTCACATGGATTGCGACCTTTCTTTCGAAACTTGGTACACTAAATGGTACACTAAAAAATCAAGAATTATGTAGTAAACATAAAATCCCTAATTCCCTATATATACAATACATAGCCTTTAATGGAAATAGGAAAAACAAATAGTTGAAGGAACTCCTGGATTCTACCAACCAAATGGTGTACTAAGACCCAATAAATTCATGGATGAATAGTACTAATCCCTGTAGTAAAACACATAAAACTTGATACAAGTTCATGTGTAACGCATAAAACCAGATCTTACTACAAAAATAAACCCTAATAATCAAAATCCATTTAATCGATACAAACCCAAGTAATTTCTTACGGAAAAAATCAAACCTGTCGACAATGGAGAAGACAATGGCGGCAAAAATGGAGAACACAACAGCGACGAAGATGGAGAACAAAACAGCGGCGACGATGGAGAACACAACAACGGTTGAGGATGGATAGCAGTAATGAGAGAAAAATGGCATTCTATACTCCTGTTTCTTCAATTTTGTAGAGCCATAAGGGAAAGAAATCTCTTATGGTAGCTTGACGGTTTTCTTTTTGATTCTTTCAAAATTGAGGAGTAAATGTTTGGGGTAATTCACAAAAGACGCCATTTTCCAATGTATTAGCTGTAAATTGGCTCCACAAACATTATTTACTTTTTTGTTTTTAAATATGTAATTCATTAAATATTTTTTTTAGAATTTTATGACTTGTAAATATAAAAGCATTATATAAAATTGTTAAAATTTAATATAGAGAGAATATCTTCCATCTAAATATATGTATATTATATGTACATATATAACAAATTACATCGAATTTGTATTTTTTTTAAGAAAATGAAAAAAAATACTAAAAAGATGAAAGCACATGAACTTAATCCATACCTAAAACTTAAAAATATGATAAATAATTTTTAACTACTAAGGGGATGTTTGGGATTGCTTATTTAAAGAGCTTATTAACTTATTCCGTTTTGTCACCACTGATAATCAATTTTCTGTGTTTGGATGGAAGAAAAAAAATTGTTTATACCTTTTTGTCACTGTTGATAAAGATTTTTTGATAAGTCATTTAATTATAACTTATTAACTTATTTGAAACAACTTATAAGTTTTTTGGTTATTTTACATGTATAAGCAATCTCAAACATCTCCTAAATAACGACTTATTAGCTTATTACGTTTTGGTACCACCATAAGCTAATCCAAATAATTTTTATAAAACTCCGGTTTGACAACACATAAGTTAATAAACACTTTTATATAAAAGCATAAGTTGTTTTAAAAAAGCAATCCCAAACAACCCCAAAACAATGAATAATTAATAAGTTCATTTTAAACTTGTTACATCATAGGAAGAACGCACATATCACAATCAAACTTGTTGCATTTATTCATTCTTGCAACGATGACCAAATACTTTTATTATATTTGTCTGCAAACAAAACAAGATGTATTAATAAATAGATTTAAATAGTCATCCATAATTTTAAACAAATTCTTTGTTTAAAAAGAATTGGTTTATTACCTTCATGATGTGGCGAGATTTTCTACCCATGACCCTTCGTTGTGGTCAGATCTCAAATAAGTTGTATCATCAATATCAACATTTGAAGATGGAACACCGACTGAAAATGGAGGTAGCTCGTCGAACTGATCGTATTCCTCTTCGTCCATAACATTTTCAACACCTACTATATGTCTCTTACCATGTAGGACGATGTGCCATTTGGAATCTTTCGGGTCCTCAACAAAGAATACTTGGGAATCTTGCTTGGCTAGAATGAATGGTTCTGATAAATAGCCGTATCTCGATAGGTCGACAATTGTGAAATCATAGTCATCGACTTTAACACCTCGTTGGTTTTCGACCCATTTACACTTAATCAAAGGTATGTTGAAGAATTTATAATCAAGCTCCCAAATTTCTTCAATGACACCGTAATATGAGTTTTTGGCTGTTCTCGACCTAATATCATTAATTGCCCTATCATATTCGGTCGTTGTGGCTATAAGTGTCACTCCGCTATTCTGTAGTGTACTTTTGTCATCTTGTTGTTTGGTGTAAAATGTATATCCATTAATGTCGTAGCCTTGGTATGATGCCACATCATATCGTGGGCCATAACCTAACATTTCCACTACTTGGTCAACCTCTTCCCCAGCACTTGCAGTCACCCTGTCTTTCAACCACTGTGCAAATGTTCTGTTATGTTCGATAGCCAACCATTTTTCGCTTTTCGATATGTTCTTCGTTCGTAATATAGTCATGTGCTCATGTACATAAGGAGCAACAACTGTCATGTTCTGTAGAACAAAAAAATGTGCTTGCTCTAGTTGGTCATGATCTGGAACGATCTTTTTAAATCCAATTGTCCCAAACCCACCAAGTCTACCCTCATGTCGAGATCGTGGAACACCAATATTATTGACCCCGTCCAAATAGTCTATACAGAAATAAATTACCTCCTCTGAAACATATCCTTCAACGATACTGCCCTCGGGTCGATATCAATTCCTTACATACCCTTTTAAGAAACCCATATATCTCACGAATGGATACATGTATCGTAGAAAAACGGGACCACACACCTTTATTTCTTCAACAATATGAGATACCAAGTGAACCATGACATCGAAAAAGGAAGGCGGAAAATACATCTCGAGTTGACAAATAGTGAGGATAATATCCCTTTGCCCTGAATCCAACACCTCAGGATCAATCACTTTCGAATGAATCATGTTAAAAAACAAACATAGTTTTGTGATAGTGTGACGGATACATTATGGAAAGATTCCACCAATTGCAATTGGAATCATGTGTGTCATTAAAACATGACAATCGTGGGATTTCATACCAAGTAACTTCAAGTCCTTCATTGATACCAACTTCTTAATGTTAGCTGAATTTCCAGATGGAACCTTCACACCATGTAAGCATTGGCAAAATCTTGTTTTCTCGGCTCTTGACAACGTATAACAAGCTGGTGGTAGATATGTTCGGCTTCCAGTCTCAACATAAGCAAGTTGGGATCGAATTCCCATTTCAACCATGTCCGTTCGAACTTTAACCCCATCTTTTGTCTTCCGTGGAATGTTTAGTAGCAATCCTAGCAAACTGTCACAAACATTTTTTTCAATATACATAACATCAAGACAATGTCGTACTTGCAAGTGCTCCCAGTATGGTAAATCCCAGAAAATAGACCTTTTTTTCCAAATATTCTTGGGAGGAGCTGTACCGCCTTTTCCGAGCAAAATGTTTAGATTTTTAACTCGAGAATATATAGTTGGTCCATCTAATGGTAGCCTTACCACCCCATGTTCTGTTTTCCCGTCAAACACTTTCTTCAATTTAAGGTATGGATGAATTTTTGGAAGCGATCTTCGATGTCCCATGAACACATTTTTCTTGCAATTTCTTAACCTCAACGAATGTGTGTCATCTTCACAAATAGGGCATGCTTTCGCTCCTTGTGTAGTATATCCTGAGAAATTGCCATATGCTGGAAAGTCATTTATGGTACAAAAGATCATGGCTCTTAGTTGAAAATTTTCCTTGCCATATGCATCATACACTTGGATGCCTGAACTCCACAATTCTTTCAAGTAATCGATCAACGGAGCCAAATACACATCAATGTCGTTCCCAGGTTGTTTGGGACCTTGAATCAACAATGACATCATAATGTATTTTCGTTTCATGCATAACCATGGTGGAAGATTGTAGATGCATAGAAGAACAGGCCAAGTACTATGACGACTGCTCATGTTTCCAAATGGATTAATTCCATCTGAACTAAGCCCGAACCGGATATTTCTAATCTCCTCACCAAATTCTTCAAAATCAGAATCAATATTCCTCCATTGAGGAGAATCAGCCACACGTCTTATTTTCCCATCCATTTTTCTCTCGTTGGCATGCCAACACAACAATTTGGCATCTTTGGCGTTTGCAAACAATCGTTTCAATCTTGGCACAATAGGCAAATACCACAATAACTTAGTAAGGGGGGGGGGGGGAGCATTCTTCATTTCATTACTGTTTTCTTCCATATGTTTTTTCCGTTTATACTGCGATGTACCACACCTAACACATTAGGTTTGCATACTCATTTCTGTACAATATACAATCTTTTGGACATGCATGTATCCTTTCAATTTCTAATCCCATTGGGCATATCAATTTTTTCGCTTGGTATAACGAAACAGGTAACTCATTATATTCCGGAAGCATTTCATGCAAAATCTCTAATAAGCTTGTGAAACTTTTATCACTCCATCCATTACTTGCTTTTAAATTAAATAACTTCAATACAACAGAGAGTTTGGTAAATTTTGTGCAACCACGATACAACGGTTTTTCAGAGTCGACAAACAATTATTGAAAATTTTCATAATCCTTATCATCAACATTATCCTCCATATCGTGTAACATGTCATTTAAATTATTATGATTGTCATTGTCTGAATCATCGTTCTCATTGTCATTACAATCATGAACAATTGTGTTACAATCATCAAAACTCTCACCATGTCTTGACCAAATAGTATAACCTTCCATAAACCCACGACATATCAGATGTCCTTGAATTACACGATATTCAGTAAACTTATGAAAATTTTGACAATCTATACAAGGACACCAAATGTGACTTTCTCCATTATTCACCCGATTATTCTCAGCGACTTTTATAAACTCCTCCAAATACGTCAAATATTCAACAGTAGCACGTGGTATTTTGTACATCCAAGTACTACGGTCCATATGTAATGTAGAAAGTAAATTATTAATAGAATATATGGAATGCATGAACAGAACAAATAGTTGGTGGTCATCCTAACCCACTTTTTGAATACTTCGTCTCATATGTGAATATGTATTAACGGATTAAGTATTTTAGAAAAATTCGGCAACACTTCCCATCAACTCCCCAAGTATGCGTGTGAAACACATACTCGTTGGAGCAATGGAAAATGGCTACAGAATTTTCCTAAATACTCAATCTGTTAATACATATTCACATGCTAAATGAGACGAAGTATTCAAAAAGTAGTCCCAAAACGGGGACTATCCGAAATTAATCTCTAGTAGATTATTTTCGGACGGGTATAGATCTAAAGGCATATGCATGCAATATGATTATACTAAATAAATGTTATCAAAATATATAAATAATATATTTTGATGATAAAAAATAAACTAAAATTTGAAGGGATAGATAATTACCTTGATACTTGGATTCAAATCTATCAAACGAGACAAATATTATCCTTGTAATTCGATTATTCACAATCCTATAACATATAAAAAACGTAAAATTAACAAAATCAATCAAATATATATATGGATGTATATTTTGTTTGTATAAAGGGTAATAGAAGTACCTTTTAAATATGGTAATGTTGAAGAATCTCAAAGAAAAGTAAAAAAAAAAAAGCAAAAAAAGAAAAATAATGGCTGCAGAATGAAAATATCAGGGACGACTATGGCTGGATAATAACCTAATTATTTTAAAATATAACCCCACTAATGGTACCCGGTTGTATTTAATAACCGGGTACTATCTATATATTGGCATAAAACCCGACGCTTCATGTGGGACCAAGTCTCGGTCGCTCGATTACTACCCACATGGTACCCGAGTTTCTTTAAACCATCGGGTACTATTGTAATTTGTTAAAAAAAACACACACATTTAACCCGGTTAAAACATAAAAACCGGGTACCATTAAATGTGGCAACGCAAAACCTACATTTTAATCCGGTTCTTTAAGTAACCTGATTATATTAAGGGATACAATCTACTTTTCTGTAGTAATGGTACCTTATCAGTCATCAGCTAACATAGTCTACGTCTTATTACATATATAGTCTTCATAGTGGGATTTTGTCCCACATAGAAAGTATAGAATCTTGTATTATGAGCTATATATATATATATATATATATATATATATATATATATATATATATATAGGGGGCCATTGAAGGGAGAACTTAGTTGTTTGTGATAACCGTGAGATCCAATCTCAACCACAAATTAAAGGATAAATATGGAAATTAATAATTTTAGTAATTTTGACTTAAAGTTTTAATTAAAGGGTAATTTAGGTATTTTATAAATCTCCTCTCTCCTCTTTCATCTCTCCGGCAAACTTTATTCCGTCGAACCTTATTCCGATAAACAAATGATGCACACTGTGATACCCTTCATAAAATAACGAAAAAACATAGTGTAATACATTTAGTAAAGCAACGTTACCTGATACCCTGTGATACACTTTATAAAAGAACGAAATACATTATGATACACTTCGTAAGACAACAAAAACACAATGTGACACACTTCGCAAAACAACAAAAACACACTATGATACATTTCGTAAAACAATGAAAACACACTGTGATACACGTGATAAAACGTCACTACCTGAAAATCACGTTGTGATATGTTTCATCGGAGTTTCAATATAGGTTTCGTCGAGATACGGATTCTAGTGTACCGGCGAGATCGGGTCGTAGTGTATATCAGGAGATCTGGAAATGATCCAAAACTAATAATTATCGACTTCCCTATCAAACTGAAACCAGATCTGTGCAAATGGCATCGTTTTCTTCTTCCCGATCCACGTCAAACCGAAATCAGATTTGTGCAGATGGCATCGTTTTCTTCTTCCCGGTTGTAACACCCTCAAATTTGGAAAGAGCAACTAAACAAAAACTTTGATAAATAACCCAAATATAGGATAAAATTCTTTATACAAATCCATCCTTGGAAATACTTCAATCTTAAAAAACATAAAATTTACACCAACATTCAATAACCTAAGTTATATACTAAGGCTAAATAGGGTCGGGTGTTACTTAACACAATTACAAGTTGCTATTCCCAAGATAACTGCATAGAACTTCACCAAGCTATTCACCCTCGTGCATAAATCTAGTACTCATCTCTTCACAATGCCGCTAATACCATACCCCAACCGGAGCTGATGCACATGCCGACAAATAAAAAGGTTAGGCTAACGTCTAGTGAGTTCAAGAGTTTTCAACATGCATAAATATATATTTAAAAGGAAAGAATGCAATTTAAATCATAGTCTTTCAAAACGATTTACTTTAAATATGAAAACGACCCATTTTCCAATAACGCACATTTTTAAGGATGAACACCCTAATAAAAAAAACATTCCTTCACAAAGTGACGCAACCAAAAACTCACTCAAAACATGAAAATGTATTAAACTTCCAAATAATATAAACAGTAATAAAACTTTATTATGCAAGACATATAAACACAGATGAGGCATAAAGCACAACCCATAAATCATGGAAAACAATCCATATAAATATAATATGCCACCGAAAACATGGAACTAAAACTCATTACTCACGCGACCATAAAAATAGAGTGAATCTAAATATCAAAGCATGGACATTACAATATCCAAAATACTGTTGGCCGACAACGGGGGAGACCAATATCCTTTGAGAGTGGAGGAACACAAAAGTATGCCACTCATACAACGTTAATTGTATGATACTTTACGACATAAAAGTCTAAGTGTCCCTACGACTCCTTTCAAGCTACACCCAAAAAGACAGATGACCTTAGTCAATATTACCATGAATACCACCCAAAGGCCCAATACACTTAAGGACTACCTCCAAGGCATTACCTTCAAGTAGTGGAAGCCGCAAACGTCCTACAATACGATAGCATAACCGAACTTAGCCCTCCTAGTGTACACTTGAAAGGTTCAGGTCATAAAACATGGGTCCCGGAGTCCAACCCCAAAATACCCAATTGACCATCAAATAAAGACTGACTTACGTGCCTATGGATTCAATGCAACACAGTCTAAAATTACATGATTACACATGAATGACCAATGCACTCGAGCATGTAATTATCATTAATATACAACAAGATGCATACAGATGGAAATCATAAATGGTGCTCTACATTGAGCCATTAAAAAAAATCAGACAAATGTCCTCAAGACTCTTTTAAGTCAAAACCGAGCTAAAATGCTCAAAATCCATTTGGCCAACAATTAACAGTGCCCAAATAATAAAACTTATTTAAACAGCGTTTACACAAACATATACCTCAAAGATGGAATTAACCCAATACTCATCACAAATTGGGACAAACGGTCATCCAAATGGGCTCATGCCCTTACGTTTCCAAAATGTCTCATAACACGGAGACATGCGTTTTCCAAAGGGTTTATGAAATCAAATACACCAAAACACATAAATCATAAAATAGACTTCAGTTGTACAAAATCACCAAAAATGCATAAATCATGCTATTTACTTATCGAAATATCCAAATCCCAAATATGAGTATTTCATGAGATCAAATTAACCCAAGTTTACCAAATATGAAAACTTATCAGAATACTCAACACATTGACAATTACCAAGTAAAACATATTTTTACTTCAAAATTACACATTTTGGCATGTACATAGTTTTCACAAAGCAACTTGAACTCACCTTGCTAGATTTAGGCTAAATCTAGATTTTTCCCAACTTGAGCTCCTTTGAAGAAATTTGAATCTTCAAGATAAATCTTCTAAAAACCTAGATCCACAGTTTCTAACCATTTAGAATCGTTCCCCAAAAATTTTACATGAAGATCTCAACTTGTACCAAAACCCTAATTTCCATAGATAAAGAAAAGAGAATATTACCTTAACCATAACTTGAATCCACCAACAATATTGTACCTCTAGGGCTACAAGTTTGGACACCAAACTCTAAATCACCAAGAGAATGGAAAAGGGTTTGGGGAGGGTTTGATGAAAACCTAGAAGCTCAAACCCTTGAAAATGGGTGTGAGATGAAGATTTTCAACCTTTGCATTCCATCTCTAGTTTGGTGATGGAGGACCTTCTTGAAAATCAAGGATTGAGGATCCAAAATACTCAAAACCCTAAGGAAGACGAGAGGGTTCATTGAGAGAGAGATTGAGATGAAGAGGGTAGCAAAAAATAGGAAGAGGTAGACAAAAATCGGATTTAAAGACTATTGTTCCCCGACCGCGACTATGCCCTTGGTATAGTCGCGTGACACTATCGCCAATTTCGAGCCATGCGTGGTACAAGACCGGCGACATTGCCCCGCGAGAGTGACATCCTGTCACAATCGTGGGCATAGTCGCCCCATTCCCTTTACTCTCGGTACAGGGGCCGTGAGTGTGCCCCACGAGAGTGACCTCTGTCACAGTCGCAGACAAAGTCTCTCAAGATGTACCGAATGTCAAAATCCAAACTTTTTGACCCGAAGCGTTTCTAATACGATGGCCTAATTCCCCAAACCAATTCTAACTAAGGTTACAATTATAGATTAATAAGAGAGGTACAAGTAAAAGGTTTACTGAAATTACGGGCGTTAAACCGGTCCACGTCTTCTACTCCAATCCATTTGTATGCACTTGATACTGTGATACCAATTGTGATAGAGTTCATGTTTAATTCTTGATTCATCACCATCACCACCTCCGATGACATCCCTTACATGTGCCGGAGGACCTCGTATCTCATATTCGAATCATTTTGCTTTGTGGTGGCAGTAGCAGGTGGATGTTGGTGGTAGTAGCAATAGGCGGATGGTGGTGGCAGTAGCAAGATGAAAACAAAAAAATGGATATGATAGCGGTAGCAGGAGGCGGATTGTGGTACCGGAGGTGAATGGATCGATTGTTTAGACGAAGATGTTGAGTCGCATGGGGGAGGGGTGGTTCCAATTGATGTTGGGAGGCAATGTATTTCAAAGTTATAAATTAGGGTATATCTAAATAGGTAACCGATTGGATGGAAGGAGAAAAATATGTAATTGATTTGTTATAAAAAAAATTTAATTGTCAATTTACTAAATTATCTTTTTCCTTTATTTTAAAAAACAACATTAATTATATTAAATGAGTGGTTCACATTGGATCTCACAGTTACCGCAAACTATCTAGTTCTCATTTTATTGAGCCCCTGTATATATATATATATATATATATATATATATATATATTTGTGTGTGTGTGTGTGTGAACCTAAGGCATATCACTTGTCCAATATAGGAAGAGTAATAAAATCTTCTTTAGTTTATAAGCTCTAAACAACTTATTGGATTGTTTAAGAGATTAGATGAGCTAAGGAGGATGTGGCTTTGTTTTGTGGATTTTACACATATATTAAACGATGTTTAGTGGGCTAATAATATCCTAAGGACAGTGGTAATTTTAGTCTTGATCATTGTTTTGCTGCACTTTTCTCCATCTATAACTCTATTTTCTAACACGTCTTAGGCATAAGCTCGATGCTTTTTACTTTTTAGCCAAATTTCACCGTTTTGAGTTTTTTCTCCCTGTTTTTTGGTTAATTTTGAAGGACTTTTAGAATTTTTATTGTCCCTTGTATTTTCTAAAATCTCATAAAATTTAGCATGCGTACCTTTCTTACCAAAAAAATTCTGCTTATGAAAATTGGTTGTATAGATCAATAACCCCCACGGACGGACCACTGTATTAGATACGGTGACACATGCCACCACTTCGTTCCTCATTCGTAATGTAAAAGATTATAGGGTCAAGAAAATTGTCACCATATCAATTTGTTGTGTGTCACCATGTATTTTGAAACTATAATAAAAACACATGTTTACTTTGGCAGAGTTGCTTTGCAAAGCTTTTCTACCACCCTAGACTCGAGTTCGAATCTTGTTAGTCTTATTTTCTTACTTTTTAATCTTTTAATTTGAGATTTATTATGTTTCTGAATTTTTTTGCAATAAAAGGTTTGAACACATGACCTCACTTATAAAAATCAATGAACTAACCAACAAACCAATGACAATTTTATAAAACATATACATATATTTGTTTCTTATAGTCAAATGATGTCATCACTTAAAAAAGATTCTAGTTTCGTCTTTGACGACCCCCTTATATCCTTCCTAGGTCCGCCCCTACCAACATCACACAGTTGGAAGGTTGACATCACTTCTTTTTAAACATTTTTAATGTTATAATTTGATTTAAAAGGAATTCAAAGAATAGAAAAGTGATGTGATGCATGGATGAATATAAGTGGATCTTCATTAAAATAATTGGAACGATTCATAATTATGCAAGATTGATTAGGCAATGATGAAAGCTATAAGAATCTATTTTTGTATTTTTTTTTTCTTTATCATATCATGTCTAACTCATCAAAGTAAGAACTTGTAAAAAACTCTACAATGGTAGTTCTTATAAGAGCATCTCCAATAAAGGTTCTTGCCACATCATCTCTACCTCATCAAAACTAAAACTCACATACAAGTCTACAATGATAGTTCTTATAAGAGCCCCAGTTTTGTAATTTTTTGTGTGTAACACCATGATTTCTAGGTAAATATGATTTCAAGTTAGTACATATATCGATCTTTTAATAAAAATACAAGAAATAGGATTTTGGGCTTAAATCTTATATTTTTATAGTCTTGTTGGATAAAGAATTCAAAAACGAGTCCAACGGTTCTTTCTGGAGCAATTGGAGCTAAAATGAAGAAGTTATGGCCAAAACAGTGATCGGACATGAAAAATGAAGAAATTGAGCGAGCAGTGTTTGGGGTGACTTTGAGGTGAGTTTGGAAATCCAACGACTTTTTCTGCGACCTAGGTCGTGTGGAAGTCGCGTGAGACTCTAATGTCTGCATAAAGACCAATTTTTCTTGGATCCTCTTCATTTCCTCATAATTTTTTCATCTCTACTCCGATTTTGGTGATTCTTTTTGCTATGAACTTGGTTTTGGGAGCTCTTCAAGAGTAGAACAAAAGAATAGAAGTCTATTGGAGGATCCAAGAGTATTTTGTTTAGGTAAGCCCCACATATTTCTTATTGTTAAGTTAGGATTTGATGTTTTCATCCTTTTCTAGTTCATCCTTCAAATTTGATGTATCAGATCTAAGATCTAGGGAGATTGCGTGGAGATTTCAAGTTTTCATCAAAGGAGACTCAAGTTTTGGGAGTAAAACCTAGATTTAGTCTAAATCTAACAAAGTGAGTTCAAGTTGCTTTATGAAAACTATGTACATGCCAAAATGTGTATCTTGAAGTAATAATGTGTTCTACTTGATATATATATATATATATATATATATATATATATATATATATATATATCAAATGTGTTGAGTATTTGACGAGGTTATCGTATTCGGTAAATTTGGGCTGATAAATTTTGTAAAATGTCTATATTTGGGTTTTTGAATGTTTTGATGTGTAAATCTCAAGGATATGTTCTTTTGGTGATTTATTGCACCACAAGAAACGGGGGTTATAGCAACGACATTTGTCGTCGCTAAAAATTATATTTATTGTCACAAAAGGTTTATAGAGAAGAATGTCGTCGCTATAGCTTATGACTGAAACATATCGTGGTTAAAGGCACGTCGCTAAAGCTCCCTTTTCTTGTTGTGTTGTACCAATGGAGTTTATTTGATGATTAGTACATTTTACAAGATTTATCAACCCAATACATTTTTGCTGTACTTGGTTTTATAAACCGTTTGAAAAATGCATGTTATTATGTTATGAGACATTTTGGAAATATAAGAGTATGATTTCATCTGAAAATGGTTGGTCTCAACCAATGATGAGTTTTTGAGTTAATCATATCTTTGAGATATGTGTTTGCATAAACGCCGGTTAAATGCATTTTATTGTTTTGATGACCGTTATTTGATGGTCAATAGAGTTTTTTTTTTAACTTTTGGCTTGGTTTTAACTTAAAAAAAGTCTTGGGGACATTAGTCCGGGGTATTTTGCTCTATGATCGGCTTTTGAAGTTGTATGCATTTGAGACATATTTATTGTTAATTATATGTTTTGAGAGTGTTGGACATTCTTTTGGAACTATGCATTTGAGGCATATTTATAGTTAATTATATGTTTTGAGAGTGTTGGACATTCTTTTGGAACTATATGCATTTGAGGCATATTTATGTTAATTATATTTTTTGAGAGTTTTGGACATTCTTTTGGAACTATATGCATTTGAGACATATTTATTTGTAAATTATATGTTTTGAGGATGTTGGATATTCTTTTGGAGTCATGTAATTTAGACTATGATGCATTGGATCCGTAGGCATGGGAGTCAGTCTTGTTAATGGTTGGATGGGTATTGAGAGGTTGGACTACGGGACCCATGTTTCGTAACCTTAAGCTTTTCAAGTAGGTACTAGGAGGGTTGAGTCTGAAGGTGCTACCTTAGAGGTAGGCACTAGGACCTCCGCTGTAACACCCCAAAAATGGGGTAACAAAAATTTCCGGAAAATGGAAATGTGGTATATAAAAATGCCAAAGCATGAGCCTCCCAAAAATGGGGAAATACAGAAACCTGTTTAATTACAATTCGTAATCAAAACGGAAATAAATAAGAACCTATTAATCTAATTCCTTAAACAGAAATAAGATTACAAAAATGGGTGTTGTCTATAATCCAACAAAGGTCTTCACAAAAAGTCAACTCACATGCACTCCCCAAGCTCACCCGAGACCGCCTAAACCTTATTAGATGCGGCGCCACTAGAACCTGAGATACACATAGACACAAATCAAGTGTTAGGTCAAAAAGCCTGGTGGGGTTAAATGACAAACAATAAATGCATAAGGGCAATTACATAGCTTTTTACCAAGAAACATAACCATCAATGAAATCAATGGGGGAGACCCATAACACCAATCAAAT
The DNA here is from genome assembly GCA_954870635.1 of Arctium minus. Taxonomy (NCBI): domain Eukaryota; kingdom Viridiplantae; phylum Streptophyta; class Magnoliopsida; order Asterales; family Asteraceae; genus Arctium; species Arctium minus. The sequence continues at coordinate 162,272,026 of OX941080.1, forward strand.
TCCACCCAAGAGACGAGATACCTTAGTGTCCACTACCACGAGTGACACCATAAGGCCTGGCACATCCGGGGGTACAACACAGGCATTGCCCCAAATGGCGGAGGTCTAGGCGCATACCAACACAGTGGCACCCAAGACTATGTACTCCTAGTGTCTATTTGACTTCGTTCATTCATTTAACTCATTTATGACCAAGAAGCATAAAAGCTCTCAATGGATGCATATAATACCAATAGGGTAACTTGGTCTAAGTATCATTAGCCATTAAGCAAAGAGATGCAAGAAACATAACTTCATACACACCATATTCACTTACATATATAACCATGAAAGAGGCTTACTCCCATTAGGAGTATTTCTCAACACATTGGAACAACCATAACATAGGACTATTCTTAGAGTAAATGTCACTTATCTAGTTATTCACATCCCCAATCATAGAGGTATTTCCATCTTTCTAGAGTTAACCCTTCATTCTCAACACACCATTATGACTAATAAATAAGTAGGGATAAAACCCTAATTTCATATAGCAAGAGAAGATCAATAATAATGCAAGTAATAATATGTATCTCATTTAAAAGGGTTTGGAACACTCACAACCTAGTGCTTGGTTAAAACCTAGAAAATAGCAACCCTAACTTGAAAAGGAGTGGAGACTTGGAAATGGAGACTTGAGTTCTTCAATAAATTCTCTTCAATGGTGACTTGATTACAAAAGCAACTTCTCAACAACCTCAAGGCTAAGAGTTATGAGGGGTGAGGTTTGGAGGAGAGAAAAATCATACCTGGAGGCACAAAATCGGCCAACAAAGTGATTTGGGGAGAAAAATGAGGTCAAAATAGGTCAAGAGTCCAATTTATACCATTAGACCCCCGACGACGATAGTGCCAAGGGCACAGTCGCGTGGAATTATCCTTACAGTCGCCCTACTCTCGATACAATACCGGCGAGAGTGACACACAAGAATTTCCTCGGGCACTATCGCTGTCACAATTGTGCGGTATGTACCAAGACCCTTCTACTCTCCGCGACATTGACGTGCAACTGTGACACATGTAACAATCGCCTGGCACTCTCGCCCGGCACCCGTTTGAGTTTGAAATTTCGTCCGACCTTTATTTCTAAGGGGTTGTTTACTTATGACTTAATGGGCTTAATTGTCTAACCGGCTTATTTGCTCAGCCAAAATAGAGTGTTTACTTGCGACTTATTCACACATCCATGGGCTTATTCGCATAGATGGAAACCTTATGTTGTCCACGTTCAACCCAAAAAAAGACACAATCCTACCCTTGGTTAATAAACACGCCTCCAAAAAGAAGACAAACCGTACTCTCATCTCTCCTCCAAAGTGAACACGATTTCAAGGTCTATCTCCAAATCGATTTCTACACTTGATCTCTCTTCCAAATGCAACAATTTATGCACTCAATTTCTTCTCCATGTCTACATAAGGGGTTTCTCAGATCAATTAGTGAAATACATGATGAAAACCCTGTGTTCTTAAAACACCCTCTTTTGGGAGAAATTTCCCTTGTGTTATGGTGGGTTTTCTGATTTTTTTTCCTTCTCATATGTGGATTTCTAGAAACCTGTCAAGAACTTCAATTACATGGATACAAGATAACATATAAATGGGTTTGAAGTTTGAAAACAAAAGATCCTTAAACACAAATTTTGGTTTCCAGAAACTTTTGATTTTGAACACAAAAGTGGTTTTCCAATAACACGTTTCTTGAACCTAAATATATGATCTTATTGATTTTTTTCTATTGTTTGAAACTCTAGAAGAAAGAAAGAAGAAATAAATTGAAGAGTATGAATTCTTTTTGTTTTTGAGTAATTCTTTGGTTTAGTTTAATTTAAAGATGAATATGAAGATGGAGGAGGATGAAGAAGTGGGTATTTTGGTCATTTTTTGGTGTTACATAAATCTTTATTTTGTTTAGAGGAAGATGCAACACTGGTTTCTCCAAACCATTTTTTTCAGATCTTGTAATTTTTGCTGGAAATCGTGTATTTATCCGCTTTAACTGAATTTATCAAACAACTTATAATTCATCCTCGAGGGTAAATCGGTCATTTATGTCATTCAGACTGTTGATTCAGATAAAAAAGTAAACAACAATACCAATTTATCCAGACAGACAAATTTATCCAAACAGGACTTAATAGAAAATTTGGTAAACAACCCCTAAGTCTTAAGTCTTGGGGGTTTATCTAAATCAAGAGTGTTTCCCAATTACTCGACTCAACCGAAAGAAAATTTAGGAAAGACATACAATATTCTAAATTAACTTACTAGCGGATTTTCAGATGTTACATCCGCCGCTTGAAGGTAATGCCTTGGAGGTAGTCCTTAAGCGTGTCAAGCCTTGAGGTGGAATTCTTAGGAATAAACACTATGGTCAACCGACTCTTGAGATGAAACTTGTTAAGGGAGTCATCGTAGAAACATTTGGAGCTTTAGTCGTGAAGTGTTATATGATTAATGTTGTACGAGTGACTTACTTATGTGTTCCCTTCACTCTCAACGGATACGGGTCTCCCCCATTGTTGCTAAACGTTATTTTTGGATATTGTAATATCTATCTTTAATATTGTTTGGGTTTTTGACGAGTAACCGCATTTTATGACTTTGACTTATTGGATCCCCTCCATATATCAAGGTTTTGAATAAAGGAATTATTCCCATGTTTTGGTATTTGGATTTTAACCCTATGGTATTTCGTTTGAGTATTGAGTTTGGTTCCATGATTATATGGTGTTTCTATTCAAGTACTTTATCACGAAAATGGAGTCTTTGGAAATATACCATTTTCAATTCTAATTACTTTGCATATTGAAAATTGTGATTTAAATAATATTCTTTCCGTTTTTCCGTTTTATAAAATGATTAAAACTCTTGAACTTGCTCGACGTTAAACCTAACCCTTTTTATTTGTCAGCGTGTGCGTTAGGTCCTTGTTGGGGGGAATGGTACTAGTGACAACATGAATAGTTGAATGCTAGTTAGATGTACGACATGGATGTATCTATTGGGTGATGTCTTCCGCACATTTGGAGATAACATGTAACACCCTTAAAATTCGAAAATAGCAGACAAATTAAACCTTCCAAAAACTCTTAAATACATAGCATTGAAATACCAAATATCTAAAGTTACAAGACAAAAATCACTATAACAACATATCAGAGTTCTAACAGAACTATCTAGTCCCACTAAACGGGGACAACATTAAACGGATGTTACTAAAACCACCGAATCTGCTATCTTCACCAAACGTGATGATATCACTATCGTCATCCTACCGGAACTTCTACCAATATCCACTCGCCACTCAGATCCATCTAAGACCTGATATACATGTCGAAAGAAAAAGTGTTAGGCTTAACGCCTAGTGAGTTAAAGCATTTTACATCACATAATTCATAAATCATATAAAACGAACGTTTTACATTAAATAAGATCATTCTCGAAATTCTGATTATAAAGAGACTTCATTTGTAAACCAAGTTACTTCTAATTTCCAAATACCCATTTTAAATAGTGATTCGACATCCAAATTTCCCCAAAACGCACCCACACGGTATTTCACCAAAAGACTCTTTGTTTAACCGAGAGGTACGTTCCAACACCGAAAGTAAAGGTAAGGTAATACTCCAAATAACACCTCTTGGTGACGGGGGATACCCGATTCCATCGAAAGTGGCGGGCACACAAAGTTAAGCCACTCATCAACGTTCACGAGTTTCACGTAAGACCATGGTTCCCCGTATTCGGCTCATCTGAGCTACCACTGCAAGACACCACTGCATCCTAGTGTCTACTCGACCTCTAGATGAGTCTCCCCACAAAGTCACAAGTCTCCGTATCCGGCTCTATCTGGGCACCCACCGCAAGACTTAGCCCCGTATATGGCTCTACAAGAGCACCACCGCCAGCTTACATAACAACATGACTTGGGGACCACTCACTAAACTCAAACATGGACATTAACGCTCCATGATGAACATAACGACTCATATGCCTATGGATCCAATGCATTACAGTCTAAACATTACATGAATCCGTATGAATGAATTGACGCATCCAAAACATGTAATTAACCAACAATTGTATAATAGATGTCTTTCAATGAAACACTCCATAAAGAGCCGTTTAAACCGGACAACGTCCCAAAACCCGTTAGGGTACAATTCAAGCCGAAAGGATTTATAAAACGTTTCATACTCAAAAGAGCCAATATGGCTATACAAGCCGATGAACAACTTTTCCAATTATCACCAATTCAAAAGGTAGCCATCCTAACAACTCACACTTTTAAAGTCAAAGGAAATCAAAGTTTTCAAATATAAAACCCGTAGGTTGAGTGAACCCCAAATGACCATATTTCCATGGCCGCTCTTTAAAATATCCAACCCACACTATAATTCCATTTAAAATCCTTCGTACTCCAAATATTCTCATATTAGTGACTCAAGCAACCAAATACCCAAATACTTCAAATAACCAAGAAACAAGTGTGGTGGATAAAAATCTCTCTTTTTGTGACTCAAACACTTTATAAAATAACGTAACCCATTTTCCAAGATTTATATCCCCAAATAAGTGTAGTGTACAAATACTCACAAAACTTATCAAAATGAAGTAACTCATGGATATACCTTTAAAAACCCAAAATATGTGCATTTTTACATGTATATAGTTTTTCAAAGCAACTAGAACTCACCTTGCTAGATTTAGACTAAATCTAGGTTTTATCCACAACTTGAGTTCCTTAGAAGAGAAGATCTTGAATCCTTCCACTAGCTCCAAGCTTTCTATAGATCCACTACCATAAACATCTACAGAGTTATACTAACTCTAGGAATGCAAAACAAGATGAAGAACACCAATTCCTAACTTTATAGATGGAGAGAAAGGGTAGATTACCTTGGTTATAAACTCTTAGATTCACCCAATACTTCAATCTACTTCCTTCTCTGCTTGAAAAGCTCCAAAAGACGAACCCTAGGTTCAAGAATCGCTCCAAACGACTTTGGGAAGGAGAAGATATGAGAGAAATGAGGTTGAAGCCCTAAAATCGTGATTAAAACCCATCAGATGGGGCCCGCGACTTATGCCGCGACTTGCAAGTCGCGACGCAAGTCGCCCGTTTCTTGAAAACTCACTTCCAGTGAGTTACGCGGCTTGTGTCGTCGCGCCACAACTCGTGGCATTCCCAAAACCTGGTTTCTCACGTATTTCGCACCTGATTCGATTCTCGATGATTCCCTCATGAAACTTACCTGATTTTCCGATACTTTATGACCCAAGAGCCAAACGACTCCCGTAACGCCGTCGAGGATACATCCTGAAATTACGGGTGTTACACAACAAGTGTTAATGGGTTTAGTAACGCCCAATCTTCATTTAGTCTTTATATAAGATTTGGTTTATTATTTGTTGATGTTAAAATCTAGAATTTTATTTGAGGTGATTCAAATGGTGATTTGTAGAAGGGGTTTTATTTATCTTTGAAAATTTTAAATTGGTTGTTCTTCCCAAATTCGAGGGTGTTACATTGTGGGTCTCATGTATATATAATTACCTCCTTTATATATATAGGGCTGGGTTCCATTGAAAAATTGAGGTTAACGTGAGAAGCATGAGAAGTGGTTATCAACCGTTGGATGAGAAATGGATACACATTAGGATGAGTTGCACCGTTAATAAAATGCATCGAAGTGCACTAGATCAATTCCCTTCTAAGCCACAATTCATGAGAGGGCATTTGATTAAAGGTGATCAATGGTTCAGATATACTTTGCTTATAAACTTGTCAAGAAAAAAAAACTAATAAACTTGTCATTTATCACCAACTTCAAGGTAAGAATCAAGATTCTTGTTCGAAGCACTCCAAGAGGATAAGGGTTAATAGATTTTCTTTATTATGGGCCACGTGGCAGTTGCGTAGAAGTGAAGAGTTCACCTTATAATGAGGCCACACTTTTGCATGCGTTAATCTGGACAAGTAGAGAAAATACAAAAATTGTTGTCTAATTTTGTTTTAATAGATTTTCTTTATATTATCTATACTACATTATAAACCAGATTTGTAAAAAGTCTTAAAGTCTTAAATACAACTTTCCTAGCATAAAGTACAACATTGATATGCATTAGATTTACTAAATGTCTTAAAGTCTTAAATACAACTTTCCTAGCATAGAGTACAACAATGATATGCATATAGTCTTTCACATAACTCTACAACTAATATTCACAATCCCGCCTCATTCACATCCCCTAGATGACGATTCACAACCCCATGACTGACAACTCACGCTCCAAGACTGACGATTCATACTCCAAGACGGCGATGCAGGGTTTTTTATATGTGGTTTCTCATACGATTCCCTCTTCTACGTTTCCTCCAACCCTCGATTTCTTTTGCCGCTCATCTCAATCAGATATCATAATCTTGAAATCATGGAATTGTTGTTCATCCTGTTGAAATTATTAATTTCTTGTTTTAATCCTGTTGAAATCATGGAATTTGTTGTTAATCCTATTGAAATTTTCAATTTCTTGCTTCAATCCTGTTGAAATTTTCAATTTCTTGTTTCAATCCTTTTGAAATTATGGAGTTTTTTGTTAATCAATTTATTGCCGCTACTCTACGTTTCCTCTTGGTCTCCCTCCAACCCTCTTTTGCTTTTGGCGCCCATCGCAATCAGGAATCACAATCAGGTATGATTGTTAACGAGTTTCCATTAATCTGTTTCATAAATCGTTAATCTGTTTCAATCCTGTTGAAATCATGGAATTTGTTGTTTCACAGGTTTGATCCTCTTGTTTCTTCTCGGTTTCCCCCAACCCTCGCTTGCTCCTGTCGCTCATCTCAATAAGGTGTAGAGATTTTGAAGCCCAATCCGAGAAATCAAAACTTAGTTCAAACTTGAGTAGAAGAGTGCCATTGGAGAGGTATTTTGTTACTACTTATTGGATAGATATCATTTTTTTTTTGTAGAAATATTATGACTGGCTTAACAAATTTATTGTTGGTTCTTGTAAAGAGTTCTTTCCGTACTTCAGAAAACCCATCGGTTCATGAACAATATAATGTCATTTGTGGGGGAAAAACAGTGGAATCTCAAGAGAGACCCAGAGTTGAGGTTCTCTTAATTTCCTTGTACTTGTATTATGTTAATTTTCTTTTTGTTTGCATTACACCAAGTTATAGGTTTCACCCAATCTTCCATCTGATCAATAACTTACTGCCTTAGACGTTTTTTGTTAAACTATTTTTTGGTGTAATAATTATTCCTAGACTTTGAGAGTGATCAAGTATGATGTAGGAAAATATGATGTGGTTTTCAAGAGAGAAATGTAATTGAACCCGCTGGTTGTCCATCAGCTAAATCACCATAAGGTACATTAGTCTGATTATTTGAAGGGTGATGCACTTAAGTCTCTTAGGGAGACTGCCCAACAACCATTATCAGCAGTAAGCCACCACCTAAAGCAGGGTTTGGGAATACCAACTTTGACATGCCACCTGATGTTAACAAGTTGTTTCTAATTGGGGTGGTTGGCATTGGAAGTGCACCAATTTATGCATGGATTGAATAGTTTAACACAATTTAAGAAGGGTGGTTGGCACTTGAGGGAAAGCTTTAATCATATTTTTGGAAGGTATGCAACTATGCATGCTACAAAAGTTCTTTATTGGAAAATGTAACATGGTTTCTTTATTACCTGAAACATATATCTAAATGACAGTTCATTTCATTAGTTAGCTTTAGTCCTTTTGAAATTTATTTGTATATCTTTAATAAAGTAATGCATACTTTTCCTTCCTTTTTTTTTATTTTCTCAGGTTGTTTTTCTATCTTCCATAAAAATAAAGTTTGAGTGATGACATTTTTTTGGTCTAAATCAGTTCACTTTTTTTTGCGATAATTATTGGTTTCATGAAATGAAGAATAAGATCATCCATCGTATGCATTGTGAAGCCAATTTATCTAAACCAGAGGCATTTTCCGCTGATGGCAGAAAGGTAGATCCATAGATTCTTTTATTGTATTTGAGTTTTGTGAAGCCCTGGATTACATGACCATGTAAAGCCAAAGAGAAAATTAAAGGGCGTAAAGCCCTAGCAGTATGTATGTTCTTGGTCAACAACAAAGTAGTCGTTTGTGTGTGTTCTTGGAATGTTGTTATGCATTGTATCATTTATCCTTGCATGTTGGTACATGAATGGGTTGGATTGTTCCTACTAAATTTATAACCCATATTATCTTCTTGGCCATCTCCATACCTAGAGAATCGTCAATGAGGTATGTCCATGGGAAAAAAGTTAACAATTACCACGGTAATTGATACCTGATACGCACTAATAATCAAATGGTGAGAGATCTAGCCAATTTGGACCATTTGTACTAACAATCAAATGGAGGGAAGGATGATGTTTGGTAGAGTTGTTGGGGGATGGATTGGAAAAGATGGATTACAAGAGTTCTGAGCCCTTGAGTATTTTGTTCTGCCTAAGATGAAACAAAGTATTTTGTTCTATATAAACGTTTTTGTACTTGGCATTTTGGTTACATTTTTCTGAGTTTTGAACCCCGCCGCATTGCGCGGGTTTATAACTATTTATTAAAATAGAGAAAAAAACTTTAAGTTTAATCAATTTTCTAGATATTAATGCAAATACAAATATAATTTTTTTTAATTTTTTGTTAATGAAATTAAATTATTATTATTTCATATAGTAAAACTTTATGAAGTGTACAATATTTTTTGAAGCAAAATTGTAAAATATTTTAATTAATAATATAATTATTGTTGAAATCTCTAAAAAGAATATGTTGGAGTTGAATGCAATTTATTTTAGAGATTTCAGTTTTTGGTTCTCTATTTTAGTAAAATTATAGAGAATTTGATGAATATTTTTATTTTGTTTTGATATTAACAAATTAAACTCAACCCAATTTATGTACTTATATTTTTGAGTGAATTGTGGATTTGGTCCTCGTGTTTTGATACTTTCTTTGACTAAGGTCCTTATGGTATGTTTATTGTGGATTTGGTCCTTGTGCTATTCAATTTGTCTTGTGTAACACCCTGGATTTCTGTCCCAATTGAAAAAAAGTGTTGAACTAGGTGAATAGGTAAATGAAGAACCATATATGGAGTATGGATGTAGTGCCATATGGTTGTGACACCTGTCACAATAACACCAATGGTACTAAAAGTATGGTCGTATCGGCTATAGTGCCATGTGGTTGTGACATTTGTCACAATAGCACCAATGGTACTAAGAGTATGGTCATCTCGGCTATAATGACATGTGGTTGTGACGTCTGTCACAATAGCACCAATGGTACTGAAAGTGTGGTAGTCCCGGCTATAGTGCCATGCATTTGTGACATATGTCACGATAGTTAGGCGATTACCAAGTGGTTGGTTGTCCCAACGAATGTGCCATGTAATTATGACAATGTCAAGATATCTGGAATAATAACATCAGATGTTCTGAGAGAATGGTCGAGGAATGGTCGAGGAATGACCGGGAAAACGGTCAGGAAATCCGTCGAGAAAACGGTCGAAAAACTCTCAGTACGAGTCTGGTTACAGTGCCAGCGAGGGCACTGTAGCATGGCAGGGTCACACGAGGCAAGGGGCCCTCGGTACATCTCGGGTGACAGTGCCCGCTACAGTGACAAATGGCACTGTAGCATGTCAGGGTCGCGCCAATCTTACAGTGCATAAAATCGGGATTTTCTTCATTTGGTCATATCTTGCTCATTTCTACTCTGTTTTAGGTGATTCAAGTTGCTATGGTTTCGTTTTTGAGAGATTTTCAAGGTTATATTGTTAGTTTTGGGAATATATAAGAGTAGTTGGTGGTGTATTGGAAGCAAAGATCAAGAGCTCATCATCATCACCTCCATCTTCAAGAATTTTGGGGTTTTCTAGGTTTTTATCAAAACCTAAATGGTAAGTTCATCCCTTCCACTTCCAAACTTATTTATGAGTTATAAATGCTCTATTGAGGTCAACTTAGTGTTTTATTTCTCTAATTTCGGTTTGGAAGATTTTGAGAAAAGTTAGGTCAAATTAGGATTTTTGGCCAAAATGAAGATTTGGATATAAGATGTTTTGGGAATGATTCTAAACACTTAGATATGTGTATTTATGGTTGTATATCTATGGATCTAAGTTTTGGAGGTTTTGAATTGAGGATTCAAGTTTCTTCAAGGAAGCTCAAAGTGGGGTAAAATCTAGATTTAGCCTAAATCTAGCAAGGTGAGTTCAAGTTGATTTGTGAAAACATTATACATGCCAAAATGTCTATTTTAAAGTGTTTATGTGTTTACAATAAAATTTATCATTTGTTAAGTTATTTGGTGGGTAAAACTATTTGAGGCGTTTGTTTTTATAAACCTTGTAAAACCCCCACATTTGGGATTTTTGGACATTTTGATAAATAAGTCATAAAGGGATGTGTTTTAATAATTTATTGCATGAAAAGATGCATTTTAGTGTTTGATTGGAAATATGCATAACTCGTGTTGTGAGACGTTTTAAAAAGGGGTCAATGGTATAACCTTGTTTGGAAAATGATCTGCCTTATTTTGAGTTGTGTTGGAGTTTATTCGTGTACTTTGGAATACGTGTTTGCATAAACATTGGTCGAGTGCGTTTTATTGCATTATATTGTTTTTGACAATGAGTCATTTGGTTGTTTGAGACTGTGGCTCGGTATTGGATTATGATGTGGTTTTGGGACACTTGTCCAGTTTTGATAGATCAAAATAGAGCTTTGGTCATTATGTATGATTGTTGATGATTTCATATTTTGAGTATGTGTGTCATTCAATTGGATTCATGTTGTGTTTCAGCCTTGTCTGCTATGGATCCATGAGCACTTTTATCACTTTGTCCGATGATGAAACGACTTGGTTTCCACATCGCGACACGTTAGGCATCGGATTGGGATATAAGTCCTTCGTGCAAGTATCTATGGGTGTACGCTGAAAGATGTCGAGCTCGATAATTTTATTATTTTGTCCGATGATGGAACACTAGTTTTCCCCATTGCAGCGCGGTTAGGCATCTTCGATATGGTGTAAGTCCTCCGTGCAAGTATCCATGGGTGTATGCTGAAAGATGCTGAGCTCGATACTTAATACCAATATAACATAATAGCGGGACCCCCGTGCTAAGTCTGCCTAGGGGGAAAAAAATTTCTTGTGTGATCAAATTTTATCTGGACTAACGGTCAAATCTAAGTTCTTATTGCACATTTTATCAAACAGGATGTCAAGAGAAGCTCTAGCTATCGGAACCGACACGAAGCCACCTGTACTCTTCAGTAGAGAGTATGAGCAGTGGAAAGATCGGTTCATGGACTTCATTGAAAGACATGATCTGGGTATATTCATTAGAAAATCTCTGAGTGAAGGGAGTATGACAGCTCCAAGGACAATGTGTTATACTACAAATAAGAATGGAGAAAGAGTAGATCTAGATTGTCCATTACCACTTCGTATATACTCAGACGAGCAAAGAAAAAGATATGACGCTGACAGCTTAGCTTTATCTTTCCTACTGAATGGAATGTCTGAGGAGATTTCAAAAGAGATATTTTTTACATTAGAAAGCAAAGAGACTAAAGGAAAGTTGTTATGGGAACATATTGAGAAGCTGATGAGAGGATCAACAGTGTCATCAAGAGTTAAGGTTTTGGAAGCTGAGAACTCTGAGCTTCAAAAGAAAATATCAGATTTTGAAAAGAAGTTCTCAGACCTTTCCAAGAAGAGTGTTGAAGAGAAGAAGACACTCGAGCTTAAATGTCTAAAGTTTTCTCAACAAGTTAGTAACTTTGAGAAAGTAATAATTTTGGAAAGAGATCAGTTTTCCAAAGAGAAGAAGGCAAATGATCTAAAGTCAACTGGATTCTTAAAAGAAATAACAGATAGAAAAACGGGTGCTAAGAAAGGATTTGAAGAAGAGAGAAGCACCATTGAAGTTGCAATTAGGAAGCTTAATGCAAAGCTATCTGAATTGTCTAAATTTGCACAGAAAGAGAAGAAAAAGAAGTCTGAGCTTGAGACGAAGATTGACCTTATTGTCAAAGAAAGAGACAGTTATTCTTCAAAGGTAAAAGAGCTTGAAGATATTATTTCAAAGATGGTGGTGGTGACTGAGCGAACGACTCCAGAGTCAAAAATCCACTCACCTAGAAATAATTCAGTTGGTTCTAACAAAGCAGCCGCAAGCTCACATCAGAAAACCGCTCTTTTCAGAAGGTCAGTTAAATCTTCTAATCAGATTCATTCTACTAATCTTTTCTATGAAAGGAATAGAGATAGTTCAGGTACACATCAAAGAAGGAGAAGAAGCTTCCAGGAAGAAGAACTGGTCTGGAAGAAGACACCAGTTAAAGAAGAGCTGAAATGTAAAAGCTCATGTGTACATACGCATAATGCCAAGAAGAACATTGTGCGTAAAGGTAAACCTGATTTCGTCTACACGAGAGATCAATTAATCAGGTTGTCAGGTAAGAAATTCTATTGTTCTTATTGTCGTACACATGATCCTATTCATAAAACAAGTGATCATTACTGGTACGGTTCTTACTCAATAACTCCTATAGGAACTGCAACTCACACACATGGACCCAAATACCAGTGGGTACCAAAGAAGGATAATGATTCTGTATTGCAGGCACCTACTGTCAAGGGGGAGTAGGAGAGAAAATGGTTCTTGAGTAAATCAGCTCAAGACCCGGACATCAATGTCAAAAGTGGCTTCTGATTACAACAGATCAGAACCCGTGCTTCAAAGAAGAGTGACTTCTAAAAACACAACAGTTTAGGACTCACACTTCAATGATCAAAAGAACTTACTCCAATGCTGATATGAGAGATTGTACTCCGATACTCCAACGAGAAATTCAACCTTCAAGGGGGAGTACATATTTATTTCTGAAATTATATATGTTAGATGCATAATTTCAGGGGGAGTAAGAGAAGTTCTTTGTTTTACTGCTTTTTGTCTTTTCAATATTAGTGAATAAAGTTTCTTTGACTTGACTTAAGACTTTTGCAGAAGTTTGAGAGAAACTTAAAAGATCATATCTTTATGACTTTAAGCTTAGCTTCATGAGATGTAAGATCATACGTTCAAGTATTATCCTTTATCTTAATCTCATATATGGTTGAAAGAAGGACAACTTTCAATCATTGAAAACATCGTTCTAAAACGTTCAAATCACTTCCCGATTCTTCAACCAGATTTTATAATTCGGAAGTGTGATTTTCAATGTTTTCTTATTCAATTGAGCTTTAACTTTTAAGTTAAACCATTTTGAGCATTATATGCTTCATAGGAAAACATGATTTCATTGTGCTAGGACTTAATTGAACTTCTATGGAATCACGTTAACCAGTGATTTCTACCCACGAAGTTAATCCATAGTGATTGAGTGTGAGAAGTCGAAAAGAAATGAGTGTGATTAGAGTGAGCAAAATGTTTAAAAAAAAGAGCGTGAGAGAACAGAGTTAAAAGAATATCAGAACTCTGCACCAACTTTTTCTGAGTCGGGCAGCCACAATTCTAATGTTTCACAATTCTTTGGTGATCATTATTGAAACAGGCAACTAGCCCATGCCAACTCTTGATCAAACCTCACCAACTACTCATTTTCTACTCAAATAGAACGTGCTTCACATTTTCAAAGGGGAAGCAGCACATTTGCTATCTGATTTTCATTTGGAAAATATGGATATTGAAAAGAAAGAAGTCTGCCCCACCTTCGCACTTCAATCATGCACATTGAGTCTGTGTTTAACTTACTGTTGTCTCAGTGGTTTACACAATTTTGAGCCTATAAGCAATCATTATGTGCTTAAATTCTTTCAACACAAGCACAGACACACAAGGAATTAGTTTCTTTGTCATAACGTTTATAGAAACTACCTTTGTGGTGTTTCGATGATTAAATGGAAGCCCTAGAGGAGTCAACATCAAACAACTCCTTTCCAATGTGTATTTGTTACACACAGTGACTTAGTGTTACTGACAGGCATGTTAACTGATTCATTAGTTGATTCAGGTGTTACACGACTAATTTGTCTGGATTTGCAAAGATCTAAATGAATATCTTATGAATTGACGAATCAGAGGCTCCGAAAGATAGACATTTCTTGCCATAAAGTTTTGATGAACTTCTTACTCTTTTCATCAAAAAGGGGGAGAAGGGCCGAACCAAGAAATGTGGAACGACATAAGATTAGAGAAAGTATTCTGAAGACATGCTGAATTGCAAGAAATTTTCTTTGAAGATACTTTGCTACAACAATCTGAGCTACAACTAGAGACAATTTTCTTCCCATCATCTGAAAGAGAGTTTATTTACATCAAAGGGGAAGATTATTTCATTCTGAAGACTAAGAAGGAGATTGCATCTTCTGAGTTGAAGAAGAAGACTGAATGGCTAAAATCTTTTTAGTAATGATCTTGATCCAAAGGGGGAGATTGTTAGATCACATATCTATTGGATTCAAGATCATCCAATCTGAAGATCCAGTCTGAAGCTAATGCAGAAAAGTCGACTCTTAAATATTAGTCTAAAGTCGTTTGTAATAAATATGTCAAAGTTAGTTTTAATTGTGTTTTAAGTTTAAGTTAGTTATCCTAAATATCTATTTATTAGATATTTGTTTTGTAATAATATCTAGATAATATCTAGATATTATATTTTGTTTGGTTTTAGATATTAGGTGTGTTTGTTAAGAAACACATAGTTAAGAGCTTTCCACGGTGAAAAACATTGAGAGCTTCAAACCGAAAACCATACCTTGTAATCGTTATTTGTTTATCTATCAAACAGGTTGGTAATCAATATATGTGCTTGTTGTTTGATTTATCTGGTAAAGACCCATGATCAAAAGGGACACACAGTCCCTCTGACTAACGTTTCCGTTAACTTCGTTAAATCAAGGACCATTTTAGCCATTTACCTAATTTTTGTCTTTTTATGATAAGAAAAATAATAACAATATTTTTATACACACATATACATACATATATACAATGTTTTAAAACCCGGGTTTATGGTTGACCCGGTGTGGTGACCGGGTCACGGTTCAACCGGGTGGTTGACCCGGTTTCAAGAATTTCTATATATAAGACCAAGAATTTGATGTCCACAAGTTCAAACATTAAAAATGCACATACCAACAAGTTTTACATCAATCCAAAAATATTAAAAAAACACGTAGCAAGTTTTACATCAATCCAAATTCATCAAAATGAAACATAATGTTCAAACCAAATCATGGATCTTGAGACATTGGAGTGTTAAATGCATCAAGATCACGATCGCTTAGTAATTGAAATTCACTCTCAACTTCAAGGTCATCAACAACATCGTCACTTTCTACAATATCAAATAAAAAAATATTAATGTCACGTAGAAAGTTAATAGTAAACTAACAACACCAAATTAATATATATAGAAATAAAAAAATGTCACCTTGCGTTTGAGAAGCCGGTTCGTGCTCTTCCTCGTCAAGCATATTTTCTAAGTCATTGTAATCAAGTTCTCCTTCCGGCTCTTCTTCGACCACCCAAAAGTCCGTATTATCAATCGATTCGTAATCAATAGGATCATAAGACCTCTTCTCAACCTTAAGTCTACAAAAATATTCACATAACTTGTAAATATAAAATGTCATTGCTATTATTACATATTTTACTACAATATAATGTAACTATTTTGTAAACGCAAGTTGTAATGAACAAATACAAGATCACTTAGCCTTTGATGTTCCAACCTATTCCTCCTTTTCGTGTGAATCCTCTCAAAGACACTCCAATTTCGTTCACAACCGGAAGAAGATGCGGTTTGACTTAATAATCTAATAGCAAACTTTTGCAATATCGGAGTATCTCCGCCAAATAACTTCCACCACTCATCTATAAAAGAAATGATTAGCAAATAATATATTTAAAAATAATGTTTAAAAGTTAAATACCTAAGTGTTACCTGGACGAGTAATAGTACGAGAAGCAACGACACTAGATCTACCAAAAGTGCCTTCACTATCACGAAACTTGCCTAACGACATTGTAAGATCCAAAACGTCCCTACCGGAAAAATTCTTCTCAACCATGTCAAGAACACCTTGAAACACCTCTCTCTTATAGCAAAGATTCTCACGATCATACTGAAAAGCTGGATTTAACCAGTAAGTCGCACAATGAATACTTTTTCTTAACATCCTATCCCAACGACGATCAATTATGTCAGTATAAGGCTTGTATAATTCTTTCCTCTTTTTAAACAATTCCTTAACCCCTTTCCTTGCCCGATTCATTCCCTCATAAACATAACCCAATGCAGGTTTTTCATCCGAATCACATAACCGCAAAAGCCTTAACAAAGGAGTCATCACTTTCACCGTAATCAAACAATTCTTCCAAAAATGTCCGTTCAAGACAATTTGTTTACATTCAACCGCATTTCCCACTTTCAACATCTTCTTAAACTCGTTAGATATGACCATTGCTTGTAAATCGGCTTTATGGTCATACAAACTTTTCAATGCAATGAACGCGGTACCAAAACGAGTAGCACCTGGACGGATGATTTCTGTCCAACCTTGTCTTTTTCTTAACCAATTCAAGGGCCGCTTATGATTATAAATAAAAAAAGTAACCCTAGATGCAAGAGTGACCAAGCTTTTGACGTTGTCCAATTCTGAAACATCCTTTAACACAAGATTAAGACAATGTGCGGCACATGGAGACCAAGTAATAGAAGTATATCTTTCACATAACTTAGTACCGGCAAGTTTGTAGTTAGCAGCATTTTCAGTAACAATTTGAACCACATTCTTTTTTCCTACCATTTCAACAATCTCAGCAAACAAATTACACAAATTTGAAGCATTGCTCTTTATATCGGATGCATCAACAGATTTAAGAAGTGATATCCCTTTCGGACAATAAACTAAGAAATTAATCAAATGTCGTTGCCTAATATCTCTCCACCCATTACTCATAATCGTGCAACCACTTTCAATCCATTGACTTCTATACGAATCAATTAGCAATGAAACAGACTTCTTTGCATCTGTCAATAAATTGACCCTCAAAGCATGATAATTAGGTGCTTTGTAACCATGACCAATACCCGCTATTTTATCTACCATATGTTGAAAATAAGGAGAGTTGCAAGCATTCATAGGTATACATGCATCATAGAACCACATAGCAATAGCTAAATAGACATCATGTAGTTTTTCCTTACTTTGCATGGCAGATTTAATAGTGGTTTGAGAAGGATCATTTATACCTTTTGTAAAAAAAGGATGAAGACTTGATGTAGCTTTCTTTTTTCCCGCTTTAACAGATCGTGCTTTGACATTTCGCGGTTGTGTTTCCTTCGTATCGTCATCCGAGATAGTAATACCACTTTCCTTATCCGCTTTCTCCGCTTCTATCTCTTTCAAAATACCTTGCATAATAAAACGAACTTCCGAAGTTACCTTTTTACAAGAAACAACCTCACTGGTAACACCGACAAGATGTTTCTTAAATCTAGATATCCCACCACCATTGAACACTCTTTGACAAAAATTACATATGTATGTTTTGCTCTTTTCATCACTGACTATAGTTGCATAATCCCATGCTTTATCCGTCTTCCTTCTTACATTTGATTGAACAGAAGAATGAGATTGTGCTCCCATCGATTGAGATTGTGCTCCCATCGATTGATTGTCTCTAGGTTCCATATGGACCTGAAAATTTCCATTGAATACATTGAGCTACACATAAATACATAAGTACATAATCTATAAGTGAATCGAAATCCAATAATGGTTGAATCCTTTTTGTTTTGCTAAGCACACACCAATTAATTACACGAATGATATTCATGCAACCCAGAAGTGGAGGAAACATTGAATCTGTTAAGCAACACATTCCACTAATGGTTGAATCCTTTTTGTTTTGCTAAGCACACACCAATTAATTACACGAATGATATTCATGCAACCCACAAGTGGAGGAAACATTGAATCTGTTAGTTCTACTGCAATTCAGCAACACATTCCACTATAGTTGAATCCTTTTTGTTTTGCTAAGCACACACCAATTGAAAAACTAATGACCAAAACGACTACCTAACACATAAATACTTGAAAACACTTGTTAACTAAACTGAAATAACTGAAATAACCCAAACGAAATAACTAAACTGAAATAACCCAAACGCAACCTAATCGAACAATAACTAAATTGAAATAACCCAAACGAAACCTAATTGAACAATAACTAAACTGAAATTGAACAATAACAAATCGAGCAACAAGTTAACAAATCGAATCGAACCTGTCCGAATGAGTCGATGAAGGCGCTGTCGAGGTCGATTGAAGAGCTGTCGATTGAAGGCGCTGTCGAGTCGAGTGTCGATTGAAGGCGCTATCGAGGTCGATTGAATACCTGTCCGATCGAAACTTGAGGGCGCTGTCGAGGTCGATTGTGTTGGAAACTTGGAATCGAGGGGCGAGTTCGTATACCGCGGTTCAACCCTAGCCGATAAAGCCTAAATGAAATGAAAATCAATTTATATTTTAGACGGGTTAAACCGGGTCGATACCGGGTAAACCATACCGGTTCAACCGGTTTTCTGAAAAACCCGGCCGGTTCAATCCGGTCCTTAAATCCCAAATACCCGGTCCTAGTTGACCCCGTCCCTCGACCGGTTCCCGGTTCAACCGGTTGAACCGGCCGGGTCGACCCGGGTTTTAAAACATTGCATATATATATATATATATATAACGATATCAAAATAAATAAAATAGGATGTTATTGTATGATTTGATTGTTTAATTTTAAAAAAAATTAATTATATTAAATACGATTTATTTTATTATTTTATCGTAATGGTGAAAAAGATATAGTTTTATTGTTTTAATGTAATTAAAATTTTATTTCAAACAAATCAAATCATAAAACTATATTTTATTTTATTTAGAGCGAGTAAAGTAAGATATAGTTTTATGATTTGATTTATTAAATTAAAATTTTAATTATGTTAAAGACTATTTAATTTTATTGTTCTTTTACCATCATTGCAATAAATAAGCTGATTATCGATATTTTAACACCAAAATCATTGAAAACCATTGAAAAATAAACTATAATTTTATCATTCTAAAATTAGATGTTCCAATTTTCATATTGTTTTTCAGTCAAAAAACTCAAAATCAACTATGTAGATATTAACGAAATGAAAGATCCATACATAATGTCATATGCGTAACTTAAAATTGGACAAATCATTTTTATAAACTTCAACCATGTTTTTATACCCAAATAGGCAAAAGTACTAAAACAATAAAATTAAATCATATTTAATATGATTGATTTTTTTTAAATTTAAATAGTTGATTTTGAAAATTTTATACGATTTTGTACGTGAATCAGATATGATTTTGTATGTACTCGGGTGTTCTCGTGTTTTATTAAATAGATGTTGTTCTCGTATGAACATATATATATATATATATATACATACACACACAAACATATATTTGTGTGGATAAAAATATTATTTTTGTTTTTTATAAGAAAAAAACAAGAAAATGCAAAAATGCTGAAATAGCTCTTGATTTAACGAAGTTAACGGATGCGTTAGTCAGAGGGACCATGTCCAAAACAAATTGAATACCACAAGGACCAAATCCACAATTCACTCTATATTTTTTAACAATGTATCTGTGATGACTATTTATAGAGATTTTTAACTTTTGATTTTTTATTTTTCTACTGTAATATATTTTGATGATAAAAACATAAAACCTGACCCATTTATGTAGTTGTATTTTATAAGCTTGTGCGTAAATTATATTTTCAAGAGTTATTGAGCCATAAAAACGAGAGCATTGAGATGAACTAAATTGTCTTGAAAAGCATATTGCTGATATGCACCCAAAAAATTAATAATCTTGAAGGAAATAAATTAAATTGAAAAATGTCGGCAAAACTTGGTTTGCAAGAAATCAACAGGGAAAGAAATCAACTAGCTATTCGAGACACTAGAATCTCCCAAAAAAATTAACCATATTCTCCATATCCTCCCCTAAAGCCTCCCCTCTTTATTTATAGGCTAACCCTACTATCATTAAAAGGTAAAAACCCACAATTATCCTTTACTATGGACGACTAACAAAATTGGTAAAAGCACCCCCACTTTATTCTTTGTTAGACACCACATCTTTGTGCCTTGTTGGATCATTCTTGCCCACATCTTTCTGCCTTGTTGGACCTTTCTTTTGACTATAAGTGAATCTCACAGGCGGTATCTGTTAGAGAATAAATATGTTGGATACAAGATCAAGAAGACTGAAGGTCAAAGTTCAAGAAAGTCAAAGTTGAAGAAAGTCAAATCTCGTCAAAGTCAAAGTCTTTTGTAATAAAAGTCAAATTGTATTGTATTTGTATTTTGTTTTTAATTTCCTTGTATTTTAGATGTAGGTATAAATACTTTGTACCTTGTATTTTCTGTTTAGGATTGTAACTATCAGAGGGAGTTTAATTGAGAGAATACGTTTAGAGAGAGAAATCTGTAGAGAGAGAGAGAGAGTTCTAGAGAGAGAAAGATTGTAATTGTTGAATTTGAAAGTGAAATCAAACAGGTAATTGATTCTTGTTTGTGTTTGTTTTGATTAATTGCATTTAGGAACTAGAATCTGGGAATAACAATTGGTATCAGAGCTGATCCAAATCGAAATCAGATCAAGAAATTCAAGAAAGTTTGGTTCGACACTGTGTTCTTGAGCCGAAAATCGAATTTCGAGTTTTTGTGTGTATTTGGAGTTGTAATCGATTAGGTTTTGTTCATATAGCATAATCGATCGAGTCTGTGTAGGTAATTTCAAGAATTGCACTGTAATCGATCTTTGATTTTGGTTTTTGTTGAGTTTGATGTTTACGAGTCGAGAGCACTGTATTCAAATCAATTTGTATCGTTTTGTGTATTTGATCGAAATTAGTTGTTAGAATTGTGTTCTAGATGTTTAGGCGAGCAAATTGTCAAATTTTTGTACTGTAATTCGAGGTCTAGAGTGGTATTTGGTGAAATCTTGTTCGATTTTTGATGTTTGCGCAAGATCCAAACTTTGCGCAAGTTCGTTGAGGTTTGCACAAGTTCATCTGAGGTTTGCGCAAGTTTTATCGAGAATTCATCAAGTGTTCTTTATTGAGGTTTGCGTAATCAACGTGAAACGCAAAGTAAGCTTTGCGTATTCAACGAGTATCGAGAAGTGAGTTTTGCGTATTCAACGTGAAACGAAAAGCTGAAGATTGAGTTTGGATCGAAAAGTCCACTTTGCGCAATCAGTGGGTTAAAAGAAGTTCATGTTTGCGTATTTCACATGTCCCGCAAAGTAAACTTTGCGCAATACACTTGTCACGCAAAGTGAGCTTTGCTCAAGTAACTAGACACGCAAAGCTATTTCACACACAAGACTTGGTTTGCGTATTCAGAGTGACACGCAAAGTGTGGTTTGCGTATTCAGAGTGACACGCAAAGTGTGGATTGCGCATTCAGAGTGTTACGCAAAGCTTGTTTTACTTAGAATTTTTTTTTCTCTGAGATTTTTTTCAAAACTGTAATATGGCCTTTAATAGTGAATTTTTTTTCTCTAGGGGCACTGCCCCTCGACCCCGCAAGGGCGTTGCCCCTTGACCCCACCCGCTAACCGGGTAGCAGGACCCCCGTGCTAAGTCTGCGGAGGGGGACAAAATTCTGATTGTGATCAAAATTTCTGAATTTCTATTTCAAGATTTCTTGTATTTTTGTGATTTCATATTTTGGACTAACGATCAGTTCTAGTTTCTTATTGCATATACTTTTCAAAAAGGTTTAAACAAGATGACTTCTAAAGATGCTCTTTCCATTGGCACTGATGTCAAACCTTCAGTTCTTTTTAAAGGAGAGTACGAACAGTGGAAGGATCGATTTCTGGATTTTGTGGACCGACACACAAATGGAGAAAATATTCTTCTGTCTATCATGGAAGGTCCTATGGCACCAATCACAGTTCAAATACCTGATGATGACTCATCTGATAGTGAAGATGGTACTAAGGAAAGAGAACAGAAGATGAAAACAGTTCTAGTAGAGTATAGTCAATATTCAGAGGAACAGAAAAGCCGATATAAATCAAACAAGCAAGCAAAATCTCTTCCTCTTCAAAGTATCCCGAATGACATCTATGTCAAAATAGACAGCTACAAGGCAAATGCTAAGAAGATGTGGGATCAGTTGCAGAAAATGATGATGGGATCCAAAGTAGGGAATCAGATGAAAGTGGCTAACAGCATCAACAGTTATGAGGAATTCAAAGCCAAAGAGAATGAGAGCTTAGAAGATACTTATGAACGGTTTGTCTTGCTGTTAAATAAATTGTCAAAGAACAAAGTGAAGAAGAAGCAACTTGAGAAAAATGTCAAATTCTTGAGTATCCTACAACCTGAATGGAAGAAGCATACATGTAGGATGAAACAGATGAAGGATCTGAATGACATACCGTTACATGAGGTATATGAGACTCTGAGGCAAAATGAAGAAGAAGTGGAAGAGAAAAGAGATGAGAAAAAGAAGGCAGAAAAAGTTCCTGATCCTATTGCATTGGTAGCTGGAGAGAAAAAGAAAGAAAAGAAAGAGAAGAAGAAAAAGAAGAAAGTGATTACAAGTTCTGAATCTGAATCTGAATCAGATGGTGATGATGGAGAAACTCTC
Source organism: Arctium minus (assembly GCA_954870635.1). Lineage (NCBI taxonomy): Eukaryota > Viridiplantae > Streptophyta > Magnoliopsida > Asterales > Asteraceae > Arctium > Arctium minus. The sequence continues at coordinate 162,294,841 of OX941080.1, forward strand.
AAACAAGCCATGCTTTTACTGACCCAAGATTTCCAAAAGAAATTCTACAAGAAGCCGGGATCCAACTCACAAAGATATTCTTCATCAAGTTCCAAGAATCATGAGCACCGAGAAAGAGTGGAAGGAAAGCGACATGAAGAGAACCGGTATATGGAAAGGAAACAGAAGAAAGGAAGAAGTTCGTGAATGATTACACCGTTGCTGAAAAGCCAGCAAATGATCCAATCAAATGCTACAACTGTGGCAAGATTGGACATTTTGCTAAAGATTGTCGAAAGCCAAAGGTTCGAAACTCTCAGTATTATTAGACAAACTGCTATTGGACAAACAGCAAGAAGCAGGCATAGCATTAATGGCTGAGGACGAATTTTGGTTGGATCATTCTGATCAAGAGGATGAAAAAGAGAAGGAAGAAACTGCTCATCTCTATCTAATGGGAAAAGAAGTGAAGTATGATGAGTCAGATGACGAGACAGCTGATGAGGTATTAAACTTAACTGAAAAAGATTTTATAACCAAAATGGAAGCTATGATGGTTGAGCTTAATGATCTTCAAGTAAAACTGAAGAAAGAAAAGGACAGAGTTGCTAAAAGAAACAACAAGACCTTTGAGCTTAATAAGTCTGTTATTGGGAACAAAGATCTCATTGATTTTTTACGCAAGTCTGCTTCTGATTCTAAACTTCAAGTAGATTGTTTTGAAAAGAAGATTTCTGATTCTGAAGTTAAAATTTCTAAGTATGAGTTTAAGAAGAAAGAATTTGCACTAACTGTTCATAAACTGCAGGTTGAGAACAAGCTTTTGAATAAGAAGGTAAATGGTCTTGAAGCTAAACTCTATGCAAGAGGCCAAACAGATCAAACTATTTTTCTCAATGCACCTAACGAAGAGGCTGATGTTAAGGAAAAATAGGGACTTGGTTTTGAAAACCCCCATTACCTTAAGAAAACCATCAGAAAACAACCAACACTTTATAATTTTGATTTTCTTGCTTGTGCTGGCAAACATACTTATTTAAAACCCAAATTTGTTACCAAATTACCAGAAGAAGTTGAGGCCAAAGAAACTGAAAATAGAAAGAATGTTAAGAAAATGCAACTACCATTTAACTATGCAAAGTTAAATGATAGTTTTCTTTCAGAAACACCAAAAGTTCTTTCAAACGACTATTTTGCTAGTTATTCTTTTTCTGAGATGAAGGCAAAACCTGCAATTGCAAAGGTTTATGTTCCTCCACTCATTCTTGAAAGCAAAATAGTTGAGTTGGAAAATGTTTTATCTGATGAAAAACTTTTGGTTGATATTCAACAAAGTGTATTTTCTACAGTTTTAAAGAACACGGTTTTTCAATCTACATCTACAAAGTGTTCTAAAGTTTCTAAGGCACCTCAAACTTCGTCTGATAATTTTGATGACTTATTTGAGTCTGCAAATGACTTTCTTAATTCTGATGATGGGTGCATAGAAGAAATTGATATGTTTGACTTCAATGCTTTTCTTCCTGATCATTCTACTTGTCTTATAGATGATAAAGTGTTACCAAGTGTTCTTGAAACTGATGAGTTATCAACTAAGGTTGGTGAATCAGTTTCTGTAACTGCTGATTACTATGCTCAAGGTAAGAAACATAAGAAACAACGATTACAGAAACAGAAATACACTGGTACACAAAAGAAAAATCAATCTAAGAAATCTGATTTTCCTAATAAATCTAAATCGTTTGTTTCAGATATAAGAAAGAAAAGGTCGAAAGCTCGAACCGAATGGCGACCAAAAAGGAAGGATGATGAGATAGCTGAATCAGTTTCTGATAACTCTTGTAATAGATCAGTTAGTAGTGATAATGATGTAGTTGAACAACTTGCTTCACATAAACAAAACCTTGTAACTTCTTACAAGCGATATTCAATAAAGCAACTGATTCAATTATTTCCTATTACTACTAAATCTTATCATTATCGGAAAAATGATTTTGCTTATTCTCATAATTCTTCTGATTGGTTTGGATCTTATCATGTGCATTCTTCAAGATCAAATATTTTTAAAGGTTTTCAAAAGAACAGAGGGTCCATTTTCAAATGAATACCAAAACCTTGTACTAATCTGTTAGGACCCGTTTTTAAATGGGTACCTAAATCTATTGTTTCCTGTTTTCTCTTGCAGACCCGACATATGTGGTACTTGGACAGTGGATGTTCCAAGCATATGACTGGGCAAAAAGCTTTATTGTCTAATTATACAGAGAAATTCAGTGGAAATGTCAGATTTGGAAACGATCAACTTTCACCAATCTTAGGATATGGTGACATCATTCAAGACAACATAACGATCAGTAAGGTGAGTTATGTCGAAGACTAAGGGCACAACCTGTTTAGCATTTGTCAATTCTGCAATAAAGGGTTAGAGGTCAACTTCAAATCTAAGAGTTGCTCGGTTCGTACTGAAGACGGCACAGAACTCTTAGGTGGACATCGCAAGACAAACCTCTATACCATCAACCTGTCCAAAGTTCAGATTGACAATAAAGTTTGCTTAATGACAAAAGCTTCAATGCAACAAAGTTGGCTCTGGCACAGACGTTTATCACACCTGAACTTTCGTTATATCAACAAGCTGGTTAGTGGGAAATTGGTAAAAGGACTTCCTGAGCTGAAATACGAGAAAGAACACTTATGTGCTGCATGTGAGAAGGGTAAGATGAAGAGAGCTCCGCATAAACCGAATCCTGAACCAAGCACTAGTTCTCCGTTAGAATTGTTACATATGGATTTGTGTGGTCCAATGAGAACTCAGAGTTTGGGTGGAAAGAAATACGTGTTGGTTATTGTGGACGATTACTCAAGATACACATGGGTCAAATTTCTTCGATCAAAAGATGCGATGCCCGAAGTTCTCATTACTTTCTTAAAGACGACCCAGGTGAAAATGCAGCGACAAGTCAAGTTTCTTCGAACGGACATCGACATAGAGTTCAAAAACAAGATAGTTGAAGAATATCTCGAATCGGTCGGGATATCACATCAGTACTCTGCTGCTCGTACGCCTGAACAAAATGAAGTAGCCGAAAGGCGAAATCGGACGCTAGTCAAGGCCGCTCGTACTATGCTTAGCCAATCCGATCTACCTCTATTTTTGCAGGTAGAAGCTGTGTCGACTGTATGTCATACTCAAAATCGGTCCATGATACACCGCCGTTTTCAAAAGACTCCATATGAGCTGATCAACAACAGAACACCAATAATCAAGTATTTTCACATATTTGGGTGTAAATGTTTTGTGCTTAACGACAGAGAGAGTCTGAATAAATTCAGTGCTAAGGCGGACGAGGGTATCTTCATTGGTTATTCTTCAACATCGGCAGCATATCGTGTTTATCTGAAAAAGTCAAAGACAGTTGTCGAGAGCGTCAATGTAACATTTTATGAAGACATGGCTTCTGAACAACTCAGTTCAGAACCCGTGATCACTGAAGTATTAGCTTCTGGGCAGATCAGTCCAGAACCTGCTTCTACAGCGAATAATTCAAATAACGCTTCTACTTCTATTTCACATTTATCTGATTTAGATTTGTTATTTGAATTCTTTTATGATGAGTTTTTAGGTTCTAATGTATCTAAATCTGCTGTGACTGACAGGTCTGAAGACACAAGTTGCAATCATCCAGTCACTTCAGAAGTCATAACTGAACAAGAATCCTCCGTTCAGTCAGAAACTCACATTCCTACAATTACTCCTACAGTTGAAGATATACAAGTAACTGCTGAGCCAGAAGTAACTATTTCAGTTGGGTGTGATACAATGTCTACTCAACAGCTCATTTATGCTGTTCCAACTGATACTTCTGCACCTGAAACTTCAATTGCAAACACCCTTCCTATTATTCAAACTGAAGAGCCTGATAGTGGATTTCAAGATGATGATCATGTTCAATAAGTATCTACTCCACTACCTCATGAGCATCGCTGGACCAAAGAGCATCCTTTACATCAAGTAATTGGAGATCTTAACAAGCCTGTACAAACTATGTCAACAACTATTAATCAATGTATGCATGACTCATTCCTCAGTAAGATTGAGCCCACACGAGTATCTGAGGCTCTTGCTGATTCGGACTGGGTATCTGCCATGTAAGAAGAGATCAATCAGTTTGAAGCCCTAAAGGTTTGGAGATTAGTTCCAAAATAAGAAGGTAAAACCATGATAGGCACTAAATGGGTATTCAAGAATAAAAAGGATGAAGATGGTATCGTCATAAGAAACAAAGCTAGACTTGTTGCCAAAGGTTATCGGCAAGAGGAAGGCATAGACTACGATGATACGTATGCTCCAGTAGCGCGCATAGAAGCAATCCGCATGTTTCTAGCCTACGCAGCTCATAAGAATTTCACAGTCTTTCAGATGGATGTGAAAAAAGCCTTTCTGAATGGCATTCTTAAAGAGGAAGTGTACGTGTTTGAACCAGAAGGGTTTGTCAATCCAGAGAAACCAGATCACGTCTACATCTTGGACAAAGCCCTGTACGGTTTAAAACAAGCCCCTCAAGCATGGTATGACGTTTTATCTAAATTCTTGGTCAAGTCCGGTTTTTCTAAAGGTAAGGTTGATACCACTTTATTCATCAAAAAGGAAAAAGATGATATTATTCTTATTCAGATTTATGTTGATGATATAATATTTGGTTCTACTAATCCAAAATTTTGCAAAAACTTTTCTAACCTCATGGTGTCACGTTTTCAAATGAGTATGATGGGAGAGATGAATTTCTTTCTCGGATTACAAGTAAAACAGTTTTCAACGGGGATTTTCATTAACCAATCTAAGTACATTTTGGATATTCTTCGGAAGTACAAAATGGAAAATTGTAAACCAATTGGAACCCCGATGGCACCAGGTACTAAGATTAGCACTTATCCTTCGGGTAAAAGTGTTGATGTTAGGACTTATAGAGGTATGATAGGATCGTTAATGTATCTTACTTCAAGTAGGCCAGATATTATGTTTTCAACATGCTTATGTTCTAGATATCAGGTTGCTCCTAAAGAATCCCATTTGGCTGCTGTCAAACGGATTTTTAGATATCTTAAGGGGACTGCAGACCTTGATCTGTGGTATCCTAAGGATACTGGGTTTCAACTGATTACCTATTCAGATGCAGATCATGCAGGTTGCATGTTGGACAAAAAGAGTACTTATGGTCACATCCAATTTCTTGGAGACAAGCTCATTAGCTGGGCTTCAAAGAAACAATTATGCGTTTCCACATCGACTGATGAAGCAGAGTACGTAGCTGCTGCCAGTTGCTGCTCTCAAGTCCTGTGGATGCGAACACAGGTACGAGACTATGGATTCAAGTTCGACAAAATTCCAATCTATTGTGACTCGAAGAGTGCAATCGCAATATATGCTAATCCTGTCCAACATACGAAAACCAAACACATTGATGTCAGGTATCATTTTATAAAAGATAATGTAGAAAAAGGAACAATTGAACTTTATTTTGTAAAAACAGATTATCAACTTGCAGATTTATTTACCAAACCCTTAGATGAAAAGAGATTTAATTTTCTTGTCTCTAAGATTGGTATGTTAAATCTTAAGACGTAATCGGTTGTTACCTAATAAAGTTACGTATTGTTATTTTTCATCATTTTCTTTATCATTATGTTTGAAGGATATCTACACTTTAATTGTTTGCTCATGATCTCAGGGGGAGTAAGAGAAGATTAACGGTGATCTACATTGTTTTGAGGGGGAGCATAACTAATTTCTACATTTTTCCTTAACTGACAAATTTTGTTCAAAAGGAGTAAGACAATGATTTCTGATTATCTCAGATCAGAACTCGTACAATCAACGTTTTATTGCTTTATGTCTTTTATTTTTCAAATAAATTTGTGAATAAATTTGCTTTGACTAGACTTTGAGACTTATGCAGGATGAGAGAAGCTGACAAGATCATATCTTTATGACTTCAGCTTGACTTCATGAGATTTAAGATTGTGTGAAAAGGTTAATTTCTTATCTTAATCTCATATATGGTTGAAAGAAGGACACCTTTCAATCATAGAAAACATATTCTTAAATGTTCAAACCACTTCCCGATTCTTAAACAGTTTTTCATTGGAAGTGTGATTTTAAATGTTTTCATTTTATTTGTGCTTAAATGTTTACAAACCGTGTGTTTTCAAAGATAAATACTTGTGTATTGTCTTTTCTTTATACTTTCAAGTATTCACACACACCGGTTTGACTTTTTGTTCACATTGTTCTTACCATGTCTCATATTGAAACATATTTTCGATGGTAAGACACCCCGCTTGTACTTCAAAGAAATTTAAGTGTATTTTCATTTCGAAGCGTTTAGTTCAAGAATGTCTATATTTTTGTTTCATGTAGACTATATCCATTATTCTTGACCATAAGCCTTAATTGATTTATCATTCATTTCTGATCATTTTCATACAATGTCAGATTTTCAAACAAGTTTCTTGCATTCATATTCATTCATTCAATATACTTGTTTGAAAATACTTCAATGTTTCAAATGCTCAAATATTCATGATTATATTTTATGAGCTTACATTCATCTGACATTTGTATATGAGCTTTAACTGATAAAGTTAAACCATATTGAGCAACTTTATGCTTTCTTAGGAAATATGGGTTCTTTGTGCTAGGACTTCAATGAACTTCTATGATATCACGTTAACCAGTGATTTCTACCCAAGAAGTTAATCCTTTAGTGATTGAGTGTGAGGAGTCGAAAAGAAATGAGTGTGGGTGTGATGAGGTAAAATGGAAAAGAGAGTTTGGTTAGTAGTGAGCTTATTGGATTAAAAAGAAAGAGGGTGTGAGATCAGAGTAAAAGAATATCAAACTCTGCACCATCTACTTTCTGAACCGGGCAGCCACATTACTAATGATTCATAATTCTTTGGTGAACATTATTTAAACAAGCAAATAGCCCATGCCAACTCTTGATAAAACCCCTCCATCTACTCATTTTCTTCTTAAAAATAAAATGTTTCATATTTTCTGGGGACGCAACACATAATCTATCTGATTTTCATTTGGAAAATCTGGATATTGAAAAAGAAGGAAGTTTGCCTCACCTTCGCACTTCAATCATGCACATTGAGTTTGTGTTTATCTACTGTTGTCTAAGTGGTTTACACAATGTTGAGCCTTTATAAAAGCAACTATTCGTGCTTAATTCTTTCTACACTTGCACGAACACACAAAGAATTTGTTTCTTTGTTATAACATTCATAGAAATTGCCTTTGTGGTGTTTCGATGATTGGATGGAAGCCCTGGGGGAGTGAACATCAAAAAAATCCTTTATATTGTGTATTCGTTACACACAGTGACTTTGTGTTACTGACAGGCATTTTAACTGATTCATTTGTTGATTCAGGAGTTACATGTTCTTATTTTGTCTAGATTTGAAAAGATCTGGATGAATACTTGGCTATGGATCACAGAATCAACGACTCAGTTTGACATATCAGAATGGTCAAAGACATTTCTTGGAAGAAAAGTTTTGATGATATAGATGCTCAAATCATCAAAAAGGGGGAGATGGTATCAAGAAATGATAAAGTTTTGAGAGATGATTTTCAGAAATGTCCAAGTCAGAAAAGTTCAAAGTAAATTTTTTTTTTGAAGATTTGAAGAAGAACAAAGAATTTCTGAAGATTTGAGGAAATTTTCTTTGAATATTATCTGCTAAAGCAAATTCGAGCTGATTCTGAATATAATTTCTTTCCAAAGTCTGAAAGTATTATTGTGAAAGTTTTGGGGAGATTGTTAATCGTTTGAAGACAGTTTTGGAAAGAATACCGTCAAAGAAAAAGGGGAGATTGTATTATCAGAGCTTAAAAGTGAAGACTGAATAGCTAGATCTTTCAACAGTGATCTTGAATCCAAAGGGGGAGATTGTTAGAGAATAAATATGTTGGATACAAGATCAAGAAGACTGAAGGTCAAAGTTCAAGAAAGTCAAAGCTGAAGAAAGTCAAATCTCGTCAAAGTCAAAGTCTTTTGTAATAAAAGTCAAATTGTATTGTATTTGTATTTTGTTTTTAATTTCCTTGTATTTTAGATGTAGGTATAAATACTTTGTACCTTGTATTTTCTGTTTAGGATTGTAACTATCAGAGGGAGTTTAATTGAGAGAATACGTTTAGAGAGAGAAATCTGTAGAGAGAGAGAGAGAGAGTTCTAGAGAGAGAAAGAATGTAATTTTTGAATTTGAAAGTGAAATCAAACAGGTAATTGATTCTTGTTTGTGTTTGTTTTGATTAATTGCATTTAGGAACTAGAATATGGGAATAACAATATCCTAACATTACCCCGTTCCTAAAGAGTCACCTTGTCCTCAAGGTGAAAGTCTGGAAAGACTTGTTGCATAGTCCCAAAATCTTCCCAGGTAGCCTCGAAATCTGGCAATTCCTTCCATTTAAGCATCACCTCCATCCTATGACGCGCTGCCGACTCTGTCGAGTGAACTCCTAGGATAACCTCTGGTTCGACTTCCAATTCGAAGTTTTCATTCAACTGGGGCAGTAATATTGGTGTCGCCTGTTGCGTCCCAATCTCTTTTTTAAGCTGTGAAATGTGGAACACATGATGTAAGCGAGCATCCTCGGGAAACTGCAGTTTATACGCGACTTCGCCAATGCGTTGAGTGATTTGGAGTGGGCCATAAAACGGGCAACTAGCTTTTGGAATGGTCGCCTGGCCATTGACTTTTGGCGGTAAGGTTGGAGTTTCAAATAGACCCAGTCCCCGATTTCAAATTTGAGTGCTCGACGAGTCTTGTCCGCATTTTCCTTCATCGGTTGTTGAGCCCACAGGAGATGAGCACACAACTCATCCAAAATTGCATCTCGATCCATCAGCTGCTCTTCCAATGTTGATACTCCCGTGCTGGAGGCTTGTGTTCGTATTAGACGGGGTGGATCTCAGCTATATAATGCCTTGAAGGGTGTACACTTGGTCAAAGTGTGATACGAAGTATTATGCCAAAACTCCGCCCATGGCAGCTAGCGTACCCAATTACGAGGATTCCCTTGAATGAAGCAACAAAGGTACGTTTCCACCATCTTGTTCACAACTTCTGACTGGCTATCCGTTTGAGGATGGTATGAGGTACTTCACAATAGGGTGGTACCTTGGAGAGGAAACAACTCTCGCTAGAAATTGCTAAGGAATACCTTGTCTCTATCGTACACAATGGTGGACGAAAAACCATGAAGTCGAACCACTTCCTTAACAAAAACCGTGGACACAGAATTTGCGGTGAAATGATGTTTTAAGGGAATAAAGTGGGAAAATTTAGTTAATCGATCCACGACAACCAACACAATTTCAAACCCTCTAGAACGGGGAAAACCTTCGATGAAATCCATCATTAGTTCATCCCACACTTGGGAGGGTATAGGAAGGGGTTGAAGAAGACCAGCGATATGATAAGTAGTAGCCTTCTGTTGTTGGCATACCACACAAGCCTACATATACTGTTGAACCGACCGCCGCATCCCAACCCAGAACCATTCTGCCGCCATTCGCTAGTAAGTCTTAAGTTCTCCAGAATGCCCCCCAATTACCGAGTCATGGTACTCTTGAAAAAGCTTAGGAATAAAGGAAGAATTGTTAGGAATTACTATTCGTCCTTTATACCTCAATTGTCCTAGAACCACTGCATAACCCACATGGTTCTTCCCTTCTTCCAGTTCTTGCATTACCTTTTGAATAAAACGGTCACCCGATATTTCTTTTTGTAGCTCGTCCATGTTTATGGACCATGACGCCACAAGGGTCCTTAACTCTCGTTCCGACCCAAATTCACGTGATAATGCGTTTGCCACCCGGTTCGTCGAACCCGCCTTGTATTGTATTTTGAAATCGAACCCTATTAACTTGCACATCCACTTTTGGTAGTACGCACCCACTTCCCGCTGTTCCATGAGGAACTTCAAACTTCGATGATCTGTCTAGTTAACAAAGTGTCTCCCAAGAAGGTAGTGGCACCACTTCAAGACCGCGAGAATGATGGCCATCAATTCCTTCTCGTATATGGGCTTCAAACGGTTTCGAGCCCCCAACACCCGAAAAAAATAGGCGATGGGATGGTTGTTTTGGAGCAACACTGCTCCTATACCAAAAACCGGATGCATCAGCCTCTACTAAAAACAATTGAGTGAAGTTAGGCATGGCCAAAATTGGAGCCGTAGTCAGGGCTGATTTCAACCGTTCGAAAGCTTCTGTTGCTGCTTCCGACCACCCAAAACAGTCCTTCTTCAGTTAGTTAGTGAGTGGAGCTGCCAACCGAGCATAACCTGCAATAAACTTCCGATAATACCCCGCCAAACCTAAGAAACCTCGCAACTCCCGCAAGGTTTTCGGTTGAGGCCACTCGACCATTGCTTTGATTTTTTTTCGGGATTCACTGCTACCCCAGCCGCTGATATCACATGGCCTAAGTAACCCAATGTTGTTTTGCCAAATTCACACTTTTTTGGGTTGGCATAAAACTCATGTAATTCCAATTGCTTCAAGACCAATGTTACATGATCCGCATGTTGACTCTCGCTTTGACTGTACACCAAGATATCATCAAAAAAATACGAGCATAAACTTACGGAGGTACAGTCAAAATATGTCATTCATTGCTGCTTGGAATGTTGCGGGAGCGTTGGTGAGGCCAAATGGCATCACAATAAATTCGTAGTGGCCCTCGTGTGTTCGAAATGCGGTCTTGGTCACGTTTTCGCCCCTGACCCGTATTTGGTGGTATCCCGATTTGAGATCAAGTTTGGAAAACACTTGGGCTCCTTGTAACTCATCCAGCAGCTCATCGATCACGGGAATGGGATACTTATCGGGGACCGTAGCTTTGTTTAACGCTCGTAATCCACACAAAAGCACTACGAACCAACTTTCTTCTTGACTAAAAGGACAGGGATGGAAAATGGTCCACTAGACGGTTGTATAATCCTGGACTAGTTGCTCGATATCTGTTTTTTGAGCTTGGGGGTAGTGGTATGGCCGAACCGAAACTGGGCCCATTCCCTTCTTCAGATTAATGGCGTGCTCCTTCTCCCTCTTTGGCGGTAATGTGTTAGGCCAGTCAAAAATTTTGTGATACCGTTGGAGTACATCTTGCAAAAATGTTGGGGCTGTTGGCACGATGCTTAATGGAGGAGTTCTCTCCACTTGGTTCAATTGCAGTAAATATCCCCCTCTTCCACGAATGATGGAACGCAACATATTCTTTAGTGTTACCTTCGATCGATCCAAAGACGGGTCCCCTTTTAAGGTCACCGCAACTCCATTGACCATGAATTTTATGATCTAAGTTTTCTAATTTGTATTCACCACCCCATTTTTTCTAGCCACTAGACGCCTAGTATCACATCTGAATTTCCCAACGTTAATGGGAGGAAATCTTCGATTATCTCCAAACCTTGTATGGAGAGTCGAAGCCCTTGACATTCTCCGCGTCCCTTAACAGCCTCTCCTGTTCCCAACGACACCCCGAAGTCCCCTGTGTTGATCACTGAAATATTGAGCTTGTGGATGAGGGATAGAGATATAAAATTATGTGTGGCTCCGGGGTCAATCATCACCACAACTTCTGAACCCTCTAACTCCCCTTTTAATTTCATAGTCTTTGGGTTAGTAATTCCCAACCCTGAGTTGAGGCAAATTTCAGACTGAATGTTCTCAGTCACCTCCTCTCTTGGTGTCTCTTCCTCCTCCTCTTCCTCGTCATCTTCATGTATTAACAGAACACTTAACTCCTTCCAACGACATCGATGCCCCAAACTCCACTTTTCGTCACGTCTAAAACGGAGGCCCCATTCTCTTTTGTTCTGTAGCTCCTTATCTGATAATCTTCAAATCTCGCCCATGGGTTTACTTGAAGTCTGATTGTTCGATCGCGTATTTGGAATTGAGTTTGTTCTTTTGGGGGAAATTATAGGCGCTGATTTAGGCGTTCGTAAGCCATAGGTATTCTACGACGATATGGACTCCACTCTTCTTCCCAGGCTGGACTGAACCTTTTCCTCCAACTTGATAGCTAGGTCCATCGCTTGCTTCAGAGTTCGAGGACCAAGGACCCATACCTCAACCCGTAATTCGGCCTTAAGCCCATTGATGAAGTGGCCTAAGGCAATCTCATCCGGAACATTGGTTAAAGGTGATGCTAATTCAATGAATTGACTTTGATAATCCAACACCATACCAACCTATGAGAGTGCCAACCACTGTTCGTGAAGGGATCCGACATTCTTTGGACGGAATTGCCTTAGCAGAATCGATTTCATCTCCTCCCAATGGTGAATGGGTCGTCGTCGATGTTCCCATTGGAACCTAAGAGTGCATCTCCTTCAAATGATACCACCGCTGCTTCTAATTTCTCCGTTTCGTTTAAACGATAGAAAGTAAAATACCTTCAACACACATTATCCAACTGTCCGGGTGTTTCCCATCAAACAAGGGCATGTCCAACTTACGAAAGCGCCAATTAGATCCCCCAACATTTGTTGCTCCTCCTGTTCCCTCTTCCTTGTGAACCGGACTTCCTATCGGTCCTGGTCCTGAAGGGGAAAATGTGGACTCGGATAGGGTGGTTCAAACCTCTTTCCGTATAGAGGAATGGAGTAGTGAGTTCTCTGCTGTCAATTCTGAAAATCATCGGGTCATTAAGGCCATCTGCTTCTCAAACTGACGCCGCAAGGTTTGCTGCAATTCTGTCAACGAAGCCTTCACTGCAGCAACGTCTTCTTCAACCGACTCCACCCTCTATGTCACGGGATCTACTCTTGGCGGTGCCATAGCCGGGATCGAATTTGCTCTGATACCACTCTGATATGCACCCAAAAAATTAATAATCTTGAAGGAAATAAACTAAATTGAAAAACGTCGGCAAAACTTGGTTTGCAAGAAATCAACAGGGAAAGAAATCAGCTAGCTATTCGAGACGCTAGAATCTCCCAAAAAAAGTAACCATATTCTCCATATCCTCCCCTAAAGCCTCCCCTCTTTATTTATAGGCTAACCCTACTATCATTAAAAGGTAAAAACCCACAATTACCCTTTACTATGGACGACTAACAAAATTGGTAAAAGCACCCCCACTTTATTCTTTGTTGGACACCACATCTTTCTGCCTTCCTGGATCATTCTTGCCCACATCTTTCTGCCTTGTTGGACCTTTCTTTCGGCTATAAGTGAATCTCACAGGTGGTATCCTAACAGTTGCTAAGTAAATCGAAGATTCAACAGGAGATGAGTTGTCTATGTATTTAATTATATGTCATTGTATTTCATCAAACGATAAAATACCAGTGATCAACATTTTGTTTTGTATGATATTTTTAAAACTAAAATCCTTGTAATTTAAAAAAAACCTACAAACGAAGATTTTGAATTTTCAAATACCAAATATTTTAGTATTGATTTCGAGAACACTATCATGTACTGCAAAACAAAAAAGCTTCCCAATGATTTTTTTTACTGGTAATTATGGTGGATTTGTGACGAATCACCAGTGAATTATTGAAGGATTTTTTTGGCTCTCAAGAAATGGCATAAGCCATAAATGCATATGAAAATTTTGGAAAATTGAATAATTTGTTTATGTAAGAAAGAATGATCGAGTTTTCATATATTGAATGCTTGACTTCAACATTCCAGAAAGACATATATACAACTTTAACTCATTTTTTTTTTCTAAAAAGAAAATCATTTTCTTCAAAAAAAATCATTATTGCTACAAAAATTGTCCAAAAGACAAAATTGAAATCATTTGTCTTATACAATATACACTTTGATTTCATATGATTGCAACTGATCTCATTCGATGCGAGAAAAAATATATTTTAACAACCCAAATTTAAAGCAAGACAATATATATATATAATAAAATCTCAAAATGGGTCCCAATACAATCCGATCGAAAATAGAATAAGTAAAGATTAACAGCGGAAGTCTCGAAGTCTCAACTACAACCGAGAATTTCATTGACTAGACAAGCATCTAACGTTGGAACTAACGCACCTACTACTTGGAAATCCGCTCCACCACTTCTACACCTTTTCCTTACCTTTGGAGAAAGTACCACTAGCGTTCTTCCCTGAAAAAGGGTTTTGAGTTTGAAAAGCAAGGGTTTGACCATAAGGTCTAGTGAATTCCAGACGAAAACAGTCGTAAACAATGTGGTACCAAAGTTACACAATACCAATTTTTAACAATAATATGCGACAATTTAAGGGAATTGCATAGGGATAAATTTCCAACAATCCACAACCAAAATCAATCATGATTGGGGCCCAAGCAGACTCCCCGTTATCACATGTGCAGAAAACGGATTTCACACACAACGGTTTACCATCTACTTCCGGCGATCGTGAAGATCCCACATAATTATTCTCCCTGTGCGTCCCATTCCATATAAATATATCTCAAAAGAACTAATCATGTATGTCCACACATAATAAACGATGACATAACATGTAAGAAATGTATAACGACATTGGCAGAATAAAATCATTATTCTTGTATAAACCTTTTTCAGAGATTAAATCAATTATAACTTTAAGTAAGTAAAAAGGGTTTGTCGGGAACTCACCTGATTGCGAGATATGCGATACACGGGAAATTCCTACTTGACACGAGAGTCTCCTACAAAATGATATGCAGAACAAGGTTAACCCCTATAGTTCAATCTTAACGAACACCCCTTAATGGTTCTCTGAATCGGTGATACACGACCCAATCATAAAGCCTAAGGCAGCAACCGTCGACCCAAGAAGTCTCGAGTTAAAGACCCCCGGGTGGGACACATCCCGGTTCTGGTTCAGTCTCCCAGCTGAGGACAGGGTACTCCAGGCCACGAGCTACCGGGTTCTCCCTGTTGAAGCTCCCGGGTTCCCCCGGTTGGCTCCCGGGTCCCCCGGTTTGAGGAGTTCGAGCTCCCGGGGAGGAGCCTCCTGAGTGGGTCTTTCGCTCGGTTGAGGTTAAGCCACCCGGGGAGGGTCTTCCGGTTGGCGTCGCAGACAAGGCCCGGGGTTGGGCGATTTTGAAGGACGTCGAGAGTCCCTCCCTCCCACCTAAATCCTATTCGCAGATAACCCCCAATACCCAAAACAGAGTCTCATCTCAAACGAGATACCGACTTCTATCACTCAAGATAGTTATATAAATCAAATGGCTAAACTCCTATGGACCTTAACTACAAGAGTTTCTCAATTCTATCCATGGATTTGCAACTACAAAAATGAGAATATGAATAGAGTGTAATTACCTGAAATGAAGGAACTCACCAATCCTTGATTTTTTCTCCAAATTTCCCAAAGTTCCAAGTTCTCTGATTAATCCCTTGCTCTCCCTTTCTTACGTTGCAACCAACAAAAGGAGAAAATAGATAGGGTTTAGGGTATTAGGTTATCATCTCACAATTTTTGGCTTTTTACCCAAAAAGGCCCTTAAGTTTGCTTTATTTAAAATTTACTATTTTCTAAATAGACATGGAAGGGGTTGACACTAACTGTCGTTACAATACTGCCCTTCATAAAAGGATTCCTTCCCCGGAATCTCTTCGATGAAAAGATGAGGATATTTGACTCTTATCTCCGATTCGACTTCCCAAGTTGCTTCTTGACCTTTATGGAAACGCCATTGAACTTTTACCAGGCTAATCTCGTTGTTCCTCAGCTTCCGAATCTTACAGTTGACTATCGCTACAGGTTCCTTGACGTAATTCAATTGTTCGTCTATCTGAACGTCTTGTAATGGTACCTCCATGTCAACCTCGGCCAAGAATTTTCTGAGGTTGGAAACATGAAAGGTGTGATGGATAGCTCACATCTCTTCTAGTAGATCCAACTTGTATGCCACCTCCCCAACTCGCTCCACTATAGCAAAAGGTCCGATATACCATGTACTTAACTTCCCTTTCTTTCCGAATCGCACCACTTTCTTCCAATGAGACGCCTTTAGCATTACGTTATCCCCCACTTGAAATTTGATGTTATTTCGTCTCTTGTCCGCGTAACTCTTTTGTCGGTCATGAACCACTTTCAACCTATCTCGCACTTGAACTATCTTGTCCGCGATTATCTGTACTATCTCCGATCCAACTTGTTGTCTTTCTCGAACTTCATTCCAACACAAGGGCGTCCGACACTTTCGTCCATACAGAGCTTCGTACGAGGCTGCCTTGATGCTTGCATGGTAACTGTTGTTGTAATAAAATTCAATCAAAGGCAAGTGATTCTCCCACGAAACTTGGAAGTCTAGGGCACAAGCCCTCAACATATCCTCTAGCGTTTGAATAGTTCGCTCACTTTGACCATCGGTCTGCGGGTGATAAGTTGTACTCAACTTGATTCGTGACCCCATCTCTCGTTGAAAGCTCCTCTAAAACGTTGACGTGAAGCGACTATCCTGATCCGACACTATCGATAGAGGCACACCATGACGTGTGACTATCTCGTCGATGTACAACTTTGCCAGTCTATCCAAAGAGTACGTCTCTCGAATGGGCAGAAAGTGCGCCGATTTCATAAGTCGATCCATGATTACCCAAATCGCGTCGTAGCCTTTCAGAGTTCTAGGAAATTTGGTCACGAAGTCCATAATGATCTGATCCCATTTTCACACTGGAATATCCAATGATTGAAGTTTCCCATACGGACGTTGTTGTTCCACCTTCACTTGTAGACAAGTGAAACACCTCTCTACGAAATGGGCTATATCCTTATTCATACCCGCCCACCAATAACTTTGTTTTAAATCTCCGTACATCTTATTCGTTCCAGGGTGGATCGAATACTTTGACTTATGCGCCTCTTCCAAAATTATCTGTCTAATCTCTCCAAGTTTTGGAACCCAAATTCTTCCATTGAAGCACTTCAATCCTCGGTTATCATCTGATAAGGCAGTTGCATTTCCAAGCATTCACTCCTTCTTAACATTCTCAGGCGCCAATGCTTTTGTCTGCCATTTCTTCAACTCTTCTAGAAGGTCGAACGACACTTCCGCTCGCATGGCCACCATTTTTGTAGTTTCGTTTCTCTCTTTCTGACTCAAGGCATTGGCCACCACGTTGGCCTTTCCAGGGTGATATTCAATCTTACAATCATAATCCATCAAGAGTTCCATCCATCTTCTTTGTCGCATATTTAACTCTTTTTTATCAAAGTGGTGACAAAGGCTTTTGTGATCCATAAAGATCTGGCACTTCGTCCTATAGAGGTAATGCCGCCAGATTTTTAGGGTGACGACGACCGCTGCCAGTTCTAGATCACGAGTGGGGTAGCAAATCTCATGGCCCTTTAACTGACGGGACACATACGCAATCACTTTTTCTCGCTGCATGAGGACATATCCCAAGCCCAGCCTCGACGCACCACTATATACCACAAAATCACCCGTACCCTCCGGTAATTACAAAATCGGTGCGCTATTCAGCATGTCCTTCAACTTTTGGAACGCTTCATCTTGCGATTCCATCCACATGAACTTCACGCTCTTCTTCGTTAAGGAAGTCAACGATGTTGCGATGCGTTAGAAATCCTTGATAAACTTACGGTAGTAACCCGCCAAACCAAGGAAAGTTCGAACCTTCGACGGGTTTTTAGGTAGCGCCCAATCTTGTATCGCTTCGATCTTAGATGAATCAACTTTGATCCCATGTTGTGACACCACATGCCTGAGAAACTGAACTTCCCTAAACCAAAATTCACATTTAGAAAAGTTAGCATAAAGTTTCTCTCGCTTTAGCAATTCCAGGATAACTCGCAGATGCTCCTCATGCTCCTCTTCAGATTTCGAGTAGATCAAGATGTCATCTATGAATACAATCACAAATTTATCCAGATAAGGTTGACACACTCTATTCATCAAGTGCATAAAGGTTGTTGGTGCGTTGGTTAAACCAAATGGCATCACAAGAAACTTATAGTGCCCATATCTGGTCCGAAAAGCCGGTTTTGGTATATCTTCCTCTCTTACCTTGACTTGATGGTAACTCGACCGCAAATCAATCTTAGAGAAACAACTAGCTCCTTGCAGCTGAATCAAACAGGTCGTCTATCCTTGGAAGCGGATATTTGTTCTTAACTGTTACCTTGTTGAGTTCACGGTAGTCTATGCACATTTGCATAGTCTCGTGCTTCTTCTTCATGAAGAGTACAGGAGCACCCCAAGGTGAGGTAGTAGGTCTAACGAACCCCTTATATAACAATTTTTGCAACTGAGACATCATCTCTTTCATCTCCGAAGGCGCCAACCTATAAGGGGCACGATGTATTGGTGCTGCACCCGACACCAAATCTATGCGAAATTCTACCTGACGATCCGGAGGTAGGCTTACTAAATCTTCCGGGAACACTTCCGAATAATCACTCACCACCTTGACATCCTCTACTCCGTGCTTCTCCTTCTTGGCATCTACCATCTATGCCAAGTATCCCGCACATCCTTTCCTCAAATACTTTGTCGCCTTAATCATAGACATAAGGCTAGTCCTTTTATTTCGACGGTTTCCATAAATAACTACCGTCCCCTTGTCGGGTAACTACACCCGAATCAATTTGTTATTACAAACTATATTGGCGCCATTCATGGCTAACCAAACCATCCCCAATACTATATCAAATTCCTCAATAGACATGGGGTACAACGGTAAGGGCACCAAACTCCCTTCTATATCTATAACACAATTTTCCACTACCTCCTAATGAAAACCCGATTATCATCGTCCGTTTCCACCTCCAACGCCTTCTCCAAACGTTTAGGCTCCACATTTAAACATTTCATCCACTCTAAAATCAAATAACATTTTGGCAAGTAAGGAATTCACCAAAAATGTACCTGTCACCACCTCTAGGGCCTCTTCCGCCTCCACCTCCTTCATGTGAAATGCACGTCTCTTCGGACGTGCCGGCTCCGGCCTCTTATCATCTCCCTTGCTCCCCTGCCTCCCTCCAAACTATGCTGGTCCTTCCTTCTTCAATTGCGGGCAATCGGGCCACATATGATCAGATGACCCACATTGAAAACATGACTTACCCTTAGGACAATCCTTCGCGACATGACCCGGCAATCCACACCGGTAACAGGACCTTGAGTCTGTCATGCACTCTCCCCGATGAATACGGTGTCATTTCCCACAATGCTTGGGTACCACCACACGATCCCCACGAACATCCGACCCGAAGGCTTTCCCTTTCCTTCCATCATTCCCCGAGACATCCCATTTCCTCTTCTCTCCACTTTTCTCAGTCGCTTGGCGGTTCTTTTATTTCTCAGTTAATTCAGCTGCATTGATGGCCGCTTGGAAAGTGGTTGGGTCCTTGTTCGAGACAAATTCTTGAATGCTGATCCTCAAGCCATAAATATACTGCTCCCCATGCCGTTCTTCCGTCTGTACATACAGTTCTACGAAATGGGACTTTTTGATAAATTTGGTGGTGTACTCCCGCACCGACATCTCCTTTTGCTCTCCTAATTTCTTAATTACCACTAACGAGCAGAACTGAGCCTTGAACTTGCCAATAAACACATCCCAGGTCATACCCTTTGCCACAGATGATCCCCGCCCTCATGTCTCGGCATCCCACCACATGACAGCCTCCGACTTCAACATAGACAGAGCATAAATCACCTTGTCCTCCTCCGCACATTTACTGGTGTCAAACGCAAGTTCCATTTCCTTGATCTATTACATAGACAACAATGGATCACATTCTCCTTTAAAGGTAGGAGGCTTGAACATGGCAAACTCTTTATAACTACATCCCTTAGCTGCCGACTCATTCATCACTAAGGTATTCGATCGAGAATGACTACCTTCTTTTGCCACTGGCAGACTAGACATTTTCGACCCTTCCTTGCTCTCCATTCTTTGCTTGTTTCCTGATACTGACCCTTCTCGCTGAGCCAGCAAGGCTTGCAAAGTTTCCTGTAGTTTACCTATTTTGGCAGCAAATGCTTCATGGGTCACGAAAGCTTGAGCTCGGCCACGACCCCGACCTCGAGATTGGCCTCTTCCCCTTGCAGTTGCTGAACTCTCTTATTGCGATACTTCACGGTCTACCGGTACTTCGGCACTTCTCGCCCTGTGAGTAACACAGGTCGTTGCTTGACTTCAGGTTCCAGTGGTGGCTTCTTCCACCTAGGTCTTAGACCTTCGAGAAGATCTCCCTCGGCCCTTCCACGACCCCTTCCCTTACCCCGAGTAGCTGGTCGTCTCGCACAGTCCCCAGGTTCTTCAACAAGCACCTCGTTTCTCCGGACTTCCACCTCGACAGGCACTGATCCACTCCTCGTTAATCTTCCAGACATGATGAGAACTGATAAGACCACACAAAGAAAACACTCAACGACTTCGCATAATAAGGCCATATAAGCACGTACATGTACCCGTAAATTTGCAATTACACTGTCCAGGTGTAATCCCAAATTTACCTTACATGACAGTCCTTGCTACCTTATCATTAGTGCACCTAGAGTGAATCTACTAAAGGCATCCTATATCTCGGCTGGGTTCCTAAATTCACAGTTTAAGTTTAGTCCCCTACGATCACCTAAATCTCTTAAACTTGGCTCTCATACCAAATGTAACAACCGAAATTTAAAGCAAGACAATATATATATATATAATAAAATCCCAAAATGGGTCCCAATACAATCCAATCGAAAATAGAATAGGTAAATATTAACATCGGAAGTCTCGAAGTCTTAACTACAGCCGAGAATTTCTATGACTAGACATTTCCGACCCTTCCTTGCTCTCCGTTCTTTCCTTGTTTCCTGATACTGACCCTTCTCGTTGAGCCAACAAGGCTTGCAAAGTTTCCTGTAGTTTACCCATTTCGGCAGCAAATGCTTCATGGGTCACGAAAGCTTGAGCTCGGCCCTAACCCCGACCTCGATATTGGCTTATTCCCCTTGAAGTGGCTGAACTCTCTTATTGCAATACTTCACGGTCTACCGACACTTCTTGCCCTGCGAGTAACGCGGGTTGTTGTCTGACCTCAGATTCCAGTGGTGGCTTCTTCCACCTAGGTCTTAGCCCTTCGAGAAGATCTCCCTCGACCCCTTCCACGACCCCTTCCCTTACCCCGAGTAGTTGGTCGTCTCGCACAGTCCCCAGGTTCTTCAGCAAGCACCTCGTTTCTCGGGACTTCCACCTCGACAGGCACTGATCTACTCCTCGTTAATCTTCCAGACATGATGAGAACTGATAAGACCACACAAAGAAAACACTCAACCACTTCGCATAATAAGGCCATATAAGCACGAACATGTACCCGTAAATTTGCAATTACACTGGCCAGGTGTAATCCCAAATTTACCTTACATGACATTCCTTGATACCTTATCATTAGTGCACCTAGAGTGAATCTCCTAAAGGCATCCTATATCTCGGTTGTGTTCCTAAATTCAAAGTTTAAGTTTAGGCCCCTACGATCACCTAAATCTCTTAAACATGGCTCTCATACCAAATGTAACAACCCAAATTTAAAGCAAGACAATATATATAATAAAATCCCAAATTGGGTCCCAATACAATCCGATCGAAAATAGAATAAGTAAAGATTAACAGCGGAAGTCTCGAAGTCTTAACTACAGCCGAGAATTTCTATGACTAGACAAGCATCTAATGTCGGAACTAACGCTCATTCTACTTGGAAATCCGCTCCACCACTTCTACACCTTTTCTTTATTTTGGAGGAAGTATCATTAACGTTCTTCCGTCAAAAGGGGTTTTGAGTTTGGAAAGCAAGGGTTTGACCATAAGGTCTAGTGAATTTCAGACGAAAACAGTCGTAAACAATGCGGTACCAAAGTTACACAATACCAATTTATAACAATAATATGCGACAATTTACGGGAATTGCAGAAGGATAAATTTCCAACGATCTACCACCAAAATCAATCACGATCAGGGCCCAAGGAGACTCCCCATTACCACATGTGCAGAAAACGGATTTCACACACAGCGGTTTACCATCTATTTCCAGGGATCGTGAAGATCCCACATAATTATTCTCCCTATGCGTCCCATTCCATATAAAAATATCTCAAAAGAACTAATCTTGTATGTCCACACATAATAAATGATGACATAACATGTAAGAAATGTATAACGACATTGACGGAATAAAATCATTATTTTTGTATAAACCTTTTTAAGAGATTAAATCAATTATAACTTAAGGTAAGTAAAAAAGGTTTGTCGGGAACTCACCTGATCGCGAGATATATGATACACGGGAAATTCCTACTTGACATGAGAGTCTCCTACAAAATTATATGCGGAACAAGGTTAACCCCTATGGTTCAATCTTAACGAACACCCCTTAATGGTTCTCTAAATCAGTGATACACTGCCCAATCATAAAACCCAAAGGCAGCAGCCCCGACCCAAGAAGTCCCGAGTTAAAGACTCCCGGGTGGGACACATCCTCGTTCTGGTTCAGTCTCTCGGCTGAGGCCCGGGTATTCCCGGTCACGAGCTACCGGGTTCTCCCGGTTGAAGCTCCCGGGTTCCCCCAGTTGGCTCCCGGGTCCCCCGGTTTGACGAGTTCGATCTCCCAGGGAGGAGCCTCCCGGGTGGGTCCTTCGCTAGGTTGAGGTTAAGCCTCCCGGGGAGGGGTCTCCCGGTTGGCGTCGCTCTTCGTCGCAGACAAGGCCCGGGGTTAGGCGATTTTTAAGGACGTCGAGAGTCCCTCCGTCCCACCTTAATACTATTCGCAGATAACCCCCAATACCCAAAACAGAGTCGAATCTCAAACGAGATACCGACTTCTATCACTCAAGATAGTTATACAAATCAAATAGCTAAACTCCTATAGACCTTAACTACAAGAGTTTTGTTAGAGAAGATAGGGCAAAGCAATCGATCAAATGACCGGATTTCTTGATAATCGTGTATGTCACTTTTCGAATTGGTATTTCGACCCTATGCCTGGGTTGCACGAAATCCAATATGCGATAAGACTCAAGAACACAATCGTTTTTAGGCACAAAAACGAGAGCAAATTTGCTGAAGAGTATATATAGATTATTTAAAATCGTAAGACTAATACATAAGTATATATGGTATATATATTAGTCCTATTCGTAAAATAGGAAAATAACTGAAATGACAATGATTGCAAATTACTAGAAATTATAGTCGGTTACAATCAATTTAGCTAGAATCATGGGCTGAAAAAACAGAGCATCGAATGTTCAGTAACTGCAGGTTTAGAGATTGCCAATCCAGAGATAGGCACTAGAGCCTCTGGTCCAAAGACGTCCACATAGACGCCCACCAGAGGCTCCACTGAGACGCCGACCAGAGGCTCTGCAGAAGGCCACCAAAGGCTCTGCCGAAAGCCACCATAGGCTCTATCGTGAGCCACCAGAGCCTCTGAAGAAAACCACTAGAGGCTCTGAAGAAATAGGCATCAGAGTCTCTGTAGAGAGCCTCTGATCAAGTTTTTCCACTGCATTCTAAGTCCAAAATTCTGAAGAGCTTTTGGGGCGTTGCCTCAAACCCCGCGGGGGCGCCACCTCTTGACCCCGCCTGCTGATCGGTCAACGGCACCACGTCCAGGGGCTCTGCCCCTTGACCCCGCAAGCGGGAGCGACCCCCTTGATCCTCGCCATTTCGTCTTGTCCGGGATAAACTCGTCTTATAACAAGTGTGCACTCCATACCATCGAACTTATATTATATCACATTTGAAACCCGTTAGTACTCGTGTTATATCCAATTACACTTAAATGCCCGGTGACACTAAAATCACCAACAATCTTCCCCTATTTAGTGTAACCCATGAAATAACACATTAAATTAAACAAACCAAACTTGCACTTAAATGAAAATATCGAAACGATTGAATTTACACATTAGTATCTTACACATTCCAAATATTCGAGAATCAAGGTGTCCCAAGGATTGAACCCATCAACTCATTTGAATACCTGAAAATAAAATACATAAAAGTTTCCTATACTCGTCCAGCAAAATAAAACATGACACAATTCTAAAGTCGTGAGTCCTAATCCTCTCATGATTGTATAAAGGACAAGTCCCCAACCTTTTGAAATGAAGCTACACTTCACAATCACATAGGTAATTCCTTTACTTCGTGTACCCGCAAATACACTTTATCAAAGGAATTGTTAAGAAGATAAAGTTCAACCTACCCACTGCAGGACTGAACACATACCTGGGATGATGCAACTTGTGTTCCAATTTATAAATGTGAGCTTTTCACATTGAATTCAACTTCTAATGTAATATTAGAAGGGAATTGGGTGTCTCACCTTTATAAATTTATAAGGACTTTAATTCCATCCCAATCGCAGACTTGTACACTATGGGTGCGTTTGGTTTGCAGACTGGATGGGACAGGACAGGACAAAAACTCACTGTCCCATGTTTGGCGTGACATGGGACAGGACAAAAATTCACTGTTACATTTTTGGCACGACATGGGATAGGGACAAAGACTGGACAAGATGGGACAAAAAATGGTATTTTCTTGTTCCACCAAAATAGGTGGAATAATATGGGACAAAAGTGAGACATAAACTAAAAATCATTGATCTACCGCCATTTGATGTATAATCCTAATATGGTATTAGTCATAAGGGTCACCACTACCCATCGCCGCCACTACCACTATCGCCGACCACCAGTAGCCACCGTCAACCACCGTTGATCACCTCTACCTATTTCTCCACCATAACAACCTCCTCCACCACCACCATAACCATCGACCATCGCCATCACCACTACCATCGTCGACCACCTCCATTAACACATATCACGACCACCTATGGCCGCCACCACCATCAACGACCACCGATAGCCACCACCAACCGTTTGTCAACCACTTCCACCTCTTCCTCCACTAATACAACAACTTCCTCCACCACATCCATAACCACCGCTTATTGCCACCTCCACCGATCACCACCACCCATTGCCACCGCCACCACCAATGTTCACCGCCAACCACCGTCGGTGACCTCCGCCTCTTCCTCCACTACAATAACCTCTATTACCCCTGTCCACCGCCACCACCACTACCATCGTCGTCCACCTATACCTCCACGACATCAACCATAACAACCTCCTGCACCACCTCGATTCATTTCTTCTTTATATGAATCAGATTTTTTTGAACTACCATCAATTATTTCAGATTCTTCATTCAAATTTCCTACCATTGTTTTTGTATGTATTTATATGTGTGAAAATCGTTTAAAAAAATAAAAAATGTTTTTTAATTAAATTATTAAAGATATACTTTATTTGTGTTATTTATAAATATTATATGACATATAAAATCATCAAACAACTTTTAGAGAAATTTGTCCAGTCCTGTCATATCCAATCCTAGCCGTACCAAACACAAGACAGACATTTGTCTTGTTCTGTCTAGTCCCGTCTAGTCCTATCCTAACCTCTTGTTCTGTCATATCCAGTCCCATCCAATCATGTCTGTGTACCAAATGCTACCTAAGTCTCTTGTCAGACCTTTAGTTAAATGATCTCCCAAATTTTGTTGCATTCTAATAAACTCAACTGAAGTTACACCATTCATGATTAATTCTCTAATCATACTATGTCTAGCACCAAGGTGTATAGACTTCCCATTGTAAACATGGCTATAAGCCTTGGCCAAAGTAGCCGCACTATCACAATGGATTGAAATAGGTGCAATCGGCTTTGGCCACAATGGAATCTCATAAATTAAATTCTTTAGCCACTCCGCCTTTTTACCGGCAACGGCTAGTGCAACAAAATAAGATTCCATTATTGAGTTTGTAATACAAGTTTGATTTTTAGATGCCCAAGAGATGGCACCTCCTCCAAGCAAAAATACCCAACCACTAGTCGAGGAATGATCTTCCATGTTGGATATCCAACTTGCATCCGAATAATCTTCTAAAACCTAAGGGTATCCTAAATAAGTCAAACCATAATCCATGATTCCCTTAAGATATATGAATACTCTTTGAACCGCTTGCCAATGTTGAGTACTAGGATTACTAGTATACCGGCTCAATCGTCCCACAGCATAAGCTATATCGGGTTTGGTGCTTGTCATGTCGTACATCAAACTACCAATGACCTTAGAGTATTCAAGTTGTGAAATTGCCTTGCCCCTATTAGGCATTAATTTCACACTTGGATCCATAGGAATGATTATGGGAGAACACTCACGGTAATTGAACTTATTGAGAATTTTCTCAATATAATGCAATTGCGTCATAACAATCCCTTTGTTAACCCGTTTAATCCTTGTACCAAGTATTACATCAGCCTCTCCCATGTCTTTCATGGAAAACTTAGATGACAACAATTTCTTAGTCTCATCTACATGATTTTGGTTAGTTCCAAAAATTAACATGTCATCTACATACAAACAGATGATAACACCTGTACCAGTAACATCAAATCTACTATAAACACATTTATCACATTGGTTTAAAGAAAAACCACATGACCAAATAACTTCATCAAACTTTTGATGCCATTGTTTAGGTGTTTGCTTCAGCCCGTACAAGGATTTCACAAGTTTACATACTTTATGTTCGTTTCCGGGCATAACAAAACCTTCCGGTTGTTTCATCTAAACTTCCTCATGAATATCGCCATTCAAGAAGGCTGTTTTAACATCCATTTGATGGATAATCAGATTGTGTATTTCCGCCAAGGCGATTAACAATCTAATAGTCGAAATGCGTGCCACCGGAGCATACGTATCAAAATAGTCAATGTCTGGTTTTTGCCGAAACCCTTGAATTACTAACCAGACCTTGAATTTATCAATCGTCCCATAAACTTTGATCTTTTTTTTAAAGATCCATTTACATCCAAGTGGTTTAGAACCTGGAGGCAAATCTGATAACACCCAAGTGTTATTCTCAAGAATTGATGATATTTCGTCATCAATTGCTTCCTTCCAAAAGGCGGCATCTCGTGCCTTCATCGTCTATTTGAAAGTCTTTGGGTCATCCTCAATACTATAACAATAAGATTATTGAATCCCAAGATCATCCCTTGAACCTTCCACCAAATACAGTTGGAAGTCGGGACCGAAATTTTTGGCAATTCGGCCTCTTTGGTTTCTCCGGACCTGCTGTGTTTCTGGACTTGAAACACCATCCAAACTTTATGGATTTTTCACTTTATTGGTTCTAGTAATCAGGTCCTTAGTCCTTTGCATCGATGAGAATCGCATCTCATCAAACACCGCATCATGCGACTTGATTTTGGTGTTAATCGACACCGAATCATTAGGTTCGATTACGTAGAACCTATAAGCCTTGGAATTTTCTGCATATCCAATGAATATACAATCAATTCCACGTTCACCCAAGGTTTTCCTTTTGGGTTCGGGTAGTTTACAACAACCCGACAACCCCAAATTCGAAAATAATTCAAATTTGGAGTTTTCTTGAACCAAAGTTCATATGGGGTTGTTTTGTTCCTTTTATTTGGAACTCTATTCAAAATATAACAGGTCGTTAACATGGTCTCTCCCCAAAATCCCTCACTTAATTCCGAGTAAAAAAGCATCGAGTTTACCACTTCCTTTAAAACTCGATTTTTACGTTCGGAAACCCCGTTTTGTTGAGGTGTGTATGGTGTCGTTGTCTCGTGGATGATTCCAACTGATTGAAAGTATTGGGAATTCATATATTCCCCTCCCCGATCAGTTCTAAGTCATTTAATCGAATTACCCAATTGTAGTTCGACTTCGGTTTTGTAAATTTTAAACTTATCTAAAGCTTCATCTTTTGTATGCAAAAGATATACATAACAAAACTGAGTATTGTCGTCAATAAAAGTGACAACATACTTCTTATTTCCCAATTAGGGGCTCGAGTGGAAATCACATAGATCACTATGTACAAGTTCCAAAACATCCGTATTCCTTTTAACGTTCGGAAAAGGTTGTTTTGTAACTTTAGTGAGCAAACAAGTTTTGCATTTCTCTGCATTAATGTCAAAGGCTTAAATTAATCCATCTTTTGAAATTTCATGCATCCTTCTAAAATTCACATGACCCAATCTAGCAAACCATAACTGTGAGGTCCATTTGAGATAGAAATCAGTAGATTTATTCAATGGAAATGTAAACTACACTAGAGAGAAAACTCTAGCCGTATGTCTACATGGTGGCTGATTGAGAGTTACACAAAAAAATGAAAAGTTAACCTAAAACAAGGCTACAAGATTCCTATATATACCCCATATCCCTTGTACACATTATAAGCCCAAACCCATTACAAGGTCCAATACAATAAATGTAGATTACTTTATAAAACTTCTAAATAGAACATAAAATATGTTCTAACATTCTCCCCCTAAGTTTTGTAAAGTAATCATTCTCTGATCAGCTCCAACTTCAGCTCCTCTCCCCCTTGATTTCTTTATAAAACTTAGTGTTGCATAAACTTCAAAGCATCCTTAAGCTCCCCCTAGAATGTAGCTCTTATCCTTGAAGTATCAACTGAAATATCAGATCTGATGTAGACCATAACCTCGACTGAGTGCACATAAAGACAACTTTTATCTCTAGTAAATCCAACACATTCCTTAACGCCCACAAGAATGATATGTGTGGATTATGGAGTGACATCCAAGTGCATCTTCAGTTTATAACATCTGATCTGTCTGTGAACCATGAGTTGAAATTAGAATTCAGCTTAAGAAGTTCATCTGATAAGCATACGGGCGGTAGCATCGAGTAGCAACACTACAAGACAAGGGTAGAAGGCAAGCAATGTTCAATGTTATCCTAGTTTAATCTAGTTGATTAACAATCACAGAAACACAATAATAATAATAAAGAGATAATAAGATCAAGAATAACATACCAATCCCTTGAATAAACAGTTAAACCTTGTGTGTTCTTGATACCCTTGAATACAAAGAAAACTTGCTACCTCACTATATGATTATGAAAGTAATTGTGAGGATTCACCGAAAACCTAACTAAACAAAACATTAAATACCTAGGCTTTTAGGCCTAATGGGCTTTCTAATGGGCTTGGGCCCAACTACTAATAAACTATTGACTTATTACAATTTAAACCCTCTAACTTTAACTATCAAGTAAATACAGTTTAGACCCTTTAATCTTGAATACAATTATTTGATCCAACAATCTCCCCCTTTGGATTCAAGATTAAAAAAAATTTAACAATAATCTTCAGGTCTTCACTTTTCTTCAGATATGACATTGATAGCTTCAAAACTTCAAAACTTGATATCTTTAAATAATCTTCAAATCTTCAAAACTTTGAAAATCTTCAGCAGTCTTCAGATTATATTCTCCCCCTTAATATATTCTCCCCCTTTTTGATGAGTGGTGAGAATCATCATCAAAACTTGTCAAAAGAATCTCTCCCTTTATGGAAAAGTCTCCCCCATTGTGTATGATCACGTAAGCACAATCTTCATGTAACGAGCCCTGTATGGAAATAAGAGCAGTCTTCCCAGATGGAAAGAGTGATTATTTCAATCTTTTCAGATAAAAATAGTCAATTGTAACCGTTTAAATCTTTGCAAATTCAAACAGTTTAAGAGTTGTAACCCTGAATCAATAAATGACTCAGTTAGAATGCCTGTCAGTAACACAAAGTTACTATATAAGGATCTGGTTTTGATGTTAGCTCCCAGGTCTTCCATTCAATCATCGAATAACACATGGTTATCTATGAACGTTCTGACAGAAAACAAATTTCTGTGTGCTCGTGCATGTGTATGAAAGAATTAAGCATAGATGATTGGTTTTCATATAGGCTCAAAGTATGTAAACTTGTTGAGACAACAACAAATTGGACAAAGACTCAATGTGCATGAGAAAGGGTTCTAAGGTGGGGCAACTTTCCTTCTTTTCAATATTAGTATCTTCCAAATGAAGAACCAATAGCGTATGTGCTGCTTCCCCAGAAAATGTGAAACATTCTCTTTTTGAGAAAAGAATGAGTAGCTGGTGGGGTAGTATGCAAGAGATGGCATGGGCTAGGTGCCTATTTCAATGATGGTCACCAAAGAATGTGAACCAATAAGATTATGTAGCTGCCCGGCTCAGAAAGAATTTGGTGTAGAGTTTAATATTCTTTTACTCTGATCTCTCACCCTCTTTCTTTTAATGCTCACTTCTAACCA
Organism: Arctium minus; assembly: GCA_954870635.1. Taxonomy (NCBI): domain Eukaryota; kingdom Viridiplantae; phylum Streptophyta; class Magnoliopsida; order Asterales; family Asteraceae; genus Arctium; species Arctium minus. The sequence goes on from OX941080.1 coordinate 162,325,047, forward strand.
ATCTCTCTTTTCCATTTTACCTCTTCACACACCATCACTCAACTCTTTTGACCCCTCTCCCCTCAATCACTCAGGGAATACTTCCTGGGTAGGAAATACTGGTTATCGTGAATCCATGGAAGTTCTGTTAAGTACTCACACTGAATCCCATGTATTTTCCTAAACGAGTCATGCTGTTCAACAGGCTATTGTACATGTAAGCACAAATACCACTTGTTACATGAAGAATAAAAATTTCGAAGAAGTCAAAACAATTATGTTTGACGATGCAATTCTCCCCCTCAAATTAAAAGAATTTGACAATTAAGCTCATATCATTTTATCATGAAGAATAATATTTTGGAGAATTAAAAACGAATGTTGTTTATATGTGTAACACCCCGAATTTCGTTTGGTTTTGCGAAGATGTTCAGAGGAAAAGAGGTTTCTGCGTCTGTCTATAAGGCGCACGGGTCGTGCGCCCTCCTTCAAAGAAAACGCACGGGTCGTGCGTATGAAACAGTGGCGAGGCAGTGGCTTGCGCACGGGTCGTGCGCATTTCCTTCTTTGAGGGCGCACGACCGTCAGGTTGCTTTTTCGAGGCTAGCTTAAATATCTAGATTTGAGAGATATTTTCAGATATCTCAAATCTCAGTTCTCTCTCTCTTTCTTTTTCATTTTCTTCTTTCGATTTTCAAGTCTTGTTTGGTTGCTAGTTTACGGTGTTTCTAGCAAGGGGTCGGTGTTTTAAGCTTCACCTCTACGTCGTGATCATTATCTGATTTTCCGGATTTTATTCTAAAAACCTACTGGTGAGTTCCTACTATCATTTTACAAACTTTATACATGTCAAAACTCTTATTTGCGAAATCCGAAGTATTTCTACGGTATGATTTCATGTTCTCAACATTTTGAGATAAATGAAGTTTTTGGTGATTTTCGGGGTTCCCGGTCAGTTTTGACTAAAATTACTAGTTCCGCCTTATTGAAGTAAAATGATGTTTTACTTGCACATTATGTGGATATGTGAAAAGAATGTTTAATAACTCATTTTAATGATTTTCATTCTTACCAGAAGTTGAACTGGAAATGACATTTTGTTTATAAAATGTGTTTATACCATATGTTTATTTATGGTTGGTCACATATGTTGTTGGGACGAGTCTGTACCATTACTAGCGGATCCCTAGGTTTTGAGTCGACTGTATTATTGGGATGTCATATTCCCCATTTTGTAGCTATGGATGCATATGATCCTCGGGGGCAACTTGGTACGGTTATGTGAGGCTAGATACTAGCCATGGTTCATAGTGATCCTAGTGAAGGAGTATACATTGGTTTTGCTTGGGGCTAGATCTCACGTTGTAGCACGGACTTATGTGTTCGTATCCTCGGATTCCAATTGTTTAGCTCATAATTCGGATTTTGGCTTACTTAGTGTTACGCCACAATCCTTGGTAAAATGTTTTATCATTGGTCATTTGATAATATGTTTATAACGAAAAAGCCCGGTTGTGGCAAAGGTTTCAATTGTAAAATTTAACCTCTTTGGAAATATTATATTTTGATGCAAATGTTTATATCTTTTGAGCTTTATAAACTGTATGTTCTCACCAGGCTTTAAGTCTGACACTTTTTCTCAAATGATGTGTATAACAGGTTTCCCTTAGCGGTGGGTTGCCGGGGTTTTGAGAGACGGGTTAGTCTCGAGGCATTTTGAGATGACTAGTATCGTATCTGGGCATTTGTTAAGTCCTGTTCTTTTGATGAATTATGGATTGTCAACAGATGTAATCTTGGTAGAAATGTCCAGATTAGTTTGTTGATGAATACCATTTATGTACAGGTTTTGTAAAGTCTTAAGGATTGATCCCCTTTATGGGAGGTTTATATCAATGCGATCGTCATGTTGCCAGGTTTTCCAGGTTTTAATTTACTCTGATTTTTAGGGTGTTACAGGTTGGTATCAGAGCTCTAGTTTAAGCGAACTAGGCATAAATGTAAGATGTCTAGACTTAGACCGAGTATGATAAGAATTGATCCGTGAGATTGGGTAGAGCTTCTAAGATGGGTTAGTCTTAGAGTCAACGGAAAGTACGTTTATCGGGCGTTGTGGTGATCGTGACGAGAACCTTTATGTGTTATATGTTCATAATCTCACTTAGCTAATCTTATTATGAGGATATCGTACGTAAGTGTTCTTGAATTTCTATTGCTATGACGATTGGTAATGTGGTAGTACGTTTCCTTTGTGTTTATTCAATCTCTCTCTCTTATCTCTTTCTCTGTTCTGTGAAGCAGTTCAGTGTGGTGAATACGCGTGGTAGACCGCGTACGCGTGTTGATGGTCTAGAAACGATAGCCTCCACCGCTGACCAGCCGGAAGGAGTTGAGGTTGTTGTACGTCCACCTGTTCAACGAATACTAGGTGGGGGGCCAGAGGTCATTCCGCGTGTAGACCTGGCTTCGTCCCACCCAGTCATCAGGGATGCTAGTTCCCCGTCTGAGTTGATGGCTAGGATGATGTTGGCAATGAGGGAAGAGATGGCAAAGCAACAAGAGTTTCTGCTTAAAGTGATTGAGGACCGCGATGTGAACAATCGAAGGAGTAAGACGGTTGTGGAAAACATTGTAGCGGGTCCTGGAGGCGTTGGTGCAGGGGTCAGGGCTGAGGAGCACGGGATTGTTGGTGCTCCGGGAAATAGGAAAAGTTGTTCCTACAAGTCCTTTCTGGGTTACGTACCACCAGAGTTCTCTGGTTTCGACGACCCAATCTTGTGTGTGAAGTGGATTCGAGCGGTCGAGCAAGCTTTTGGCTCTTCCGAATGCGGAGATGATCAGAGAGTGCGGTTCGGTAACCAACTGCTGAGGGATACCGCGCTCATTTGGTGGAATGTCATTCAATCCACCCTATCTTCTGCTGTGTTGGCTCAGTTGTCTTGGGCCGAGTTCAAGAAAAAGTTGTTAGAAGAATTCTGCAATGAAAGAACAATGGACCGAATTGAGAAAGAATTTCGGTCTCTGGAAAAGGGAAGCCTCACGGTGAGGGAGTACACCCGTCAGTTCATGGAGAAGCTAGATCTGGTGGGACACGCTGCCCCAACAGAGAAGGATAAGATGAAGGCCTATCTGAATGGTCTACCTGCGGACATGCAATCTATGGTCCACAATTCTAAAGCTTCTCACCTCCGCGAGATGATTGAAGAAGCTCAGTACATGGAAGATATGTTCGCAAGGAACAAAGTTGAGAAAGCCGTAGTGGTGACTGATAAGAGAAAGTGGGAAAGCAATTCTGCTCACCCCAAGAGATCACGACCTTTTGGCGGAAACCGAAACTTCAGCAATCAGCAGGAAGCTAGGTGGTGCCACAAGTGTCGAACTAAACACCACGGTGACTGTAATACCACTTCTCAAACTTGTTATAAGTGTGGGAAGCCTGGTCACACTATCAGAGATTGCCCGGTCAGAGGACTCGTCTGTTATGAGTGCAAGGCACCGGGGCATGTGAGAAGAGATTGCCTGAAGCTTGTGTCGGGTAGCATGCCAGCAAGGAAGGAGAACCCGGGTTCCGGGTCGAGTATTTCAGATGACGGCCGATGAGGCCAGGGCATCTGCTGATGTGGTATCGGGTACTTTTCTTATAAACTCTATACATGCTCGCATTTTATTCGATATAGGTGCCAGTTTCTCTCTCGTGTCTGAATTGTTCCGTCAAAAACTTTATATGCCCACTACTAGTCTTGAGGATGCATTAGTGGTAGAAATAGCCGATGGTAGTCAAGTTCTGATCCACGATGTTCTGAAGCAGTGTACTCTTAGTTTCGAAGGGAGAGAATTCTCGATCGATATACTGCCGATGTTAATCGGGGGTTTTGATGTTGTGGTCGGCATGGATTGGTTGTCAAACAATCATGCCGAGATCGTATGTTCCAAGAAGTTGATTCGACTTCCCAACCCCTCTGGCGAAATCGTTGTCATCTATGGCGAAAAGAGAAAAGGTGAAGTGGCAATAATCACAATGGCAAAGGCACACAAGTGCTTAGTAAAAGGATGTTCGTCTTTCCTAGCCTATGTGATCGATGCCAAGTTAGAGAAATCAAAGCTGGAAGATGTGAAGATTGTGCGTGAGTTTCCAGATGTATTTTCCGGACGACTTGCCCAGGTTACCACCTGATCGCCAGGTAGAGTTTCAGATTGATCTTGTGCCTGGAGCAGCACCAATTGCTAAAGCTCCTTACCGTTTAGCGCCGTCAGAGATGCAAGAAATGATGGCACAACTCCAAGAGCTTTTGGAGAAGGGCTTTATAAGACCGAGTTCGTCACCCTAGGGAGCTCCGGTCTTGTTTGTAAAGAAGAAAGATGGCACAATGAGAATGTGCATTGACTATCGTGAGTTGAATAAAGCTACAGTAAAGAACAGATATCCGCTCCCGAGAATAGACGACTTGTTCGATCAACTTCAAGGAGCGGGTTGTTTTTCCAAAATCGACTTACGTTCGGGTTATCACCAAGTGAAGGTAAGAGAAGATGATGTTCCGAAGACAACTTTCAGAACGCGTTACGGCCATTACGAATTTCTTGTAATGCCTTTTGGTCTAACGAACGCACCAGCAGTGTTTATGGACTTGATGAATAGAGTGTGCCGACCATTCCTCGACAAGTCGGTCATTGTATTCATTGATGACATACTCGTGTACTCCAAGAGTGAGTCAGAACATGAGCAACATTTACGTGAAGTTCTGGAGATGTTGAGAAAAGAAAGTTTGTACGCCAAGTTTTCCAAGTGCGACTTTTGGCTTAAAGAAGTACAGTTTCTGGGTCACGTAGTCTCTCGGGTAGGAGTGAAAGTAGACCCCTCCAAGATTGAAGCTATGATGAATTGGGATCCTCCTAAGAGTCCGTCCGAGATCCGAAGTTTCTTGGGTCTGGTGGGATACTACCGGAGATTTATCCAAGACTTTTCAAATATTGCTTCTTCCTTGAAAGTGCTGACTCGGAAGAATGTGAAGTTTGAATGGACCGAAACCCAAGAGAAAGCGTTCCGAATCCTTCAAAAGAAGTTGTGTGAAGCTCCGATCTTGACGTTACCTGAAGGGTCGGAAGATTTCGTGGTTTACAGCGATGCTTCAAAAATGGGACTGGGTTGTGTGTTGATGCAACGAGGCAAGGTGATCGCTTATGCCTTGAGGCAGCTTAAAATACACGAGCAAAATTATCCAACCCATGATTTGGAGTTAGCGGCGGTGGTGTTCGCTTTGAAACTTTGGCGACATTACCTCTACGGCACGAAATGCACTATATACACGGATCACAAGAGCCTGAAGTATGTCTTTGATCAGAAACAGCTGAAAATGAGGCAAAGGCGGTGGCTCGAGTTGCTCAAAGATTTCGACTGTGAATTGCTTTAGCACCCCGGTAAGGCGAACGTGGTGGCCGATGCGTTAAGTCGAAAGGACTATAGCGGAAGTATTCGAGCTACCCATTCGAGGATCGAGCTAGTGTCTAGTCTTGTTAAGAAGATCAAGACATCACAGGTGGAAGCACTGTTAGAAGGGAATCTAAAAGATGAAGTCATGAAGAAGCAGCATTTACTCTTAACGGAAGATAGCCGTGGAGTAAAACTGTTCAGCGGTCGTGTGTGGGTACCCAAGATTGGGGGTAACCGTGATCTGTTGCTAGAGGATGCCCATAAGTCCAGGTATTCCATTCATCCGGTGAGTACAAATATGTACAGGGACTTGAAGCTGCACTATTGGTGGCCGGTAATGAAACTTGACGTAGCGCGTTACGTTGAGCGTTGTGTGACGTGTTCGCAAGTTAAGGTCGAACATCAGCGACCGTATGGGAGTCTACAGTCTTTAGAGATTCCCGAATGGAAGTGGGAGCATATCACCATGGATTTCGTGACAAAGTTGCCTAAAACTCTTCGAGGTCACGATACCGTTTGGGTGATAGTTTACAGATTGACAAAGAGCGCTCACTTCTTGCCTATGCGCGAGACTTTACCGATGGATAAGTTAGCAAAACTTTATATCGATGAGGTGGTCTCGAGGCACGTCATACCATTGTCAATCGTATCAGATCACGACAGTCGGTTCACTTCGAACTTTTGGGATGGGTTTCAGAAAGAGCTTGGTACACGAGTTAAGTTGAGTACGACTTACCATCCGCAAACCGACGGGCAGAGCGAGCGAACGATCCAAACCTTGGAAGACATGTTGAGGTCTTGTGTCATTGATTTCGGGGGTAGTTGGGACTCTCACCTGCCTTTGGTGGAGTTTGCTTACAACAATAGCTACCACTCGAGTATTGGAATGGCACATTTTGAGGCATTGTATGGGCGAAAGTGTCGGACTCCCGTGTGCTGGCTTGAAGCAGGAGAAAAGCAGTTCGCCGGACCTGAAATCGTGCAAGAGACTGCCGATAAAGTCAAGTGCATTCGTGAAAGAATGAAAGCGGCTCAGGATCGGCAGAAAAGCTATGCCGATAAGAAGAGACGACCGATGGAATTCCAAGTAGGCGACTGTGTTATGCTTAAGGTGTCTCCGTGGAAGGGCATTATTCGGTTCGAAAAACGTGGGAAGTTGAGCCCCCGTTTCCTCGGACCTTTCAAAGTGCTTAAACGGCAGTTGGAACTGCCACCGGAGTTGAGCAGAATACACAACACGTTTCATGTTTGCTACCTCCGAAAATGTTTGGCGATAGAAGACAACGTCATTCCCCTTTCAGAGTTATGGGTAGATGAAGGTAACCGTTGTGTGGAAGAACCGACGCCATCTTAGAGAGAAAGTCTAAGAAGTTGCGTCACAAAGAAGTCACTTTGGTCAAGGTGCAGTGGAAGCATCACCGGGGAGCAAATGTGACGTGGGAAGCCGAGAAGGATATGAAGCGAAGATATCCTCACCTTTTCGAGTTGTTGGGATTTCGGGGACGAAATCATTCCCAAGTTGGGGAGGATTGTAACACCCTGAATTTCGTTTGGTTTTGCGAAGATGTTCAGAGGAAAAGAGGTTTCTGCGTCTGTCTACAGGGCGCACGGGTCATGCGCCCTCCTTCAGAGAAAACGCACGGGTCGTGCGTATGAAACAGTGGCGAGGCAGTGGCTTGCGCACGGGTCGTGCGCATTTTCTTCTTTGAGGGCGCACGACCGTCAGGTTGCTTTTTTGAGGCTAGCTTAAATATCTAGATTTGAGAGATATTTTCAGATATCTCAAATCTCAGTTCTCTCTCTCTTTCTTTTTCATTTTCTTCTTTCGATCTTCAAGTCTTGTTTGGTTGCTAGTTTACGGTGTTTCTAGCAAGGGGTCGGTGTTTTAAGCTTCACCTCTACGTCGTGATCGTTATCTGATTTTCCGGATTTTATTCAAAAAACCTGCTGGTGAGTTCCTACTACCATTTTACAAACTTTATACATGTCAAAACTCTTATTTGCGAAATCCGAAGTATTTCTACGGTATGATTTCATGTTCTCTACATTTTGAGATAAATGAAGTTTTTGGTGATTTTTGGGGTTCCCGATCAGTTTTGACTAAAATGACTTGTTCCGCCTTATTAAAGTAAAATGATGTTTTACTTGCACATTATGTGGATATGTGAAAAGAATGTTTAAGAACTCATTTTAATGATTTTCATTCTTACCAGAAGTTGAACTGGAAATGACATTTTGTTTATAAAATGTGTTTATACCATATGTTTATTTATGGTTGGTCACATATGTTGTTGTGACGAGTCTGTACCATTACTATCGGATCCCTAGGTTTTGAGTCGACTGTATTATTGGGATGTCATATTCCCCATTTTGTAGCTATGGATGCATATGATCATCGGGGGCAACTTGGTACGGTTATGTGAGGCCGGATACTAGCCATGGTTCATAGTGATCCTAGTGAAGGAGTATACATTGGTTTTGCTTGGGGCTAGATCTCACGTTGTAGCACGGACTTATGTGTTCGTATCCTCGGATTCCAATTGTTTAGCTCATAACTCGGATTTTGGCTTACTTAGTGTTACGCCACAATCCTTGGTAAAATGTTTTATCATTGGTCATTTGATAATATGTTTATAACGGAAAAGCCCGGTTGTGGCAAAGGTTTCAATTGTAAAATTTAACCTCTATGGAAATATTATATTTTGATGCAAATGTTTATATCTTTTGAGCTTTATAAACTGTATGTTCTCACCAGGCTTTAAGTCTGACACTTTTTCTCAAATGATGTGTATAACAGGTTTCCCTTCGCGGTGGGTTGTCGGGGTTTTGAGAGACGGGTTAGTCTCGAGGCTTTTTGAGATGACTAGTATCGTATCTGGGCATTTGTTAAGTCCCATTCTTTTGATGAATTATGTATTGTCAACAGATGTAATCTTGGTAGGAGTGTCTAGATTAGTTTGTTGATGAATCCCATTTATGTACAAGTTTTGTAAAGTCTTAAGGACTGATCCCCTTTATGGGAGGTTTATATCAATGCGATCGTCATGTTGCCAGGTTTTCCAGGTTTTAATTTACTCTGATTTTTAGGGTGTTACAATATGAACAATATATAAACATATTTTCAATGAAAGCACATGAAATGACGTTTGATTCAATCAACAGTGAATACAAAGAACGTGAGTATTACCATAGAAAGATTAAACTTTTGGTACATGGTAATAACAAAGTCAAATAGAATGTTCTGAACCGTTATGTGTATGAATACTTGAGAAAGTATATTGACAAGATAAAACGCAAGTATTTATCTTTAAGAACACACGGTCAGATAATCTTTTAAAATCACAGATATTCTCCCCCTTAACTGATTTTTTTTAAGATCAAGCAGGAAAAATAAAGCACTGAAGTGCGGGTCCTAATTTGATGTGATTAGAAGCCATACTCCGTTGAGGTACGGGTTCTAATCTAATTTATTTAGAAGCCTTCATTTTGACAATGAGGCACGAGTCCTGATCTGTAGTAATCAGAAGTCATTGTTCTTTCTCCCCCTTAAACTTTGGGTGCCTGCAACACAGATTTAGCTTTTGGTACCCACTAGTATTTGGGCCCTAATGGGTTAGTTGTAGTTCTAGTGGGAGATATGAAGTAATAACCATACCAGTTATTCACATAATCTTTTCTTACAAAATCATTTGAGCCACAATAGAAACAACTAATCTGCTTTTGTGCTAACCTGATCAATTGATTGATTGTGTAAACCAGATCAGGTTTGCCAAAAGTTTTACCTTTTGAGGCATAGTTCCATTTTGCATTTGATGTATGCACAAATGATTCGTCTTTCTTCTCCTCTGGAGATCCTTTAACTCTCCAGATCCAATTACCTTTATCTTTCTCATCATCCCTTCTCCAGAAGCTTTTCTTTTGAGACTTAGTCTTCTTGAAGTTACCTGAACCATCAACATTTTTGTCATAGAAAAGGTTAGAAGGACGAATCTGATCAGTAGATTTAGAAGTAAGACAATCATCTGAATCACAGAAAGAATTATAGAAAACATTTGAAACATGTGAACTTGAAGTTGTTTTTAATGAACTATCTGAATCAGCTAGATCATCTCTTGGTGATAGAGCTATTGACTCTGGCGTCTTCTGCTCAGTCAGCTTCACCTTGAATACGATATCTTTAAGTTCCTTTATCTTTGAAGACAAATTGTTTCTTTCCTTTTCAATCAGATCAAACTTCTTATGCAACTCAGATTTTGCATTCTTCTCCTTCATGATGTTTGTTGACAATTCAGCTAGCTTTCCTGTCAGCTTGGCTATCTCGGTCTTAAATATTTTTTTTCTTCAGAAAAGTCTATATTTTCTTTCTTCGGCTCATCTTTCTTCTTCTCATTCTCAGCCTTTTCTCTTTCAATAATGATAACCTTCTCAAAGTCTGAAACTTGTTGAGAAAGCTTAACACATCTAAGCTCTAATGATTTCTTCTCTTCAAAGGCCTTTTTGGAGAAGTTAGAGAATTTCTTAGCAAATTCTTTTCTTTCTCTTTCTATCTTTAACATCTCATCTTGGACTTTTGTATTGTCTCTGTCTTGGGTTGCCTTTTCTTTCAGCATATCAATCTCAACCTCAAGACTGAGAACTTTTTCTTTTAAAGAATCCCTTTCAGCAAAAATTCGAGACTTTGACTTTCTAAGCTCTTCAGATGTCTCACAAGCAATGTTTGCTCTTCTTCTCAATTCATCTAGCTCTTTTTGCATTAGTTTCTTCTTTGACCATGTTGAGCTAGATTCAGATCTTTTTAGCTTTGCTTGAAGGTCTAAGATCTCTTTTTCTTTAGACGCAATTATTCCTGCAAGATCAATTATAGAATCAGAATCTTTTGAATTTTCTTTTAAAGCATTGATCTGAATAAGAAAAGATGAGTTCTGAATCTTTAGATTTTCAATCTCAGCTTCAAGAGGTAACATCTTGGATTTGAGCTTTGTAATCTCCCTTTCACAATCATCAGCCCTATCTCTATTTCTTGACAACTGTCTAGCAAGATATTTAGCCTTTTCTTTTACTTCAAAAAGAGGCATGTTGTTAAAATCAAGGCTGAAACCTTCAGACATATTTAGTTGATTCGACATCCTAGCTGTATGGTTAGTAAGCAAACTTTTCTGTACCAAGACAACCAACTAGATGAGATCGTTAGAATCAAAATAAAAACCACACTAAAAAATTTTCAGAAAAATAAATTTCCAAAAATAATTAAATGTAGTCCTGCACAGTATAATTAAATACAGAGTAATACTGAAAATAAGAAATTTTTTGATTCCGAACAGAACTTTGTCCCCCTTCGCAGGGGTATGGGCGCAGCGCCCCTAGAGAAAGAATTTACGCAAAAGTGAACAGTGAATAGTGCAGTGAACAGTACTTGCGCAAAGTGAACAGTACTTGCGCAAAGTGAGGTTTGCGCAAGCAGTGGGTCGCACAAAGTGAAGGTTTTGCGTGACACTTGGGTTACGCAAAGCAGAGGTTTGCAGGTCTAGTGGGTTGCGCAAAGTTAAGGTTCGCGTATCAAGTGGGTTGCGCAAACTGAGATTCGACCGGAAAGATGTAAAGACCGGTATTTTGTTCGACCGGGAGCTTGCTTCGACCGGTAAGTGATAGGACCGATACTATGCTTTGACCAGTATTGGTCTTCGACCGATACAAAGGTATGGACCGATATAACTATTCAACCGGTATTCTATTTGACCGATAAACTATATTCGACCGGTATACTTTTAAAGGTCTCGACCGGTAATGGACTAGACCGATATGGTGAACTCGACCGGTAGTGTGATAGACCGGTATAGGATTTGACCGATAGATGATATGGACCAATAATCTATGTTCAACCGATAAGGTGCTATGACCGGTATAGTGTTCGACCTATATGGTGCTTTGATCGGTATAGTGTTCGACCGATATGTTCTTAATTCAACCCAGATTGTCGATAAGCAGCCCAGAAAATCAACCCAGAAATCAAACACGAACTCAAAATCAAATGCAAAAATCAGGCTATTGCACTCAGAAACATGTATCGAACACAACCCAATCAATAACAAAGATTAAAATCAACTTTCATGCATTCAATTTAAAGAACACAGTGTCGATATTCATGCAAACCCAGAAAACACAAAATCAATAAATTCAATCACTTGATTCTTTTTAATGCAATTAATCAATCAGATAGCATTCAGAAGCATGAACCTCAACTAATCAGATCAACTTTAAACCAATAAACACATTAATTTATGAACTCAAATGAACAGAAAAAAATTCGATGAACAGTAATCGAATGAACAATAACTTTCGATGAATAGTAACTTCAAATTTTTTTTTGATTCTTTAGGCTCTAATACCACTTGTTATCCCAGTTTAATCTAGTTGATTAACAATCACAGAAACACAATAATAATCAAGAGATAATAAGATCAAGAATAACATACCAATCCCTTGAATAAACAGTTAAACCTTGTGTGTTCTTGATACCCTTGAATACAGAGAAAACTTGCTACCTCACTATATGATTATGAAAGTAATTGTGAGGATTCAGCTAAAACCTAACTAAACAAAACATTAAATACCTAGGCTTTTAGGCCTAATGGGCTTTCTAATGGGCTTGGGCCCAACTACCAATAAACTATTGACTTATTACAATTTAAGCCCTCTAACTTTAACTATCAAGTAAATACAGTTTAGACCCTTTAATCTTGAATACAATTATTTGATCCAACATTCAACAACTGATAGAAGATACTTATACTGACTTCTCTCTAGAATACTGAATAATCAAACCCAAAACTCCTTTCTTCACGAATCAGCTGGATAATTATAAGCACTCAGGATTCTGAATCACAACTCAAATAGCAGAACAATGATTGCAGTCGCTCATACTACTGAGCGATCAAGTCAGAAGAATGATAAAGTGCTCTCAACGGTCTAACCACAAAAGAAGATTTCCATACTGATGATTGCAGATGCTCAGGCAACTAAATCAATCCAAGCAGAGACCAAATCATCAAATCCAGAATCTAAAAATCTTGTCAAGCATGAGCACTCGAGTAAGAATAGATCAGTTGCTAATGATATGTGACCAACATATGATAAGAGTGATGTCACATATGCATTCCGCGTATAAAGCTCAGGAACAGGGAAAACTTGTATGAAACAGGGTTCAGAACAGTCAGAATTCTCAAAAAGTTCATCAACTTTCGCAAACAATCAAAATTCGCAGATCCCTATTGACAATGAAGCACAATTCGCAAGATGGCATAAGCCTGAACCACAATTCGCAAAGGATTCTTCTGCGAATTCCCAACTTTCGCAAGCCTTTTATATGCGAATCCTCGCATTTCGCAGACCTTTAAATCACGAATCCTCAGAATTCGCAACACAATAACCTGCGAATTCTAGGCTTCTCGCAGCTCTCTCACCTGCGAATCCTATACTTAGAACATTTCTGAAATTTGGAAGCCACTTTTCGCATACATATAACCTGCGAAATCTTTGACATTTCATAACCAGTGGCCTGCGAATCCTTTATAATTCGCACACAACAGATTCATAGTAGCTTGCGAATCCTTTGACTTTAGCACGAAGCTACTTGCGAAATCCACACTTGTAATTTTGTTGTGTCCAATGTTCCATCTGTGAATTCTTCAACAAGAACTCTTCTTTCTGCGAATTCTATCAACATCATTCTGTGAAACCTTCAACTTCTGCGAGTTATTCATCAAATCTTGCAAAATCTGTAGATCTGGAACGATTTTTCACAGATTTTCCAACAAAACCTTCAAAACTTCGATTTCTGAGTTGAGATTTTATCCACAGGTTCGAAAATAACTATTGAGCACCTTTGTAGTTGAACACCAAGACTAATTTCGACTCTAAGCTCCAAATCGATTCAACCACAGTAAAAAAAAATCGAACAACAAAAACTCAAAATCGACCAATCTGACTTCTTGAATGAAATTGATACTTGTAATTGATTCAATAATGGTCTACAATAACTTCTGAATCAATTAATCAACAAATAACAATCAATGTCACAATAAATCCAGAAATCGAGATTTTCGTCAGACTGTTCCATCAAAAACCAATAAGATCTCGATCGTCAAAGAAAAATTTCTCTGTTTATCTTTGATACCACTTGTGAGGTCCATTTGAGATCATGATTGGTATTGATTGAAAGATAACAAGAGATTAGGGATAGAAATCAATAGATTTATTCAATGGAAATGTAAACTACACTAGAGAGAAAACTCTAGTCGTATGTCCCCATGGTGGCTGATTGAGAATTACACAAAAAAATGAAAAGTTAACCTAAAACAAGGCTACAAGATTCCTAAATATACCCCATATCCCTTGTACACATTATAAGCCCAAACCCATTACAAGGCCCAATACAATAAATGTAGATTACTTTATAAAACTTCTAAATAGAACATAAAATATGTTCTAACAATAACATTGAATCATCAATTTTAGAAGAAGACGATGACGATATAAATGCATAATTTTCAAAACATAAGATTTTATTAACCACATTTAAACGAAACATGCAATTTCATAAATATCCAAAACCAATAAAACGACCACCTCGAGATAGGATAAACCTATCCCATTCAAACACTTTCTTAAATCCAAGATTATTCAAAGAACTACCACTCACTAAGTTCTTACGAATTCTAGGCAAAAACAAAACATCAAATAGTTTAACATTATTTCCAGAAGAAAACTCTAAATTAACTACTCCAACTCCACAAGTTTGTGCACTCGACTCGTTTTCCATATTAAGCACCGAACCGTCTTCAACCAGTGTCAATTTCTTGAACCATCGATGATCCTTGCAAATATGGCTTGTCGCCTCTGAGTCGATCCACCATGCACAGCCATCATCCTGCACATAAAAAGACTCAAGTATAAGTGAAACATAATTATGGGCAGAATTATCAAAGTTAGTCAAAAACTGACCTCCTTTCACTTGATCGCAATCGTTAGATCCTGATCCACTTCCACTCGTACCAACACCATTATTGTTCAACTTCACCCGCCAATCACGTTTGCAATGGCCCACCTTGTTGCATCTCCAACACACCAAATCCTTTCTCTTTTTAGAGGATTTGTTGGGTCCATCAAACTTACGTTTCTTGTCTTTTCCGTATTGTTGGAGTTGGATTTCTTCTCCTCAACCATGTGGACAGATGGCTGTCTAGATTCAACTTTCCCCTTGGATTTGTCATTTTCTTGTTCCCGAAGAGATTCTTCGATGCGCAAATGACTCCCAAGTTGAACCAATGACAATTCCTCCTTTTGACGTTTCATGTTATGTTTAAAATCTTTCCAAGAAGGTGGTAGTTTGTCAATCACACTCGACACATCAATGGATTCATCCATATTCATGTTGTGTAGTGTAAATTGACCCAAGATGCGAGAGATTTCATTATATTGTTCCATTACGGGCCTCGAGTCCACCATTTTATAATTGTAAAAATCTCTAACCAAGAACTTCTTACTAGAAGCATCTTCAGTGATGTACTTGGACTCGAGGGAATTCCATAATTCCTTCGCACTTGCCACGTTTTGGTAGCTATCAAAAAGAGAATCGCACATACCATTTAAAATGTATCCCCTCTAGATATAATCATCATTCTCCCACTTGCTCCTTCTCCTCCTGGTGTACTCCAATGTCTCATCTTCCATCACCTCTGGCATGGGTGTAGTCAGCACATACACTACCTTTAGAGCTATCAACAGAAAATGAATCTTTTTCTGCCAGCGTCTGAAGTCAGTTTCTTCAAACTTCTCCAGATTTCCAAACTTCAAAGTCATCTCTTTCACAGAATCGACCATGATTGACATCACGAACTACCAATTCGATTGTTAGAGAAGATAGAGGAAAGTAATCGATCAAAATACTGGATTTCTTGAGAATCGTGTATGTCACTTTCCGAATTGGTATTTCGACCGTATGTCCGGGTTGCACGAAATCCAATATGGGATAAGACTCAAGAAGACAATCGTTTTTAGGCATAAAAACGAGAGCAAATTTACTGGAGAGTATATATAAATTGTTTAAAATCGTAAGACTAAAACAATAAGTATATATGGTATATATACTAGTCCTATTCGTAAAATAGGAAAATAACTGAAATGGCAATGATTGCAAATTACTAGAAATTCTAGTCGGTTACAATCAATTTAGCTAGAATCATGGGCTGGAAATAACTGAGCATTGAATGTTTAGTAACTGCAGGTTTAGAGATTGCCAATCCAGAGATAGGTACCATAGCCTCTGGTCCAAAGACGCCCACAGAGACGCCTACCAGAGCCTCTGCAAAAGGCCATCAGAAGCTCTGTAGAAGGCCACCAAAGGCTCTGCCGAAAGCCACTATCTCTGCTAAATCGAGGAGGTTTAGAAAGTGAACCATTATCATAGTAGTTTGTGTTTGTGTTTAGTGCCATTTTAGAATAGCAAGAAAGAGTATACAACAAGATCTTGTTTATTAGATTAAACAAACCGCTCTGATACCACTTGTTGGTCCCGAAGGTGCTTAACAAGTTTGTAGAAGGGGGGGTTGAATACAAACACAGAAATTAAAGTTTAATAAATTGTTTATTGATAAATCAAAATACAACTTACAAGTTTGTTGCGGAATAAGATTAAGACAGACTCAATCTAAACAAACTTAAGAAACACTAAGATGGTTGCACAAGAAATTCAGAGAATGGGGGATTTTTAGAGAGATAGAAAACAAGGGTTTCTATTATGGAGTTCAAGGATTGAGCACACCTTCAGATGAAGGGGTGAGCTTCCTATTTATACCCTATGCATTAAATGCATGGCAGGGTACTTTACACGTGGCATTCATAGATTGGCTTTGGGAGTCTTACTTTTGGAGACATGCTTTTGGCCGCTTTATGAACAGTGTAGTTGACAGAGTTGTTGTACGATTTGTAGCAGAGACTTGTCCGTTCTGACACATCGTACTGGTTGTGCAAGGTAAGACAAAAGAAAACTTGAGGCATAAGCTTTGTGATCGTTGATCGCTGAGTATCTCTTCTTCCAGAGATAAAGAAGTTCAGCTATCGCTGAAGCTTTTCCTCAGGCTTCTTCGCGTAAGTAGATTCGTCTGGTCTTCGCTGATATCCGCATCAGGTCATTAGTAGACTTATCTATTGTTCAGTGGCTTCGTCTTCGATTCAGTTATGAACTATGTTGACGCGAGACTTGTCTTCAGGGATTACGTTAACAGTGTTACATGGGAAACGATCAGCGATGACTGAACAGACTCAGTTTGATTGCTGAAAGTGAAACACATACATATTAATGTTTACAGAAAGGTCATCAGCGATAACTGATCAGACAGTCTGATCGTTGATGATGAAACACTAATACATATAATAACGTAATTTTCACTAAGTATAAAAGAGGGTCGTTATCAAATCACTGAGAGAGTTTGGATCAATAATCTCCCCCTATTTGATAATGACAAAGTAACAAAAGAAAATTACTTTGATTCAAAATATAGGAATAAAAAGGACTCATAGAATGCATGTCCCAATTACTATTTTGAGGGATCTTTTACAGTACTGATAGGGTTAAGGACATCACTGCGATTTTTGTTGGGAACTGAAGATTTTACTAAGTGTAGTTACTACTGCTAGTACAAATGTAGTTACTACTGTCAGAACAAGTTGAAGATTAATACTGCTGAGTGTTACTACTGCTAGTGTTAATTAATACTGCTAGTCAAAGTTAGTACTGCTTGAACAAAGTTAGTACTGCTTAGCTAGTTAGTACTGCTAGTGGTTAGTACTGCTTGCAGTTAATGCTGCTAGATGAAGTTAATGCTGCTGAGCATTATTAGTGCTGCTAAAGAGATCCGGATGGAAAGTACTACAGCTGGATATACTGAAGATATACTTAGAAGATATACATGGAAGATATACTGAAGATTTGTTTATTCTTTGTAATTATCTTTTTATTAGTATATGTATAGAATGTTTAGAATAGATAAAAAGAACTTTTTGATAATTGTTTTTTTCAAGAGAAAAATCAACCTCAAGGCATAGATCCTAATTCTAGAGAAGTAGAATTCGTATTGGTGAGCCTGTTCATCAATATTGAGGTTGAGTGTGTAACCTTGTAGCTTTAAACATTCAATACAAGTTTACTGTTTGATCATTATATACTGTGTGTGATTACTGTTTTATTAAATATCAAAGTGTTTTTCCGCAACTTCTTTGATATTGTTTCTGAGAATTAATTCTTGTTGAGAATTCGATCCTGACAAGTGGTATCAGAGCCAAATTCTCTCAGAAACAGTTATTCATCATGGAAAATCTTACAGACTCAAGCAGTACTTTGGTCTCAAAAGTTCCAATGCTCAGATCCAATGAATTTGACATGTGGAAAATCAGAATCAAGCAATATATTCTCCTCACAGATTACTCTATGTGGGACATCATTGAGAATGGCCCATCTGATGGAGGAAAGATTGGTGAAGATGGCAAAAGAACTCCTCCAAATACAGATACAGACAGGAAATCAAGACAGACAGAGATGAAAGCCTTGAGCACACTGCTCTTGGCCATTCCAAATGAGTATCAACACCAATTCTGCAATTGTACTGATGCACAGATGCTCTGGAATGCTCTAGAGAAGAGATTCTCAGGTACTAAAAGTACCAAGAGAAATCAAAAGGCAATCTTAAAACAACAGTATGAAAACTTCATCTCAACTAAGAATGAGTCCATGACTCAAACTTTTGACAGGTTTAATAAACTAATTGGTGAACTAGCTACTATGGGAGTACAGATTGATCAAGATGATGTGAACAGAAAGTTCTTAAGGTCCCTTGGAGATGAATGGACCATGTACACTGTGTCATTCAGACAGAATGATCAGTTGGAAGACAAAGAACTTGATGATCTGTACAATGATCTTAGAGTTTTTGAAGCTGAGGTGGAGGCAAAGAAGAAGCCTTCTGGATATGTTCATAATGCTGCACTCCTATCAGCATCAATTGATTCTACTGCTAACTCTGAATCAGTTAATGCTGCTAATGGATCAAATCTAGATAAAGGCACTGATTATGCATTTGAAGCTCTTCTTTCTAATCATGGAAATTCTTCTTTGATCAATGATGACTTAGAACAACTTCATCCTAATGATCTGGAAGAGATGGATATTAAATGGCAGATGGCCATGCTCTCCATGAGGGTTAAGAAGTTTATAAAGAGGACTGGAAGAAACAACTTCTCACAAAGAAGAGAAGATGGAGCAGGGTTTGATAAATCAAAGGTAGAATGCTACAAATGTCATCTGAAGGGACATTTTGCTAGAGAATGCAGAAGTGGAATGTCTCACAACAACAACCATCAACAAGCTCAATCTGGAAGCTTCAATAACAATAGAAACTCTGCTCAAGCCCTTGTTTCTCAACAAGGAATGGGGTTTGATTGGAGTGATCAAGCAGAAGAAGCTATTCAGAATCAAGCTCTTATGGCTAAAGTATCTGATCTCCCATCTGAGGTAAGTTCTAATCTCTGCTCTAAAACTTGCATAGACACTGTTAAAAGGTACAGGGATCACAATCAGAAGATGAGTGATGACCTGAAGAGACTAGAAAAGGATATAAAAGACTATGTGAGGATAGTAGAGAGATTTGAAGATCAAATCAAAGGTTTTCAAGCCAATGAACTACAACACTCATATGACACCAATTACTGGCAGTGGGAGAAAAAGGATTTAGAACTTAAACTGACCAAATCTAAAGAGGAGAGTGAAAAACTGAAAGAGGAGTTAACCAAGGTTAAGCTTGATGTAGAAAAGTTTTCCAATGCTTCTAAAGCAATGGACTCCTTACTGCAAAATCAGATTCATGATAAATTAAGAAGAGGAATTGGGTATAATGCCACACCTCCACCATATAACAACAATTACATTCCTCCTACTTCAGACCTGTTAGACACCAAAGATAGGAAGGACTTGCCTGAGGGAGCCACTGAAATAGATCCCTTAGATGAGGTAATTGTTGAGGATAAGACTGAGAAAGAGGTTGGCAAGAGTAAGAAGAACAAGGTGAGTGGTGAGATTTCTATAGAAAACAACATTATCACCAATGAGGATTGTGGAAGGGCTTGGATCAAATCCAAGAACATAGAGAAGACAGAGGAAAAGTCTGATAAGGTCCATTATAAACAGACCACAGTTGTGAATCCAGGTCCTTGCAAACAGTGTACTTGTAAGAAGAATGAATCCCAAAAACAGGACAAAAAGAGGGGAAATCAAAGAAACTGGAATAATCAATGGGCACATAAACAAGGGGTTGATCTGAGTAAAATCAATAGACCAAAACCTTGCTTTATCTGTGGCAAATTGAATCATCTTGCAAAATTCTGTTATTTCAATCCTATGAACCAAAGAATGAATTTCCAAAGATCCATGCAAAAACCCTTTGGTTATAAGAAAATTGAAAAGAACCATGTGGCTAAGAAAAATGTTAAAACTAAAAGCCACATGAAGAAAAAGTATTCTGTTAAAGAAAGTGTCAATATGTGGATTCCTAAAAGCACTAAAACTGTTAGTACTGCTACCACAAATAGTGCTGCTGACAATGATAGTGCTGCTAGAAGTAATACTACTGCTAACAATGTTAATGCTGCTAACAAGGTTAGTACTGCTAAACCTGTTAGTACTGCTACACCTGTTAGTACTGCTAACTCTGTTAGTACTTCTAAGGTTAGTACTGCTTCCAGTATTGATTCTGCTAAGCCAATCATATTGACAAAGTACTCTAATAAAGAGTGCTCTGAGTTTAAAAACCTCATTAAAAAGGAATGTAAATACTTTGATGAGAAAGGCAGACCCAAGATCACTTTGGCTTGGGTCCCCAATCATACTAATTGATTTATTTAATGTGCAGGGCAACCAACAGCTCAAGGGAAAGAGCATATGGCATGTTGATAGTGGTTGCTCTAGGCACATGACTGGCAACATGTCATGCCTTCAGGATTTCAAGCAAATTAATGGAGGACATGTTGCATTTGGAGACAATCTTACTGGTGGTAAGATAAGTGGAAAAGGTAATGTCACCAAAGGTAAGATGACATTTGAGGATGTCTACTATGTTGATCAATTAAAGTACAACCTGTTAAGTGTATCACAGGTTTGTGACAAACAACATAGTATATTATTTACTAATACTGAGTGTATGATTCTTGCTCCAGGGTTCAAGGTAGTTGATGAAAGCATGATACTACTTAGAACTCCAAGGAAGGACAATGTTTACTGTCTTGATTTGGACAATGTTGATAGTGATTCATCTTTAAATTGTCTTGTTTCAAAAGCTTCTATAGATGAATCCTCCCTTTGGCACAGAAGGATGTGTCACATGAATTACAAGACTATGAACAATCTTGTTAAAAATAACCTTGTAAGAGGTTTACCTTCAAAAGTCTTTTCATGTGATGATCATTGTGTTGCTTGTCTCAAAGGCAAACAACACAAAACTTCTCATAAGACCAAAGAGTTAAATTCTGTTTCTTCTTGTCTCCAGTTATTGCATATGGATCTGTTTGGTCCTACAAATGTTATGAGTATAGGCAAGAAATCTTACTGCTTGGTTATTGTTGATGATTACTCCAGGTTTACTTGGGTATATTTTCTAAGGACTAAGGATGAAACAAGTGATCTTATCAAATCCTTTATTCTAAGAATTGAAAACCAAACTAATGAAAGAGTAAAAGTCATTAGATCAGATAATGGAACTGAATTTAAAAATCATGATTTAAACACTTTTTGTGAAGGAAAAGGTATTGAGAGACAATATAGTGCTCCTAGAACTCCTCAACAGAATGGTGTTGCTGAAAGGAGAAATAGGACACTAATAGAGGCTGCTAGATCTCTGTTGGCTGATTCAAAATTGCCAATTACATTCTGGGCTGAAGCAGTTAATACTGCTTGTTATGTCCAAAACAGAGTTCTAGTGGTCAAGCAAAAGAACAAGACCCCATATGAGCTTTTAAATCAAAGAAAACCTTTTATTGGTTTCTTCAAATCTTTTGGGTGTCCTTGTACAATTCTAAATACCAAATCTCACTTAGGTAAGTTTGATAGCAAAGCAGATGATGGATTTCTTGTTGGATACTCATCTCAGAGTAAGGCCTACAGAGTTTTTAACTCTTCTTCTAGAATAATTGAAGAAAGTGACAATGTCAAATGCAATGAGAACACACCAAATCCTGTTGGGTCTGGACCTCAATGGCTATTTGACATTGATTCACTAACTAACTCTTTTGGTTTCAGTAATGAGTATACAGGAACAGATGGTGGAGAATCAGAGATCACACAAGTTCAAGAAAGTATATCTAAATCTGTGATTTTTCCCATACCCACAGTAAATGAAGACTGTGAAAAGGAATCATTTACTGAACCAAGTCAGAGTGAAGAAGACACTAGAGATGAGGAGACTCAAGAATCAGAAGTGACATCTGAAGACACTTCAGTTGAATTGCATGACTCTAATCTAGAGGCTGGACTGAATGTAGAACCTAGTCATAACACAAGAGTTCAAAAGAATCATCCTCCACAGTTGATAATAGGTGATGTCTCTTCTCCCATGATGACTAGACATCAAAGCAGGCTTCAGGAAATGCAAGATCAACAGCATACAGTGCTCTCATGTTTTCTATCCCAGCTTGAGCCGAAAAAGGCACATGATGCTATGAAAGAATCTAGCTGGATAGAAGCAATGCAAGAAGAATTGTTACAGTTCAAGCTACAAGATGTGTGGGATCTAGTAGACCTTCCTAAAGGTCACAGAGCAATTGGCACAAAATGGATCTTCAGAAACAAGAGAGATGAAAGAGGTATTGTTATAAGAAACAAAGCAAGGCTGGTAGCTCAAGGCTACACTCAAGAAGAGGGCATAGATTATGAAGAAGTTTTTGCACCTGTAGCTAGGATAGAAGCAATCAGACTATTCCTAGCCTATGCTTCTTACATGAACTTCAAAGTCTACCAAATGGATGTAAAAAGTGCTTTTCTCTATGGGTCAATTGAAGAAGAAGTATATGTCTGTCAACCACCAGGGTTTGAAAACCCAAGCTATCCAGACAGAGTATACAAATTAAAGAAAGCACTTTATGGACTACATCAAGCCCCAAGAGCATGGTATGACACTCTGTCATCCTATCTCTTGGAAAATGACTTTGAAAGAGGAGTCATTGATAAGACTCTATTTATCAAAAGAAAGAAGAAGGATATCTTGCTGGTCCAAATATATGTTGATGACATTATTTTTGGTTCTACAAGAAACAATATGTGCAAGGAGTTTGAGGATTTAATGCATCAAAGGTTCAAAATGAGTTCCATGGGGGAACTTACTTTCTTCCTTGGACTCCAAGTTCAACAGAAGTCAGATGGCATTTTTATATGTCAATCCAAGTATGTGCAGGATATTCTAACCAAGTTTGGTTTCTCAGAATCAAAACCTGCCAGCACACCTATGGAAACACACAAGCAGATCACAGCAGATCTTGAGGGGGAGGATATGGATGTGCATCTTTATAGATCCATGATTGGCTCTCTCATGTATCTCACAGCATCAAGGCCAGATATTATGTTTCCAGTCTGTGTATGTGCAAGATTTCAAGTTAGGCCAAAGCAATCTCACTTTCAAGCTGTTAAGAGGATATTCAGATATCTCAAAGGGAAACCCAGATTGGGACTTTGGTATCCTCATAACTCACCTTTTGACCTAATAGAATACTCAGACAGTGATCTAGGTGGGGCAAACTTGGACAGAAAATCTACTTCTGGAGGATGTCAGTTTTTGGGTGCTAGACTAGTCTCATGGCAGTGCAAGAAACAAACCACCGTATCCACATCTACAACAGAGGCAGAGTACATAGCAGCTGCAAGTTGCTGTTCTCAAGTCTTATGGATTCAGAATCAAATGCTGGATTATGGGGTAACCTTTCTACATACTCCAATCTTTATTGACAACAGCAGTGCTATTAGCATTGTAAATAATCCAGTCAAGCACTCAAAGACAAAGCACATTGAAATCAGGTATCACTTTATAAGAGATTGTAATGAAAAGAAACTTATTCAAGTTGTCAAAGTTCACACTGATAATCAGTTTGCTGATCTATTCACTAAAGCTTTTGATGTGGGTAGATTCACTTTCTTGGTAACAAGTGTGGGAATGATAAACTTTGAATAATCTTCTTCTCAAAAAGTGAGTTTATACTTGTATATTGTTATTCTTGGTGTTACTAATCTTCTTTTCAGGATATGCATAGCAGTACTCAGTATTTAGCAAGTTTAAAAGGAGTAAGTCTAGTTAATACTGCTTTCAGTTAATACTGCTAGTAGTTAATACTGCAAGTGGTTAATACTGCTTTCAGTTAATACTGCTAGTAGTTAATACTGCTATTTCAGTTAATACTGCTCGCGGTTAATACTGCTAGTTAGTTAATACTGCTAGTAGTTAATACTGCTATTTCAGTTAATACTGCTAGTTCAGTTAATACTGCTCGTGGTTAATACTGCTCGCGGTTAATACTGCTAGTTAGTTAATACTGCTAGTAGTTAATACTGCTATTTCAGTTAATACTGCTAGTGGTTAATACTGCTCTAGGTTAATACTGCTTATATTCCGAATACTATAAATACCTTTTGCCCGCCTAAAAGTTCATAACGACTCTTTGCATACTGTTCTCTTGCGCTCAAAACCTTTTCTCTCTCAAGTTCGAAGTTTTCAGGCAAGTTTTCACTAAGATCAATGGCATCCATGACATTCATCGACGAGCACAACGAGATTGCGATGCTACAAAAGCCAAAACAAGCTGAAGGTTTTCATCAGATAGTCGACTTTCTGAAGTCGAGCCACATTGCTCATGCTCTTACTGTATCACCTACAATCTACATTGAGCACCAAAGGCAGTTCTGGGCTAATGCAACCATTGTTGTGGAAAATGGTGTGCAAATGATCAAGACAAGAATCTGTGATCACTCACTTACAGTTACTGAAGAAGTCATTCGCATCAGTCTACGTCTAGACGATGCCTCTGGTATAATGTCTATCTCTAATGATGAACTGTTTTCTAATCTTACTAGAATGGGGTATGGAGGCCCATTGGGTGTTTTCAAATTCTCAAAAGCAAAATTTTCACCCCAATGGCGTTTTCTTGTTCATACCCTAATGCATTGTATCTCCAAAAAGACCACTGGATGGAGTGAGTTCAGCAGTCCAATTGCATATGCTTTGGTATGCTTGGCTACATCCAGAAGGTACAATTTCTCAAAGATGATTTTCAGTGATCTTGTATCAAATATGGGAAACAAAAAGAGTTTCTTTATGTATCCCAGATTTGTTCAGGAAGTAATTAACCATGAATTGACGGATATACCGCAACCTGTTGGGGTATATGTACCTAAACCCCCAAAAGGCAAGGTTTTCTCAAATATGAGAAGATCTGCTGGGGACTCGGAAGGAGTTGACACCCCATTGTTCTCTACAATGATGGTGGTGTCCCAAAACACTGAAGGTATGGCAGCAGGGTCAAGGCCCTCATTAGACCATCCCACTGCTAGCCAAGCCCAACCTTCTCACTCAAAAACAATTCCCCAGTCCATTCTTACAAAACCAACCTCTCCAATTACCCAAACTTATCAAAGAAAACAGGTAAAGAAGGCTCCTTCCCTTCTTGTACCATCACCCACACAACCTTTAAGCCCTCTAAGGGAGAATTCTCCCCTAGAGAATATCCAAAGGGAAACCACAAGGGTGTCTCCCAACCCAAAGGAGGTGCTCTCTGAGGAGGAGGTAGAGCATATGGGAGATGAGGCTGCCACTACTCCTGCTAACACAGAGGAGGAAAGTGGTAACATCAATAAGACCTCCCCCATGGCAACTTTGAATGAGCAATCATTTGAAGGTCCCTGGTGCCAAGAAACCACAGGGGTGGATAGTGCTTCTGCTAGGCAGAAGACTTCCACTACTAAAAGATCCAATGATCCTTCAATAGGGGGTAACACTCCTGGAGAAGGTGAGGACAGATATAACTATGATGAATTGATGGAGGCAATGGGCAACATCAACATGGATGTACTCAAACAGGGCAAAGACATAGAAGAGCTAAAACTCATAGTACTGTCACAACAAGAACAAATCATCAAGTTGAAGCAAATGGTAAGGAAACTGATTTTGCAAAAGAAGAAGAAACAATTTGTGCTCAGAAGGAGGAAACCAGAGACTGATGCTCCCAAAAAGGGGGAGATCAACATGGAAGAAGCATCAAGGGAAGGGGAGATTGATAAAGAAAGAGTTGAAGTTGAGGGGGAGAAGGAAGCAGAAACTGTTAATGCTGCTGAAACCTCACAAGCAGCAGTAACAGAGTTAACACCAACAGAAATTGAAGTAGCTGAAGTGCTAATCAAAGCTAAGAATGACACTCCCAAAGCAAAGGGAGTGGTCATAAATGAAGGGAGAGACAGAAAATCAGAACAGAAAGACAAAGCTGCAGAATCAAAGAATAAGGGAAAAGAAAAGTTAGTGGAATCTGATCAACCAATCAAGAAGCAAAGGTTGGTTGAATCAGATGAAGCTTTAGCAAGGAAAATGCAGAAGGAGATGGAAAAAGAAGAAAGAGCTCAGGTGGAAAAAGACAGGGAAATGGCAAAGGCTTTAGCTACTGAGCTAAATAAAGCCTATCAAAAGGGGCTTGAAACTGAAAAGGCTAAACAAAGGGCTATAAGTCTGAGAAAGGCTATGATGGCTAATACAAGTGCAAAGAAAAGAAGACCTTCACAAACTTACCTTGCCACTCAGGAAAGAAACAAAATGATAACTTTCTTGAGGAGTGCAATTGGGGTAAAGAAAGAAATGTTTGTGAAGATGAGTTTTGATCAAATCAGAGAGCTCTACGAAAAGGAAATGGGGAATCTGAAAAGCAATGAAAAGAAAAGAGTAGAGTTTGAAAAGAAGGCCAAGGAGAGTAATGATATAGATATGAATCAACCATTCCCTGAAAGTAAAGAGGGAACTCCTATCAAAGAAATGGAAAGGGAAAAGGAAGAAAAGAAGAAGGAAGCTACTCTAGTACAGGTTCAAAAGACTTTGAAAAGAACCAAGATGATGGCCAAAAGAAAGAAAGATAAGAAGTCTAGAATAGAAGAAGAACAAAATGTTGCTGAAGAAGAAGTGGCACCTGAGTCATCAAGCCAGCAAGGGTCATCAATCAAAGATGATGTAAGCTTATATATGGTAGTGATGGACAAAGTGCCTGAACCAATTTCTGCAGAACCTGTTGGAGTTAAGCCACCAGAGATCATTCACTGGGATGTACTGACAATGGATGGAAAAGATTACATCAGACTCAAGAGGAAGGGTGATAAGTATGAAGTATTCAATACTTGGATCAAGATTGTCAGAACATGCTCTAGATCTGATATAGAAGAGATGTTTGACATAGGAATTAAGCTGTATGCAGACCATCTGAATACTCCAGGAATTTCTCTTACAAAACTGGTGATGGAGTATCTATGCATGATGTTCAAACCTGAAGAAGTGGACCAGGTCATCAAGAGTGTGTTTAAAGAAGTCACAAGTTGGACTCTATATGAAACTAGTGGAGTATATGCAGTGACTTTGGATATAAATCACACAGAATACTTCCTAGTGGATAGAGTATATAATCACACCAGACTGAAGGTTCATGCAATGCTAAAGAAGAAGTTGGGTTGTGCACCAAATTCAGAAATGGCCAAGTATCTCATTCAGAGGATAATCAATCAGAGTTTGGGACTGAATCCAGACTTAGCAGCGTGATCTTGGAAGTTTTGGGAGCATTAAAAAGAGCATCTGGAAGAATATCTGAAGAACTTGACTTCTCTTCTAAAAGTCAAGTTAGGGGGAGATTGTTGGGAACTGAAGATTTTACTAAGTGTAGTTACTACTGCTAGTACAAATGTAGTTACTACTGTCAGAACAAGTTGAAGATTAATACTGCTGAGTGTTACTACTGCTAGTGTTAATTAATACTGCTAGTCAAAGTTAGTACTGCTTGAACAAAGTTAGTACTGCTTAGCTAGTTAGTACTGCTAGTGGTTAGTACTGCTTGCAGTTAATGCTGCTAGATGAAGTTAATGCTGCTGAGCATTATTAGTGCTGCTAAAGAGATCCGGATGGAAAGTACTACAGCTGGATATACTGAAGATATACTTAGAAGATATACATGGAAGATATACTGAAGATTTGTTTATTCTTTGTAATTATCTTTTTATTAGTATATGTATAGAATGTTTAGAATAGATAAAAAGAACTTTTTGATAATTGTTTTTTTCAAGAGAAAAATCAACCTCAAGGCATAGATCCTAATTCTAGAGAAGTAGAATTCGTATTGGTGAGCCTGTTCATCAATATTGAGGTTGAGTGTGTAACCTTGTAGCTTTAAGCATTCAATACAAGTTTACTGTTTGATCATTATATACTGTGTGTGATTACTGTTTTATTAAATATCAAAGTGTTTTTCCGCAACTTCTTTGATATTGTTTCTGAGAATTAATTCTTGTTGAGAATTCGATCCTGACAATTTTCATTTAATTCAGGGATGGAATTACAAGATATGAAAAACATAAGTACAAGTGAGTAACTAACTACTGTAAGTATAACTAACAAATTACAGAGAAGGAAACTAATCTATCAGCTATTAAAAGAAGATTTAGGAGGATTGATCATATACTCAGGTATTTCTTCTCCTTTCTGTCTTCGTTCCAAAGATTCTTGACTTATAATTTCTTTAATTTCTTCAGCAGCAGGGAAGAAGTCACACCATAAGCAAAAGAGATCCTTGAGATGATTCAGAGGACAGATAGGAATCTCAGAGATTCTTTGAAATCTGAGTTCCTCATCATCATCTCTGAAGAATATTCCATAAGGATTGTCAATTACTTGACCAGCTTGGAAAGGACCACCAGAAGGCAGAGATAAGTCCAGAATTGAAAGATCGGGAGGAGGACCAAACAGTGCATCTCTTGAAAATTTGTTAGAAGTTTCATTCCTGATGATGGCGACATCTTCAGAGGAGGAGGACCTAATTTTTCTCTTGAGTTTCAAAGATTTGGGAGGAAGAGGAGATGGCAGCTTTAGTACAGAAACGACTCTATTTATGAGGGCTTCAAGAAGTCCTTCAACGTAGCCTCTGTATGTAGATTTGGATTTCTTCAGTGCATCCCAGAACTCTAACCATTCCGTAAATCCGAAGCTCTCAAGTTTTCATACGTACATTGCTTTTTGGGTTCCATCCTCTCTGGTAATCTCCATGGTCACTGAGAGTTGATTTTTCTTCTTGCGACCAGAGATAGTCACGACTGATATTGGAAGAAGATCAGAACGATAATCCATCTTTTGTTTGCACCATTCGATAGACTTATCGTTGATCTCTTGTTCTTTGGAGCGTTCCTCTTCAATTTCTTTCAGTAGTGCAGCTTGAACTTCCACAGGTTTGCTTTTCAGCTTTTTGTCCTTGACTTGAGAAGATTGAATCTTTAAAGCGAGTTGGGCATCTCGTTTGCATTCAGCGATCAGCTTCTCAGCTTTGGCAGATTCTTCTCTTTCAGCTTCAGTGAGGAAGTCGAACTCTGTGGATGTTTGAAGAGGGATTTTCAGCCGTTGACTTTCTAGTTGAGCGATCATTTCAACTCTTTTCTTCACCACTTCCTCTGACCAATGAGATGGTCGAGAGGGCCTTCCTGGATGGACCAGGGAATCTTCTTCTTCTTCTTCATCAATCTCAGCGATAGATATTGGGATTAAATCTTCAGCGATAGAAGCTGGAATTATTTGTAGTTCAGAACCCTTAAGCAGGGGTGAGAACTGTCTGGATAGAAAAAGAGGGAAAGAAGGGATAAGTGTATTTTTAGAACGAGAGAGATAAAGGCTAGAAAGAAATAGGGGTTTGGAAAGAGTAGGAGAGTGGTACAATTGAAAGACATACCTGAGAAGGATGCTCCCCCTCAGATTGTGATCCAGTCCTCAAGCATTCTTCAGCGATCGGTTGCTTGTCTTTGCTTTGCGAAGGAACACTTGAAGATGTATCACCTCTCACCCCTGTTTTGACAACCTCTTGCGAAGTTGTCCCTGATGCGACGTTCGGCTTAGAGAACCACAGAGATTGGTCTTCATCATCGTCGTCGTCATCGGAGGGCTGATCCTTTTCTTGATCATCAAGATCTAGATCATCTTCCTCTTCATCGTCTTCTTCCTCATCCTCTTCAAAGAGAATAGAGTGAATTGATGAGAATTCTTTTGCCTTCTCCCCCTCAGATTGAGAGGGAGGTTCTCTTGGAGTCTTAGCCTCCCCAGCAGCAGCAATAGAAGTTTCTTCAGTTTTCTCCCCCACTTTGTCATTATCAGCGGTAGGGGATTGTTCAGCTGCTGGAGTAGCTGTTGAAGCTTTTAGCACTTGAACGTCAGCCTCCAGACGCTTAATCCGGTCTTCAACCGCAGGGATGTCGCACGTCGCATCATGAATGAATTCCACAGCGATGTTGAGGTTGGTACGATCATCTTCAGTGAAGGAGGGAGGCAGCGCTGGAGCTGGTGCATTCACTTTCTGTAGAATTTGCTGAAGAAGGGACGTGCAGAGGTCAACCTTTGAAGAGAGACCCTGAACTTCAGCGGTAAGAGACTCAAATCGCCCTTGAAAGAGTCGAGAGGACTCTCTGAGTTGGACGACTTTTTCTTCAACAGCTGAAAGTTGGGAGTTCTCAGCTTTAGATGAGCAAGTGGCGGTCAACTTCTTCAGCTCCTCACCAGCCTGATTGACGGCGCTGGTGGTTTCATTGATGGTGTTGATGAGTGCGTCCACCTTTTCTCCCAGACTGTTGACATGCGTGTCAACAGACGCCAAGCTAGGACCTGAAAATAATGTTAGTTCAGATATGGGCTTATTTGGAGAGAGGGGGAGAGAAGTGTTTAGGATTATAGGTGTACCTGACGTATCAAACATTTTGTAGAACTGCATTGATTCCTCAAAAGTTTGATGCTCAGGTCCTATAGGGAAAGAAGAGGTAGCGGGTTCAGAGACCAAATGAGGAGAAAAAGGAAGAGTTTTGGGGATAGAAGTAGGGATGGGGTTAATCTCAGTGAATGAGATAGTGGGTGGGGTTACTGATGATGTGGCAGCGAGTGAGATCGCTGACACGGCAATATGAGTGACTGCTAAAGTTGTGGAGGAAAGACCCACAAATGCATCTAAGGTAGCTTGTTGAGAAGCTCCCTCAGGTATAGTACTAGAGGGTGTACTTTCCTTAGTCTTTTTGGCCTTTTTGGAAGGACCAATCGGACTAGCTGATGGTCGTTTGGAAGTAGTGGTAGCGACAGGGATAGCAGACGGTGGAACCGTCTGCGTGGTCGCTGAAGATGAAGAAGAATGGAGAGAGAGATGAGAGCGAAGGAGAGAGATACTTACCTCGTCGGCGAGTGGCTTGACCTCCAGTGATCATTGACCTACCCTGGCAAAGGTGCCATCATCTTTGGTGGGATAGGTGTTGGGATAGAGAAACTTGATATACGTACATATGAAACGTACGTACGAGATCTTGGGATCTCGTTCAGGCTTCTCTAATCTCGACCGCAAATCTTCAAAGATTGTTGTGGCGTAGTCAAAGTTTTGACCAGCGATAACGGAGTAGGCCATCTGCAGTTGTGTTTTGCTGGCTTGATCCAGCGAACCACTCTTCCCACTCATG
Source organism: Arctium minus (assembly GCA_954870635.1). Classification (NCBI taxonomy): domain Eukaryota; kingdom Viridiplantae; phylum Streptophyta; class Magnoliopsida; order Asterales; family Asteraceae; genus Arctium; species Arctium minus. The sequence continues at coordinate 162,356,246 of OX941080.1, forward strand.
CACTGAATTATGTGCGAGAAGATAAAGTTCAGTTGTGATGGCATCTGAGCTTTTAGGATCTTGGTGAGCTTCTTGTTGGGAATAGAAGATCTTGGTTTGTTTTCCCAACAATAGCCCATTGCGTCCAGGAATGATATCAGCTCATCATCAGTGGGGAGTGCGTCGAACCCACTCTTTGGTTTGTCAGGGAATCTTAAAGATTTCATGAGGCTAATAGTGGTCATGCTCCCTGGCCTTAATTCCGTGTTGAACGAGATAGCAGGGACTCGTTCACCTTTCCTGTTGGTGAGTTCAGTTGCATCAGCAGTGAACCAGAACTGTTGGAGTAGAGTCTTGGAGGGCTTAGGATCCACAGTGATCGCGTAAGCTATGCATGACTGCTTGAGGAATTCAGCAGCTTCCACCAGATGTGGGTATTTATCAGCTTTGAACTCGAGTCTGGCCAAATGATTACATTTAGTAATCTCAACTTCAGTGAGAGCGAATCGTACATGCTTGGAAGCAACGATTGAAGACTGTGTCATTTCTGTTATGGAAAGAGGCATAATAGAAGAAATGATTTAGATTAAAAATAATATGATTACCAGTTTCCATAGAAGAAGGGAAACTGGAAAACTATCAAGTTATTTTTAGGAGAAAAATAGTGTTATGGGTAGAAAGAATGAAGAACACTTTAAAACCAAAAGGTTTTTATTGAAAAACATAAAATCAGAAAGAATGATCTTTAGTTTTTGAAAAAAACGTTTTATAAAATCCATAGAAAACGAGTAGGATTTTAAAAAGAATAAAAAGCATACGAACAAAGCATATAAACATGAAATAAACCTGTGTATCTTGAAGAAAAAGAGTTGCAGATTCAATATTATGGGTTTACTTGCTTGGTGTTCTTGAGAGAATGGTTCTTGCTTTGAGAGTTTTGAAAGTGTAAACCGTATAAAGGAGAGAAGAATTCCTTTTATACGAAGAGATAGAAGAGAGAGAATGAAGCGGGAAAAGAAAGGATCATCATGACATTGACACGTTCCACGAAGTTGATTGGATAGAAGGGCAACGGACGAACGTGTCAGAAAAGGCATGTCGTGGATTGTCGGTTCAAATGACGTCATAGAAGAAAGAGACTGTACATTTGTCCGTTTTGAAATGATCACTGAAGAAAAGTCAGCGATAGATTTTCCTTTTTAAAAGTATCCCTTATAGTAAAGATAGGGATAGATTTTCCTTTTAAAGGATCACTGACTAGAAATATCAGTGATTAATGTATTTTTCAAAAAGCTTTTAATCATTTGAATAAAGTTCAGTGATTAAAGTTTATATTTTGAAGAAAAACATCTTTGAGGGAAAGGAGAGAACATACCTGAGAGTCAGAATGTTTATCAGAGAGAATGATGAGGGGAACTTTTGATTACTGACACAATACATGAACGCTGAAGAATTATTCTTCGAGGTTCAGCATTCCAAGCTCACTGATGAGAAAGTTGAACCTTGTCTCATCAAGAGGTTTGGTGAATATATCAGCAAGCTGAAAGTCAGTAGGGATAAAGTGAAGTTCAATATCACCATTCATCACATGATCTCTGATAAAGTGATATCTGATCTCTATGTGTTTTGTCTTTGAATGTAGCACTGGATTATTTGCTATAGCGATAGCACTAGTGCTGTCGCAATAGATAGGAATCTTTGACAGCTGAAGATCATAATCTAATAGTTGATTTCTCATCCACAAGATTTGAGAACAACAGCTTCCAGCGGCTACGTATTCAGCTTCAGCTGTGGAAGTGGACACAGAATTTTGCTTCTTGCTTGTCCAGCTTACCAGCTTTCCTCCCAAGAGTTGACATCCACCAGTGGTACTCTTTCTGTCAAGTTTACAGCCTGCAAAATCACTATCAGAATAACCAGTTAGATCGAACCCTGAGTCTTTGGGATACCAAAGACCGAGGTTAGGAGTTCCTTTCAGATATCTGAAAATTCGCTTTACAACGATCAGATGGGATTCCTTGGGTTCAGATTGATAGCGTGCACATAAACAAGTAGAGTACATGATGTCAGGTCGGCTTGCTGTAAGATACAACAATGAGCCTATCATTCCTCTATAGGCAGTGACATTAACAGGTTTTCCAGATAGATCCTTGTTAAGTGTCAGCGGTGGTGCCATAGGAGTTTTCATCGCTGAAGTTTGTGTGAGATCAAACTTCTTTAGCATATCTTTAACATACTTACCTTGGCAGATAAAAGTACCTTTGTCAGATTGTTTAATCTGAAGACCAAGAAAATATGTCAGCTCACCCATCATACTCATTTTATATTCTTTCTTCATTCTTTCAGCGAAGCGAGTACATAGAGATGAGTTAGTAGACCCAAATATTATGTCATCGACATATATTTGTACAAGAATTATATGACCCTTTATCTTCCTGAAAAATAACGTATTATCAATCTTGCCACGTTCAAAATTTTCAGAGATAAGAAAAGATGATAGAGTGTCATACCAAGCACGAGGGGCTTGTTTTAGACCATAGAGAGCCTTATCCAATTTATAAACATAATTTGGATGCTTAGGGTCATAGAACCCTGGTGGTTGTTCTACATAAACTTCTTCATTCAGCTTTCCATTCAGAAAAGCTGATTTTACGTCCATTTGATAAAGGATGAAGTCTTTATAGACTGCATAAGCTAAGAATAGTCGAATTGCTTCGAGCCTGGCCACAGGGGCAAAGGTTTCATCATAGTCTATGCCTTCCTCTTGTCTGTATCCCTGAGCAACAAGTTGAGCCTTGTTGCGGGTTACAGTTCCATGTTCATCTAACTTGTTTCTAAACACCCATTTGGTGCCTATTACAGTTTTATCAGATGGTCTAGGAACAAGATTCCAAACTTTGTTTCGAGAAAATTCAGTCAGCTCTTCTTGCATAGCGCTGACCCAGTTTGGATCTCTGAGGGCATCATCAGTCTTCTTTGGTTCTATTAAGGAGAGAAAGTTTACAAAGAGACAGATATTACCTGAGCTTCGTCGTGTCTGAATACCTGCATCTGGATCACCGAGAATTTGATCTATTGGGTGATCTCTTGTCCATCGCTGAGCAGGAGCATGATCGCTTAACTCAGAGGTTGGATCAACAATTGCGATGTTTACTGATGAGGACGTTTGAGGTTCATCAACAATTAACTGTTGAGTAGGTTCACTAGAGAGGTTTCCAGACGAAGGCAGATTTGATGGTGGTAATGTGTTTAGAGGTTCAGCTGAAACCCATGAGGTGGATTCAGCGGTGGGAGGTATGATACTTGGTTCTTCATCAGCAGCTGAAGTTTCAGTGTGCTGATGGTTTGAGAAAGGTTCAGTTTCTCTATAGTGAGAGATCATCCAAGTATTCATTTCTTCATTGTCAGCGATTGGTTTAGAGTTCGCTGAGCGCGTTTCATCAAACGTGACATGAATGGTTTCTTCTACAGTTTGTCTTCTCTTGTTGAAGACTCTGTAGGCTTTGAAGATGGAGGAATATCCTAAAAATATTCCATCATCGGCTTTTGGGTCAAACTTTCCAAGTTGATCTTTGTTGTTTAATATAAAGCACTGACAACCAAAGATATGAAGAAAGCTGATAGAAGGCTTCCTTCCAAGAAAGAGTTCATAAGTTGTCTTCCCAAATCGCTTTATTATCAGCGATCTGTTTTGAGTAAAACATGCAGTGTTTACAGCTTTTGCCCAAAATTGAGTAGGGAGGTGAGAATCGCTGAGCATTGATCTAGCAGCTTCTATGATCGTTATGTTTCTTCTTTCAGCGACTCCATTTTGCTGAGGTGTTCTCACTGAAGAGAAGTTGTGAGAGATTCCTTTGTTCTCAAAGAAATTGTCCAGGGAACTATTTTTGAATTCAGTTCCATGATCACTTCTTATTGATCGAACAGTAAGATTATTCAGCACTTCCATCTTTTTGACAAAAGATATTAGTTCTTCTGGAGTATCATTCTTACAGCGAAGAAAAATAACCCAGGTGTAGCGAGAATATTCATCTACAATGACAAGCGTATATTTCTTTCCAGCTATTGATTGGATGTTGACAGGGCCAAATAGATCCATATGCAAGAGCTGAAGAGGACTTGTTTCGACTTGAAACTAGCTTTTGTTTGTTTTCCTTTTTCACATGCTGAGCAGAGAGATTCTTTAGCATATGAATGCTGAGGAAGACTAGAAACCAGTTCCTTAGATGAGAGAGAATTCAGGGTTTTGAAGTTTAGATGAGAGAGCCTTTTATGCCATAGCCAGTTGACATCAGAAGAGGCCTTAGAGAGAAAACATAAGTTATCAGTGATAGTAGAGTCCATATCTATTACATAGACATTTTCTCTTCTATAACCACTGAGAGCAAGCTTTCCTTTTTCATCTACCACTGAACATGCTTTCTTAGAAAAGCGAACTTCGTAGTCTTTGTCACATAGCTGACTGATGCTTAGAAGATTGTGCTTCAGTCCATCTACATAAGCGACTCTTCGAAAGGTAGTTGTCCCATTGCTGAGGACACCAAACCCTCGGGTAAATCCTTTTCCATTTCCACCAAAGGTAACAGAGGGGCCTTTCTCTTCCTTGTATTCAGTGAGCAGGTCTCTTTGTCCAGTCATATGATGAGAACATCCATTATCGAAATACCAGATGCCCTTTGATCCCTGCATACATAAGAAAGATTAAGCGTTGTTTGGTACCCACTTTTCAATGGGTCCTTCAGAGTTAGTGGATAAGGAAGATTCAGCAGTCTTCACCACTGATGAAGATTCAGCTTCAGTGGTAATCTTCACTTTGGTTAATTTCTTAACCTTTGTGGTATTTTTCACTTTAGTTGATTTTTCAACTTTGGTGACTTTATTTGCCTTAGAGGCATTTTTCTTCACTTTGGATGTTTTATCAGCTTCGGTGGTATTTGGACACTTGCTCGCAATATGGTCAGTAAATCCACAGTGATAACATTTTCTATATCTGATGGTGGTTTTATAACCAAAAGGTTTTGAAAACTTAAGATGAGCAGGTCCAGCTCCAAGAATGCCTTTAGCACGAGATCTGGGAGGAATTTTTATTTCTTCAGGTCTCACGAGCTTTAGATCAACCTTCAGCTTTGGAGGACAGATATCAAAGATTTCTGTCACTGAGCTAGAAGGTTTATCCACTGAAGGTTTGGAAGGAACTTTCAGTTTGGTTTTCTTGGAAGCCTTCTGAGGAGGAAGAATAGACTTTCCTTTATCTGCAGACTTAGATCTAGCAGATATCTCCTCAGGGATGGGATTTGAAGATGAGCAGGGATAGAATTGATTATAAGAAGTGTCAAAGAAAGATGTGACAAAAGTTCCAAACTTAAGCGAGGAACTTTCTTCTTTAGGATCATCCTGTGGTGTCCAAAAACCAAGACCAGTTCTATCACTTTCAGGAGTTTGAGCATTTATTATCTCAGAGATCTTTGTTGATGATTTGCACCATTTTTCAACATGAGCCTTTTCTGCTTTTAGAGCAGCGATGGCTTGTTCGCGTTCCATGCTGATGATTTCATTTATAATGACTTGGTCTTTCAGCTTTTCTTCTAAAAGATTTAGTTCACTGATCTTTTCATGACATTTCTCTAGCTCTTGTGTTAAATAAACATTTTTATTTTCAGCTTGAGTTTTGTCATTTAGAGCATTATAAAGGTCAATCGTCAGCACATCAACAGCACGACTTCTCTCAGCTTCAGGAAGAGAGGGATTTGTTGAGATAGATACCTGAGATGATATGTAGCTCATAGAAGGTTCAGATGGTTCTTCTACTTCTTCTTTAATCTCAGCCATGAGGCAAAGATTAGCGACTTCTTCTTCATCAGAAGATGATTCTTCTGATTCAGCCCAGTCATGTTCTTCAGCGATGAGACCTTTACCTTTTCCCTGATAGCTTTTCAGCTTTTGATATTTGTTCTTCAGCTTATGGTATTTGTCATCACTGGATCTTCTTGAGGTAGAAGGTTTGAAGACCTTTTTCGACCTGCACTCACTAGCAAAATGTCCAATTTTTTCGCAGTTATAGCAAGTGGCTGTAGCCTTATCAACCGGAGTTGATTTTGGCTTTTCAGTAAGAGAGATAGGTTTACTTCTTCGGAAGTTATTCTTTCTTGCAAATCTCTTAAAAGAGTTTGTCAAGAGTGCTAAGGACTCATTAAACTCTGAAAGATCAGGGTCTGATAAATCCTCAGATTCAGAATCTAACTCAGTGATGGTGAGAGTAGATCGCTGGGATGGAATTATCTCTGATGAGACTAAAGCAACAGCAGTGCTTTTGGAGTCTTTAGAATCTTTTACAAGATTCTTCTTCAGGAGATTAGATTGCTCATAGTTGAGCAATATTCCATACAGAGTGCTTAGAGAGAGAGTATGTAAGTCTTTTGTCAGCTTAAGACATATTGAATAACTGTCCCAGCTTTCAGGAAGACTTTCCAAGAATTTTGTTAGGACCTCAGAATTAGAATAGGTCCTTCCAACAGTTCTTAGGTCAATGATCAGGCAGTTAAACCGCTGATGAATGTCAGAAAGAGATTCATTCTTACCAGCGATAAAACTTTCATACTGTCTTACCAAGTTAATCTTTCGGGTCTCTTGGATTTCAGTGGTGCCCTCATATTGAACACATATGGTTTCCCACATTTCTTTAGAAGTTTTTAGATGCATGATGGAATGGAAAACTTCATCAGGCAGAGCCATTGATATAATGGTCTTTGCTCTTGCATCTATGCCTACCTTCTTTTTATCTTCATCACTCCACTGTCTTATTTCCTTAATGACATATCGTTCAGGGACAGCTTCAGTGGTGGCAGTAGCGGGAACCGCAAATATAATTCTAACAGGTTCATAGGGTCCGTTTTCTATATATTCAGGTATAGTAGGATCCGCACCTTCAAGAAATAGCATCATTCGATTTTTCCATAGAGAAAAGTTATCTCTGCTAAATCGAGGAGGTTTAGAAAGTGAACCATTATCATAGTAGTTTGTGTTTGTGTTTAGTGCCATTTTAGAATAGCAAGAAAGAGTATACAGCAAGATCTTGTTTATTAGATTAAACAAACCGCTCTGATACCACTTGTTGGTCCCGAAGGTGCTTAACAAGTTTGTAGAAGGGGGGGTTGAATACAAACACAGAAATTAAAGTTTAATAAATTGTTTATTGATAAATCAAAATACAATTTACAAGTTTGTTGCGGAATAAGATTAAGACAGACTCAATCTAAACAAACTTAAGAAACACTAAGATGGTTGCACAAGAAATTCAGAGAATGGGGGATTTTTAGAGAGATAGAAAACAAGGGTTTCTATTATGGAGTTCAAGGATTGAGCACACCTTCAGATGAAGGGGTGAGCTTCCTATTTATACCCTATGCATTAAATGCATGGCAGGGTACTTTACACGTGGCATTCATAGATTGGCTTTGGGAGTCTTACTTTTGGAGACATGCTTTTGGCCGCTTTATGAACAGTGTAGTTGACAGAGTTGTTGTACGATTTGTAGCAGAGACTTGTCCGTTCTGACACATCGTACTGGTTGTGCAAGGTAAGACAAAAGAAAACTTGAGGCATAAGCTTTGTGATCGTTGATCGCTGAGTATCTCTTCTTCCAGAGATAAAGAAGTTCAGCTATCGATGAAGCTTTTCCTCAGGCTTCTTCGCATAAGTAGATTCGTCTGGTCTTCGCTGATATCCGCATCAGGTCATTAGTAGACTTATCTATTGTTCAGTGGCTTCGTCTTCGATTCAGCTATGAACTATGTTGACGCGAGACTTGTCTTCAGGGATTACGTTAACAGTGTTACATGGGAAACGATCAGCGATGACTGAACAGACTCAGTTTGATTGCTGAAAGTGAAACACATACATATTAATGTTTACAGAAAGGTCATCAGCGATAACTGATCAGACAGTCTGATCGTTGATGATGAAACACTAATACATATAATAACGTAATTTTCAGTAAGTATAAAAGAGGGTCGTTATCAAATCACTGAGAGAGTTTGGATCAACATTACTATAAAATCAGACTTAACAATCTCCCCCTTAGTAATCATTGGCGTTGTGGTCTTCAAAAACAATCTTCTAAATCAGCATAGACCATCTAAGCGACTTTGCGAAGCAGCTTTCTGACTTAAAAAAAAATTCTTCTCAGCATCTTTCATATTGAGTTGTCTTTGCTGCCTTGACAAGACTGGACCAATTTAAATAAGCTTGAAAGAACAGTTGGTTCAACAGCTTGTGCTCTAGACGATACACCTCTTTTAAATGAACTTGAAGAATTTGTGGTGATCGGAGCTTGAACAGCAAAAAGACAAATATTGTTGAAGAAATTAGAATCTTGAACGAATCTTGATCAGCAGATAAACTTTGGAGCTCTTTATCTCTTTAACATCTCCTTAACTTCTCCCCCTCATGACCTTGATGATCGGGATCAACTTGGTCATGCAAATGTTGGAGACAGCTTAAGATCTGCAAAATCAGAGTAAAGGAGAAAAGAAGAGGTTTGCGCTACACATTGGTGGCGCAAAGGGAGGTTTGAGCTAGCCGAAGGTGGCGCAAAGTGAGGTTTGTGCGACCAACTGTTGGCGCAAATCTGACTTGAACTCAGAAAATTTTACCTTTTTAAGCTCTTTGAATCCCCCTATACAAATGCACTAGTTTTGACAATTCAAGTTAGCATTTGTTATAGAAAAAACAGAAACTCCCCCTCAAAAATAGATATGATCTTTTCAGAAAAAAAATCTCCTTTTTCACTCCCCCTTGAATAAGGAACAAACCCATTTAAAAGAAATATGAGAACACAAGAATTGAAACATCAATGTAGAAAGAAAATTATACTGAATATGTATTTTGAAACGACTAAATATATAAAAATTTAAACAGAAACAAATAAAATTCTACTTAGTAAAATATCACAATAAAATCCATCAGATGAAATCAAATGTATGTATTTGGATACAGAAACAAGTTTTATTGCATATCAAGTTAAAACATGTTCAGTTTCAAAAACTTTCATCAATCTATTCAGTGTGGTCGCATGTGAACTCCGATTAGCTTCAAGAAAATGCAATTCTAAAAATATAATAGAGAACTTTGCATGTAATCACACTAATCCATCAAGAATTCAGACTTTCACAAATTTACAGGTTTATTGCAATTTAGAAATATCACCAAGTATCATGAGATGTGTGCTCATTGGCATCTTTTAGCATTGTGCTCTATGGCATCTTTACATGAGTGTGATCTTTGGCATCTTTTAATCTTGTGCACTTTTGGCATCTTTTTAATAAACAAGTTTATTAAGTAAAGAAGATGCCGTAAACGTAACTTTCTATCAGACCCTATTGCAGGATTTGGGTCAGCCACTCCCAGACCAGATGGCCTTAGGGGACTAGGTGTCAAGCACCCCTTGGAACTTACTTTCCCAGATCAGAAAGGCTACATCGACACATCCTAAACCCATTCATACCAGTAAAACATGACTTTCGATCTGGTTCTATAGAAGGATTTGGGTTCGATCACTCCTAGATCAATTGACCTTAGGGGACCAGATGACAAGCATCCCACAGAACTTACTTTCCCAAACCAGAAAGGTCAGAGGTACAAACTTTTAAACTTAGAGATTTTTGATTTATAAGAATTTAATAATCATCTCAAACACAAGGTTTTACGTCTAAGTTCTTAGTCCATATTTTCATTACAATCCAAAATTTCGACTTTTTAGGTTTTCTAAGCATTGTAAACTATAAATATTCCGAATCACACAACTTTAAAGCAATATCAAAAGTTACAAACATGTTGCGGACTTTTCGACTTTTGTTAGACTTGAGATTTGAACATATAAGAACTTTAATATAAACAAACGAACTTGAAAATTTATCCTAGACACACATTTTATTCAAAAGAAAGAAAAGTTGTAAAACTTTTACTTTATAGAATAAAATTTGTGAAGGTTTAAACTTTTAAATTCAACATGCCGAGATTTGAAAATAGAAACATTTGATAAGATAAAATCAGCAAGTTTATATTTAGTTGAAACAAAATAGAATTCAATAATATCAACTTCCACTTAATGTAAAATGAAATTTGTGACTCATTTGAAAAATATTGGGTTGAACAAAATCAGGAATTGAATTGAAATACTCAGATTCTTTTAAAAGAATTTGAGAAAACTGGAACAACATCATTATCAGATATAAATGCAACGGAATTAAAGTAGATGTACTCACAGTTTCTCATTAGTCAAAAGCTAACAAGCATTGAAGAACGAGTTCTAAACTGATATGTTTAGAAGTCAAAGTCCTTTGAAGTACGGGTTCTGAGCTGAAGTACTCAGAAACCATAATGTTGACAATGAAGTCCGGGTCTTGAGCTGATTTACTCAAGAGCCATAATCTCTTACTCCCCCTTGACATGAGGTGCCTGCAACTTTGAATCAGATTGAGATTTTGGTACCCACTTGTATTTGGGCCCATGTTTGTTAGTTGCAGTTCTTATGGGGAAATATTTATTAGATTTGACATAAGAAGCACAAGAAAGATTATCAGAAAAATAAGCACAATCATCAGATGAATATAAAGCATAATCATCTGAACTAGAATCAGAAGAAGAATATGAGACATTTTTGGAAATTTGAATCATTTGCATTATTGAATATTTTGAAATTTTCTTACAAACAGCAAATGAATCACTTTTATAATATCTGTCTACATATCTATCTCCATCAGTCTGAGATTCATCAGATATCCGCTTCGCTTTCCAAATCTGCTTCGAAGACTTGCTCAAAGTCCTATCTGAAAGATTAGAATCAGAAGAATTAGAACTGTCAGAAAGAACTTTATCTTGTTTTTTTTGACTTCTTTGACCTTCTTCTTTTACGCTTTGGTTTATAATACTGATCATTTAGCGTAAAAGAGTCATCAAGAATTTGGGATTTAATATTTAAATCGGAAGAAATAATTTTACCTAAGCAACCAATCTGATCAGACAATAAATCTGAACTTACCTCGGAATTAGAATTATTTTGAGAAAAGATATCAGATTTAGAAACTTACTTGTTGTTTAATTGACAATCAGAAGAAATGCTAGAAATAGAATCTTGTTTTTGAGAAAATAATTTTTCTTCAAGACTAGACGTCATGAAAGAAAGAATAATATTAGATTCAATTTCTTTTAAAATATTTTGATCTTCCATCTTATCTTCAAGATCAATGATTTTGCTTTCTAAAATTAAAGAAGGTGTATATCTCTTAGAATCATAAATGATTGGAGATATATTTTCCTAATCAGATTTATTAACAAAAAAATCAACAAAATCATCAGACACTGAAGATTTGACAGGAGATATATCATTTAAACCTTTTCTACCTCTTCTCGATTTGTCAGGAAAATATTTTGCATTTTCTCTCGTGTAAACAAAAGAAATTTCCTTTTTCTTGTTATTTGTCCTTTTCTCATTTTCGATTTCTAACACTTGCTTCTCATTCATCCAATCAATTTTAAATTGAGGAGAATATTGAGCAAGAGTTAGATAATCGTATTTATATAAAGTAGGGGATTTTTCAATCGCATTGTTTAAACAATGTGGATTTTTAAAACCAAGTCCCCATTTTTCTTTTAAAGCTTCCTCACTCCTTGATTTATTCATAAAAATTGTTTGCTCAGATTGGTTCCTTCGATATAACTTTTTTTCTAACTTATTTATTTTATCCGAAAAACTGTCTTTTAAAATGGTCATTTCAGTCAAAGACTCAAGATAAGTCTTATTTGAATTTTCCAAATTATCCAATTTCTTTTGAAAGATTTCTTTAGTATGAACCAAAATAGAAATTTTTAGTTTGTCAATCAAATATGACTTTTCTGCATTTAAGTTCTTTTCAGATAATAACTTTAAACGTAAATCATGTAAAGCAGTAATGATAACATCCATCTGAGAAGAAATGAATTTATAATCAAATTCAGAAATTACCTCGTCTTCATCAGTGTCAGAATCATCATTTGACTGATCAACTCCAACAAAGCACATCTGAGCGATTTCGACATTTGTAGCTTCATCATCAGAGTGATCAAGCCAGAATTCTTCTTCTGCAAGTAACGCAGTTTCATTCTCTCTTTTCTCAGCGAGTTCCAGTTTCTTCCGATAATATGCTGAATCCCTAACCTTCTTCACTCGACACTCTTTTGAAAAATGACCCGACTTACCACAATTATAGCAGGCAGCAGTCTTTGGCTCGGGCGCTTGAACATTCTTGGACCCAGAAGTGAAGCGAGAAGTGTTGGAACTCGAATGTGGTTGGAACTTTTTTTGATAATGTTGTGAGAGAAGGATCATTGCTTTCTGCAGTGCCTCCCCATCATCATCAGTTGACCCGTCATAAGCATTATCAGACAATGCTTGATTAGCCATATGGCTCGTTAGAAGTGCAACCCGGTCCACTGACTTCTTGTTCTTCTTCTCCAGTTTGGCCTTCTTTTCAGTTACAATGCATTCATCAGTCAGCAAGATCTCAAACATCTATTGGATTTGCATGGAAGAAATTCTGACATCATTCCTCAATCTGTGGGAGGATTTGTTCCATTGTGGTTGTAATGCATTGAGGAATTTCAGATTTGTTTCAAGCTCAGTCTTTTCCACTTTGATTTTCCTCAAATCATTGATCACGGCACAGAATCTATCATACACAGTTTTCAATGGCTCCCCATCCTTGGCTTTGAATTCTTCAAAATTATTCATGTAACGAGTATGTCGGAGTTGAGTCACAACTGAAGAGCCAAGCATAATCTTCTCAAGTTGTTGCCACATAAGATTAGGATGAGTTTTGAAACAATCAATCCTGTTGTAGATAGAGTTTGGGAAGGTTAACATCAGATTTGCCTTTATATCACGATCAGTTTGATACTGCGATAACTCATTAGGTGAATATTCTTTAGTAAGCTTATATAATCCAGAAGCCAACTTGGGTTTCTCAAAAGGTCCTTCTGATAGAGTATTCATCATGTCATTTCCGTTCTTTTGACGCTCAGTAAAATTCAGAAACCTATCTTGCCACTGTGTAAACTCATTTTCATCAACAGCACCGGTGGACGATTTTCTGTACCCAAAGACATCATAATATCACTTTTGTATAACTGAGCTTGATAAGCAAATTTGTCAGAATCCATGTTTCAGATATTCAGAAAAATTCCAAGTGTTGACTGAGATGGCGCAAACTTGAGATTTGCGTGAAAGGCAAAAGACGCAAACTGAGATTCTCTCGAGCAAAAGGAAACGCAAACTTAGATTTGCGTGAGCAGTAAGTGATGCAAATGAGACTTTGCATGAGAAGAGCAAGACGCAAACTGTATTTTGCGCGATACACGAGAGACGCGAACTGAACTTCGTGTGATGCTTTGATGAAGAAAACTGAACTTTGCGTGAGCAGAGACTAGAGAGAACTTGCACTTTGCGTTAAATGAAACTTCTCGTGAGCTATATAAAGCGCAAAGCTTACTTTGCGTGAGCAGAATGAGACGCAAAGTTCTATTTGCGTGATAAAGATGTGACGCAAAGCTGAATTTGCGTGAGTCTGAGAACTGTACTTGATGAAAACCTGAAACAAACTGAGACAAAATTAGGAAGATCGCACAAACCAAATGATGAACTCGCGCAAACCACGATGAACTGGCGCAAAGTTTAAATCTAGCGCAAACAGGATAGAATTTCAGAAAAACTTTCAAATTTTGATTTTAAAACAGAAATTGATTGAAATTTCTTACACAAATACAATCGAAAACTATTTTCTGACAACTTTCAAACAAAAATTTCGATCAAAAATCACAAAATCGAAATTTCGAAAACAAACAGTTCGTAAAACACAACTTTTCTAGAAATCGAAATATTTCAAAATTGACAAATAAGACTTGAATTTCTTGCAAATAGATGTGAATTAAAGATGTTTAGCAATCAAAACCGAATCAAACAAACCAATTTTCACAAAAATTCATTCAAAAACACGACCAAGTTTGATGAAAAATTCAAAAACGAGATTTTATTGAAAAATTCAAGAAAATCAAACAAAATTTCGAATTAATTCACAAAATCAGATACGAAAAACAATTCTCTCCATTCTCTCAAGATCTAGATTGGCTCTGATACCAATTGTTAATCCAAAGATCTCTAAATTCTAGAGAGAGAAAGTAGAGAGAGAGAGCAAGTGAAGCGCAAAGTAACAATTGTATTCAATAAGCGTGAAAGTGTTCTTACAAGACACAAGAACCAACGGGACTTAAATACCCTTGGCTTATACACAGATAAAACCCATCTAAGTACAGTATAAGACCAAGCCTATAAATACAATGATTACTATAAAATCAGACTTAAGAAGTGCAATTACCTCAAATGAAGAAACTCACCAATCCTTGATTCCTTCTCCAAATTTCCCAAAGTTCCAAGTTCTCTGATTAATCCCTTGCTCTCCCTTTCTTAAGTTTGCTTTATTTAAAATTTACTATTTTCTAAATAGACATGGAAGGGGTTGACACTAACGGTCGTTACATATATATTGTAATATATATTATTGAATGTTTAAATTTGATCTTACAAATTCTTGTTAATAGATCGGTGTGTCTTGAGATTGCATCTTGTATTCTATTCTATGTTGAAAAACGCAACACAATTGATACAAATACACGTACAACATTCTTTAAAGTTGATTAACAAACAACAACAAAACTAGGAGTTGCTTAGGTGGCATAATGAGAATCCATCATTCATCTTTTTCTATTTTCTCCTAATTTTGATTTTTTTCAAATACAAAGTTATCATTAAATGAGTTTAACTTGAATTTAACCTTTCATTTTCTCTTTCATTTTATATTATTTTAATTTACACAACATAAGCATATCAAGAAATATAATTTAAATTTGCCTTACTTTTTTTAGTCTTATTTAAAAATTATTATTATTATTTAATCAAACTTTTTATTCAATAACCCAACATTTTTTAATTCAATTTATAGTATTATAACTTTTATTTTTATTACTTAATAAGTTAAAAAGCAATTAATATATGTATTGAATTTTAAAATTTTCAAGAAAAATATAAAAAACAAATATATATATATATATATATATATAATACAATAAATAAATCTTATAATGAAATTTTTTTTAATTCAATTTATAGGATTATAATTTTTATTTTTATTACTTAGTAAGTTAAAAGGCATTTAATCAAGAAAAATATAAAATACCAATATATATAATACAATAAATAAATCTTATAATGAAATTATTTTTTTAATTCAATTTATAGGATTATAATTTTTTTTTTATTACTTAGTAAGTTAAAAAGCAATTAATATATGTATTGAATTTTAAAATTTTCAAGAAAAATATAAAAAACCAATATATATATATATATATAATACAATAAATAAATCTTATAATGAAATTATTTTTTTAATTGTTTTTTATTTTTTAGTAAGCTAACAATGACTATAAATAATTTATTTATTAAATGAGTCTATTTTTTTTTCTTAGTAAGATTACAATACTTAAAAATCAAAAAAATCTATTAAATGAGTCTATTGTTTTATTTATTAAAAAGTTAAATGAGTATATCCATTTAATTTTTATTTTCTTAGTAAGTTAACAAATGTTTATAAATCAATAATCTATTATTAAACGAGTCTATTACAATATGTATAAAGAAAAATTAATTACTAAAAACTTTCATTTTTCATTTTAAGATATATAAAAATCATTAAAACCTTTATTTTTATTTAGCTTTCATTTTAAAATTTTAAAAACCAAATAATATATGTATTAAACTTTTAAATTTTTGTGAAAATACAAAAAACCAATATACATATATACATGTATTACAATAAATAAATCTTATAATGAACTTATTTATTTATTTTACTTTTTTAGTAAACTAACAATGATTATAATTTTTTTTTATTAAATGAGTCTATATTTTTTAATAAGATAACAATACTTATAAATCAAAACTATTATTAAATGAGTCTATTGTTTTATTTATTTGGTAAGTTAAATAATTTAAAAAAGTTTAAAATGATGAATATATTGAATATTTTTTCATCCCCATGTATAAATTATATTATCATTAAAACTAGGGTTTTTAGTACTTATTGCAATTTATGTTTATTAACCATTTGTTTTCCTGTCTTTATGTTAATGCCCATTAGTTTTTCCCTTTTTTAATGTTACTTAATTAATCATCCGTTTTCTCTTATTTAGATATAGGTGGTTTTTTGTTTTTTTTGAAGTTGTGATTGGAAAAAACAAAATCGTCAAACTTTGAAATTCTTCTCGACATCAAAAAACCAGAAAGTTTTATGAGAGAATATACCACTTTGTTGTGCTAGGTACATATTGATTCAAATCTAGATATATATTATTTTATAAGTTTCCAACCTAAGCAACTTATATAGAAACTATTTTCTTTTTTGTGATTTTTGACGTTTTGTAGGACTTTTGAAGATTTGGTGACAATGGAGACGTTTCAACTGATTTTGCAAGTTATGATGAGCCCTCAAAGATCTCGATCTCTTCCTTTGTAAATTGCAAATTCTACGATTGTATTACATGTTGGTCATTTTTCCTATATTTATATTCTTTTTAAGTGGCTTTGTCACCTCAAGTATAAAAGGTGTGCATGTTTTTTGAGTTAGATATTAATTCAAATGATACATGATTCTTTTAGGTAAAACATGGATTTCAAACGTTTTAGTTTCCCATTCTTTTGAACTTCTTTGATTACTATATATATACATCTACCGTTTAGATTGATAGAAGTGACAATGCAAGTCACCATGATGGAAGCATGATGATGCACTTCGGCAACAATGTTTTAGAAACAAACATTACAAGTATCTCGCTGAAGTACGTTTTCATTTCACCTAACTAAATGGTGGGTACAATTTGAAAATTTGGTATTTTGGTTCTTATGATTAACACAAATCATGCATTTTAATATTGAACTATTTAGTCATTGTGATTTTGTTTCATTGGCAATCAAACTATTAATAAGAGCTTTTGGTAGAATTATCAAATATGAACGGGAAGGAAATCCAAACAAACAATGTTCTGTAGAACCAATATGAGGTCTCTATTGATGTTTATCTACTTTTTTCTAATCTTGATATATTTTTAATTCAAAAACTTCAACCTTTCATTTTCTCTATAATTTTTTATTTTTCAGTTTACAACTATCAATTTAAATAAAAACTTTTTTTATTTATATTTAATTTTTTTATTTGCATAACAACAATCAATATAATTAAAAAATTGTTATTTTTATTTAACTTTCATTTTTTTTATTTACATCATAACAACCAATCAATAAGATTTTAAGAAAAAAGAATGTACTACAACCATTAATATGTGTAAAAAAAACTATACGTAGAATAAAAATATATAAAATTCATAATTATTTAAACAACTTATTAGAAATAAATATATGTAAATGAAAACATCATAAAATTTATTAAATGATCAAACTTTCATTTTATATATTTTCTTTTATTTTTGTTATTTAACTAAAACAATCAATCACTGTTAGCTTAAATAAATAATTAAATTATTATTAAAATCAATATATACAATTAGAAATTCTACTACAATCACTATTTGAAAAGGGAAAATTGCATTAAAATGGAACCAACTTTGGACTAATTCCTATTATAGGGAACCAACTTTAAAAAAACTTCATTTTAGGGCTTGCAGCAAACTTTTCATTTATTTAAGGGTTTGTTTGACCTGATGACCTACTAATGATGATGTGGCTCAGGTTAATGACATCTAACATGCTATGTCATATTATATAATTCCACGTCATATTATAAATTTAAAAATATAAATATAATTAATAAATAATTATCAAATAATTAAAACAATAATCTTTTATTATTTGTAATATATTAAAATAATAAATAAAAAAACAAAAAACTAAACAAATAAAAAAACAAAAACTAAACAAATATAAAAAAAGAGAAAAAAAACCAAAAGCCCTACACTCTACCTCAAAATGAAATTGCCGCCCTTTGTCTTCCGTGTTCATTCTTCCACTCCAAACTGCTATTTCCATGGCGTGAGGTTTTTCTCAATAAAATCTTCGTTCCATCATCTTTATTTTATTTTTATCATTTATTTTCATTTTCGTTAATGTTACTTTGATGAGTTTTTTTGTGTTCTTATTTTTCTGTGGATTTTTATCTTCATGTGTTTTCAACATTATCACAAGATTTTATCTTTGGTACAGGGATGGAAATGTTAGAAATATGTGTGAACAAAGAAACTTATTATGATTTGTTGTTTATGTTAAGAATTTAATAAAATAAACAAAAATGAAAGGATTAAGATGAGTTGGATCTTTGGCCGAAAAAGGTGGGGGTTGGGGAAGGTGGCCGGAGAACAATGGTCGTTGATGGTGGTAGTTTTTTTTTTTTTTTTTAAATGACATGGATATTATGTAAGTTTTAATTTACTCATGTTTGCTACATCATCAAGAGGAGACCGGTTACCTGATTAACAGGTAAACCAGATCCTTAAATAAATGAAAAGTTTGCTACAAGTCCCAAAATGAAGTTTTTTAAAGTTGGTTCCCTATAATAGGAATCTAATAGTATGTATAAAAATGATAAAAAATAATATTCTATAAATTAAAAATAAATGAAAATGTTACTACGATTATTAATATACTAGAAGCGTACTCGCGCAATATTGCAGCGATATACATCACGATTTTAATGTTTCATTTTTTTTTGTCGATTTACAGTAAAATTTTGATGGTTTTGAGAAAGTGATAATGTTTTTTTATAAATTTGTTTAATTTAGGATTAATAATATAATGTTTTTTATATAAAAAAGTAAGTATTTTGTTAGAATTCAATGATTATCTTATATATTTATTGACATCTAGAAAAAATAACCAATTACATATTTAATAATATAATTAAAACAAAATTATAGTAATATAATATATTAATTAATAGTGATACATGGAAATGTCTGCATAAAAGGAAGACTTTGCACATATCAAATTGGTGGGTGTTAGAAGCATGCAGTAGTAATATTATCTTGTGATTTGATACTTGTAAATTAAGAGTTTTTTTAAATCTTGCATAAAATGATGGTATATTGTGACTAATTATTTGTATTTAAGAGTTTTTTATCCGTGCTTTATAATATAGTATAGATATAAAGATAAAGATAATTTCATTTTCTTTTAATTTACATTAAAATCAAACTATATACATAAATGAAATTAAATTAGAATCAATTCTTTTATTTTTTTTTTAAGAAATATTAGTTAATGGAATGTACATTATATAAATTAAAAAAACAATATTCTAAAAATTAAAAATAAATGAAAGATTAACAATGATTATTAATATATATATATATATATATATATATATATATATATCATATCGTTTTTTAAATTTACATTAAAATCAAACTATATACATAAATGAAATAAAATTAGAATCAATTATTTTACTTTTTATGAAATATTACTTAATGGAGTGTACATTATATATCGATTATTTTTAAGAATTAAAGTCACTCATGAATTCAAAAAACGTTTCATCTTTTTCAATTATGAATCATTAATCATATTTATAAATGAATATTAATTAAAATCAATTATCAATAAGAATTATGTTGTCATTTTAGCATCTCTCGGTACCTGAGTTTTTTTCTTTGTCAAATTGCACATGAAACAATTGTGATGTATACTTTATCATTATTTAAAAAAAAATTAATACTCATGTTTGCTCTGTATGAAAAATGTATATTTCATTATAATTTGGCTGTTCTCTTGGTAATTTTATATGCAAAACTATGTTCAACATCCAACTATCCAACTCCCTCCATCTCTTATAAATCATCCTCTCTATTCATCTCCTTTTCAAGTTACTTTTTAGGGGTGTATCTCATGCTTACTTTATTTCTCTCGATCTCTACTTATCTTAAAAGTGTTTTTTATGACAACAACTTTTTTAATTTTTAATTTCTATTTTTTATTGCTTTATCGTTTATATTTGATTGAAAGTGTAATATGTAAATGTGTATTATGCTAAACTTTTTGTTTCTTTCCTAGCAAGAAAATCATAAGTGACGCAGGAGAAAAGAACTGCATACTTTCTTCAAAAGAAACGGATTTAACACATGAACCATTGCAAAGGTGGCTATGAGGATCGTTGCCATGTACAAAAAATCTATATGTAACAATTAGTGGAGTTCTTTTTGGTAATTTTGCATACATTTTGTATGTATAGGGTTAATCTACATCATATCCATTTTCTTTTGGTACATCATCTAGAGTTCTTGCTCTATCCGTATCTCAGTTTCTTCTTCTCTATTGGGGTTTACTTTTCATGTTTATGATATGTTTTTATTTATTTATGTTGAAATCTTAGTGGGTTATCTATTGGTTGCTCAAACATAGTTTTTTTTATCGGCAAGTTAACGCACACACACGATCCAGCGGCATCGGGCCTCCATTACGGGCAATCCCACTAATCCATAGTTGATTAACTGTAAGACAATATTGTTTGAATAATTCTTTTTTCTTTCAATTTTCAAACATTTAGTAGTCAAACATTTTTGTGTTTTGTTGTGGATCTCAAGAATTTCATTTAAAACAACCATATATCGTAATGATTTTATGTTGCTTCTTTCCCATGTTAAACTCAATTACTATGAAGTTTGGATATACTTCATTACCTCCATCTTTTTCATCAACGTGTCCCTAAAGTTTTTCATTGACATTTTCCCTAAGGATATTTTACTTATGTTGGGTCTTTTCGGAATTCTAACATTTGAGTTGTATCAATCTAATATTGTAGTTTAAACTGAACTTTGAATAATGAGTTTTGTGATATTTTATATCATTTTTGGTTTCTTAATACTTGATTTTTGTTTTTTTTTTCTTATTTGAAGCGGTTGGCAATTTCAAGGCATTGTTATTTTATTTTTTTCTCATAGGAAAATATTTTGTTTTATTTATGATTATATCTATATATTATTATTTGAGTTACTCACACTACCGGACAACGTTTGGTTCCTAACACTGATTATGTTGATTATGTGATAATAAGAGGTTATAACTGAAAAGTAAACGGTAGTTCAAATGCCATCAATCATAATAATTGTAGTTTCATCCAATGGCACATAAAACGACTTAAAGAATGTAAACAATAATTATATAATTAAGTTCTAGCCTCCTACGTATGAATTATAGACTGTGACCGAAAATAAATGCTACAATGTTTACAAATTTATAAACATTTTTTTCGGGTTTTAATTTAAGACTATCTATATGTGGAATAGTGATTGTTATAATAGTAAAAAAAAATTTATCTAAAAAGTATAACACCCTCTTCTCAATTCTCACTATTAAAAAAGCAGTCAAATACTATACATCTTCATGATAAATATCATTGAATGAATCCAATTATAAAGAAACATAGGAAAGAAACACCAAATTAAAAATAAAAAAGATCCAAAATTTATACCTACATATATAAATATACCGGATTTTAAATCTCTTCTTCAATGATGAAATTGATAGAAAAGGGATGGGAGTGTTGTAGGATAAATGTGTCATTGTCTAAAGGATATGACGATAGAGATAAAAATAGAGATAGAGATAAGTATATCAGAGTTAGATTAGAATTGAAATATCTCATAGCTATCTACTTGTAACTCATCCCTATTTAAAGGGCTTTTTGATTAATGAGAATTACAGATTCATTCTCTTTATATATTATTGTTCTGTTCGGTTTTTCTTTTAACACGTTATCAGCACGTAAAGCTCAAAACTGTTTTCCACCACCGCCAAACGGTTGTTTTGCCCATTGCCGGCCACTGTTTCTCACAACACCCTGGATTGACCATGAGAAGACTTGCTCTCCCATGATGGACGTTATTCTGCTAATTAATTAGCCTAGTAGTTTCCGAATGACTAGAAATGCAGCTCATAAATGTGGTTACCACATATCTCTACGGGGATCTAGATTCGAAGATATATAAAAGTTCTTGATGATATTACATTACCAAAATCAAGTAACTATAAATCACGAAATGCGTTTGCAATAAAATTGAAACGCTCACTTTATAGATTAAAGCAATTTATGCGGATGTGGTATACCCATCTAAGTGAATACTTGATTGGGAAATGATATATAAGAATGATGAATTGTGCCCTTGCGTTTTTATTTCAGGAAAACAAGTTCCAGGTTTTTCAAAGCAACTTTATATGTCGATGTTATGAACATAATAGGCACTCTTGATGAAATAAGAGGAAGCACAAGCTACTTGGTTTTATCTAACTATTTGAGCTTAGACACCGAGTTTGTGGAATATTAATCCACCGATCCGCATATGTCCAGAAAATTATCACGCGATTTAACATGGACAAAGCGCACCCGACTAGCACTCCCATGATCGGTCGAAGTGTTAAATCTAAGAAAAGATCCATTTCTTCTAAAGGATGATGACAAAAAGGTGTTAGGAGCTGCAATTCCATATCTAAGTACAATATGCGCATTATCGTACTTAGCATAATACACTTGACCATATATTATATTTCTCAGTGAACTTGTTAGCTAGATTTAGCTCAGTGCCAACGTAAAGTCATTGGAATGATATCAAATTAATCTTTTGGAACCATTGACATGGACTTATACTTTCCCTATAGAAAAAAATGGGATTGATAATGGAATTTCAATACCTACTTAGAATGTAAGAAACAAAAGTACTAACTCTTATAGAAAAACACCAAACAATGTCTTGGTATGTGTTTGTTGATATTAGGCATGTGTCTGACTCATAGAAATGTTGTTCCCAAACTGGATAAGGAATTACCACAGGGAACACCCAGATTGCTTGAAAGTAAGCTAAGAAAACCCTTGTAACTACCTCCTTAAACTATTCCAAGAATATTACTCTCCATGAGATAATTAAATAATGTATATGATTAAGGACTATCATTACACATATTAGATGAGCTAGTAATTTGAGTTCAACCAGTATCCTACTTGCACATATGGAAATAATGCATCATGTATCAAAGAAATGAAAGAAAGATACATCAAGGGTGATAACACAAAGCATATTTTGCTTTAGTTTTTATACAATCATCAATAAAAGACTCTCCTTTAGATTCAAGTGAATCAAATAAGGTGTCAAAAAAATGTGACATATTTTACCAAATCATTACCTAAAACCATATTTTGGAAACATGTAGAAAGTATTAAAATACGAAGGTTTCCCAAACTCCATTGATTAATGCACGAATCAGGGGAAGTAGTAGACAAAAGGGGGAGTCTATTATACATGTAATACTGGTATGTTGTGCTCTTTCCTTCAACCAAGGTTTTATTTTTCCCATTCGGTTTTGTTCCTTGGTGTAAGGTTTTAGTGAGGCAATTGTTTATATACCATCATGCTTTCCTAACTCATGATTTATGTACGAATCTAAGAAAAAAACTAGACTGAAGGATAAGTCTATGTACTGCAAAGAAGTTGGTGCGTTGTACTCTTTCCTTCGTCAGACTTTTATTTTTTTCCACTGGGTTTTTATTTTGGCATAAGGTTTTAACGAGGAAACAATTGTGCACCGTCACTCCTTTAACTCGACACAAGGGGGAGTGTTGTAGGATAAGTGTGTCATTGTCTGAAGGATATGACAATAGAGATAAAGATAGAGATAAGTATATCAGAGTTAGATAAGAACTGAAATATATCATAGCTATCTACTTGTAACTCATCCCTATTTAAATGGCTTTTTGATTAATGACAATTACTGTTATTCCGAATATGTGCTAATCAAGATGAACAAACAAGAATTCACTTCTAAATGTCATATTATTAGATCATGAATTCAATGAATACAAATGCTCTCTCAACACAAAATATTTCACTTTCTAAGCTTACTCTCTCAGTGTGTCATTATGCTTACGAGGAAGCAAAAACAATTTATACTTACATGTTACAAAGACAAAACAACACTTAAGCTAAACACTTTAACTTTGACTTTGACTTTCTTATTTAAGTAACTTTGACTTTGCAATGAGGCTTTGACTTGGGCATCGACTTTCAAACCCAATGATCTTGGATCCAACATATTTGTGCACTAACAATCTCCCCCTTTGGATTCAAGATCATATTTAAAAAGAAATTTGGCATTAACGAACAATCTTCTCCCTTTGTCTGATCGTAACAAATTCAATCTCCCCCTTTAACATCTTCATTAAGAAAAACATTTCATCTCCCATTTGGATTTAAAAACGAATTTCAGCATTCACGAACAATTTCCCTCTTTATGTTTCTGACAAACAATTTTCCATTGAAAATCAATCTCCTTCTTTGAGTAAATTTGTTCAAAGTCAATCTTCCCTTTCTTTGAATTGTCTTCAGATTTTCAATAATCTCCCCCAAAGTATGTGATTATCTTCTTCAAGAATTTTAACAATCTCCCCCAATCTCATTTAGACTTCAGAAAAGAAATTATCTTCAGATTCAGCTCACTTTTGTTTTAGCAAATAATCTTCAAAGAAAAAATTCAGCAAATTTCATCAAAGCTTTTAGACCTTATTGAATTTTCTCTTGCATTCCAAACATTCTCCTCGTATTTTTGAAATATACCCTTCAAAACTGTCATCTTTTGATCACTTTATCTCCTATAGATCATTTCTTGAAATTACTTCTCCCATAACTTCTTATCCATTTCTTGACCTTCCCCAAAAACTGTTACAAATTGTTCTTCAGACAACATTTCTTGTACATATTTCTCCCCCTTTTTGATGATATAGAGCAAAGAAATCATCAAAACTATCTTTAAGAAATGTCATGAACCTTTTTCTGACCAAAGATCTTTCCAAACGAGCATCTGAACCATCCGTCAATTCATAATATATTCATCCGAATCTTTTCAAATTCATACAAATAAGAGTGAAAACCTGAATCAACAAATGAATCAGTTAAGATGCCTATAAGTATCACGAAGCCACTTTGTGCAACGGATGCACATTGGAAAGGAGCTTTTTGATGTTCACTCCACCAGGGCTTCCATTCAATCATCGAAAATCACAAAGAATTTTCTATGAATGTTATGACAAGAAAACTTATTCCTTGTGTGCTCGTGCATAGTGTAGAAAGAATGAAGCTACTTAGGCTTTTCAAATAGGCTCAAAATGTGTAAACCATTGAAACAACAACAGTATTACACGGACTCAATTGTGCATGATCAAAATGCGAAGTGGGGCATATTTCCTTCTATTTCAATATCCACATCTTTCAAATGAAGACGAGATAGATTATGTGCTGTGTCCCCAAGAAAAATTGAAACATCTTTTTGTTGAGAAATAAATGAGTAGTTGGTGGGGTTTGAAGCAAGAGTTGGCATGGGCTAGTGCCTGTTTCAATGAAGTTCATGAAATAATTGTGAAACAACAGTAATGTGGCTGCCCGACTCAAAATCGTTTTGGTGCAGAGTTTGATATTCTTTTACTCTGATCTCTTACACCCTCTTTTTTTTAACATTTAAGCTCACTTCTAACTAAACTCTCTTTTCATTTTATCTCATCAAACACCCACACTCTGATGTTGACCCCTCGCCTCTCGATCACTCAAGGATAACTTCTTGGGTAGAAAACACTGGTTATCGTGAATCCATATAAGTTATTTTAAAATAAAGCACAATTCCCATGTATTTTGTCCTAGAAGCAAAAACTTACTCAACAGTTTAACTTTGTCAGTTAAAACACAATAATATGGAATACATGTCAGATAGATATATGCTCAATGAGATAATCATGAAAATTTGAGCATTTTAAACATGGAAGATTTTCTCAAAACAAGTATATTGAATGAATAAAATGAATACAATAGATATGTTTTGAGAATCTGACAATATAGGAAAATATCAAATATGAATGATTTATCATTAAAGGCTTAGGTCATGAAAAAATTGGATGTTGTCTATACGAACCAAATATAGACATTCTTGAAAGAAACACTTTGAATGAATTAATGCTCAACATACTTTGAATTTCAAACGGGGTGTCTTACCATTGAAAATTAGGTTCACTTTGAGACATGGTAAGAACATAGTTAATAAACTACTAAACCGGTGTGTATGAATACTTGACAGTATATAGAAAAGATAATACACAAGTATTTATCTTTGGAAACACACGGTTAGTTAGACATGAAAGTTCATAGAATGAAAACATTTAATATCACACTTCTGAATTCAAGAAATCTGTTTAAACATCGAGAAGTGGTTTGAACATTTAAACACATGTTTTCCATGTTTGAAAGTTGTCCTTATTTCAAACATAATGAGATTAAGAGGAGAATAGTCCTTACACTCAATTTAAATTTCATAAAGTCAGCTCCAAAGTCATAATTGATATGATCATGTAAGTTCCCCCTCAAAATCTGCAAATAGTCAAAACGTCGTCAAAGCAACAAAGTCTTATTGAAATAAAACTTGTTAAGAACGAGTTCTAAACTTAATGTTTAGAAGTCAATGTCCTTACTCCCCTTGAAAATATGCATCATGAAATTTGTCAGTATACAAAATATATGCAAAACTTTCTATAACTCCCCCTAGAAAGTATTTCACACTCCCCCTGAAACCATGAACATAACCTTTCAGTGCAGATATCGTTCAGATTAAAAATAAAGAAATGAATAAAAAATAACAAAAATAAACTGTACTAGGTAACTACAGATTATGTCTTGAGATTCAACATGCCAAATTTCGAAATGAGAAAATTAAATCTCTCTTCGTCCAACGGCTTGGTAAAAAATCAGCAAGTTGATAATCTGTGTTTACAAAGTAAAGTTCAATTGTACCTTTTTCGACATTATCTTTGTTAAAATCATATCGCACATCAATATGCTTGGTTTCTGTATGTTGGACAGGGTTCGTAGAAATAGCAATAGTGCTATTGGAATCGCAATAAATCGGGAGTTGTGTTCGCATCCACAGCACCCGAGAACAACAGCTAGCCGCAACTACGTACTCTGCCTCGGTTGTTGAAGTAGATACGTACAGTTGTTTCTTCGAAGTCCAACTCACGAGCTTATCTCCCAAAAATTGTATATGTTCCAAAGTACTCTTCTTGTCTAACATGCAACCTGCATGATCTACGTTTGAATACGTTGTTAGCTCAAAACATGTATCTTTAGGATACCACAAACCAAGATCTGCAGTCCCCTTCAGATATCGAAATATTCGCTTTACAGCTGAAAGATGGGATTCTTTAGGCGAAGTTTGATATCTAGCACATAAGCATGTAGAAAATATAATATCCGGTCTACTTGCCGTTAAGTACATTAAAGAACCAATCATTCCTCTATAGGTTCTAAGATCAACAACTTTTCCTGAAAGATCAGCTCCGATCTTTGTTCCTGGTGCCATCGGGGTACCAATTGGAGTACAATTTTCCATTTTAAATTTTCGCAAAATATCATAAATGTACTTCGGTTGATTAATGAAAATCCTCGTTGAAAATTGTCTAACTTGTAATCCGAGAAAGAAATTCATCTATCCCATCATACTCATTTAAACTCTGGATACCATTAGATTAGAAAAGTTCTTACAATACTTTGGGTTTGTTGAACCGAAAATTATATCGTCCACATATATTTGAATAAGAATGATATTCATTTTTGATAAAGAGAGTGGTATCGATTTTACCTTTCAAAAAGCCAGACTTAACTAAAAACTTAGATAGAACATCGTACCAGGCTCGATGAGCTTGCTTTAAACCATAGAGGGCCTTGTCAAGAATAGAAACATGATCCTGTTTTTCAGCATTAACAAACCCTTCTGGCTTTGAGACGTATACTTCGTCTTTCAGTATGCCATTTAGAAAGGCAGTCTTCACGTCCATTTGGTAGGCAGTGAAGTTTTTGTATGCAGCGTAGGCTAGAAACATTTTTATTGCCTCTATACGTGCAACTAGAGCGTATGTCTCCTCTTTCTGATATCCTTTAGCAACAAGTCGAGCTTTATTTCTTACCACGATACCATCCTCATCTTTCTTGTTAAGTCTGATTTTATAGTAATCATTGTATTTATAGTTTTGGTCTTATATTGTGCTTAGATAGTTTTATCTATTGTATAAGCCAAGGGTATTTAAGTCCCTTTGGGTTTTGGTTGTTGTAAGGATTCACGCATATTCAATATCAAGAACACCTTTGCGCTTAAACTCTCTCGCTCTCTACTTTCTCTCTATAGAGATTTAGTGTTTCTTGGATTATCATTTGGTATCAGAGCCAATCTAAATCTGAGAGGATTGAGAGAAACTGATTTTCGTATTTTAGTTTGTGAATTAATCTAAAAATTAGATCGATTTTCTTGAATTTTTCAAGAAAATCTCGTTTTTGGATTTTTCATCAAATTCGGACTTCTTTGTGATCGAATTTTTCTGAAATTTGGTTTTTTGGATTCGATTTTAATTGTAAAACATATTTGATTCACATCATTTTTCAAGAAAATCAAGTTTGGTTGTTCAATTTTGAAGATTTTCGAATTCTGGAAAAATGGTTTTTTACGTACTGTTTGATTCTTGAAGTCTTATTTTTGTGTTTTTTGATCGAAATTATTGTTTGAGAGTTATTTGATATTGTTTTTCGAATATATCTGTGGAATAAATCGTCATTAATTTCTAATCTGTAATTGAATTTGTTGATTTTTCGTGTTTTTCAGCGGTTTGCGCCAGATCTGAACTTTGCGCGAGTTCATCATCCTTTCGTCATTTCATCTTGCCAAGTTCAGGGTTCATCAAGTAAAGTCAGTTTCATCACTTTCTTGTCACACAAAGAGGGGTTCTCGTCATCAAAGCTTCACGCAAAGTCAATTTTGCGTCTTCAGTTCTTCACGCAAACTCTTAGTTTGCGCCTTTAGCTTCTCACGCAAAGTTTGCTTTGCGTCATTAATATCTCACGCAAATCCTAGTTTGCTTTTCCAACTGCTCGCGAAAATCTCCTGCGTCATCTGTTTATCAAGCAAACTCAAGTTTGCGCCATCAGTGCTTAGCGCAAATCATAGTTTGCGCCACATACTACTCAAGCGAATCTTAGTTTGCAACATCAGCCTCTCACGCAAACTTTCAGTTTGCGCCAGTAACTGTTAGCGCAATTCTCACCTTTGCGTCAACTTCTCTGTTCCAGACTTAGCTTTTTCTGACGATATGGATTCTGCAAAGTTTGCTTTTCAATCTCAGTTCTACAAAAATGATCTCATGATGTCTTTGGGTACAGAAAATCGTCCTCCGGTTCTGATCGACGAAAACAAATTCATTCAATGGCAAGATCGGTTCCTGAACTTCATCGAGCATCAAGTTAATGGAGATAACATGATGAAGTCTCTCACTGAAGGACCTTTCATAAAGCCTAACAAAGAGACTCCCATAACAACTGAAGAGGCTTCGCATATGAAAGCTGATCGAGAATTAAAAGCTAACCTGATGCTAGCTTTACCAAACTCTGTCTACAACCGGGTTGATCATTGCAAGGATTATCCAAATCTGTTGTGGGCACAATTGGAAAAGATTATGCTTGGGTCTTCAGTTGGTACTCAACTTCGGCATACACGTTACATGAACAATTTTGAAGAATTCAAAGCCAAGGATGGGGAGTCATTAAAAACTGTGTATGACAGATTATGTGCTGTGATTAATGATCTGAGGAAAATTAAAGTGGAAAAGACTGAGCTGGAGACAAATCTGAATTTCCTCAATGCACTTCAACCGGAATGGAACAAATCTTTCCATCGCTTGAGGAATGATGTCAGAATATCTTCTATGCAAATCCAAGAGATGTACGAGATTCTGCTGATAGATGAGTGCATAGTCAATGATAAGAAGGCAAAACTGGACAAGAAGAACAAGAAATCAGTGGACCCAATTGCTCTTCTAGCAAATCAGTTGGCAGAACAAGCTTTATCAGAAAATGCATATGATGGGTCAACTGCTGATGATGGTGAGGCGCTCGAGAAAGCTATGATCCTTCTCTCTCAACACTATCAGAAGAAGTTCCAACCTTGGTCGGGTTCCAACAATCTTCGTTTCACTTCTGGGTCAAAAGTCAAAGTGCCCGAGCCAAACACAGATGCTGACTGTTATAACTGTGGTAAGCCGGGTCGCATCGCTAAGGAGTGTAGAGTGAAGAAGGTTCGGGATTCGGCATACTATCGAAAGAAAATGGAACTTGCCAAGAAAAGAGAGAACGAAACAGCTTTGCTCGTTGAAGAGGAGTACTGGCTTGATCACTCCGATGACGAAGCTGATTCTATAGTGACTGCTCATATGTGCTTAATCGGGGATGATCAGACTGATGATTCTGACACTGATGAAGATGAGGTAACTTCTGAGTTTGATTTCACGTTTATTTCTTCATAGATGAACATAATCATAACTGCTTTACATGATCTTCGTTTAAAGTTATTATCTGAAAAACAATTAAATTTAGAAAAGTCAGATTTGATTGACAAATTGAAAATTTCTTTGAAAGATGAAAAATCAATTTTAATTCATACAAAAGACATCTTTCAAAAGAAATTGGATGATTTGGAAATTTTAAATAAGACTAATCTTGAATCTTTGACTGATATGACCAAATTAAAAGATGATTTTTCGGATAAAATAAATGAGTTAGAAGAAAAATTATATCGAAGAAATCAATCTGAACAAACTATTTATTTGAACAAACCGCGGAGTTATGAGTCTATAAAAGAAAAATGGGGACTTGGTTTTGAAAATCCTCATTGTTTAAACAATGCGATTGAAAAATCCCCAACTTTATATAAATACGATTATCTAACACTTGCTCAATATGCTCCTCAATTTAAAATTGATTGGATGAATGAAAAGCAAGTATTAGAAATCGAAAATGAGAAAAGGATGAATAATAAAGAAAAATGAAATTTCTTTTGTTTATACAAGCGAAAATGCCAAATATTTTCCTGATAAATCAAAGAAGGGCAGAAAAGGTTTAAATGATATATCTCCTGTCAAGTCTTCAGTGTCTGATGATTTTTTTGATATATATGCCACTAAATCTGATAAGGAAAATATCTCTCCAATCTTTTATGATTCTAAGAGATATACTCCTCCTTTAGTATTAGAAGGCAAAATCATTGACCTTGAAGATAAAATGGAAGATCTAAATATTGAAAGAGAAATTGAAAAACATGTAATTTTTACTTTCTTGACGTCAAGTCTTGAAGAAAAATTAATTTCTCGAAAACAAGATTCTATTTCTGGCCTTTCTTCTGATTCTAAGGAAAACAAAAAGAGATTTCTAAATTTTGAAAACTTTTCTCAAATTTTTTCTGACTCCGAGGTAAGTTCAGATTTATTGTCTGATCAGTTGGGTTTCTTAGGTAAAATTACTTCTTCTGATTCAAATATTAAATCGAAAATTCTTGATGAGTCTTTTACGCTAAATGATGATTATTATAAACCTAAGCGTAAAAGAAGAAGGTCAAAGAAGTCAAAGAAACAAGAGTCAGACATTTCTGATAATTCTAATTCTTCTGATTCAAATTTTTCAGATCGGACTTTGAACAAGTCTACAAAGCAGATATGGAGAGTAAAGCGAACATCTGATGAACCTGCTTCTACTGAGGATAGATGTGTAGACAAACATTATAAAGGTGATTCATTTGCTATTTGTAATAAAATTTCAAAATACTCTATAAAGCAAATGATTCGAATTTCAAAACATGTCTCATATTCTTCCTCTGATTCTAGTTCAGATGATTATGCTTTATCTTATTCTGATGGTTGTGCTTATTATTCTGATGATCTTTCTTGTGCTTTCAATGTTAAATCTAACAAATTTATCCCCACAAGAACTGCAACTAACTTTCATGGACCCAAATACAAGTGGGTACCAAAATTTCAGATTGATTCTAAGTTGCAGGCACCTAATGTCAAGGGGGAGTAAGAGAAAGTTGGCTTTTGAGTACTTCAGCTCAGAACCCGTACTTCAATGGTCTATGACTTCTAAACATGTCAGTTTAGGACTCGTTCTTTAATGATTTTAGCTTATGACTAATAAGAAACTGTGAGTACATCTACTTTAATTCCGCTGCATTTATCTCTGATAATGATGTTGTTCCAGTTTTCTCAATTGTTTTTCATGAATCTGAGCAAGTACAACTAACTCTTGAATTTGTACAACTCAATTCTTTCATTTGAGACACAAATTCTTTATACGTTATGTGGAAGATAATATTATTGAATTTTATTTTGTTTCGACTAAATCTCATTTTGCCGAATTTTTTTTTTTGTCTGTATTCACATTTTTTTCAAACTTGGCATTTGAATTTAAAAGTTTAAATCTTTACAAATTTTATTCTATAAAGTAAAAACTTTACAGGTTTTCTTTCTTTTGAATAAAATGTATGTCAAGGATAAATTTTCACGTTGCTTTGTTTATATTGAAGTTTTATATGTTCAACTTTCAATTCTTACAAAAGTCGAAAAGTCAGCAACATGTTTGAAACTTTTGCATTTTGCTTTAAAGATATGTGATTCGGAATATTTATAGTTTACAATGCTTGGAAATCCTAAAAAGTCTGAATTATGGATTGTAATGAAAAAATGGGCTAAGCACTTAGATGTAGAACTGAGTAATTGAGATGAAAATTTAAATATATAAAATACAGAAATCTCTAAGTTTAAAAGTTTGTACCTGTGACCTTTATGGTTTGAGAAAGTAAGTTATGTGGGATGCTTGTCATCTGGTCCCCTAAGGTCAATTGGTTTGGGAGTGATCGAACCCAAATCCTTCTATAGAACCAGATCGAAAGTCATGTTCTACTGGTATGAATAGGTTTAGGATGTGTCGATGTAGCCTTTCTGATCTGGGAGAGTAAGTTCCGAGGGGTGCTTGATACCTAGTCCATTAAGGCCAACGAGTCTAGGAGCGGCTGACCCAAATCCTGCAATAGGATCAGATAGAAAGTTACGTTTATGGCATGTTCTTTACTTACCAAACTTGTTGAATAAATGATGCCAAAAGTGCACAATCTTAAAAGATTCCAAAGAGCACATTCATGTTAAGATGCCAATGTGCACAATGTTAAAAAATGCCAATGAGCACACATCTCATGATACTTGGTGATATGTTTGAGTTGCGATAAACCTGTAAATTTGTGAAAGTTCTAATTCTTGATAGCTTAGTGTAAGTACATGCAAAATTCTCTATTATATTTTTAGAATTGCATTTTATTGAAGCTAATCGAAGTTCACATGCGAGCACACTGAATAGATTGCTGGAAGTTTTTGAAACTGAACATGTCTTAACTTGATATGCAATGAAACTTGTATCTGTATCCAACAACACATGTTTGACTTCAACTGATTGATAAATTTGTGATAT
Organism: Arctium minus; assembly: GCA_954870635.1. Classification (NCBI taxonomy): domain Eukaryota; kingdom Viridiplantae; phylum Streptophyta; class Magnoliopsida; order Asterales; family Asteraceae; genus Arctium; species Arctium minus. The sequence goes on from OX941080.1 coordinate 162,389,678, forward strand.
TTTACTGATTAGAATTTAATTTGTTTAGTGTTTAAATTTTTATATATTTAGTCGTTTCAAAATACTTATTCAGTATATTTTTCTTTCTACATTGATGTTTACATTTTTGTGTTCTCATATCTTTATAAATGGTTTGTGCATTATTCAAGGGGGAGTGAATAAGAATAATATTCTGATTAGATAATATCTGTTTTTGAGGGGGAGTATCTGATTCTAAATGTGAATGCTAACTTGAATTGTCATATTTAGTGCATTTGTGTAGGGGGAGTCAAAGAGCTTAACAGGTGAGTTTTTTTTCTGAGTTTAAGTCCGCTTTGCGCTAACAGTTGGTAGCGCAAATCTCACTTTGCGCCACCTTTGTCTAGCGCAAAACTCTCTTTGCGCCACCAACGTGTAGCGCAAACCATCCCTCTTTCTCCTTTATTCTGATTTTGCAGATCTTAAGCTGTCTCGTCTCCAACATTTGCATGACCAAGTTGATCCAGATCATCAAGGTCATGAGGGGGAGAAGTTAAGGAGATGATAAAGATACAAAGAGTTCAAATGTTTATCTGCTGATCAAGATTCGCTCAAGATTCAATTTCTTCAACTTTACTTGTCTTTTGCTGTTCAAGCTCCGATTACCACAGCTTATTCAAGTTCATTTGAAAAAGGTGCATCGTCTAGAGCACAAGCTGATGAATCAATTGTTCTTTCAATCTTATTACAAACTGGTCCAGTCTTGTCATGACAGCAAAAGCAACTGAGTATGAAAGATGCTGAGAAGAATTTTTTTTAAGTCAAGAAGCTGATTCATAAAGTCGCTTAGATGGTCCGTGCTGATTTAGAAGATGGATATTGAAGACCACAGCGCCAATGATTACTAAGGGGGAGATTGTTAAGTATGATTTTATAGTAATCATTGTATTTATAGGCTTGGTTTTATACTGTGCTTAGATAGTTTTATCTGTTGTATAAGACAAGGGTATTTAAGTCCCTTTGGGCTTTGGTTGTTGTAAGGATTCACGCATATTCAATATCAAGAACACCTTTGCGCTTAAACTCTCTCTCTACTTTCTCTCTATAGAGATTTAGTGTTTCTTGGATTATCATTTCTTGTTCTTGAATACCCGTTTCGTACCTATAATTTTTTTTCCTTTCGGTCGAGGTACGAGTCTCAAGACTTTAAGCAATTCAAATTGATTGAGCTCTTCTTGCGTAGCTGTTATCCAATATGGATCTTTTAGAGCTTCAAATACTCATGTAGGCTCTATCTTTCTCAGAAAAGAATCAAACATGCATTCATTTGCAGTTGCAGACCTAGTTTGCACCGGCTTTGACGAATCTCCAATAATGTGATGAACCAACTGCTCTTTGGTCCACTTATGTACATGAGGGAGTGGTATAGATGTAGACTAATCATGTTGATAATCTATATATCCAGTATGTTCTTCCTGTCGGGGTTCAGTTGAAGTAACTGGTGCAGAAGTTTCAGTTGATTGGACATTTGATGTCTGTTGGATAGGCATGACAATACATCTAACTGAATATGCAACTTTTGGCTCTACAGTATCATGTGCAACTTCAACTGATTAAGTAGGTGTTTGAACTTGAGTTTCATTCTGAATCGGGGAATCGGATTATGTTGATACATCTGAAGTGATTGGATGATGATTACTTGAATTTTCAGATTTGTCAATCACAATAGGTTTAGTCACTTTTGAACCAAGAAACTCATCGTAAAAATGTTCAAACAATAAATCTAATTCGGTTAAATGAAATGTAGACATTGATGCCTTATCAAAATTAGAAACATTAACCACAGGTTCTGGACTGATCTGTCCAGAAGCTAATACTCCTGTTATTACGAGTTCTGAACTGAGTTGCTCAGAAGCCATCTCTTCATCAAATGCAACATTTACACTCTCAACAACTATCTTAGATTTCTTCAAGTAAACTCTGTATGCAACAGACGTTTGAGAATATCCAATGAAAATGCCTTCATCATTCTTGGGACTAAAGTTGTTCAAGTTCTCCTAATCATTCAGCAAAAAACACCCACATCCATAGATATGAAAATGTTTAATGCTAGGTATTCTATTGTTTATCAAAGCATATGGAGTTTTACCAAACTGGCGATGAATGATTGAACAATTTTGAGTATAACATGCAGTTGAGACAGCTTCGGCCCACAAAAATAAAGGTAGATCGGTTTGGCTCAACATCGTTCGTACAGCCTCAACAAGAGTCCGATTTCGTCGTTCAACTACCCCATGTTGTTCCGGCGTTCTGGCAGCAGAAAACTGATGAGTTATCCCGACCGATTCGAGATAATCGTCAACTATTTTGTTCTTGAATTCTGTGCCATTATCAGTTCTGAGTATCTTAAATGTCTTCTGTAAGTTCACTTGAATGGTCTTCAAAATTGATATGATGACATCGGGCGTCTCATCTTTTGATCTTAGAAATTTGACCCAAGTGTATCTTGAATAATCATCCACGATCACAAGAATATATTTCTTGTCGTTTATGCTTTGCGTTCGCATTGGACCACAGAGATCCATATGCAACAGTTCTAAAGGAATACTTGTGCTCGGTTCATACTTGAACTCTTTTCATCTTGCCTTTCTCACATGCGTCACACAAATGTCTTTTTTGTATTTCAGCTATGGAAGTCCTCTCACCAAATTTCCAGTCACCAACCTGTTAATATATCAGAAGTTGAGCTGAGATAGCCTTCTATGCCATAACCATCTCTGTTTCATAGAGGCCTTAGACAATAGATACACCGCACTATCAGTCTTGATATTTGACAGATTGATCGTGTAGAGGTTTGACTTTCGCGTCCCGACCAAGAGTTCTTTGCCATCTTCAGTTCTAACACAACATCTCTTGGGCTTGAAGTTGACCTCTAAGTCCTTGTCGCAAAACTGACCAATGTTGAACAGATTGTGTCCTAATCCTTCAACATAACTCACCTTATTTATCGTAACATTCTCTTGCACGACATCTCCATATCCAAAGATAGGTGAAAACTGGTCATTCCCAAAGCGTACATTTCCACAAAATTTCTCTGTATAGTTAGATAAAATATCTTTCTGCCCTGTCATATGCTTGGAACAGCCTGAATCCAAGTATCACATATGACGGGTCTGCACAAGAGAAATCAAGCAACAACAGGTTTAGGTACCCATTTATAGATGGGTCCCTTCGTGTTAGCACAAGATTTAGGCACCTATTTGAATTTGGGTCCTCTTTGTTTTTCAAAAAACATTAGTATGATGTATATAATAAGTACCAAACCAACAATCAGAATAATGTCGTGTCACAAAATCATTTCGACCGTATGTGGAACACTGACTAGGCAAATGAGATAATTGGATCAACTGCTTTATTGTATAAACCTTGTAAGAAGTTACAAGTTTTGTTTTATGAGAAGTACATTGATCAATTACATCAGAAAAACTAGTAGTAGTCCTATTACAATTTGAAGCAGAAAATGATTTCGTAGACTCTTCAATCTTCCTTTTAGGTCTCCATTCTAGTCTCGCTTCAGACTTTTTCCTTCTCAATTATGAAATACAAGATTTAGATTTATCAGAAACATGAGATTTAAGAGTTTGTGTTTTCTTGTGCTTACCTATGTTGGTCCGTTTCTGTGAGCGCCTTTTCTTTTGTTTCTTACCTTTAGAGTAATAGGTACTCACAAGAACTGATTCATCAACCTTAGTTAATGTTTCACCTTTTTCAAAGACATTAGGTAAAGCATCATTATTAATCACAAAAGGAGTATGATCTGGAAGTTTAGCATTGAAATCAAACTTATCAACACTTTCATCAAAACATCCATCAGAATTTAAAAACTCATTTTCATCCGCAAATAAGTCATCTACATCATCATCAAATTGTTATGCCTTGGAAGAATTTGGAACTTTGAAATCATTTGTCTTTTTAGAAAACTTATTTTGATAAGACATTTTAGCACAATCTTAAGTTTTAGGATTAGTAAAAACATTTCCCATGAAAACTTTACAAGATAATGCATCTGAATCAGTAGAGGAGTTGTTTACACAAACTCTTTCTGATTCGGAGTTGTCATTTGTAACTTGAGATTTGAAAATAGTGTTCTTCATAACAGTAGAAAACACAACTTTCTGAAGATCAACCAAAATTCTTTCTTCTACTAATGTGTTATCAAGTTCAGAAATTTTACTTTCCAAGATGAGTGGAGGAACATAAATCTTCGCTTTAACTGGTTTTGCCTCCAACTCCTCAGTAGAATATCTTTGAAAATAATCGTTTGACAGAAACTTTGGTTGCTCAGAAAGATAACTATCACTCAACTTTTTATAGCAGAATGGTAGTTGCATTTTAGTTGTGTTCTTTCTGTTCTCATCTTCCTTAGTCTCAACCTAATCGGATGATTTTGTAACATTTTTGGGTTTCAAATGAGCACACTTGTCAGCCACTTGTAAGAAATCAAAATTATATAAAGTTGGCTGCTTTTTTATAGCTTTCTTTAGATAATGTGGGTTATCGTAACCAATACCCCAATTATCCTTAAAATATGTAACTTCCTTTGGTTTGTTTAGATAAATGGTTTGATCAGTTTGACCTCAAACATAAAGCTTTGCTTCTAAGCCATTAACTTTTTTCAGCAAAGATTTGTTTTCAAACTGCAATTTATTATAATTGACAACAAATTCTTGATTCTCAATTTCAGACTTATGGAACTTTGAAACTGTTTTAGAAATTTGAGTTTCAAAACAAGCTTTTTGTTTTTCAAAATTAGTAGCATATTTTTTCAAAGAGTCATTCAAGTTTTTGTTCCCAACAATTTCCTTGTTGAGATAAAAAATTGTTTGACACTTTTTCACGAATCTACTTTTCTCCTTTTTGAGCTTAGCTTGTAAGTCCTGAAGCTCAACCATCATGGTTTCCATTTGCTTTAAGAAATCAGATTCAGAAAAATTATTTACCTCGAAAGTCTCCTCATCAGATTCATCATATTTGACTTCCTTGCCCATAAACACATATGAGTTGTCTCCTCTTTGTCATCCTCATAATCGGAATGATCTAGCCAGTAATCATCTTCAGCCATAAGAGCTTTGCCTGCTTCTTTTTTCTTGGTTAGAAGCATCTTGTTCTTGTAGTACTCAGAATTACGAACTTTTGGCTTCCGACAGTCTTTCGTAAAGTGGTCTATCTTACCCCAGTTGTAGCATTTAACTGGATCTTCTTCTTTCTTCTCTACATACTGATTCACAAATCTCCTTTCTTCCGGCTTTCTTTCCACTTAACTCTTTCCTTCAGATATCCTGTCCTCAAACCTTCTTCCTTCCACCCTTTCCTTGTGTTCATAGTTCCTTGACCCTGAAGAGTATCTCTGACTATTGGAACCTGACTTCTTATAAAACTTCTTTTGAAAGGCTCGGGTAAGCAATAACATAGCTTGCTTAAGGTTCTCACCGTCATCAGAATCAGAATTATCACTATCACTCTCCTCAGACTCAGTCAACACTACTTTCTTTTTCTTCTTCTTATCTTTCTTCTCTTTCTTTTTCTTCTTATTCACTACCAAGGCAACTCGATCATTCACAGGCTTCTCAGTCTTCTTTTTCTCTTCTCTCTTCTCTTCTCTCTCCTCCTCATTCTGACGGAGTGTTTCATAGACTTCATGAAAAGGAATCTCACTCAGATCTTTTATATGTTTCATCCTTCTTGTATGTTTCTTCTATTCTGGTTGTAGAACACTGAGAAACTTAAGATTATTCTCAATCTACTTCTTTTTACCTTGTTCTTAGCCAGCTCATTCAGTAGAGAAACAAATCTTTCATATGTCTCCTCCAAGCTTTCTCTAGATTTGGCCTTGAACTCTTCATAGTTATTTATGCAGTTGGCCACCTTCATCTGGTTTCCAACCTTTGAACCCATCATCATTTTCTCCAACTGATCCCACATTTTCTTTGATGTAGCCTTGTAGTTGTCAATCTTTATGTAGATCTCATTTGGTATGCTTTGAAGAAGTAGAGATCTTGCCTGTTAATCAGCTTTATATCTCTTCTTTTGTTCAGGTGTATAACGTGAAAAATCAACAACAATCTCTTTGGTCTTTAGCCCTCTGTTCTCCGTACCATCTTCACTGTTAGAACTCTCATTTTCCTCATCAGGCACAATAGCAGTTACTGGTTTCATCAGACCCTCATCAATAGACTGTTTGATGAATTCTCCATTTTCATGCCTGTCTATGAAATCCAGAAACCTATATTTCCACTGCTCATGTTCACCTTTGAAGAAAACAGGTGGTTTGACATCAGTACCGATTGAAAGAGCATCCTTTGAAGTTATCTTGATCAACAACACAGATCTTTAAACACAGAATTAGAAATTTTTCAAAATTTTGAAAATAGCCAAAATTTGACTAAGTACAGAAGTCGCAGACCACCGAGAAACACTTGTCGCAAAACCCTTTCAACTCACTTGTCGCAAACCCTTTGAACTATGAAGTGAGGAACTCGCAGAAGGAAGCTTGCGAGTTCTGAACTTGAATCCTCTTGCGAGTTCTACACTTAGAAAAATTTCAGGCAAATAACTTGTCGCAATATGTACGAGTTCTATACTTAGAAAAATTTCGATAAAAAAAACCTGTCGCAGACACTTGTCATGAGCCTTGTCTTGCGAGTTCTCGAACTTGACGCAGACCAAAGTAAGTGAACAGTAGCTTGTCACAGTGGCTTGCGATAAGTAGCTTGTCGTAAGCTAAACCTTGCGAGTTCTAGACTTGTCGTAGATCAAGCTCTGCGAGTTCTTGCCTTAGAAAAAATTCGAACAATCGAAAATTCAAGAAGCTTGCGAGTTCTTACGAATTCGTACATCATTGTCTACGAGTTCTTCAGATATGAATCTTGCGAGTTCTTTAAGAAGCTTGCGGCTTCTCTGAATCTTGCGAATTCTTCAATATTTCGAGTCTGAACCAACTTTTTCAGCCTTAAATCCTTCAAACCTTCAAATTTGATCACCAAACTTTGCAGATTGGACCTCGATATGATTCTGAACACTTTTCTAATACATCTTTTTAACTAAAAACAACAAAATTACAACTTTTGATCCAAACACAGACTTTTCACGACTTGAACAAAAATTCAACAAAAACCAAAATTCACACAAATTTGTTGTGAATTAGTCTATGCATTTCAAATCAAATCTGTTCTAGAACCAAAATCGAGTACAAAGCTATCAATCTCCAATCCAAAACACCACTAAATCACAAAAATCGATCCTTGACTGATTGCTTTCCGAGTTCTTGATGTTCAACCAAAATCTTTAGATTATTTGATTGATTTCTGAACTGTGCTTGCTCTGATACCAATTGTTATTCCCAATATGTGCTAATCAAGATGAACAAACAAGAATTCACTTCTAAATGTCATATTATTAGATCATGAATTCAATGAATACAAATGCTCTCTCAGCACAAAATATTTCTCTCTCTAAGCTTACTCTCTCAGTGTGTCATTATGCTTACAAGGAAGCAAAAACAATTTATACCTACATGTTACAAAGACAAAACAACACACACTTTGACTTTGACTTTCTTATTTAAGTAACTTTGACTTTGCAATGAGGCTTTGACTTGGCATTGACTTTCAAACCCAATGATCTTGGATCCAACATATTTGTGCACTAACAATTATAGATTCATTCTCTCCATATATTATTGTTTTGTTCGTTTTTTCCTTTAATAGGGAGAAAATAATTTTGTATTGTTACTTTTTACTGTCGTATTTTATGTTCCACTTCTAATGGAAAAAATAAAATGGGGTTTTTTGGACCTGAACATGTCGAGCCCATCTTAGCCCAAGAGAACCATGTGTTGAAAAGAAAATGTATCATACATATCACAAAAATCTAAAATTAATAGAGTGAATTACGTTTTTCGTTCAATGGTTTACCAAAACTTTATTTGGTGTCCTCGACCGTCCCAAAATTAGAGTTCATGTTTCTAATTTTCTATATATGTTTGTCCCAAAATAAGTCTCCACTTTTAAAAGTAGAAATCTAAATTATGAATTTTACCCTTAATTAATGCACAAATATTTAAGTATTGTGAAGAGGGAGACATTAAATAAAGGTAAAGATGTCTTTTGGTTAACAAAAAAGTGTAATTATTATGCATGTCTAAAATCGTATGCCTTTTCAATTATGGATACTTATTTTGGAATGGAGGGAGTACATATTTGCCACTATTGTTTGCATTTTGTTTCAGTTTAAGTATATGGGTCTAATGACCATTAAAAGAAACCGTGAAATAAGGTCTTGTGCTTGAGGGATATTTGGATCATCATAGTTTGCTCCAAAAAAATTAATGCTTTAACAAAATTTTAAACACATAGTAGACTCTAAAAATAATAATATTATTTTTCCTTCGATCATCTTTTTAAGTCCACTTATTCAATTAAAAAGTTTATGGATATTATAATACACTCTCTTAAAAGAAACATAGACATATGTACCAATTATGAATATAATTTTTTCAACTCATCATGTGCACCTCTTCTTAATAGGATTTTTGAGTTTCTATGCTTCTTCAAATATTTAAAATGTGTTTGATGTTACAGTTGTTTAGATGATATGCTAAGTATTACCTTTATTTGAAAAATATGCTTAACCTTTGGGAAATTGACACAAATGGCCTAATTAAGTACACAATCGATTGCACCTTCTAGCCATTTCTCCCCTGGTTTTGCAATTTTAGCCCTAGGTCCGCAATGTACTCACTAAATGACAAAAAATATCACGGATTGCGGCAGGTCCGCAATGGGTCGGGTGACCCACCTCCGCAATCTGCAATACCTGACACGTGGCATCATGGGAGCAAAACCTACTTACACACGGGAAATCAATCATGTAGGTCCACCTCCGTAATTGTGGATCTATGGGTTCGCAATTGCGGACCTAGGGCTAAATGTGTAAAAACCGGGGAGAAATGGCTAGGAGGTGCAAATGGCTAAGTGATTAGGCTATTTGTGCCAATTTCCCTTAACCTTTTCAATAAGAAAACTACCCCTAAACATGCTTCTTTTTTACTCTCCTCTCCTTGTTTTCAGATTATCTCTTTTTTATACTTTTAAATAGTAAATCTTCATTAATATTAAAGAAAAACTAAAAATCAAAAATAAAAGCCGATAAAATGAACACGATATCCATTTTTAGATATTTTTTTCTACTATACTTTTCACTAAGAACCTCATATACCAGACACTCTTTATCGTTTAATTCTCTCTCTCTCCCCCTCTCTCTCTCCCTTCTTCCCCTCTTGCTCGTCATTCTTCCATTTTGATTAAGTAATTCTTGACATAAAGCTCAATTGGTCTAGATAGTTCACCTTTCAAATATCTCAATGGCCTGACAGATTTCAATGGGTCATTGGGGATTGATGAACCTTGATGGAATTCGACGTGTCTTAGGTTGACAGATCATAATCGAGCAGCCATCGAGAAGGGTTGTCTTGGTGAGTGTAACGACCCAAACTCTAACAATAATGTAAAGATAGCATTACAGCCGAAATGGTCCTAAATAAACTAAATACATAAACTCAACTTAATTCATCCGCAGCGGATATACAGAACCACGACTAAGATTGCTATAACCTACCGGTGACTACATGCCTTCGCCATGCCTCTTCTACTACGTCACCTCTTTTCTTTCTATTAATCCCTGAATTCAAGTTCTTATTACAGTTCTATAACAATAACAATCTGGAAATCAATTAAGTAAATAACATGTTTTCAATTTCAATCCGTATACAGTGTTCTCTTTCAAACTTTCTCTCTCTACAGAATGACCGCGTACAACATTTATAAGACACTTCCACTTAGAACTTATTCTAGTCATATTCCTATTTATACGCACACACACAATACAACTAAACACTATACAAGACTTTGACTTTGACTTTATTACAAAAGACTTTGACTTGCTATAAGAGTTGACTTGAGCTTTGACTTGCTTTGACTTTAGTCTTCAGTCTTCAGTCTTCTATGATCTTGTATCCAACATATTTGTGCACTAACATTCTCCCCCTTTAGATCAAGATCATCTATAAAAAATATTTTGCAATACAATCTCCCCCTTTTTCAAATTCTGTCAAATATAATTACTTTCAGCAATGCAACCACTTAAGCAATCTCCTCCTTTATCAAAATATAATCAAATTCAATCTCTTCTTTTCTTCAAAAACAGTTATGTATTCTCCCCAAAGTCTTTGAACAACACTTGCAAAAATATTTAACAATCTCCCCAAAGGTTGTAGAAACCTCTTTTAGACTTCAGAAAGAAATTATCTTCAGATTCAGCTCTTTTTGCTTCAGCAAATTGTCTTCAAAGAAAATTTCAGTAAATTATGCTCGCTTTCAGAAATCTTTGAACTTGCTCTTCCAAACTTTTACAATCTTCAGCAAAACTTGCAATACTTTGACACAAACTTATCCTCAAACCGTCTTTCTCGAAATGATTTCTCCTTTAAATCTCCACATTTCTTTAACATTTCCCACATTTCTTGATTATCTCCCCCTTTTTGATGATTGTGGCATAGAAATCATCAAAACTTTGACAAGAAATGTCATTAACAATCTGATCTGACCACGGATCTTTCACAAGAGCCTTTGACTATTTATCGATCCAAAAGATATTCATCTAAATCTTTGCAAATTCAGACAAATTATGAGTGTAACACCTGAATCAACAAATGAATCAGTTAAAATGTCTGTCAGTAACACGGAGTTACTATGTGTAACGAATACACATTGGAAAGGAGCTTTTTGATGTTCACTCCCCCAGGTCTTCCATTCAATCATCGAATAACACAAGTTTATTCTATGAACGTTTAGACAGAAAAAACGAATATCCTATGTGTTCGTGCTTCTGTTTGAAAGAATTAAGCACTAATGATTGCTTTTGTTAATCTCAAAATTGTGTAAACCATTGAGACAACAACAGTATAATACAAACTCAATTGTGCATGATCGAAGTGCGGTGGGGCAGACTTCCTTCTTTTTCAATATCCAGATTTTCCAAATGAAAACCATATAGCATATGTGTTGCACCCCCATAAAATATTAAACATCTTCTTTTTAAGAAAAAAGATGAGTGCCTGGTGGGGTTTAAAGCAAGAGTTGGCATGGTCTAGTTGCCTTTTTCAATGACGTTCACCAAAGAATTATGAAACAATCAGAAATGTGGTTGCCCGACTCAGAAAAAGTTGGTATAAAGTTTGATATTCTTTTACTCTGATCTCTCACCCTCTTTCTTTTTATCATTGAGCTCACTTCTAACCAAACTCTCCTATTAATTTTACCTCATCACACCCACACTCATATATTGACTCCTCACACTCGATCATTCAAGGATTAACTTCTTGGGTAGGAAACACTGGTTAATGTGAATCCATAGAAGTTCTGTTAAGCTCTCACACAATGAACCCAAGTATTTGTCCTAAAAGAATAATGTTGCTCAAACGGTTTAACTTTGCAGTTAAAGCACAAAAATACATGTCAGATAAATGTATGCTCACAAAGATAATTATGAAGATTTGAGCATTTTAAACATTGAAGATATTTCAAAACAAGTATATTGAATGAATGAAATGAATACAAGAAACTTGTTTGAAAATCTGACATTGTATGAAAAGATCAAATGTGAATGATTTAACAATTAAAGCTTAGGTCAAGAAAAATTGGAATTTATCTATACGAATCAAATATAGACAAGTCTTGAAAAAAACATTTCGAATTAAATCACGCTCAAACTTTGAATTTCAATCGGGGTGTCTTACCATCGAAAATTGGTTTCTATATGAGACATTGCAAGAACATATCCAACAAAATATTAAACCGGTGTGTGTTAATTATACTTGACAGTATATAGAAAAGATAATGCACTAGTATTTATCTTTGGATACACACGGTTTGTTTAAACAATTAAGCTCATGAATAATGAAAACATTTAAAATCACACTTCTAAATTCATGAAATCGTTTTAAGAATAAGAAGTGGTTTGAACATTTAAGAACATGTTTTCATATCTGAAAGTTATCCTTCTTTCAGACACGTATGAGATTAAGATTAGAATTAAACCTTATGTTCAGTCTTAAATCTCATGATCTCAGCTCAAAATCATAAAAGATATGATCGTGTAAACTCCCTCTCAAATCTACAACAGTCACAAAGTCTATCAAAGTACAAAGCTTTATTCACAAAACTTTATTGAAAAGTTAAAAACATAAAGCAATAAAGTGTGTTAAGATCGAGTTCTGATCAGATGTAATCAGAAGTCATTTACTCCCCCTGAAATATTGCATTCGCAATATTTAATAATCAGGAAAAATATGTACTCCCCCTTGAAGGTTGATCATCTCATTTATGCATCGGAGTACAATCTCATATATGCACTGGAGTATAATATCTTTTAATCATTGAAGAATGAGTTCTGAGCTGATTTACTCAGAAGTCTAAGTTCTCTTACTCCCCCTTGACTTGAGGTGCCTGCAACACAGATGAATCTTTTGGCTTTGGAACCCACTGGTATTTAGGTCCATGTTTGTTAGTTGCAGTTCTATTAGGAGTAATAGAATAAGAACCATACCAGTAATTATCAGAAAGGGGTTTAGGAACCCATTGATAGACGGATCCTAACATGTTAACACATGATTTTGGCACCCATTTAAATTTGGATCCTCTTTTGTTTTGAAAATCTTTTGAAGCATGAGAATGATATGAATAGACATGATATGTTCCAAACCAAACATCAGAATATTGCCGAGAAGCAAAATCATTTCTATAATAAGTAGAAGACTTTCTAGCAAACGGAGATAATTGGAATAATTTCTTTATTGAATATTTCTTGTAAGAAGTTACAAGTTTTTGTTTATTAAAAGCAACTTTCTCAATTACATCATGTTTACTATCAGTTTTTTCTATTACAAGAAATATCAGAATATGATTTTGCTATCTCATAAATCTTCTTCTTTGGTAGCCACTTTGATTTTACTCCAGCCTTTTTCTTTCTCACATCTGAAACATTTGAACTTTTAAAGATAGAACTGTGAGATTTGAAAGCTTGCTTGTTCTTTGGCTTACCAGTGGTTGTCCGTTTCTGTGAATGTCGAGTTCTTTTCTTTTTACCTTTGGCATTCTTGGTATTCACAGAAACTGGTTCATCAACTTTCGTTGATGTTTCACCTTTCTCGATCACAGTTGGTAATCCAAAAGAATTGATTATAAACTGTGAATAATCAGGAAGTTTTGCATTGAAATCAAATTGAGCAACACAATCATCTAAATCACCATCAGAGTTTAAGAAATCAAACTCTTCATCAAACAGACTTTTAACATCATCAGATTTTGAAGCTTTGGAAGTCTTTGAAAAATCAGAATTGATAAACACAGTTGAAAATACAATTTGTTCTAGATTAGTAAAAATCCTTTCTTCTGCCAGAGTGTTCTCGAATTCAGAAATTTTACTTTCTAACACGAGAGGAGGTACATAAATTTTACCTTCAACTGGTTTAGCCTCCAACTCCTCTATAGAATAACTTCGGAAATAGTCGTTAGAAAGAAAATTTGACTTATTAGAACTGTAATTATAATTCAACTTCTCATATCTAAATAGAAGTTGTATTTTAGTTTTGTTCTTTCTTTTCTCCCTTTCCTTAGTTTCATCCTCTTCTGAAAGTTTAGTACATTTAACTTTAAGTTCAGGGTATTGTGGTGCCAGTTTTAAAAATCCAAAATCATATAAGACAGACACTTTAGAAATACCCTTTTTGAGATAGTGTGGGTTCTCGTAACCAAGACCCCAACACTCACTACTCTCCTTGGGTTTGTTCAGGTGAATGGTTTGCTCAGTTTGACCCAAAGTGTAAAGTTTTTCCTTCAAAACATTCACTTTTTAAGATAAAGATTTGTTCTCTTTCTTTAAAGATGAACACTTTTTCCCAATTTCTTTAGCTTCAAATTCACACAGTTTATACTTTGAAGTAGTTTCAGATAGTTCATTATGAATTATAGTATTTTCTTTCGCCTTGGTATCGATGTTTTTGTGCAAAGCCTCAATCAATACGTTCGTCTCAGCAATATCCATGCTAAGTTTCAGTATTGACTAGTTTTTCTCTTTAATGATACCTTTCTCACGTTTAAGCTTAGACTCTAATTCCTGGAGTTGAACCATCATGTCTTGCATTTGATTAAGAAAATATGATTCAGACATATCACATACCTCTTCGTTGTCTTCACAGTCAGAATTTGCTTCAGCTTCATTCTCAGCCTTTCCCATAAAACACATATGAGTCTTTTCTTCTATATCCTCTTCATCAGAATGATCAAGCCAGTATTCGTCCTCTGCCATAAGTGCTTTGCCAGCCTCATGTTGCTTGGCCAAAAGCATCTTATTCTTGTAGTACTCGGAATTGCGGACTTTAGGCTTCCGACAATCCTTTGCAAAGTGACCGAGTTTTCCACAGTTGTAGCATTTAACTGGCTTTGGCTCTTTCTTCTCCTCAGATTTGTACCTCTTTTCCTCAGGCCTTTTCTCTTCAATTCTCTTTCCTTCAATTCTCTCTTTGTGTTCATAGTTTCTTGAACCTGAAGAGTATCTCTGACTATTAGTACCAGGCTTCTTGTAGAATTTCTTTTGAAATGCTTTCGCCAATAGTAGCATAGCCTGTTTCAGATTCTCGCAGTCATCTGAGTCATAATCTTCTTCACTATTAGATTCCTTAGATTCAAAAACTATAATCTTCTTCTTCTTCTATAAGCTCACAGATTTCCTTTCTTTATTCTTTACTACCAGGGCAACAAGATCAACAATCACTTTCTCAGCCTTCTTCTTTTCATCTTTAATCTCTTCTACCTCCTCTTCATTTTGCATTAAAGTCTCATACACTTCGTGGAGTGGTATCTCGTTCAAATCCTTCATTTGCTTCATCTGCCTTGTGAATCTCTTTCACTCTAGTTGCAGTATGCTCAAGAATTTGACATTCAGCTCGATTTGAGGTTTCCTGACTTTGTTCTTACTGAGCTCATTCAGAAGAGTCACAAACCTATCATAAGTAGTCTCAAGAGATTCACCTTCGTTAACTTTGAATTCCTCATAGTTGTTCAGGCAGTTTGAGACTTTAAGTTGATTGCCAATCATGGATCCTAGCATCATCTTTTCGAGTTGATCCCACATTTCCTTGCCCGTGGCATTGTAACTGTCAATCTTCACGTAGATCTCGTTAGGAATCCCTTGTAAAATGAATGATCTAGCCAGTCTGTCAGCTTTAGTCTTTTTCCTCTATTCATCTGAGTATTCTTCTAGAGGCAGTGGGTATTCCTTATTGACTATCTTCTTACCATTTTATCCTTCAGTAAACAATATTTTGGTGGGAGGTTTCATCACTCCTTTCTTGAGAGATATCCTGATATAGTCACCCAAATCATTGCGGTCTATGAAATCTAGGAAACAATCCTTTCACTGTTCATATTCTCCTTTGAATAGCACCAATGGCTTCACATCCGTTCCAATGGCTAATGCTTCCCTTGAAGTCATCTTGTTAAGAAAACTGTTTCAATAAGAGCTTGAAATGATCGTTAGTTCAAGTGAAATCAAAATACAGAAAAACTTAGAAAGAATTTTCAGAAAATAAAATTTCCAAAAATTTCCAAAGTATGGAATTCGCACACCACACTAGGACAAGCACAATTCGCACACAAGCAAAATTAGCCAAGAATTCGCACACTTAAAACTTCAGAATTCGCACACTAGCAAATTTCAGAATTCGCACAACAACAAAAAGTATATGCGAGTTCTAGGAATTCGCACACAAAACTATGCGAAAACTAGACTTAGATTTTTTTTTTTGAAAAACTAACTTTTCGCATAACAGAATCATACGAATTTTGTACTTGGAAAATTTTCAAAACACTTCTTATGCGAATTCTGAGGAATTCGTATATCACTCTTATGCGAAATCTGAACAATTCGCATAAAGCACAATGCGAATTCTTAGGAATTCGTATGCAACTATATGTGAGTTCTTCACTTCTCGCACGCAAGCATCATGCGAACTCTTTCCTTATAAAATATGTTTCCTACAAAACTTTTCGTATAAAGGACTTATGCGAATTCTGACTTTTCGCATACAAGCTTGTACGAATTCTGAGGAATTCTCATGACACACATGCGAATTCAACACATTTCACATATCACCAACATGTGAATTCTATACTTCTGAAAAAAATTTCAGACACAAAATTTATGTGAAATCTCTTTGATGCGAGTTCTTGAGGCTTATGCGAGTTCTTCGAATCTCGACAAAAATTCACTCTGATCTTCTCAAAAACCCATGAAATCTTCAACTTTCGATCTGTAACTATGACAATTTGATCACTAATACATCTAGAATCGATTATAACCAATGAATTTCACAAAAAATCAATTACGCAAACAAATTAAGTGATTACAGTGCTCTCGAACTCGTGAACTCTAAAACTCGTAAAAAAAATTCAAGAATTGAACAAAATTACAGTGCAAGAATACTACAAATCAATACAAGATTCACCTAAAATATCATACGAACACAAACAACTCAATTAATCTCATAATAACACTCAAAAATTGAAAATTCGATCCAATCTCACGCGACAGTGCAAACGTCCACTTTATTGAATGATTTCGATTTGAACTCTGCTCTGATACCAATTATTAATCCCTGAATTCAAGTTCTTATTACAGTTCTATAACAATAACAATCTTGAAATCAATTAAGCAAATAACCTGTTTTCAATTTCAATTCAAGAATTCGTATACAGTGTTCTCTTTTAAACTTTCTCTCTCTACAGAATGACAACGTGTTCGGGCTCACACCTTCCCTTAAAACAAATCACATGAAACGAATTCATGCATTCCAAATGGGTCACACCTCCCATACGAAAGCCATCACATGCCGCAACCCATATGAATGCACACTTTAATATCCACACCATCAAAAATATTTTAAAGCAATGTAAAACATGCGTTTTGATAAGCATTATATGCATTTAGGGCTCATACGTCAAATAAATTAAGTTAAGAAAAACTCACCTGTCGTCTACGCTTTAGCTTACACTTTATGCTACAGGTGTCCAAACCGAACACCTAAATCACGCGACAAACGTAGATAAGAAAACTCCCATACTCCCCAACATTTGAACTCCCATGCAAAGATTGTCCCCAAAAACACCCCTTATAAACTCTCAGACAACCCCTAATCGGTGCCTCGATCCTAGCCCCAGACGATAAACGAAACCGCCCGACAGAGCCTGGCGCGGTCTCCCGTGCGACCAAACCCGTGCCAATAACCCAAACCCACGCCAAAACCCACGCGGAGCACTGTACAGCCCTGCACGCATTTTCAATAAAAAACCTCACCATTTCTCAATCCCAACCCATTCCAAGTTTATTTTAAGCCTCTGATTTGAGGTAATCAATAATGTAAACCTTTCCCAACAATAATCTTAGAATAAATCATCAATTTACCCAGTAAACCCATTTATTAAATGGCCATCTTTTTCACAAAACCCACCAAATGGATAGTTCTTGAAGATGAACACCATTAATGGTGGTATTAACCTAAAATGTAACAGCCTCAAAATTGGAAAGAGCAACTACTTTAAAATTTTCAATAATACCTCAAAGAAGGGTAAGATCTCTTATGACAAGTCCAAACTTGGAATACGATTCTAGATTTAACCATCAAAAAAATAGATAAAGTCTTACATAACGGCTAATTAAAGTCGAGTGTAACTAAAAACCCAATAACAGTCGCTATCTCCAAAATGCGGAAGGCTTCCCCAAGCTACTCTCTCGTACATATGACTAGCACTCATCCCTCCACAAAGTCACTAGTACCATTCCTCAACTGAAACCTGATGGACATGCCGATAAATAAAAAGGTTAGGCTAAAGCCTATTGAGTTCAAAAGTTTTCGACAAGATTAAAATATATTTTTAAAAGGAAAGAATGCAGTTTAAATCGTAATCTACCAATACGGTTTACTTCAAATATTAAACGACCCGTTTTCCAATAACACACATTTTTAAAGACAAATACCCCAACATAAAACATTTTTAAATAAAGTAAACTCAACCCAAAACTTACTCAAAATATAAATAGAAATTGAACTCCCAATTTATAAAAGCGCGGATAAAACTTTTATTTCCCGAAATACCCAAAACACAGGTGGGGCACAATACTCGTCCCATAAATCATGACTAAAAAATCTATATATACAAAACGTCACTGAAAACATGGATAATAAAACTTAATACCCAAATAACACATTTTGGTGACGAGGGAGACCCGATTCCATTGTATGTGGTGGAACACAAAGTTAAGCCACAAAACCATGTTGTCGAACTACACCTCAGATCGTGACTGTTTTACCTGCTTTATAAAGCTACACCTCCAGTCGGACTTTATTGCTTGCTGTAAAAAGCTACACCTCAAGTCCCAATTACACTGTAGTCCCAATTACACCATATACCCCATTGGCTGATTTGCCAAGCTATACCTCAAGGATACACGATCTTATTGCCTGTTCGTTCTCTAGTAGAGTTTCAACCTCGAGGTTCTCATTCGACCTCTAGTGCCTACTCCCTAGCATTCAAGCCTCAACTCCTTACTTGATAACCCATGATGTCTAACCCTTGTGCACAAGAGTTAGAGCATCTAAACCACGAAACTCATGGTCCCGGAGCACAACCCTTAGGAGTTCCTCTCCACAGAACTGGGATGACAACAATGGCAACATGACATATTTCTTAAGATGAGAACATCAAGACTCCTCACCATTAATTATGACTGACTTACATGCCTATGGATCCAATGCATTACAATCTAAAATACATAACTTCAAATAAATGACATACACACTCAAAACATGCACTTCCCAAAAACACGTGTACAAAATGCAACTCACACCCAAAGCTCCACATTAAGCTATCAAAATCGGACAAAATGTCCCCGAGACCCGAAAATGACGAAAACCGAGCCTTAAGCTCAACAAATCAAATAACCATATGTTATAAACTTTAAAATCCAATAAAGCACTAATCGTCTACGTTTATGCAAACACGTGCTCTAAAATACATGAATAAACCTAACACAAATTTAGAGTTAGACAAATCATTTTCCAATGAGTTTACACCAAATCATCCTTTCAAAACGTCCCATAACACAAAATTAAGCATTACTCCAAAACATACACTAAAGGTGCGTTTATCCTCAAAAGATTTCATTTCATAAACTGGATCATTAAAGTACCAAATACTCAAGATTTATTTATCAAAACGCCCAAAATCCCAAATGTGGGTGTTTTACAAGTTTATAAAGTTAAACACTTCGAGAAATCAAAATTCATCAAATAACTCAACAGTTAATAATTTCATGTAAAACATATAAACATTTAAAGATTGACATTTTGGCATGTACACCGTTTTCACAAATCAACTTGAACTCACCTTGCTAGATTTAGGCTAAATCTAGATTTTACCCCAACTTGAGCTTCCTTAAAGAAACTTGGATCCACAAGCAAGGCCTTCCAAAAACCTAGATCCACAAGTTTCCAAACATAAGCATTCACATCCAACGTACCATTTAAAATTGTTCCCCAAACAATTATACATGAAGATCTCATCTTAACCCAAAACCCTAATTTCCATAGTTGAAGAGAAGAGAAGAGAAGGTAACCTTTGCCATAGCTTGAATCCATCAACAATACTCCTCTAGATTCCCAAAATAAGCCACAAACTCCTAATCTTCAAAATGGTGAAAATGGTTGGATGAAACCCTATGAAACTTGGTGAAGAAGATGAAGATGGAGGGATTATGGTTCTAACTTCCAAAACTTGTTAGATGATGAAGAATCATCTGATTTTAGGAGGAAAAACCCCCAAAAATGAGTTAGGGTTCGTGGGAGAGAAGAGGAGAGGTTTTGAGGTTTTTTAAGTGAGAAAATGGGGTGGAGGCCAAATTTTCCTTTTATCAGCGCAGAGTGCTTGCGCACGAGCATTGGTGCAGCCCGGCTCGCGCGGAGCACTAGACAGGGTCTTGCGTGGATCATGGCGTGGTTCGACCCGCGCGGAGCACTGCTGATGTTTTTCTATTTTCTTTTCGGCCGAAGATTTCGGGGTGTTACAATCCTCCCAACCTTAAAAGAAATTTCGTCCTCGAAATTTGGCACCGACCAAACACCCAACGACGCATCTCCGGGATTGATTGGTTCTCTATTCAAAAGGGGATGCCTCGACAAAACCTTTCCTCAAATGCGAAACTATTTACCTCCCAATTAAGGTTGTCGCTGTATTTTTCATAGCGAACGGCCACACACCGATCTTAACGTTCGATCTACCTTGCCGATGACGGAATGAACGTCGAGTTCTTGTTAACTCATTTTTCTATCATTAAGATCTCAGTTTCCTCCCAACTTTAGGTTGCACATATCACCTCAAAAGTAGTTTATGATCTTAATTAACTACTTCCACTAAGGACACCCCAAGGCGAAAAGGTAATTCACAGTGCTAGCAGATCAGAAGTACGGAAGTGGGCCAGCCACTATAACATCGTTAGATGAGCTTCAGTTGCGCCCCTTTGTGAACGCCACCTTCTTTGGGGTCAGTGAGGAGGACAGGACAATCCCCTACTCCGGCGGTTTCTTTGTGTTAAGATACTTTCCGCATTCAGTTCTAGCTATTTCTGGAGTATCACCCAGTTGAGAAAGCATAAGAAGCACAAACTAGAAGAATAAAGGGTCTCACAGGCATCTCTCTTCGAGCGGCAGTGCAAGCTCGGATGGTGTTACCTTTAAATACTTCTAATCTTCATTTATGGAACTACGTTATATTATTTCCTTGCCTCCAAGAACACAACAATATTAGCAGAAGAGATCTAACCATCACTTGCCCATACTCCTTTTAATTTCGAGTACTCGCAACCATGCTGACCTTACCTGAGTGGTGAAGGAATCCGTATAGACTTATTGAGTTGGTCATCCGTTTGTTGTTACAGAAACGGTACTTCCAATTCCGACACATCAAGGTCTCCTCAATAATCGATTTATGCTTAAATTCTACCTCTACATTCTCACCAAGTTTCAACAACAATCATCCCCACCAAAGATTTTATCGTCCTTTCCTTGACGAAATTCCTGCCACTAGTTTGGTCTGGTCCAACCCACAATAAATTTGTTTCCCTCAAGCTGACACAAGATCAACATCTACAGATAGCGGATTACCCCAAACTCCATGGTTACATAACTCCCATAATGCATTAAAGCAATAGTTGTCAATCAGCGAAAACCTCGTTGATTACAGGATTACCAATGATTGATCCCTAATTTCTATCATCTAATCACCTTAATGTTACCACTAAAATTACAAATGCACAGGGTTCATCGGAAATGCACTGAAGCACGCAAACGATCATTGCCCTCATAAGCGAGTGTTGACACCTATCCTCAAAATGACTATACTGCAAACGTGGTATACCACCACATATTTCATTCCAGACTTGCATTAAAGAATTTAACTTGACACATATCATGGCACTAAAATTCAAACAAACGAATCACCATATTTTCCTTATTCCTGAAGACTCACCCGGATGGCACACATCCGACCCTTACATGATGTCGAAAATCAACCCATTAATTCCTATCCAACCATAAGCAAAAAACCACCAATGCTTAACCCGCATTTTTACCTAGAACCAAAAGATCACCACTTAATTAACTGAAAGAATTCATAAATCTAATACCTCAATTATTCATGCGTGGACCGATCCATAAATGAAAATCCCAAAATTCAAAACTAACCACCAGTCAGTCATCCGACACTTAAATTCCCAAGGATTCCTCTAGTCCTTATTTACAACTCACTCTACAGAATGGTTTAAACATATAGCCTCGATTGAGTTCAAGGTTTTTCAAACTAGTATGCCAATCTGAAATTTTGTAAAACTTCTAAATGTATAAAGCTTTATAACCTCAAGTCCCAATTATACCGTATCCCCCATTGCCTGCTTTGCCAAGATACACCTCAAGGATACACGATCTTATTGCATGTTCGTTCTCTAGTGGTGTTTCAACCTTGAGGTTCTCATTCGACCTCTAGTGCCTACTCCCTAGCATTCAAGATAGGAGCCTCAACTCCTTACTTCATAACCCATGATGTATAACCCTTGTGCACAAGAGTTAGAGCATCTAAACCACGAAACTCATGGTCCTAGAGCACAACCCTTAGGGGTTCCTCTCCACAGAACTGGGATGACAACAATGCCAATACGGGATATTTCTCAAGGTGAGAACATCAAGAATCCTCACCATTAATTATGACTGACTTACATGCCTATGGATCCAATGCATTACAGTCTAAAATACATAACTTCAAATAAATGATGCATGCACTCAAAACATTCATTTCCCAAAAAACGTGTACTAATGCAACTCACACCCAAAGCTCCACATTAAGCTATCAAAATCGGACAAAATGTCCCCGAGACCCGAAAATGACGAAAACCGAGCCTTAAGTTCAACAAATCAAATAACCATATGTTATAAACTTTAAAATGAAATAAAGTACTAATTGACCACATTTATGCAAACACGTGCTCTAAAATACATGAATAAATCCTAACACAAATTTAGAGTTAGACAAATCATTTTCCAATGAGTTTATACCAAATCATCCTTTCAAAACGTCCCATAACACAAAATTAAGCATTACTCCAAAACACACACTAAAGGTGTGTTTATCCTCGAAATATTTCATTTCATAACTCAAGATTTATTTATCAATATGCCCAAAATCCCAAATGTGGGTGTTTTACAAGTTTATAAAGTTAAACATTTCGAGAAATCAAAACTCATCAAATAACTCAACAACTAATAATTTTATGTAAAACATATAAACATTTAAAGATTAACATTTTGGCATGTACACCATTTTCACAAATCAACTTGAACTCACCTAACTAGATTTAGGTTAAATCTAGATTTTACCCCAACTTGAGATTCTTTGAAGAAACTTGGATCCACAAGCAAGACCTTCCAAAAACTAGATCCACAAGTTTCCAAACATAAGCATTCACATCCAACCAATTAAAATTGTTCCCCGAACATTATACATGAAGATCTCATCTTAACCCAAAACCCTAATTTCTATAGTTGAAGAGATGAGAAGGTTACCTTTGTCATAGCTTGAATCCATCAACAATAATTCTCTAGATTCCCAAAATAAGCCACAAACTCCCAATCTTCAAAATGGTGAAAATGGTTGGATGAAACCCTAAGAAACTTGGTGAGGAAGATGAAGATGGAAGGATTATGGTTCTAGCTTCCAAAACATGTTAGATGATGAAGAATCATCTGATTTTAGGAGGAAAAACCTCCAAAAATGAGTTAGGGTTCGTGGGAGAGTGTGAGGGGTCGATCTTAGGAGAGAAGATGAGAGGTTTTGAGGTTTTTTAAGTGAGGAAATGGGGTGGAGGCCGATTTTTCCGTTTATCAGCGTACAGTGCTCGCGCACGAGCATTGGCGCGGCCCGGCTCGCGCGGGTAGGTGCGCGTAGCACTAGACAGGGTAACGCGCGGATCACGGCACGGTGCGACCTGCGCGGGTAGCCGCGCGGAGCACTGTTGATGTTTTTCTGTTTTCTTTTCGACTGAAGATTTCGGGGTGTTACAAAAAAACCCAAGAACACACCCAAAACTCAATAGAAACCTTCAAACAAAGATTTCAATCCAAAAATACATAGATAAGAAAACTCCCATACTCCCCAACATCTAAACTCATCAAACAACATAAGAAATCAATGGAGAAGGTGCTTACCTTGGTGTAGAAGAAGATGAACCTTGCCAAATCTGATTTCTTCCTTTGATTCTCTTCGAGAACACACACACACATACACACTCATACCCTTGCTCTCCAAGTCTCTTTTCCAGCCTCCGCAAAACGTGAATGAGCTGAAATGAGGGTTTAGGAAGGGTTTTTACCCCTTTTTTATTTTTTTCAAATTTGCACTCAAGTCTCTTAAAACTTATAAATTTACACCATACAGGTTGAAGTTCTATTCTTCTCATCAAATGGGAATATGGTTATTACTGGGAATCTCGACGAGGTTCGATGTTGCATCACAATTAAAATAGACTAATAAGTTTGGTGAGCTCTATGGCTGCTTAATTGTAATGTGTGTGTGTGTTTTATTTACTTTTTATTTCGGATATTATAAGCAAAAATGAGCATGGAAACTCGAAGTTTCCTCTTAAATTTATAAATTAAAAAAATAATTCAACAAGTTGCAACCGACAATCTCATAGTTAATTAGGTATTATTTGATAAATTAGTTTATTTTTTAGTATATGTTTGGATGGACAAAAACTAACTTATATGTTAGTTTATTGAAACCCTACTTGGAGTAGCGTTTTAGGAACTTTTTGACATTTTTCCAATTATAATTCTAACTAATATTATTATTAATCATAAATAATATTAGTTATTAACAAAAATAAATTATTACTAATATTAGTAAATATTGGTTACTAATAAATTATTTAATAGTAATTGCAAATTATTAATTAATTTTAATTATAAATTATACATCAATATTAATTATTAAATATTTAGAATTATTATTAATCATATCAATTTTTTATATATTATTATTTTTTAATTATTATTAAATATATTTAATTATCAGAAAGCAAATATAACAATTTTAAAAATGTTTATATAAGTTGCTTAAAACCTATATGTATACTTATTTGTTTCATAAATAATAAAATTGTGCTACATGATTTTTATAAAAATATTTAATTTAATTATTAATTACTGTATATTAAAAAAATTATTAACTAATTAGGATATCTAAGGTTAAGCAATTTTAATTTTATTCATACTAGATGTAATGATTATTTAAAAATCATAAATTAATGTATGTTTTTTCTAAAATTTGTTTTAACAAATCCAAAATTTGTATATACATATAATAATAATAATAATCAATTTGGAATTCCTTTAATTAACATATTATATCATCTAGTTTTTATTTACTATCTTGTTTGTATTAATTAACATATTATATTATTAAGGATTTGTTTTAATTATATTGCGTATTATTGTAATTAATTAATTTTTCAATATTTCTTTTTTGGTCATTTTACATTTTTCATCCAGCCTATCAGCTAGTTTTTGTCAAATATGATTTGTTTATCAGTTATCTTATCAGCCATCAACTATCTTATCGACTTGTTTGTCAAACATAGACTTAATAAAATAACATGTAACTTTAAAATACATTTGTCAAATTTGAAGATTCGCCTGTTGAGCTATCAATCTTTAATCAAAATGGCCATTAAGCGTTTTTGTGTTTCAAAATACAAGAACAAATTTTATGCATTAAATTTCATGATAATTATAATCTCTCGTCAACCATTTTGTATTTATTTAGCACGATACTAGAAGTCATGTACTATATATTTTAAATGAAAAGAAAATAAATCAATTACACTTATCTCACTTTAAATATCTGTTTAATTCTTATTGAAAACTTGTTTTAAACATATATTATAAAAAATACTAACATTTCAATAAATAAAGTCCTCCATAGACGTACAATAATAAAAAGTCTTATATATACTTGCTCACAACCACTTATTTACTTGATATCGTTAGTTTTGTCACTCCGTAATCAGATCCATATACAATATTAATTGTATCAAATAGACGGTATACCACCAAATATTTTATTTGATGGATCACAAACGACGATAAAATATATTTTTGAATCTTGAATAGATTGCATTGATCAAATTTTGCACATCGTTACCTAAACTATACAGGTTAAAGCAAAAACTTTTAAACCAATTATATATAGGTATTTGTTAATTATTATTTTAATTAGTTTTTTGGTATTTGTTTCAAATTCACATTTTAGGCTTAATGATATGTTTTTCAATGTGATTTTAATTATTTATAATTTTAAAATTTTATGATATTGAACAAGTTATGCTAACAACACTTAATCCATTAATCAACTAATGAAACTTTGTTAAATTAAGAATAAATCTTGTTCGACATAGGAGTCAAGATAAAAAAGAAATCCACTTAATAAACTTCAATCTTTGAGCATTAAATTTAATAGCTTGGACCTTGGAGTGTGGGTGTTCTTGGTGGGCTCTCTTTGACATTAATATATATATATATATATATATATATATATATTAATTGTCAAATATAGGGCATTGGGGCTCTTGTCTGAGACATAACCTTAATTATGTGGGTTTAATGCGACTAAAGTCGCTTCAAGGTTAATCCAAGTTCCATGCGGGTAAAGTCGCTTGGCGCCCTTGTAGTTAATTTTCGGTTAGACAACAACATATATCAGCCTGATCTCTTCCATAATTCGTTCTCTCTCGGTTTTATCAAAATTTCTGGGTTTCTCTCATCGCAGTCCGTCACCTGACATTCTTTAGTTAGCTAGATTCAAGTATCAAACTTGAATTGGATTGTTGTATCCTCAAGACAACGCCTTACTTCCGACTTTGTCTTAGGACACTACATCATCACATGCCTCAATCTATCTCGACTATACGAAGAATCTGCAAATTACAAGTAAGATTTATGATTGTCCGTGTTGTTTTATGTTATTTTCGTTGATTTGTACAATAATCTTTCAATTTATTGAATTTAATCCATTAATATATACATACTTTCTATCATATGATTGATATCTCCTAACACCAACACACCTTCGACCATCGACCTACAAACCTTAAAACCTTCAACCTTTAACCTTCACTTCCACATACAATAAGGTCATGTTTGGAAAACAAAAACTAAGGATGTGGAGAGATTGACGGGATTGAAGGTTAAAGATTGACGGGATTTAAGGTTAAACCTCAAACCCCCGACCGACCTACAAACCTCAAAACCATTTTCATTGTACCCTACTCACCCCATCCATCTTCTCGGTGATTATAGGCCAATCAGTTTAGTCGGTATGTACTATAAAATCATTTCTAAAGTGTTGGCAGAGAAATTGAAACCAGTGTTGCGGAACTTAATAAGTGAAACCCAAACAACATTCTTGAAAGGTCGGAACATTTTAGACGGGGTTCTCATAGCGAACGAGACAGTGGACTTTTTGAAGAAAAAGAGGAAGAAGAGTTTTATTTTTAAAGTGGATTTCGAGAAAGCTTATGATAGTGTAGAGTGGGACTTCTTAATTAATTAGATGACTCCTCGATCTCGGTATTGGTCAATGAATCTCCGACTAAGGAGTTCTTGATGGAGAAAGGTTTAAGGCAAGGCGATCCGCTGACTCCCTTTCTTTTTCTCATGGTGGCAGAGAGTCTCCATATTCTAATGATGGAGGTTAAGGTTAACGGTTTCTTAGAAGGTGTTAAAGTCGGGGGTGAGGAGGTGGAAATGTCGCATTTTCAATACGCCGATGACACCATATTTTTCGGTAAGTGGAGTATTACTAGTTTAAAAAACCTTATGAAAATATTAAATTGTTTTCATTCGGTATCGTGTCTTAAAATCAACGTGGTCAAAAGCAAATTATTCGGAATTGAGGCGGGTGAAGAGCTACACTCGTGGGCGAGTGGTTTGGGTTGTGGTTTTGGGACTCTTCCCTTTACTTATCTTGATCTTCCGGTCGGTGCCCCGATGAGGAAGAAGGAAAGTAGGAAACCAATTATCGAGAAGTTGAAAAACAAACTTGCCTTGTGGAAGTTGAAGCTAATTTCATTTGGAGGTCAGCTTACTTTTGTGAAATCCGTCCTTGGGAGCCTTTCTTTGTACTACTTCGCGCTGTTCCGAGCCTCGAGAGGTGTGATACTCGAACTCGAGAGGGTGAGAAGCGTTTTTTTAGAGGGTCTTTAGTGAGGAAAGGGGTGACATGGGTCAAGTGGGATAGATTCATTAGAGGTTTTAAAAACGATGGTTTAAATGTGGTTAGTCTCCAAGAGAGCAATTGGGGTCTCTTAGGGAAGTGGTGGTAGAGGTTTGTGTGTGAATCTGAGGCTTTTTGGGTCAAAGTAGTTAAGAGTATATATGGGAAGGATGGGGGTATGAAAGATAGTACTTTATGGAGGAGTTGTAATTCGGTTTGGTCGAATGTCATTCGGTTGGGGTGATCTTGATAAGTTGGGTATTAGTTTCCTAACATCTTTCGGTAAAGAAATTGGAGACGGATGCAACATGGGTGTATGGATAGATAGATGGGCATAAAATGTGGTTTTGGGGGAGAGATTTAGTAGGTTGTTTAGTCTAGAAACAAACAAAGAGGCTATGGTTGCGGAGAGAGGGAGTTGGTCGGATGAGGGATGGGAGTGGGGCTGGAGAAGACAACCAAGAGGAAGGGAGATGGGAGAACTTGAAGAGCTCCAAGAGTTTCTTCAAGGTAGATCTCTTGTGAGGGGTAAAGTGGATCAACCAAGTGGTGGCTTAATGAATAGGGGGAGTTGTCGATCCAAAGTCTTAAAAATCTTATAAAGGAAAAAGTCGAATCAAGGGGGGTTTGCTTTGGAAGAGACTAGGTGGTCTTGTTTGGTTCCTAAGAAGATTTGCATTTTCATTTGGAGAGCGTGCTTGGGGAGACTTCCGTGCCGAGGAGTTCTTGATAGGATGGGTTTGGACTTAAACACAATTCTTTGCCCAAGGTGTGGAGAAGAAATAGAGATGGTGGATCACGCTTTATTGAAGTGTATCGAATGCGTGTGGAAGGAAATTTTCTAATGGTGGAACTTACCGAGTACTGATATTGGGTCTTTATCAGAAGTCGTGGGTCAAGCTCACCAAACGGGAAGAGGATCGATAGTTGATGAGATTCGAACAACAGCGTTTTGGTCGGTTATGTACCAAATTTGGAACCACCGAAACCAAATTGTTTTTAAGGATGATAAAAGAAAATTAAGTGGGATGAATATGGATTTACAGCTTCGTTGCTTTGAATGTATTTCAAGCAAGCTTTGGGGTAGGAAACGAGATTGGTTAACTTGGATCTCGAACCCGATCGATGCGCTGCGTTGATTGTACAAATTTGATCCAGAATTCTGTTGTGTTCGTGTGTTCGTGTTTGTGTTCGTTGTGCGGTGGCCGTGATTCTGATTGTGGCTGGTTGAGACTTCGGATTTGCGCTAGAGGTTCAAGTGGTTCGAGAGGGTTCTGCAGCAGGTTTGTACCTTGGTTCATTTGGGTGCTGACCTTTTTGGATGCAGCAACACCTTCGTTGTTGCTCGTTGCTCGTGGCTCCCCCGTCGGCGTTGTTTCGATTCCATGTTTTTTTTTGTTTCGTTGTTCTCTTGGCGTTCGTTCTGTTGTTCTCCTAGTTGGATTCTTGTTGTGATTGGTTGTTTTTGTCTTGGTTTACTTCTTGCAAAGCTGTGTTTGTTGTGGGGCTGTTCGATGTTTTGGTTTGTTGCCCTTGGTGGTTGGCTTGTGTTTGGTATAATATGATGCTTTAAAAAAAATCCTTAATTCACTGCTCCTTTGGATTCCAATTTTTTTATATTAATCATCTAGAAAACCCTAATTTATTATAGGGTTTAATCCAACCTTCTCTGGAAAAATGAAAATCTCAAATTTATGTGAATGACCCAATAAAGCTTTCTAGTTAGAGATATCGTATTTTATAAAGAATAGATCAATCATTATAAATTTATAACTAATCACGAAAAAACACACATATCAAAAGCAAGGCTTTGTTGATTTATCATTAGAAAACCCCATTAACATCAAAAATTAAAAGGACCCTCCAAAATCCAAAAAAATAATCAATAAAAGATAAAAAAAAAGTTTCAAGTACTCATTCCATAAAGAAATAGTTAAAATAAGATTAGGAATATGAATTTAGTTAACTAAGAGGTGAAGGAGGAATGAACCTTAATTTATTAATAATAAAATCACAAAAATTTAAGCACAACACTAGTTAAGATTTGAACCTAGGTGGCTAGGCAGTTAAAAATAATAAGTAAAATCATTTCATTGAATGAGCTTTCTAACCTAACTCTAACACAATATGTGTTAATAAATATTGTAGAGCGGTGTGGTTTGAGTGGACATAGTTTTCTTTGATCACAGATCGATAGTCCTTTCTCCCCCTTTCGTCATAAGGCGTAATTCTTTCCTTACAAGATTTGTACTAAACAAATGAGGAAAGAGTACATTCATGGGGTTCGGGCTACCCTTACAAGAATCAACTTAAAGTCAAGTCTAATCGAGCAAATCAAAGTGTCGTAATGAGAAGCGTTGTTAAAAGAGCATCTCAAGAATGAAGTGATGGTAAAACAACACTTACTTTAGACAGAAGATGGTCGTGGATTGATGCTCTTTCTGGGGCACATTTGGGTTCCTAAGATCGGGGGTAATCGTGCGTTGTTTCTTGAAGATTCTCACAAGTCCAAATACTCAATACATTCGGGGAACACAAAGATGTATAGGAACTTGAAGCTAAATTATTGGTGGTCTAGCATGAAGTCGTATGTGGCTAATTATGTGGAGAAGTGTAACACATGCTTACAAGTGAAAGCAAAGCACCAACGATCGTACAGAAGCTTCCAATGGATAAGTTTGTCAAATTGTATATTGATGAAGTCATCTCGAAACACAGGGTGCCACTATCTATCATATCCGATCGAGATAGTCGTTTCACCTCCAATTTCTAGAATAGCTTACAAAAGGAATTGGATGTAACAACCCCAAACTCAAAATTTAACCATAAGATAGATAGATACCGAAATGGTTCAAAATACCGAATTACAATTCCAAAGTCTAAAGTATTTGACCAAACACAACTGAGAATTTAAATCAAGCGTCTATGTCTGGGAAATATAAACAGAAGGCTACAAAGCTTCACT
The DNA here is from genome assembly GCA_954870635.1 of Arctium minus. NCBI lineage: Eukaryota > Viridiplantae > Streptophyta > Magnoliopsida > Asterales > Asteraceae > Arctium > Arctium minus. The sequence continues at coordinate 162,420,590 of OX941080.1, forward strand.
AACTTCCAGCTCTCACATCCTCTCTTTACCTTTTCTCGAGCTTGCACTAATCTGCTTGCCTGAAAATGGTTTTCAGTTTTATAAAAAACGAGGGTTAGACCGGAGGTCTAGTGAGTTCCCTCAAGTAACAACATTACACCACAAATAGTTCAAAACAAGATATAAAACATTTATAATGATGCACATCATTAGACTATCATACACACACACCACATGTGGATGGCACACGCTTAAGTCATGCACACCTGTGACACGTGTTCGGGCTCACACCTTCCCTCAATCGTATCACATGAAACGAATTCATGCATCCCCAATGGGTCACACCTCACATATAGCCATCACATGCCCCACCCCCAATGAATGCACACTTTGAATTTATAAAGGCATCACAAGATGAAATCATGTGTAATTGTAAAACAGTCAATTCAATCTCAACGTGCATAATAAAGCTTCCTTGTAAATAGGGGTAAGTAAGAAAAACTCACCTTCCGTCCACGCTAAGATTTCGCACTCAGAGCTACGAAGGTCCAACCAACACATATTCACATGACACATATGGATATTAAACCACTTGAAAATCTCACAAAAGACACTCGTTTTTACCCATAAGAGAACCCCTAATCACTACCCTGATCCTAGGCCCAAACAGAGGACGGAATGACAAGAAAGTTGCCCAAACAGAGCCTGGAGCGGCTTTTCGTGGGACCCAACCCGCATCAAAAACCACACCAACATCTGCTCCAGTGCCTGGAGCGACTTATGGGGCGACCTAGCCCGCGTCAGAACCCGCGTGGGGCTCTGGTCCTACTCTGCACGTATTTTCAGCCCGAAATTCACCCTTTCTCAAACCCAAACCCAAACCAAATCAATTTTAAGATTCTAATTTAAGGGAATCGATATTCTAAACGTTTCTCATGAATAACAATCATTAAAACATCAATTGACTCATTAATTCCATTCATTGAAACCATAGTTTTTTCTCAAAATCAAAGAAATGAAGCATCCTTGAAGATAAACACCATTAATGGTGATTTTAGCCCAAGAACCAAGAACCAATAATCAAAGTTTAGACAAACAACCTCCCTTTAAGATTTCCATACCAAGAACACAATAAAGAAGAGACTCTACTCCCAACCATGAAACCCATTAACACACTAGAAGAGATAAACCTTGGAGAAGATGATTATCTTAAGGACGAAGAAGATAAATCCTCCGCTAGAAGATTTCTTTCTAAATGGCTCCAAGCACAAACTTCACATATTGATTTCCTCCCAAAAGCTCTCTAGCCTTCACAATACTGACAATGAAAAAATGAGAGGGTTTAGGATGGTTTTACCCCTCTTATTCCATATTTACGCTCTAGTCCCTGAAATTGGTGGAATTTCATTTAACACCCCACAACTCTTTAAAACTTAAAAAATTATGGTTTAAGGTTATTACAATACCTCGTCCTCAAAGGAATTCCGTCCCTGGAATCCCATCAACGAATAAATGCAGGTACTTAGACCGCATGTCCGCCTCGGCTTCCCAAGTTGCCTCTTGTCCTTTGTGATAACGCCAATGTACCTTCACAATATTGATCCTTTTGGTCCTCAATCTTCTAACCCTACGATGGCCATCGGTTCCTCAATATAGCTCAATTTTCATCCACATGAATATCGTCTAATGGCGCGACCATGTTTGCGTAGACTAAGCACTTCCTCGATTTAGACACATGAAACGTAGGGTGGATGCCCCTAAGATCTTCGGGTAAATCCAATTTATAGGCCACCTCCCTAACACGTTCAGTAATAGCAAAAGGTCCCACATATCGAGGACTTAGCCTTCCTCTCTTTCTAAATTGCACCACACCCTTCCAAGGCGATACCTTTAGCATTACATTGTCTCCCATTTGGAATTCAATCGACTTCCTCCTCTTGTTTGCATACATCTTTTGGCGGTCTTGCGCCGCCCTCGTCTTCTTGAGAATTTGGTTGATTTTATCGGCAGTCATTTTCACAATTTCGGGACCCGCCAATTGTCTTTCTCAAACCTCGTTCCAACATTATGGGGTTCTGCACTTGCATCCATACAGTGTTTCGTATGGTGTCACTTAGATGCTAGCGTGGAAGCTATTATTGTATGAAAACTCTATCAACGGCAAATGGACTTCCCAAGAGCCCTTAAAGTCGATTGCACACGCTCGAAGCATGTCTTCCAAGGTTTGGATGGTCCTCTCACTCTATCCATCCATCTAGGGATGGTAAGAGGTACTCATCCTTAGCCGCAATCCCAACTCTCTTTGAAGAATCTTCCAAAATGATGACATGAAATGACTATCACGGTCGGACACTATCGATAATGGAACTCTATGTATCGTCATGATCTCATCAATATATAACCTCGTAAGTTTCTCCATCGTATATGTCTTATTGATCGGTAGAAAGTGGGTCGACTTGGTGAGACGATCAACTATCACCCAAATGGCATCATAACCCTTTGGCATCCGCGGCAACTTTGTGATGAAGTCCATGGTAATATCGTCCCATTTCCACACTGGTATGTCTAATGATTGAAATTTTCCGTAGGGCCTTTGATGTTCCTCCTTGACTTGTAAACATGTTAGACACCGTTCAATAAAGTGAGTTATATCTTTCTTCATTCTCGGCCACCAATAAAACAGCCACAAATATCGATATATCTTGTTGGTTCCCAGATGAACCGAGTAACAAGACTTGTACACTTCTTCTAACACACTCTTGCGCAACCCGCCTAGCTTAGGGACCCACACTTAGTTCCCTATACATTTCAATCCGTTGTTATTGCATTCCAACGTTACTGCTAATCCGAAAATCCTTTCACCCTTCAAGTTCTCTTCCAACAAAGCTTTCTCTTGAAACTTATTGATCTCGCCAAAAAGATTAGGTGACGCCTCAACTCGATAGACCACCACTTGATTCGATTCTAACGTTTCTGTTGGGTCAGAAATATGCTAAGTATGGTTAATGCTGCTACTTAAAGTTAATACTGCGGGTTGAAGAATTACTACTGCTAGAGGTATTAATACTGCTTGAAAGTTAATACTGCTAATAGTTAGTACTGCTTGAAGATTAGTACTGCAAGAGGGGAATTAATACTTCAAGCATGTTAATACTGTTGAGGATTGAAGATTAATGCTGCTGGATGATTAATACTACTTATGAAGATAAGGATGCTTAAAGAGAAAGAATAGGAGCTGGAGATAGAGATAAGTTAACTATGGAATGAAGATCAATTTTGTTTTAATAATTATCTTGTAATTAATTCTGTATATATATAGTCTAGAAGTCTTTGATAGAAAAATAGTTTTTGATATACGTTTGTTTTAGAGAGAATTAACCTCAAGGTTCTTAGAAGTCCTTTCAATAGAGAAGTATTGAACGTCTGTTGAGCCTGTTCAACAAATTGAGGTTTTGTTTGTAATCATTAAGTTAATCAATATAACTTGTGATTTGAGTTTATATACTGTTCCATTGGTTTATTGTTAAAGTGTTTTTTCCGCGACTCCTTTAACATAGTTTCTGAGTGTGTGTTAAATTCTTGTTTGAATTTCGATCCTGACAAGTGGTATCAAAGCCTTCAACTCAGAAATCAAAAATCATCATGGACGGATCTCATGAAAGTGTTCTTATTTCAAAAGTCCCCATGCTCAAACCCAATGAGTTTGACATGTGGAAAATCAGAATCAGACAGTACATTCTTCTTACAGACTACTCAATGTGGGATATCATTGAGAATGGTCCCTTTGATGGAGGAAAGATGGACGTAGATGGCAAGAGACCTCCACCAAAGACTGATGGAGAAAGAAAGATGAGGCAAATAGAGATGAAAGCCTTGAGCACTCTGCTCTTGGCAATTCCTAATGAGTATCAACATCAATTCTGCAACTGTTCTGATGCTCAAATTTTGTGGAATGCATTGGAGAAGAGATTTTCAGGCACTAAAAGCACTAAGAGGAATCAGAAGGAAATTCTCAAACAACAATATGAGAATTTTATGTCTATAAAGAATGAGTTTATGACTCAAACCTTTGATAGATTCAACAAGTTGATTGGAGAGTTGGTCACTGTTGGTGTCAAGATGGACCAGGATGATGTCAACAGAAAATTTCTAAGATCTCTTGGTGAAGAATGGGTGATGTACACTGTATCCTTTAGACAGAATGACAATCTGGAGGATAAGGAGCTTGATGATCTCTACAATGATCTAAGGGTATTTGAAGCAGAAGTTGAATCCAAGAAAAGGCCTTCTGGATACTCTCATAATGCTGCCCTTCTATCATCTACTACTAATTCTTCTGCTCATACAGAATTAGTTAGTACTTCTTATGGCTCAAAACAGGATGGATCCAATGATTCTGTTTTGGAGGCATTCCTTGCTAGTCATGCTAAATCTTCTCTTATCAATGATGATCTGGATCAGATCAATGCCGATGATCTTGAAGAGATGGACATCAAGTGGCAGATGGCAATGCTCACCATGAGAGTCAAAAGATTCATCAAAAGAACAGGTAGAAACAATTTTGCCATGAAAAGAGAAGATGGTGTTGGATTTGATAAATCCAAGGTGGAATGTTACAAATGCCATAATCTGGGACACTTTGCCAGAGAGTGCAGAGGAGGAACTGCTCAACAGCATGGAAGCAATAATCATCAACCAAAGTCCACTAACTATAGCAGGAATTCATCCCAAGCTCTTGTCTCACAAGAAGGAATGGGCTTTGATTGGAGTGATCAAGCTGAGGAGGCCATTCATAACCAAGCATTAATGGCAGAGGTTTCAGAGTCATCAAGCACTGCACTTCCCACAGAGGTAAAATCTAACCTTTGCTCTAAAACCTGTATTGAAACTGTTAAAAAGTGCAGGGATCACAATCAGAGCATGTGTGATGACCTTAAAAGGTTAGAAAAAGATAGAAGAGAGTATGTTTTGATTGTTGAGAAGTTTGAAGAACAGATTAAGGCATATCAAGACAATGATCTTCAACATTCATATGATACCAACTACTGGAAGTGGGAGAAGAATACGTTAGAGATTGAACTAAAGAAGACCAAAGAGGAATGTGAGAAAATAAGGAGTGAATTTAAGAAGGCTAAGTTAGATATTGAGAAATATTCTAATGCTTCTAAAGCAATGGATTCTTTACTCAAAACTCAAGTTCGTGACAAACTGAGAAGAGGAATAGGGTACAACACCACCCCTCCACCATACAACAATAACTACATTCCTCCCACCTCAGACCTCTTAGAAAGACAAGAAAAGAAGGAATTACCTTCAGGAGCCACAAAAGTAGACCCTTTAGACAAAGTAGTGGTTGAGCCAGACTCTGAAAAAGAAGACTCTGAGAGTAAGAATGAGGAAGACCATAAAGATACTCCCTTAGAGACTGTTAAGAGTGAGAAAGCTGAGACCTCCAGAAAAGGAAAGGAAAAGGTACAGGGAATTCACTACATACAAACTTCTGTTATAAATCCCTATACTTGTCAACAAAAACAAGCCCCATAAACATGATAAAATAAGGGGAAATCAGAGAAATAGAAATAATCAGTGGGCTCAAAAACAGGGAATTGATCTAAGCAAAATCAATAGACCAAAGCCCTGTTTTATCTGTGGCAAATTGAATCATCTTGCCAAATACTGTTATTTCAATCCTATTAACCAAATAGTTACTTTTCAAAGACAAACACAAAATTCTTTTGGTTATAGGAAGAAATCAAGAAATCACATGGCTGCTAATATGAGAACAGTACCAATGAAAACTGGGACTGCAAAATCTCATATTCAGAATAAGTTTGCTAAATCAAAGGAAAATACTCCAAGCAAGTCAAGGAGTAACTCACAAAACAAGAAAGCAAACAACTTTGTCAAGATCTGGGTACCAAAAGTCAAGAAACCTGTTAGTACTGCTACCTCAAATAGTACTGCTAACAGAAATAGTGCTGCTGATAGCAATACTACTGCTAACCAAGTTAGTATTGCTAACAAGGATAGTGTTGCTACTAGTGTTAATGCTGCCAAGCCCATAATTTTGACAAAGTATTCCAGCCATGAGATTCCTAACTCTGATCATCTCATCCAGACTAAGATTACTGATTATAAATATGTTGATGAGAAAGGCCAACCAAAGACCACTTTGGCTTGGGTTCCCTCTAAAAACTAACTGTTTTATCTTATGTGCAGGGCTTTGGCATGTAGACAATGGTTGCTCTAGGCACATAACAGGTAACATGGCCTGCCTTCAAAACTTCAAAAAGTTTGATGGAGGACATGTTGCATTTGGTGACAATCCAGAAGGAGGTAAGATCAGTGGAAAAGGTATGGTATCTAAAGGTAAGATGTCCTTTAAAGATGTATACTATGTTGAGCAATTGAGATACAACCTGTTAAGTGTATCACAGGTTTGTGACAAGAAACATAGTATATTATTTACTAAGTCTGAATGTATTATCCTTGCTCCAGGATTCAAGGTAGTTGATGAAAATATGATACTACTTAGAACTCCTAGAAAGGATAATGTTTATTGTTTGGATTTAGAGAATGTATCATCTATTCATCATTAAACTGTTTATTTTCAAAAGCCTCCTTAGATGAATCATCTCTTTGGCACAGAAGGATGTGTCACATGAATTTTAAAACAATGAACATTTTTGTGAAAAACAACCTTGTAAGAGGTTTACCTCAAAAAGTTTTCTCATGTAATGATCATTGTGTTGCCTGTCTTAAAGGCAAGCATCACAAAACTTCTCATAAGTCCAAAGAAATAAATACTATCTCTTCACCTCTTCAATTATTGCATATGGATCTCTTTGGTCCTACAAATGTGATGAGTATTGGAAAGAAATCCTATTGCTTAGTCATTGTAGATGATTTCTCTAGATTTACTTGGGTATATTTTCTGAGGACTAAGGATGAGACAAGTGGACTGATCAAATCCTTTGTTCTTAGAATTGAAAACCAAACTAATCAAAGAGTTAAAGTCATCAGATCTGATAATGGAACTGAATGTAAAAACAATGACTTAAACAACTTTTGTGAGGCTAAAGGTATTGAGAAACAATATAGTGCTCCTAGAACTCCTCAACAAAATGGTGTTGCTGAGAGGAGAAATAGGACACTAATTGAGGCTGCTAGATCTCTGTTGGCAGATTCAAAGTTACCAATTACTTTCTGGGCAGAAGCAGTTAATACTGCTTGTTATGTCCAAAACAGAGTTCTAGTAGTCAAATCTCAAGGCAAGACACCTTATGAACTTTTTAACAAGAAGAAACCATTTATTGGATTTTTCAAACCTTTTGGGTGTCCTTTCACTATTCTCAACACCAAATCTCACTTAGGCAAGTTTGAAAGCAAAGCTGAAGATGGATTTCTTGTTGGATACTCATCTCAAAGTAAGGCTTATAGAGTATTTAATAGTTTTCACGGATTATAGAGGAAAGTGACAATGTCAAATGCAATGAGAACACGCCAAATCAAATTGGTACAGGTCCTGATTGGTTGTTTGACATTGATTCACTAACTAATGCTTTGGGTTTTAGTAATGTGCAAACTGCAGGAACAAATTCAGAACAGGTACAAGCACAGAAACAAGATTTTGTGCTGTTCCCCATACCTACTATTGATCTTGCTGAATTTTTCCAGCTAGAAAAGAAAGATGATTCAGAATCCGAAGATTCTGATCCAGACCAGGATGAAGATGCTAAAGCAGATGAAGAGAACAAAGGTGATGAAGAGAATAAGAGTGACAAAGAGGATGATTATAATCTAGGAAACACAGGACCTGAGATGCCCATACTGTCAGAAGAGGACACTGATGATGACAATTCTTCAGTGTATGGTGGAAGCACTCCAGAGAAGAATGACACCAACCTTGAAGCAAATCTTAATGAGGAGGCTGTCAATGCTACAAGAACTCAGAAGAATCATCCTCCTCATTTGGTGATTGGTGACATTAATTCCCCAATGATCACAAGGCAACAAAGCAAGTTAGGGGATTGAAAGACCTACACACAGGATTGTTATCTTGTTTTCTATCCCAGATTAAGCCCAAAAAGGCTTATGATGCAATGAAAGACCCAAGCTGGATAGAAGCAATGCAAGAGGAGTTGCTGCAGTTTGTGCTGCAAGATGTATGGGATCTAGTTGAACTTCCAAAAGGACAAAGGGCAATTGGTACAAAATGGGTTTTCAGAAATAAGAAGGATGAAAGAGGAATTGTGATAAAGAATAAGGTCAGACTTGTGGCACAAGGGTACACACAAGAAGAGGGAATAAACTATGAAGAAATATTTGCTCCAGTGGCCAGAATTGAGGCAATTAGGCTGTTTCTAGCCTATGCTTCTTTCATGAAGTTCAGAGTTTATCAGATGGATGTCAAGAGTGCATTCCTATATGGGACAATTGATGAAGAAGTATATGTTTATCAGCCTCCAGGGTTTGAAAATCCTAACTTTCCTGACAGAGTATACAAATTAAATAAAGCACTCTATGGGCTACATCAAGCACCAAGAGCATGGTATGACACTCTATCTACCTATCTCTTGGAAAATGGTTTTGAAAGGGGAATAATAGACAAGACTATGTTCATCAAAAGGAAGAAGAAGGACATCCTACTTGTGCAGATCTATGTGGATGACATCATCTTTGGATCCACAAAAGATTATATGTGCAAGGAGTTTGAAGAACTAATGCACAAAAGATTCAAGATGAGCTCTATGGGTGAACTTACATTCTTCCTTGGGCTATAGGTTAAACAGAAGAAAGATGGTATCTTCATCAGCCAATCCAAGTATGTGCAGGATATTCTTACCAAATTTGGATTTTCAGATTCAAATCCTGCAAGCACACCCATGGAAACACACAAACAAATCACTGCAGATCTTGAGGGGGAGGATGTAGATGTTCATCACTATAGATCTATGATTGGCTCCCTCATGTATCTAACAGCTTCAAGACCAGATATTATGTTTGTTGTCTGTGTGTGTGGCAGATTTCAAGTAAGACCTAAGCAATCTCATTTTCAAGCAGTCAAGAGGATCTTCAGATATCTCAAAGGACAACCTAGGTTGGGCCTTTGGTATCCTCATGACTCTCCATTTGATCTACTTGCTTATTCTGATAGTGATTTGGGTGGTGCAAATTTGGATAGAAAGTCTACATCAGGAGGATGTCAGTTTTTGGGTGCAAGACTAGTTTCATGGCAGTGTAAAAAGCAAACCACAGTGTCCACCTCTACAACAGAAGCAGAGTACATAGCTGCTGCAAGCTGCTGCTCTCAAGTGCTATGGATTCAGAATCAGATGCTGGACTATGGGGTTACTTTTCTGAACACTCCAATCTTCATTGACAACAACAGTGCCATAAGCATTGTTAATAATCCAGTGAAGCACTCAAAAACCAAGCATATAGAAATAAGGTACCATTTCATTAGAGACTGCAATGAAAAGAAGCTAATTCAGGTTGTGAAAGTACACACAAGTAACCAATTTGCTGATCTATTCACCAAAGCCTTTGATGTGGGTAGATTCACATTCTTGGTCACAAGTGTGGGCATGATAAACACTAAATAAGCCTCCTTTGATTTTCTTTATGTACCATTTCTGTATAGATTCCTTCCTGCTTACTTTCTCATATTTTAATTGTGCATGGTGCTGCTAACCTTGTGTATTTAAGTGTTTCAGATTGCTTCAATTGGATACTTGGTACTTCTAGTATAGTTAATAATGCTCTCTATATTACTCATGATGACAGTTCAAATATGGTTACGTATGGTTACTACTGCTAGGTGGTTTATACTGCTAGTGCACAGCTACTACTGCTTGCCTTATTTCTACTTCTAATCAGTGTTACTACTGTTGGTATGTGTTAATACTGCTAGTCTGTGTTAATACTGCTAGTCTGTGTTAGTACTGCTAGTATGTGTTACTACTGCTAATATGAGTTAACACTACGGGCTTGTTAATACTACTAGGGTACTTAGTACTGCTTCTAACTGAAACCCTCCACCTATAAATACCCTCTTTGACCGCCAAAATCCAAACGGCTCTTTGAATTTCCTACGAGTGTTCTTTCTCTCTCTTTCTCTCAAATTCTTACTTATCAGTGCGTAACCCTAGCTTCGTCTAATCGATCAAGAAGATGACAGGACTGATGTTCATTGATGATCACAATGAGTTGGCAATGCTACAGAAACCTAAGCAAGCAGAGGGTTTTCATCAGATTGTGGATTTCCTAAAATCCTCACACATCGCCTACGCATTAACTGTCAATCCCACAATCTATGTGGAACATCTGCGACATTTCTGGGCAAATGCGACCATCCAGAATGATCAAGGCAATCAGGTCATTCACTCAAGGGTTTGTGATAAACCCATCACCATCACAGAGGACGGTATTGGCACTCATCTACGACTAGATGATGCCTCAGGTATAACCTCTTTACCTAAGGAAGTTCTCTTCCAAGTTCTTAGTGAAATGGGGTATGAAGGTCCCACTGATGTATATAAGTTTTATAAGAACAGATTTTCACCTCAGTGGCGATTCTTTGTTCATACCCTACAACACTGCATTTCACGAAAAACAACTGGATGGAGTGAGTTCAGCAGTACCTTAGCTTATGCTCTAGTCTGCTTAGCTACCTCTAGAAAGTTTAACTTCTCTCAAATGATCTTAAATGATTTAATGTCAAACCTAGATACCAAAACCAAAAGCTTTTATATGTATCCAAGGTTTGTGCAAGAAGTACTAAATAATGAATTGACGGATCTACCCTCTTTTCAAGAGGTGTATGTACCAAAACCTCCCAAAGGGAAGGTATTCTCAAACATGAAAAGACCAAGTAAGGACTTTTCTGGACAAGAGACACCATTATTCTCTACAATGATGGTTCTGTCTCATTCCCATGGTGAGGCATCAGTGTCAAAGCCCACATCTGACTACCCAACTGATGACCTACCCACACCATTCAGTTCTATTGATACTCCTCCGATCCCTATAGTCAAGCCAACTTCACCCATCACCAAAACATATCAAAGGAAAAAGGTACAAAAGGTTCCTTCCCTACCTGTATCTTCACCCCAACAACCTGCAAGCCCTCTAATAGAGCATTCTCCATTAGAGAATATCCAAAGGGAAACCACAGGGGTGTCTCCCAACCCCAAGAAGGTGCTCTATAAGGAGAAGGATGAGCATGTGGGCAGTAAGGCTCACACTACTGTTTCTGCACAAGGTGTAGGACAGGACAGTGTGAACATATCTAAGACCTTCCCCACGGGAACTTTAGATGAGCAATTATCTAAAGGTCCGAGGTGCCAAGAAACCACGGGGGTAGCAGGTGCTTCTGCTAGGCAGAAGACCTCTACTAAGAGATCCAAGGATCCTTCAAAGGTGGTAAAAACACCGAAAGGAGGTGAGGACAGATATACTTATGATGAATTGATGGATACTCTTGGTACAATAAGTCTGGAAGTTCACAATCAAGAATTGAAGATAAAAGAGATGAAGCAGGTGATTATCTCTCAACAAGAAAAGATAGTCAAGTTGAAGAAGATGGTACTCAAATTGGTGCACAAAAAGAAGAAAACCAAATTTGTTTTGAAGAAGAGGAGCATTGATCATGATGCTTCCAAAAAGGGGGAGACTCAAGAGGATGAAAGCGAAAAGAAAAGAACTCAAGAGGATGAAAGCGAAAAGAAAATCCCTGTTGGCATGGAATCTCATTTTGAGGGGGAGTTGAATAGTGAAGCTGAAAAGAAACAAGCAGCAGAAACAGCAAAAGCAGCAGTAACTACATCAGCAGCAGAAACTATTGTGAAAGCAGTAGTAAATGAGGCAGAAGTAGAAACTGAACAAGAAGTAGTAACAACAGCAGTAGAAACAGAGAAAGTTGCAGCTGAAACAGGTATGTCTGCAGAGGAAATAGAAATTGTTGAAACATTGGTGAAGGCAAAGCTTGACACTCCCAAAGCTACTCCAAAGGCTAAAGGAGTGGTAATCAAAGAAGTTGAAACAGAAATGAAAAGAAAAGAATTCAGTGTAGCTGAGACCAAAAAGAAAGGGAAGGAGAAGATGATTGAGTCTGAGAAGCCATCAAAGAAGCAGACTCAAATAGATTTTGATGAAGAAATGGCCAAAAACCTGCAAGAAGAGTTGGAAAAGGAGGAAGAGATTCAATCTGCAAAAGACAGGGAGATTGCTTTAGATTTGTCTACTAAGCTTAATGAAGAATATCAAAGGAGGTTGCAGACTGCTGCTGCTACTAAGAAAGTGACTCTGAGAGCAACTAAACAAAGCCAAAGAAAGCCTTCAAAGACCTTCCTGGCCAATCAAGAAAGAAGGAAAATGATAAACTTTCTGAAAGTAGCTATTGGAGTTCCTGAAGGAATGTTTACCAGCATGTCATTTGGAAGGATAGAAGAGTTATACAAGAAGGAGATGGCCAAACTGAAAGTGGATTTCACTCAAAGGGTAGAGGTTGAAAGAAAGATGAAAGAAAGGCATGACCTCAACATACAACAGCCCTTCCCTGACAGTGAAGAAGGCACTCCTACCAAAGACATGGCAAAAGTAAAGGAAGAAGAGACCTTAGCTCAGAAAATTGGAGCTATAAAAAGAAAGAAATCCATTGCTACAAAGAAACAGGCAAAGAGGCCAAGAATTGAAGAAAAAGAAAAAGAGAATGAAAGTGAGAGAGCAGAAGCAGAATCAGCAGAACATGTACTAAAGCAGAATCAAGATTCTACAAGTCAATCAAAACAATCTGATGTGCAATTTGATTTGTACATGACAGTATCTGATAAAGAACCTCTGAAGGTTGATCCTATTTCAGTGAATGCTCTTGAAATCATTCATTGGGATATTTTAAAATACCAAGGCAAAGAATACTTCAGGATTAAGAGATTGGGAGATCACTGTGAAGTGTATGCTACATGGGGTAAAATTATCAGAAGCTGCTCCAGGTCTGATTTGGAAGAAATGCACAAAGTTGGGATGAGCTTGTATGGTAAAGTGTTAATAGAAGTCGGAATGAGTCTAATAAAGATAGCCACGGAGTACCTATGCATGATGTTTGACCCTGACAGGATTAAGCATATTATCAGAGATATGAATCATGAAAAGGTTTTCAGAAGCATTGACCACTGGATGCTAATTGAAAGATGTGGAGTATATGTCCTAACCATAGATAAAAGCTACCATGAGTACTTATTGGTGGACAAGGTGTATGATCACAACAAGACTAAACTGCAAGGGATGTTGAATGCCAAGTTGGTATGCCCTATAGGTTCTGAAATGGCAAAGATTGTAATCAGAAGAACCATTAATCAAAGTCTGGGTTTGGATCCTAATCTGGGGAACTGAGCAACAGTTTTGAAAGCATCATGAAGACCCTATGCTGAAGAACTTAACTTCTCATTTTGAAAAGTTAAGTTAGGGGGAGATTGTTGGGTCAGAAATATGCTAAGTATGGTTAATGCTGCTACTTAAAGTTAATATTGCGGGTTGAAGAATTACTACTGCTAGAGGTATTAATACTGCTTGAAAGTTAATACTACTAGTAGTTAGTACTGCTTGAAGATTACTACTGCAAGAGGGGATTAATACTGCAAGCATGTTAATACTGCTGAGGATTGAAGATTAATGCTGCTGGATGATTAATACTGCTTATGAAGATAAGGATGCTTAAAGAGAAAGAATAGGAGCTGGAGATAGAGATAAAGATAACTATGGAATGAAGATCAATTTTGTTTTAATAATTATCTTGTAATTAATTCTGTATATATATAATCTAGAAGTCTTTGATAGAAAAATAGTTTTTGATATACGTTTGTTTTAGAGAGAATTAACCTCAAGGTTCTTAGAAGTCCTTTCAATAGAGAAGTATTGAACGTCTGTTGAGCCTGTTCAACAGATTGAGATTTTGTTTGTAATCATTAAGTTAGTCAATATAACTTGTGATTTGAGTTTATATACTGTTCCATTGGTTTATTGTTAAAGTGTTTTTTCCGCGACTCCTTTAACATAGTTTTTGAGTGTGTGTTAAATTCTTGTTTGAATTTCGATCCTGACACTTTCCTTCCGGCTTAATGCGTCGGCCACTATGTTTGCTTTACCCGGATGACAAAGAATCTCACAATCATAATCGCTTAACAGCTCCATCCATCACCTCTGTCTTATATTCATTTCCTTCTGGTCAAATAGATGCTTGAGACTCTTGTGATCGGTATAAATCTGACACCTAACGCCATACAAGTAGTGTCTCCATATCTTTAGCGCAAAAACTACCGCCGCCAACTCCATATCATGACAAGAATAGTTTCTCTCATTCTCTATCAATTGTCGAGATGCATAAGCAATCACCTTCCCGTCTTGCATGAGCACACATCCAAGCACCAGCTTAGACGCGTCACTGTAGATCAAGAACCCTTCATAACCATTGAGTAGGGAGAAAATAGGCGCGCTACTTAACTTATCCTTCAAACTACTAAAAACAACTTCTTGAGATTCGGTCAACTCGAACTTAACATTTTTCTTGGTCAAATCGGTCAATGGCGTAGCTATCCGTGAGAAGTCCCGGATGAACTTCTGGTAGTAGCCCACTAAACCGAGAAAGCTTCTTACTTCCGAAGGGGATCTTGGTGGTTCCCACCCCTAAATGGCTTCGTTCTTAGCCGGATCCACCTTGATACCATCCTTCGACACCACATGTCCTAAGAATTGGACTTCCCTCAACCAAAATTCACACTTCGAAAATTTTGTATACAACTTCTCACACTTCAACAATTCAAACACTAAACGAAGGTACTCTTCGTGTCACTACGGGATCTAGAGTAGATAAGAATATCATCTATGAAGACGATCACACACTTGTCCAGAAGCGAATTGCACACTCGGTTCATGAGGTCCATAAATGTTGCCGGAGCATTGGTCAAACCAAAAGGCATGACAAGGAAGTCATAATGCCCGTATCTCGTGTGAAAGATTGTCTTGGGTACGTCTTCTTCCCTTACCTTCAGTTGATGATAGCCAGATCATAAATCTATCTTCGAGAAAAAGCTTGCTCCTGGCAACTTGTCAAACAAATCATCGATCCTTGGGAGAGAATACTTATTCTTGATGGACACCTTATTGAGTTCCCGATAGTCAATACACATGCGCATCGTCCCATCCTTCTTCTAAACAAAGAGTACCGATGCTCCCCACGGTGATGAACTAGGGCGAATGAAACCTTTATCAAGCAACTCTTGTAATTGCGTCATCACTTCCTTCATTTCCGTCGGTGCTAAGTGGTATGGTTCACATGCTATTAGCGCAGCGCCAGGCACCAAATCAATTTTGAACTCGACTTGACGATCTGGGGGTATGCCTGTCAAATCATCCGGAAATACCTCTGAGTACTCGATCACTACCAGAACATCTTCCACTCCCTTCTTTTCCTTCTTAGCATCTATTACGTACGCTAAGAACCCATGACCCTTTCCTAGACATTGCATCGCTTTCATCATGGAGATCAGGAAAGACTTTTGATCACGCCTATCATCGTAAATCACCGCTTCTTTCTTGTCGGGTAAGGTGATGCGGATCAACTTCTTGTTGCACACTATGTTGGCGTTATTTCTAGCCAACCAATCCATACCCATAAGTTCATCAAACTTCCTTATACCCATCGGATACAACCGCAATGGAAAAGATTGACCTTCTACATCGATACTACATTATTCATAGGCTTCACCTATCATGAATCGACTATCATCCGCTACTTCTACCTCAAACCCACACTCCAACCGCTTGGGTTTCACCCACAAATTTCTCACAAAAGTCAGCGATACGAACAAGCGGTTCTCACCCGAATCAAATAACACTCTATCTAAAGTTGAATTGATAAGAAAGGTACATGCTACCATGTCCGGGGTCTCCACCGCCTCATTCGCCGTCATTTGAAATGCCCTCACCTTTGCCCGGGCCGACTCCACTTTCTTCTCTCCGTTCTTCCCGCCATGGCGTCCTCCGAAATTTCCCGCAAAACCCTTCTTCAATTGCGGACAATCTGATTTCATGTGATCTGGAGAACCACATTGATAACAAGCTCTCGGATCGGGGCACTCTCGATCCATATGTCATACTTTCCCGCACTTATAGCATCTGCTCGGATCAAATGAGCAATCTCCTCGATGCACTCGGTTACATTTTTTGCAAGGTCTCTCACCAAATCTTGGTCCCACCCGTGGCTCGGTTCTAGCAACTTTCGACCGCCTCGAATCACTTCCTGGTCCTTCCCACTTCCGCTTATCTCCACCTCTTTCTGTCACTTGCCGATTCTTCTCTTTTTCGGTAAGTTCCGCCGCATCAACCACCGCTTGGAAAGTCATGGGATCCCTTGCTTGTATCAACTCCCGTATACTACTTTTCAATCCATATATGTACTTCTCTACACGACTCTCCTCCATCGGCCATACAAGTATGCAAATCGGGCTTTCTCAATGAACTTTGACGTCTACTCTTGCACTGTCATCCCACCTTGCTCAAGCCCCAAAAATTCCTCTTCTTGTTTCTTGACCGCCGCTATCGGCAAAAATTGTGTCTTGAACCTCTTAATGAATGACTCCTATGTGGTCTTCTTAGCCACTTCCGACCCTTTTCCGCCCGTCTCGATATCCCACCAAAATATAGCGTCCCCTTTCAACATTGAAATCGCGAACAACACTCTATCTTCTTCAGCACACTTACTCGTGTCGAACGCCATTTCCTGAATCCACCTCAAAGCTAAAACCGAGTTACGCTCCCCACTAAAACAAGGAGGTTTGCACGACGAGAACGTATTGAAGTTGCACCCTTGGGTGGGTTTAGGGTCATTAGGCGCTAGCGGGGTTAGTTGGGAGTGACCACCCATTTCAGTTGTGGGTAGGATAGACGCATCCCTTCCAATCTCATTACCACTCTTTATAGGACCGTCTGACACTAACTTCGTTTGATGGTTCAACAATGCTTGCAAAGTTTCTTGGGTCACAAAAGCTTGAGTGCGGCCTCGACCACGAACTCTAGCTTGAATCAGACCCCTCACTGTTGTCGAGCTTTCTTGCTGATAAACCTCACATTCAACCAGGATTTCCACGCTCCTCGCCCGACGAGAGGCGCGAGTCTTTGTCCGTCCCCGGGCTCCAACATCGTCCCCGTCAACTTGGGTAGTGGCTCTTTATGGAGTCCTCCCACGACCCCTTCCCCTACCACGGGTGGCCATTTGTCTTGGATGGTCCACCGGTCCGTCACCAGAACCTCATCGTCCGGAATTGTCTAAAAAACCGGTACCGAATGACTTCTCAGCGATCGATCTGACGTCTTGCTTACTGAAACCACACATAAATAAAACATAAGTCAACAGTTCCAAAACAATAAGGCAAACTAAGCACATACATGTACCTGTAAATTTGCAATTACATTGGCCAAATGTAATTCCAAATTTACCTTACATGACGGCTCTCACTACCCTATTATTCAAGTTCTTGTTGAGGTCTCCCTAAGGTCTTCCTCCTTCTCAGTTGTGTCCTCTACTCCCACTGTTTAAGTCTAGGTCGCCCGGTCACCTAAATCTCTTAAACTACGGCTCTGATACCAACTATAATAGCCACAAACTCAAAAATTTAACCATAAGATAGATAGATTCCGAAATGGTTCAAAATACCGAATTACAATTCCAAAGTCTAAAGTATTTGACCAAACACAAGTGAGAATTTAAATTAAACGTCTAAGTTTGGGAAGTCTAAACAGAAGGCTACAAAGCTTCACTAACAACCAACTCTCACATCTTCTCTTTACCTTTACTCGAGCTTGCACTAATCTGCTTGCTGAAAATGGTTTTCAGCTTTATAAAAAGCGAGGGTTAGACCGGAGGTCTAGTGAATTCCTTCAAGTAACAACATTACACCACAACATAATTCAAAACAAGATATAAAACATTTATAACGATGCACATCATTAGACTATCATGCACATACACCACATGTGGATGGCACACGCTTAAGTCACGTACACCTGTGACACGTGTTCGGGATCACACCTACCCTCAATCGGATCACATGAAACGAATTCATGCATCCCCAATGGGTCACACCTCCCATATAGCCATTACATGCCCCACCCCCAATGAATGCACACTTTGAATTTATAAAGGCATCACAAGATGAAAGAAGTATAATTGTAAAACAGTCAATTCAATCTCAACATGCATAGTAAAAGCTTCCTTGTAAATAGGGGTACGTAAGAAAAACTCACCTTCCGTCCACGCTAAGATTTTGCACTCGGAGCTACGAGGGTCCAACCGAACACCTATTCACACAAAACATATGGGTATTGAACCACTTGAAAAGCTCATTAAAGACACTCCTTTTTATCCCTAAGAGAACCCCTAATCACTACCTTGATCCTAGGCCCAAATAGAGGATAAAACGACAAGAAAATTGTCCAAACAAAGCCTAAACTTTCCGCGTGACCCAACCCACATCAAAACCCGCGACAACACCCACGCTAGTGCCTGGTACAACTTATGGGGCGACCTAGGCACCAAGAATTCACCCTTTCTCAAACCCTAACCAAAACCAAATCGATTTTAAGCTTCTAATTTGAGGGAATCGATATTGTAAACATTTCTCATCAATAACCAATCATTAAAACATCAAGTGACTCATTAATTCCATTCATTGAAACCATAGCTTTTTCTCAAAATAAAAGAAATGAAGCATCCTTGAAGATAAACACCATCAATGGTGATTTTATCCCAAGAACCAAGAATCAATAATCAAACTTTAGACAAAAAACCTCCCTTTAAGGTTTTCATACCAAGAACACAATAAGGAAGAGACTCTACTCCCAACCATGAAACCCATTAACATACTAGAAGAGATAAACCTTGGAGAAAATGATTACCTTAAGGGTGAAGAAGATAAATCCTCCTCTACAAGCTTTCTTCCTCAATGGCTCCAAGCACACACTTCATACACTGATTTCCTCCCAAAAGCTCTTTAGCCTTCACAATACTGAGAATGAAGAAATGAGAGGTTTTAGGAGGGTTTTACCCTTCTTATTCCATATTTACACTCTAGTCACAGAAATTCGTGGAGTTTCATTTAACACCCCACAACTCCTCAAAACTTAAAAATTATGGTTTAAGGTTATTACATTGGATAAGAGAGTGAAGTGGAGTACGACTTATAATCTTTAGCCTGATGGTCAAAGTGAGAGGACCATTCAAACTCTTGAGGATATGCTCATATCATGTGTTATTGAATTCGACGGGAATTAGGATTCTCACCTACCACTTGTGGAGTTTGGCTACAACAACATTTACCATTCTAGTATAAGAATGGCACCTTTGAAGCCTTTTATGGACGGAATTGTAGGACTCCCGTGTATTGTCTTGAATTGGATGAGAAACAATTTTCTGGTCCATAGATTATGTAAGAGACAACCGAGAAAGTGAAGAGCATTCGGGAGCATTTGAAGGCTACTCAAGACCGACAAAAGAGTTATGCCGACAAGAAGAGGAGGCTTATGGAGTTCAAAGTGGACGGCGAGTGATGTTGAAGGTGTCCCCTTAGAAATATATCATAAGGTTCGGGAAACGTGGAAAGCGCAATCCTAGTTTCCTTGAACCATTTACTATTTTGAGTCGGGTGGGACTTTAAACCTACAAATTGGAGTTGCCACCTGAGATGGATGAGATTCATGACACTTTCCACATGTCTTATTTTCGAACGTGCTTAGCGAAAGCAGAAAACATGATCCTTCTCTCGGAAATTTGTGTGGACAAGAATAATCGTTGTGTTGAAGAAAGGAAAGAAACTTTAGAAAGAAGTCAATGAAGTTGCACCACAAAGAGATTGTCATGGTCAAAGTTCTGTGAAAGTACCACCGGGGCTCTAACATGGCGTGGGAATATGAAGAATATATACTAAGGCGTCACCCTCACCTTTTTGTTCAGATTTAGATTTAAATCGAGAGGATGAAATCAATTTCAAGGTTTGGAGAATTGTAAGCTCCGTAGTTTTGGAATGTAATTATTTGGAGTTTTACATTAGATTTAGACCTTGAAATGCTATTTATTATGTTTATATTATAGGTTTATGTTTTGGTAGGAATCTATGCAATAAAAACCAAGAAAATGAGGAAAAAGGGCGAAAACAAAGGCTGATGCGACTTGGCCCACGACCCTAAGTGTAACACTCCAAAGCCCATAGCAATATGGTAGCCCAATAACTTCGAGTCCAACTTAAAACCATGGTGGATGTTATTGGTGGCCCACAACTTTAAGCTTATAAGGAACTCATAAATCTTTTTTTTCAACCCATTTGAGACGAGTTGTTACAAACTCCCCCACCTAAATTCCTAATGTCCTCGTTAGGCCTGACCATAATCTTCATCCTTGTAATCGGCAATGTGGGATTCGCCTAAGATGTTACAAACACCCCCTCAAGGACTCATTATACCTAATGAGGTTTGCCCCACCATCTCGATTGTACAAGGATCGGCTCTGATACCATTTGTAAAACACCCCAAACCCTAAAGCAATAGGATGGACCAATAACTTCGAGTCCAACTTAAAACCATTGTAGAAGTTATTGATAGCCTACAACTTGAAGCTTATAAGGAACTCACAAATCTCATTTTCAATCCATTTGGGACGAGTTGTTACACTAAGTCGTAGCCAAGGTCGCGTGGAATACTGGTAAGGCATGAGCAAAAAGTGGTGACATGACCCTGTGCGCGGCATAGGCCGTGGGGTACGTCATGCGGGACTCCTAGTCTATGCATGTGGTGAGTGGCTCGACTGACCCATGTCGCGACCCTGAGTCGCATGCTTGGTCGTGGGGCCATGTATTGTCGTTTGAAGAGGGTTTTCGGCATTTTCTTATATCTTAGGTTTCCCTCTCTTTATTTACTCTGACTCAAAATCATTCAAAGCAAGATTTCAAGACGTTTCAAGGGTTTTGTTAGCATTAAAGGCTTAGAATTCAAGTTTTGGAGTTCAAAGCTTCAAGATCTCATCTCCACTTCTAGAGTTTTGCTTGATTTCTAGGTTTTGTCAAGACCTAGTATTATGAGTTCATTTTACCTTTTCTTTTAAAACCATATACATGTCAAAAGGCTATATTTTAGTCTCTCAAGCTTCCATTTATATATTTCATACTTTTGATAATTTTGGACCATTTAGGTCAAATTTTGGGAGATTTTGGGGAAATTTGTATCTTTTAATAAGTCAAGTGTGGACATTACTTTATATGTTTTGAGAATGATTCATTAAAGTTATAAAGTGGTTTAGGACCTAAAAACAAGAGTTCTAGCATTTCTTTGGCTTTGTTGATAAAGTGAGGATTCTACTCATTTGACAATTTATTATACACAAATATTTATGTGTTTGATATGGTTTGGCATATCTAGAAGTTATGGTGTATTAGACTATAATGAAATGGATCCATAGGCATATGAGTTATTCTATTGGTATGAAGGGATGATACCCCCTGTATTGTAACTTGAAATAGGCATTGGGTCTTCATAAGCAATATGGTGTGGACTCTTGGAGTTGGGCATCGACCATTGAGCAATACAACATAATTTCTCGTAAACGAGCTTAACTAGGATCTACAAAGATCTTAAACTATAGACCCGGAGTGGTTGAACTTGATGACTCGTTAAACTATAGACCTAGAGTAGTTTTAGTGACCATTGATCCATAGTGATGCTCATTGAGATAGATATGTGGTTTAATTTTGGGTTCCGTCACTATCAATGGAGAATCGGTTCTCCCCTGTCATCGCAAGATGTATTCAAAATTCATGGTCTTGAAACTGATTTATTTGAAATGGTCGACTTTCTTAAATCTATAATTCCATTTTAAATGTTTTATGATTTTATTCTTAAACTGTTCGAACTCACTAGGTGTAAGCCTAACACTTTTCTTTAATGATATGTATATTAGGATCTCAAGATGGCGGGGTCATGAATTCTTGAACAGTGTGTTAGGTGTCAGTAAAAGCATTTTAGAAGTTAATGACTTTTGGTGATACTTGGCAATTGGAAATGATAGAATTATTTTGGTGATTATAGCGACACTCGAGTGTAATCTTAACTAGGGATGCTCATGGGTTAGGTTGGCCGGGTTGAATGCACTTGAACAACTTACCTCAATGTTTGCGGTTTGAAAAATCTTAACCCATCCCAACCCAATCAAAAGTGCAACCCAACCCAACCCAAGTTGTGCGGTTTGGGTTGGATTGGTCGGGTTGAAACTTTAATACATCATTTTACAATCTAACTAAGTGAAACTCAAATCAAAATGGAAATATAAAAATAAGGGTAATAAGAGAAGAGAAGAGTAGAAGAAGAGTATCTCTTGCCTCTTGATTCTATCGATGTTGAAGATTTTTGAAGACTTGAAGGTTAGATTTGTACGATTTTAATCGGCGTGGTATCGTGGACAATCTAAACTACGACTAAGATAGGAGAACTTGAGAATTGATAGAAAGAAGAGTCGCTAAAAGTCTAAAACCATAAAAAAATGAAAAGTGTAAAAGTTTTGGTCGGATTGGTTGAGTTACTTTGGGCCTAACCCGTTTCCAACCCAATAGATATGGTTTGAGCAAAATTTGTATAGATTATGTATCGGGTTACCTCGATTTGAGTTTTTTTTGCGTTTGTTCGGGTTAGGTTGGCCGGGTTGGTCGGAAATTTGAGCACCCCTAATCTTAACCTAGATTTGGTTTAGATTAATAGGTTGTTAGCTACCATCCATTGCATTTGATGTAAATGTTTTACATAGTCCCTCTTTAGGGGTGAAATTAATATTTATGAATTTATTCTACCTTATTTTTTACGGTTTAAATTCCCTCATATTTTAGGGATGTTACACACCTTAGCTACATCACCTTGTGACTTCATTAATAACCAAATGATAAATAAGGTTTAAACCACTAAATACAATGGATAAATAAGGTTCATAGGGGTAGTGGCAAATCCAAAAATTTCTTTGAGCGGATGCACCTTTAATATGGATCAAAGGTCTGTAAAATTATGGTTTGACTTGGGAGAAAGTCAACGTGGTTTTACTTAGGAAAAAGTCAATTGTGTCGGGTTAGGGAATATAATACATGTCTTCAAATAGAATGGACCTTGACTATAAATTAAAAATATGTTTCCTTGAAAATGAGATAAAAAACGACAATTTTTAAGATGAATTGACACTGGGAAGGAAAATAAATCATGAAAAATAATAATAAAATCAAAATGAGAGAAATATTTACAAAATGTTGCATTAGCAGTAATGCCTGTAATTGTACCTGAGATTGTAAGGTTATAAATTCGATCATTCTAACTATATTTTGTAGTTAATATTTTTAGAAATATTATTGTAGGGCCTGAGTTAATACTCTATGCTGGGACTGGAGTTTAAAATTAAAAGATAAAATTTAAACTTTCACTTGAAATAACGTTCGAACCCATAAACTCTTGCATGTGGAATAACAATCCAACAAGCCTACTTATGTTTAACTTTTGTTATAAATTTGGTTTTAAAGTATTTAAAAGCATCCGTCAAAATCAAGCAGGTATATTTTTCAGACGCCTGATTTTGTTTTTCTCTTACAATTATCAAGTGAACGGATGCAAAAACCTGTCGAGTGCGATCCTAATAGGTCCGTCCCTGCATAGTGGTGATTGCCAACCATACACATCATGTACTTGTCTTCATCAATGCCCACATGCCAAACTTTCAATAATTGTAAGGTTTTGCAAGTTTGAAAATTCACGAGGGCAATTGTCAATAAATTTTATTTTGTAAATGTCGTAATCTATAAAATTTTATCAATTGTAATTTATTTGCTTTAGTTATAATCTTTGTAATTATGATGATTATTAAGTTGTTTTTGTGAATTTCACACACACACACATATATATATATATATATATGCGTTTCTTTTGCAAACCTAACAATTTGTACAAACTATGCAAACCACTATATTATGAAACAATTGATATATTTATAGATAATGATTATGATTAATTAATAATTATTGTGATATATATGGAAAATGTTAAGTTTATTCATTATAATCATGATTTTAAATTAGGAAATGTTAAGTTTATTCATTATAATCATGATTTTAAATTAGGAAACATAATAAAATCATATATTCATTAGACTTGATGAACGGTTAAGATTGGTTTGCATAGTTTGTACAAATTGCTTGGTTTGCAAAAGAAACGCAACCTATATATATATATATATATATATATATATATATAGGGGTTGTTTCATTTGCAACCCTTAAAAAAGTTGCAACATTTGCAACCCACATCTTAACCGTCGGATTCATGATCGGCGGTTACAATAGATATGGGGCCCAATATTTTTAATTAAAAAAAACAGAAAAATAAAATAATCATCGATCATGAATCCAACGGTTAAGATGTGGGTTGCAACCTTTTTCAGGGTTGCAAAATATTCTTCCAATATATATATATATATATATATATATATATATATCAAGATCAAAATGATGCAAAAATAACAAGTTTTTTTTTTCTGTCGTAACATATTTTGTCTATTTGAAAATAAAATATAATATGTTAGACCTATAAACCCTTATGAGTATCTAATATATGGCCAAATATCTATAGTTTTTCTTGAAAAGAATTTGATGGAGAACATATATATGGAGTAGTTAATCAACACATTTATGAAATAATAAGTTCATAAGAAATGCAAAAAAAAGGACATATTTTTAAACATCATTAACTTTTTTTAAGTGTTATGGAGCCCGCAACTATGCCTAGATGAACAAATGCTTTTGAGAGAACATATCGGTTTTTATTTTAAAATGTTTTAAATGTAAATCACATAAATTCATGAGTTTTTTTAATTAAACTCTATCTTATATTGAAATTTTCCTTATTTAAGATTTAATTTTTAGCCAAACATTGTTTATATTCTTTTATAAGTATAAATTAAGGTATGTAGTTTAAAACACATAATTCCGATTCACTTTTATATACACACTTTCATAAGATGATTGTAAATAAATTAGGATGGATTCGGATTGACTTCCCATGATTATGATTAGAATTTTAAAGCCGTATATATCATTTAAAGGTGGTTAATTATACATGAAGTAGAGTATTAATGAGTGAAAATTGAGCAACACCAAGATTTGAAATTATTGGATGGATTGGGGGGGTCCTCACCATGGTTGATGAGGCACACGTGCATGGTAGGACACGTTCAGTGGGCAGACTTGTATCAATTTGAGTTCCAATGAGTTGTCTCTATCTACTTCATTGGTCTCCCCAAATTCATCCAACCTCTCTCTCTCTCTCTCTCTCTCTCTCTCTCTCTCTCTCTCTCTCTCTCTCTCTCTCTCTCTCTCTCTCTTAAATTATTGTTGGACTAACAATAATACTTAATTAGTTAAGAAATTAAATCATATTTTGATATAACCATATAAATCCTTATATTTGTAACCTATCAATGTCTAATTTACAGCCATTTTGCTTAACCTAACTAAATATGAAATTGTAATATTTTATGATAATCGGTCTGTTTACTCGTTTGCAATATATTTTGTCAATTAATAAGTTCGTAAATTTATTTGTGTTAATGAATAAGGGTGGGATGTGGGAAGGGTTGTTGTAGAGTCGAGATATAGCTCAACAATTTCCTAGGATAGAAGAAAGGGGCTCTTTGCAGGTAGTCAAGAGTGCCCTTTGTATGTGATAGTTCTACTGCCTTTACTATACTTAGTTTTGGCATGCTCTAATTTTACAAATATTTTCCGCTCTCACTTATAGTTTAATAAATTTTCAAAATCTTTAAAAAATTTCATGACCTAACAACAGTGGTGGATCCAGGAAATTTATAGAGTGGGGGCACTTAAGAAATTTAACTAAGAAGTACTAATATACCATATCATTATACTTAATAATAAGTGATTACATAAGTTGATTTCTACGAGTTTTCATCATCTGAAAACGAGTCATTAGATCTTGATTTGTAACCTTAGCAAGTACTTCTTTTTCTACGGCACAAATTACACAGACATTCAAAAGATCGTCGTAGATTCATCTCTCTGATTAGGGTGATACTGTGAAATACTTTTCCTTTCAGATGGATCCAAAGGAAGATTATTAAAATCAACTTCCCTAATCATTGAAGGACGATCATTGTGCAAGTTGCTTCCACTATTATTACAGTCGGGTGTTGATGCCTTTATTTTCAGAAATCTTTCCATTTTCTAACAAAACCATAATGTATAAAACATTAACTTAGGGTCAACAGTCAATAAATAACAATTTGCAATATTCAACAAAATTTATATAACATTAACTATTGTCTAGTTAGTATTTATTGAGTGGAGTTACTATCTCACAGTGAAAACTAAAGCTACTGTGTCTCAGTGTCTGTGAAAGTGAAAAGTGAAAACCATGCCTCATTATCCACTTACTGTCTCCATTCTCAAAGTTTATCTATTTTCAAAAGTGAAAACCAATATTCCCATTTTTTTTATTTATTGACTCAATTCTCAAAGCCCCAATTTAAAGAATAAAGAAATAACCCATTTTCTACTTACTGCCTCAATTGGTTTATGAAAAAGTGGAAACCAAAGCTGCTGTGTTTCGGTGGACTATGGTAGCCGACTGCCTCTGTGGTGGACTGCCCCTGCACGACTGCACATAATTAAAGGAGAGGAAGAACTAAGAAGATTAGATGAAAGGTAAGCAATAAACCGATAAAGCAAAGTTCAAATTTAAAGAGAGACACACAACACTGATTGAGCACCGAGAAGAGAGAATTAGAGGAAGAAGAAGGTAAGTAAGAGAATAAATCAAGTGATCAACGGTTGTTACTTACCTGGCGAACCCTAAATCGATTGAGAAATTGAGAAGAAATCGAAACCCTAAATCGATTTATGTGAATCTGTTATCTGTATCAGTGTATCGTGCCCACTATTGTGTGGACTGTGTGTGACGATGGTGGGAATCGTCGGCCGACCGACTGCTGCTGCCGCTAAATGCCTAAATCGGTTGGAGTTTGGAAGGAATCGTCGCTGAATAAACAAGGATGGGGTCCCCGATTTTTTTGACTGGGGGGATGAATGGTAAAGTCAATAAAAGAAGAAAAAATTTAACTTTTGACTGGGATCCTTCCCCCACCTTTTTAACATTGTGTCTGCCCCTGCCTAACAAGAACTTTTCTCTCGCCGATATTGTTCAAGGAAACAAACCTTCTACTTCTTAATGTTGGCCAGGAAATTAGGACACCTAGACCTTACTTCTGCATGAGATAAGCTACTTGATTTGGTTATGGAATTATGTATTTTTTAGACCATGTGAGGCAAAAAACATTAAAAACAAATGTACATATTTTAGCCACTTATTATAACGCCAATGTGAAAGACTATATAGGAGTGAGCGTAGATTTTTCAATTGAAATCTTGAGGACATGCTCACAATTGTCATTCATTGTTTCAATTACTTGGTTAATCATTTACGATATTAACATGTCGTAGTTGGATGTATCATAAGATTATATTTGGAGAATAATAGGCGAGTTCCTTATTTACGTGGTTACAGAGTCTATGAATTTAGCTCATGAGAGTTCAATGTCCCCAATTAATTTACTTCATGTCCTCTTGTTAAGAATACAACATTGCCTTACATAACTTATGGCCTAGAATAAAATGAAAGAAAAAATAAGGGCTACGAGTGAAAAATCAATAAAAGATAGCCTACATGTTGATTGGTATTAAAACCAATTAACGTTAGAAGTGTGTGTATGTTTTAGAAAATTAGAGAATTGGAGGGAGCCAGTTACCAAGTAAGGGAAAAACCTTCCAAATAAGTTCTTATGGCATTCATTTGCCAAATTTGTTCATGAGCAGCAAAAAAAAAAGCAAAACAAGATTGAAGAGATTTCAGAGTTGGGAGCATTTTGGAAGAAATTGTGATTAGAGACAAAAATCAATGAGAAGTGAGTGATTTCAGTGTCAAAACTCGTGTTACAACTTATGGGCAGTAACAAATCATGTTACGGAAAATGTTTAGCGTCAATTAGGCATGAAAACAATGCTAGAGAGCAATAAATTAATCTTGTAAAAATGTAGTTTTTATGCTTGGCGTGTGATTAGTGAGAAAAACTCGAACTACAACATGATTCTTTAGTTTAATTGATGATCAAGTGTTAAATTTCTTAGTAATGCATGTTATAAGTGAAACCAAGAAAAAAAAGAATAACTAAACCTGAGAATATTAAGTTTTATGGTTCTAAAACTCAAAGAACAACCTATGTTTGTCCAAGCGACATATGGCTTAGACATGCTACTTAGGGTCGCAAGGCATGGGTCACTAAGATGAATATGGTCAGCAAGCCATTGGTTGTGGGGGAAGGTTGTTGTGTTTGTAAAAATTACCAAGACCTAAATAGATAAATGCTCTATAGAAAGTCAAGGCTCTTCTCCTGTTCTACGAATCTTCAACTCTTTATACTAACCCTTTTCTAAAGTAAACATGGACGTAGGATAGGTTTTCAGATAGGGGTGCTCATGGGTTGGGTTGGCCAGGTTGAAGGCACTTGAAACCCAATCCAATATTTGTGGTTTGAAAAATCTCAACCCAACCCAACCCAAGCCAATCAAAAAATGCAACCTAACCCAACCCAAACCGTACAGGTTAGGTTAGGTTGGGTTGGGTTGGGTTGGGTTGGGTTGGGTTGGGTTGGGTTGGGTTTGTCGGGTTGAAACTTTAACACATCATTTTACAATCTGGCTAAGTGGTTGTGTTTAAAGAAACTAAAATCAAAATGGAAATATACAAATAAGGCTAACAAGAGAAGAAAAAAGTAGAAGAAGAGTTCCTCTTGGCTCTTGATTCGATCGATGTTGAAGATTTTTGAAGACCTGAAACTTAGATTCGTGGGATTTCAATCGGCATGGTCTAGTGGACAGATCTAAACTAGGGCTAAGATAGTAAGACCTGAGAATTGAGAGAAATAAGAGTCACTAAAAGTCTAAAACCATAAAAATAAGAAAAAACGTACACGTTTTGGTCGGGTTATCAAGTTGGCCGAGTTACTTTGGGCCTAACCCATTTCTAACCCAATAGATGCGGTTTGGGTAAAATTTATATCGATTGTATAGGGTTAACTCGGTTTGAGTTTTTTTTTCCTTTTTTTGCGTTTTTTCGAGTTAGGTTGGTCGGGTTCGTCGGAAATTTGAGAACCTCTATTTTTAGCAACTTAATTGAATCTAGATAATCCATTACACCGAAGAACCAATGAACTAATGTTCTATGTTGAGATTCTAAGTTGAAGTAAGATTGAAAATCCAAGACAATCAATCACCAAGATAATGAAAACAATTAACAACCCAATAAATACAAGGTAAAGCAAAAGGATCGAGAGACACAAAGATTTTTATGTGGAAACTCGAAAAGGGAAAAGCCACAGACGGGGTACACTGAGATCAAGAGACGCAACTCCAAGTCGCATTGATCTTTATGGGATAGTGAATGTTGACTAGAAGCAATTCATTATGTGAATTAATAGCTATGGGTGTTTACTAATAGAACTAGACACTAAGTAATATGTTCTACCTTTGTCGGTGTTGTTTCAAGAAAGCAAAACTGAGCTAGCTAAATATCAAATGAGTTCCATTTATTCATATTGAAATGCACAAATGATTATGTTTTATTAATGTGAGCTTTTAAATGTTAGTAAGTTATATAAAGTAGCGAGTATGGTAATGCTTCATTTGTGAATATGAGAACTTTATTTTAGGGGTGTCAAATTTGTGCCATGACAAACCAACCAATTCATTATCAACAGTACCAACTAAATTGGTACCAACTAAATTGGTTGGTACTACCGTAGAAACTTCACAAACTTGGTTGGTACGTGGTATTGAAAATCGTCTACCACGGTAATACTTATTCATAATATTTACACATAATATTATTCGTAATAATATTTGGTTGGTTGGTAGACTTGTATATATATATATGTATATATATATTCATAATTATTTATTAAATAATAATTCAATAAAATAAAATGTATTTAATTACCAATTTACCATTTACGCATATTTATGCATATGATGATAAGATGACCTGATTGTTTTTTTTAAAGAGATTTAACTATTTAGTAAATTAACATTTTATAAATTAAAGTAAAAGACTAGAAGGTTTACTCGTCCCTCAAACTCAAAGAACTCAACTTAATTAAGCATTTTATTGTTTTACAACTAATAGTTTTACGGACAACAGGTTTCAGATAGCAGGTTTCATACAACAGGTTTGTGAACTTTGTAAATTTTTTAGATGTTGGTACAAAACCGTACCAACATTTACCAACCGAAAAAAGTTGGTACCAATTATGTTGGTACCAGGTATAAATTTTTGCATACCAATTATAATCGGTTCGTACACGGTATTGAGGAAAAAAACATGGTACCGTACCATGTTCACCCCAACTTTATTTGCAATATTCTTGGTGTGTGCCACTGATGGAAGTGCCTACAGAGGTGTGAAGTGTTAAAGTAAGGATCTGCACTGCTTCAACAATGAGTTGTGGCCACATTAAACAACAAGATTCAATGTTGCATTGTGTGCGTTTATTTGCAAGTCTAAACCGCAAGTACATGAATTTATTGAATGTGAGTCATAGTTTATTAAATGTGTGATGCCCCGTTGTGAGAAGATTGAATATTAACATGTTATCACAATCAAACTTACAACATAAATAGGAAATGACTTGTCAGCCAATATTCACTACAAGAAAACTAGGTATTAGCGACGAAATATAGTGAGGGATTAGCGACAGATTGACCACAAACTCATTATGTCACTAATCCCTCGCTAATTAGCGACAGATTAGTGAGGGATTGGTTTTGTGGGCTTGCTTTTGGATAGATGTGTGGGATAGAGGGGTACCTGTTGCCCACCCTTCCTCCTCTACTTTGAGAATCCTTTTCTTTTTTAGTTTCACTTGATTCATATATTTCTGTCGGTATAAATAATGGAGTTGTCATTCCTTTGAAAAGTTGGTTTATTATTCGTTTTACAAATAAAAATGCTTTTGATTCTTTCTTTCTTATTTTTTTAAAAAATTTTCGAAAATCACATATTTTGGCTTTTTTACCCCATATTGTAGGGTGGATCTCGAAAGATATGAAAGATCTCCCTCCAAGTCGTACATATGACTTTCATCAAATACGGATTTCTACATAATTCTATATGTATCTATGAGGATCAATCCCTCGTTAATCCCTCGCTAATTAGTGAGGGATTAGCGACGTGAGGGATTAGCGACGGAATGAGTTTGTGGTTAATCCGTCACTAATCCCTCGCTAATTAGTGAGGGATTCGCGAGGGATTGACCACAAACACAATCCCTCGCAAATCCCTTACTGATTAGCGAGGGATTAGTGACGGATTGACCACAAACTCATTCCATTGCTAATCCCTCACTAATTAGCGAGGGATTAGCAAGGGCTCCTGGCATCCGTCGCTATATAGTGAGGGATTGATGAGAGATTAGTTTTTTTTTCTTGTTTTCTTATTTGTATGAGTTATATGTAGACATATATATATATAAGTGTGTGTGTGTGTGTGTGTGTATATATATGTTATATGTATAGTCGTGTATGTGTTTTATGTATCTTTTGGTCCGTGTTATATATTTGTATACATGATATGTGTGTTGGTTGATAACGACAATTGAATCTACGTATATATTATTGTGTCTATGTGTATATGTGTTGTATATGGGTTTATATGCATTTGTATATGTGTTGTATATAGGTTTATATGCATGTGTATATGTGAATGTATAGACAATGTTTATGTGTTGTTTAGTAGCCATATATAATGTGTATATGTGTTATATGTATGTGAATGTATATATATAGTACATACTTGCATACAAATATGTAATAAGTTACCATTGTAATAAGCTAACATATATACAACGCATATACACATACATACGTAGATCCAATCATGGTTAGCTAACAACACACATAAACATCATGTATACATATATATAACAAGGACCGATGGATATGTATAACACATACACATGTATACATATAACATATACACATACACATGTGTACACATTACACATAAAATGAGAAAACAAGGAAAAACGCAATCCCTCGCTAATTAGCGACGGATTAGTGACGGATACCAAGTATCCCTCGCTAATTTGTCGCTAATTAGCGAGGGATTGATTTTTTTTCCTTGTTTTCTCATTTTTATGTGTTATGTGTGCACATGTGTATGTGTATATGTTATATGTATACATATGTATATGTTATATGTATCTGCCGGTCCTTGTTATATATAATGTATACATGATGTGTAGGTAATCGCAAGTGGATCTACGTATGTATGTGTATATGCGTCGTATATATGTTTATATGCATGTCTATATGTGAATGTATAACACATACACATGTATACATACATATGACATTTACACATACATATGTGTACACATTATACATAAAATGAGAAAACAAGAAAAAAAATGCAATCCCTCGCTAATCCTTCGCTAATTAGCGACAGATTAGTGATGGATTCCACGTATCCCTCGCCAATCTGTCGCTAATTAGTGAGGGATTGATTTTTTTTCTTGTTTTCTCATTTTTATGTGTTATTTGTGCACATGTGTTTGTGTATGTGTTATATGTATACATATGTATGTGTTATATGTATCCGTCGGTCCTTGTTATATATAATGTATACATGATGTGTAGGTAACCGTAAGTGGATCTACGTATGTATGTGTATATGTGTTGTATATATGTTTATATGCATGTCTATATGTGAATGTATAACACATACATATGTATACATATAACACATACACATGTGCACACATAACACATAAAAATGAGAAAACAAGAAAAAAAATTAGCGAGGGATTGATTTTTTTTTCTTGTTTTCTCATTTTTATGTGTTAAGTGTGCACATGTGCATGATTTATGTGTGCACATGTGTATGTGTATGTGTTATATGTATACATATGTATGTGTTATATGTATCTGTCGGTTCTTGTTATATATAATGTATACATGATGTGTAGGTAGCTAACCGCAAGTGGATCTACGTATGTATGTGTACATGTGTCGTATATATGTTTATATGCATGTCTATATGTGAATGTATAACACATACACATGTATACATATAACATATACACATTACACATTACACATTACACATTAATGAGAAGACAAGGGAAAACGCAATCCCTCGCTAATTAGCGACGGATTAGTGATGGATACCACGTATCCCTCGTTAATCCGTCGCTAATTAGTGAGGGATTGATTTTTTCTTTCTTATTTTCTCATTTTTATATGTTATGTGTGCACATGTGTATGTGTTATATGTATACATATGTATGTGTTATATGTATCCGTTGGTCCTTGTTATATATAACGTATACAAGATTGAGTTTTTCTATTGTTTTCTCATTTTTATGGGTTATATGTAAACATGTATATGTGTATATTTTATATATATATATATATATTTATGTACGTGTTTTATCTATCCGTCGGTCCGTGTTATATATTTGTATACATGATGTGTGTGTGTGTTTGTTAGTTGATAACGACAATTGAATCTTCGTTATATTGTTGTTTGTATGTGTATATGTGTTGTATATAGGTTTATATGCATGTGTATATGTGAACGTATAGACAATATGTATGTGTTGTTTGGTAACCCATATGATGGGTATATGTGTTATATATGTATATATGCATATGCGAAGGATCGTGTGAGAAGTTAAGGTTAACGTGAGAATCGTGAGAAGTGGATCTGAACCGTTGATCACTTTTAATCTCATGGTCTCCCATGCATTGTGTCTTAGAAGGGAATTGATTATGTGTACATCGGTACATCTTATCTCGATTAATCTCATCCTATAATGTGCGTCAATTTATCATCCAACGGTTGATAACCACTTCTCAAGCTTCTCACATTAACCTCAGTTTTTTACCGGAACCCAACCCTATATGTGTGTGTAAATGTATATATGTAGTACATACTTGCATACAAACATGTAATAAGTTACCATTGGTGTTATTGGACCCTAATATGTCATAAAATGTCTTATTGTGTGTTATCGGTTATATCATAAAGACGAAAATAAAAATAAAATATAAACCATGTGTGTTATCAGTTATATCTTAAAGTGTCTAATTAGCTATTTTACAGGACGTCTTTTGAAAAAGTGTCATATAAACACAAGGGTCCTATAATTTACTTCATTTAAATATAAATCTTGGTTTTTATTTTTTAACAAGAAGTCGTATTAATCATAACTTTTTATTTAAAATTAAATATTACGGCTCGATGTATCATATAAGCACACAACTAATACATTAACAAACATGCATATACATACATACACCATTAAGTTTAAAGTTTTAGTTAAATTTTTAGAGTTCCACATTTATAAAAGTTTATAAAAATAGTAAAAAAAATTTAACTACCACATTCACAAAAAAAAAAATCCCTTTAAATTATTAACAAAAATAAGAACTTATCCCCAAAACTTAATTCTTCCCTAAATAAATTACTTTCTTCCCTGCCCTCCCAAAATTTCATCATTCTTATTTTCCCCCCTAAATTTTTGTACCTCTTCTTTAGACGTGTTCTTACCCCTCTTCCTCCATTTTGTTGCCCTAAATTCATACCTCTTCTCTCAAATCAAATATCAAATACCTCTTTCCATACCGAAAATCAAACTCCTTAGCCAGACATCTAGGGTTTGGAGTTCAACACCACTGCTCACCACCACCACCGTTCTCCCCATCACCACCAGAAGCCACAACCGTTCGCCCCATCCCCACCAGAAGTTGCCGCTCGAAGCAGCAGCAAAAGCCGCCGGCAAAGTAGCACATCACCCCTGTTGCAGTTCTCTCACCATAGGTATTTGAATTTGATAATAAAGTTCATGTTCATTTAAGGATGGATATAATGGTTTGCATTCTTTTGAATCAATGGTAGAAACATATGTTTTTACTGTCAGGGATTTGTGAATCGATTTGTTATTCTTACTTATTGTTCATAGAAAAGGTTACCAACCCTCGTTGTTGTGGCCTTCTCAAGTGGAATCGTCAGATTCATAACCTATTTACTTATTTTTCATATATAACAAAATAAAGTTGTATCAGGTTGTTGTTAGCTACATTCTTGTCTAATCTGGTATGATATTTGATTGTGTAGGTATGGAGATGGTGAGTTAACATTTTAGGCTGCTAGATTTTATAAATACTTTACAGAGGTAATGTGTTGCTAAAGGGCTAGGCTAATGTCCATTGTTAACAACTACATTTGTGAATAGAAAAATAAATTATGTGTTATAATGTTTGTTTTTTTAAGTTTGTGTAATTACAAGTTATAATTTCTGTTTTGTAACTTTCGGGTTCGTTGGTGCATCTCTACTACAATTTTTTCCATTAATCTAGCCTTTGCTCTGTAATAGCAAATGGAAGCAACTATGGTGGATGGTGGAAAAGACTCGATGGATTCTAAAGTTTAGGAGGATTCTAAAGTTTCTAGTGGACAAAGCTGGGTGAGAAAGGTATCACTCTAGCTCACTTGATCAATAAGATAGAATGATATGCATTTAAAGTTGTTGATTATGTGTTATAGTGTTGTCTAACTCTTTTTCTAAAATGTCATTTTTTCTCAATTGACAACGAATGGAAGTCAAAGGTACAAAGCTACCTATATTTCCATTTTGGGGTTCAGATTTAGAATTAGATGTGGATCTAACAAGGATGATGATACAAATGAAGCGGGTGTGTATTATGATGGCCATTCGACTATTATGATCTAACAAAGGATTATGATTAAATGTTGCCAAGTTGTGGGTGTTCATGAAAACAAACGCTCAACTCTTTGGGGTAGAGGTCAAGTTTGCATATATCTCACCCCCATACCCTACTTTCAGTGGGTTTACTGGGTACGTTCCGTTTGGTTTTATTATATAGTATGTTTTTGTAGCTTGCAAACATGGATATGGTAAGAAGAATGTTTTTTCACAACACTTCTTTTTAATTAAAACTCACTGTGTATTAGAAGGACCCCCTCAGTTCCATAACAAGCGTTTTGATCATTGGTGGAATACTTAAGAGGGAATCTTGTGAACCACAATGAAAATGTTTATTCATATTTTGTGATGATCATATAACTTTGGCATATTGCGTTGAATATATAATCTTGGAGAGTCATAACCTATCTTCCTTGTTTCCAAATGCACATTTAAATCTGGGAGGATTAGTACTTAATTAATTCTGTTTAGTTTCGGAAGTTGTGTTTTTCTTTATGCAGTAGTCGCTGTAATGGGATACATGTTGTTTGGGGAATCACAGTTCACCCTTAATCTGCCAATGAATTTGGTTGTTTGTTGTTGTGTGAACTACAATATGTTGATTTAATTACAATGATGAATGGTGTTTTCTTCTATATAATGCTAAATACATATCGTTAATCCTCCATTTGTTGTTTAAATTTGCAGGAAATCATTCCATTTACCATATATCATTTTGCTTGAATTACGATTATAATTCATATTAGGAACTATATTCGAAAAGATTGAAGCTTGTTTATAATGTATTCTTTTAACTTGAATCATGTATGCTTTGACCATATATCCGGTAGTCATGAGTCTTGAGGAGTTGACACCATCAGATCATTTGAAGTCTCATATCTATTCATTAGAACTTCGTTGGTGCTCTCTACTTTGGTTGTAGCCCTTTCCATCCCCTTCTTCAGTAAGTTTACTGTTTACATACACATGTTAGCCTCTTCTACCATTAATGCATCTAGGGTTGATTTAGAAGAATGACCATGAAATTATTTGAGTTGGGTAGGAGAGTAGTTACTGATATTCAGTTTGCATCTTGACCAATAGCCATGAATGTCTTAACCATTTTGTTTTCATCACTTATTTCCAATTATAACTCTTATCTCTTTGTGTAGAACTGCATTTGTATAATTGGACAATGCACTACATTTGCAAGGAAGAAGGTTACTAAGCGTTGAAGTAATAATCAATCCTGGACCTTGACCTTCGAAGATAGGAGTTGACATCAACAATGATTTTGAGGATTAGAGCTCCTTGGAGTGGCAGAAGCATAGATCTATCCGATCCGATTTTTTTGCCCCCCCCCCCCCCCCCCCCAAGCGTAGACTTAAATGTTGTTTTTCTATAACAATTTATACACTACATTCTTGATTACATTTATAGGGAATTCACATCCCGCCGCATTGTGTGGGTACACAACTAGTGTATATAAATATAAATATATATATATATATATATATATGAATACAAAATTTAATTATTTTTCTGAAATTATTTTAATATATATTTTTTAAAATTATTAAAAGTATTAGTGAGGGATCAGTGATGGATTTCCGATGCTAATAGGGACCCTCGCTAATCCGTCGCTAATATGAGCCCTCGTTAATCCGTCGCTAATAGAAGCCCTCGCTAATCCGTCGCTAATAGGGGTCCTCGCTAATCCGTCGCTAACAGGTTCCATTGCTAATTTGTCGCTAATAGTTTACCTCGCTAATCCGTTGTTGATACTAATCTCTCGCTAATTCGTCGCTGATACAAGTTCCTCGTTAATCCCTCGTTGATACTTGTCCCTCGCTAATCCCTCACTGATGTCCGTCGTTGATCCGTCGCTAATAGTATCAGCTACGCCTATTTGAGCCACGGACTATCAAGCAACAGATCAACCACGGATTCGAGCTTTAGCTAGGGATTAGCGACAGATTTTTCCCTTGCTAATCCGTCGTTTATACTAATCCGTCGTTGATACAAGTCTCTCGCTAATCCCTCGTTGATATTTGTCCCTCGCTAATCCCTCACTGATGTCCGTCGCTAATAGTATCAGCTACGCCTATTTGAGCCACGGACTATCAGCGACGGATTCGAGCTTTAGCTAGGGATTAGCGACGGATTTTTCCTCCCTGATAGTGCTCATTTTTGTAGTGATTGCACTAATCGTTTTTTTTGTTATCGGTTGATGTAAGCTAATGTCACATTCCTATATCCACCTTAGGGAAACATGACATCTCGCTTAACTCTTAAAGAAAACATAACAATTTTGTTATATAAATAGCAGACAGTCTCACTTACAAATTAAAAGGAAAATACAACCACGAGCTTAGGTAGTATTCAAGACAATGAATACTAAGTGCTTAACTTTAAACGTAATTAAGGTCAACATAAGGAAATCATAGACTTCGAACATATAGACCATAGCTAGCCTTGTCACTTGTTATCGATTCCCAATTTCCCTACTTCTGATATGGATGATGCTAGTCAGGTAAATAGTTAAAGTGAGTCCAGGATTTAGTAATAATTCCATCATGATAGCCCCTACGAATTCACCCTTGGAAGAGTTTGCACCTCTCTCCAAAAACCGACTGCACGGTAGCCACGACGTCCAGCCTACATGATAATTGGAGACACATATTAGGGGTTATTTGATTGCTCATTTATTAAGGGTTCGACTAACAACATGAGAACTCACTCTCATCCCTCTAGTTTTTCCCTTCAAAAAAGTAGTTCAATCGCATTAGATTAGGTTAAATATACAACATAATAACATTATTTATAAAACCGTTGTACCCAATGCGTTATATATATATATATATATATATATATATATATATATATATATATATGTGGGGTAGTGGGGGGGGGGGGGGGGGGGGGGGGGGGGGGGGGGGGGGAGTAGGGTACCCCTGTGGCTATGAAGGCTTTATGAGACGATTACTTGTGTGTGGTCATCCATGTGTGCACATGCACCCTATGTTCTTTGTCATCATACCATCTCTAACTCTTTTGCTTACTCTTTTTTAGTAATGTTGTATAGGGTGCACGAGCAATTATATGCTCAATATACCTACTCTCATGTAACATACATTTTTTTTGTGGCAAAAGAGAATGTACATAAAATACATTAACTACAGTTGAAGTGAAATATGAACCATTTTATCAGATTCAACATATCAACAGAACACCTAGCTATATATTATATTTATAATATGGGATCTAAAGATGTGCATCTTGAGAAGCAAACAACAGCTACACAAACTCAAAAACCATGAGAGGCTTTATATTGCACAATTTTAGTTAAGTTTGTCAACTATTCAATGAATCGATGGAACAATTTGTTAGATACATAGATTTAATAGACATACATGAATTTTAATGAAGCGGCTTTTAAGTGTTAGTAGTATACTAGTATTATATATGTATATATAATGTTGAGGGGTAAGGAATGAGAATGATAATGAAAATTGTTGTTTGGTTTGATATAATATAATGGATTCATTACCCCAAACCCATTAATTTCCATTCCTGACCAAATTGGGGGAAATGGAAATTTTATCCCCGCTTAGTCATCTTTTCTCATTCGTTCCTTCATTTGTCGATGTTGAATGTAAAATATTTTTTATTTTCATGTTGGATGTCACATATTTGTATTAAAAATATTATATAAAACATTTTTTATTAATTATATTGGTTTAACCAAACAACATCAATGCAATGCCCATTCATATTTCCATTCTTCTGCATTCCCATTTTCATTTTCATTCCTTATAATGAACCAAACGCCCCCTTAATTATTGAGACAAAGTTAACTAATTAAATATCATGAAAATGATAGTTTTCCATTAACTTTTTTTTATTATAAATTTTATGGCATTATCACTTTCTGTTTGTCTGCCCTCAAATATGATATATATATATATATATATATATATACAATATATATATATAGGGACATGTTCAAACGAGAAGCTAAACATTTTGCGAGAAGACGAGAAGTGTTTAATCATATATGGTTAAACACATGTTATATTAGCAATACATAGACGTTTAATCATGTATGATTAAACACACCTACAAGTCGTGTAATCATATATGATTAAACACTTCTCGCCTTCTCGCAAAATGTTTAACTTCTCGCATGATCCTCCCTCTCTATATATATGTCTATATATATATATATATATATATATATATATATATATATATATTGTTCCCCACGTACTTGGTTAGAGTAAATTGCTTATGTTATTTTTATTTATTGTGGAAAAAGTTGGATGAAATTAAGTTTTAGAAAGGTTTCATGAAAGACAAAAGAGTAAAATTTTTGAAGCTTAATGTATACAAAATATTTCAAAATAGACTTTATAGAAAACACAATGATGATCCCAACTAACCAATTAAGAATTTGATATAGATCAGATCTAAAATTAACTATTCATTATTATTCTTTTTAAGTCCTTACAATATTCATTTGAACATAAGTATGTATTAATTGGTGGAGGTTCAAACAAGAACATATTTATTTTATGAAAATGCGAGAACACTGTTTTATTGTAGAAAATCACATGTAATAATACTCTTGTGGTGTCCTGACGACTTGGCCCACGACCTAGGGTCGCGCCAAAGATCATCCACATCTGAATCATTATCATATGTAATTTACTATATAAATATGTGTTTTTGTGAAATGAAGGTATTCTCATTTGAACCCTTAATTAATTCCCTATAAGCATATATATATATATATATATATATATATATTTATATATACATTTATTGTAGCTAAAACCTCAAAATTACCGTATTATCTAACCTTAGTTAAGAAAAAAAGAAAGATACCCTTTGCAGATACAAGATGCTATCGCTTTGTTACAACTTGATCATTAGTCATTCTAATCAAATTAACATTTATCTTGATCATCTTTATTCTTGTTCACAAACGATAACACACATCTTAAAGAATATTAATTAGAATATAGATCGGTCTTAATTTGCATCTGAAAACAAAATCATTATCAACAACCTTGACCTGACGTGTAACAACCGGGTTAAAAGTGATGAATTAGAAGTTTGGGTAAAAGAGTGGAAGGGATCCATAGTAAAGGGGTCTAGAGTGAAAAAGGGAAATAATAGGGTTTTAACCCTAGGACCTAGTGTATTGTTGTTGGTGGTTGATAATTTGGGAAAGGAAGAGAGAGCTTGAAGCGTCTCGATTGAAGGAGAGGAAAAGAGGCAGAGTTTTGGTGTTCATCAACTTTGAAGGTAAGTTCTAATCCCGTTCTCTTTATTGTTAAGGGCTTAGTATTTGTTTTCTCAAATCATTTAGTTGGTTTTCCTTTAGCCACTGATTGTTCTATGGGTTTACTGGGTTTAGTTTTGAAGATTGTTGTAGATTTAGCTTTTTGGTTAAAGGGGATTTTGTTATAATCGAGTTCTGCAACTGAAGGGGTACCGGTTTGAGTTGTTTTCGATTTCTGGTTGTAAGCTATAATATGTGGTATCTGGGTGTTGAGTGTTCTGCGATTTTCGTTCGAGCAGGGGGTATCGGTCGATAGAGTGCCCCGGTCCCCGTGGTAGACCCCGGTCGTTTTCACACCGGTCACCGGGGGGGAAGTAACCCCGGTCGATTTTCACACCGGTCACTGTGGGGGAGTAACCCCGGTCGCTTTTCACACCGGTCACGGGGGGGAGTAACCCCGGTCTCTTTTCACACGATTAAGTTATGTTTTATGTATGCGAATTTATATGCAAGCTTGGAAATGATGTTGCTTTAATATTTACCTGCGAGATTTATTTAAATGTTAAAGATGTTTATATTTTTGTTGTCAAAGTGGAAATGTATGCATACATGGTTCTAAGTGTGTAGGCTCAAAGTCGGGGGGTGTGGCCCGCCTGTGCTCATACCGGGGGGTGTGTTCTGTTTATGTCGTTGGGGGTGTGTCCCAACAAAGGCAGTGTGAGTCACAGACACGCTGTCACCTTAGGGTGACAGTAGTGTGAGCTGAGAAGTTTGCTGAAAGTTAAAGAATTTCCTTGAAACTGAAAATGGTTTATTTTATGATAAATCCTTGAATGTTTGTTGAATTAAAAATTGTTGCAAGAGGGGACTCACTAGACCGTTGGTCTAACCCTCGATCTTTAAAATTTTAAAAACCCTTTTCAGGCAGGCGTGATCTAGGTAGAGTTGTTAAAGGCAAGGAGAAGGTGTAGCGGGAATGCGTAGAAGAACGTCACCTTAGTTTAGATCATTTTCTTTAATCTCTCAGTTGTGTATAGGTTGCCGTTGCAAACCTTGAAGTGAAATTGTACGCTTGGGGCCGCTTTGGCATGAGTTATTATTAAGATTTAATTGTTATCTTGTTGTTTTTGGTTGAGTTGTTACAGTTGGTATCAGAGCCATAGTTTAAGCGATTTAGGTGACCGGATGGGCCTAAACTTAAACTGTGGAGTAGGGAACACAACTGAGATTTAGGAAGACTTTGATTATCGAGAGGCGTGATAACAATAGTTGTTAGCGCACAGATCTATTAGATTCAAGATCATCCAATCTGAAGATCGCAATCTGAAGCTAAAGCCGGAAAGTCGACTCTTGATATAAGTCTAATGTCGTTTGTAATAAAATGTCAAAGTTTAGTTTTTAGTATTTTATTATTAATCCTAAATATCTAGATATTATGTTTAGATATTAGTTTAGGATATTTAGTTAGATATTATTATTATGTTTATGTTTGTTTAATGTTAGTGTGTCTAGGCTGTAACAATCAGGAAAACACATACACACACACTAACGGTGTAAATTCAGAGAGAACTTTGAGAGCTTTAAACCGAAATCATCAACCTTGTAATCCATTGATTATTAATCAAACAGGTTGGTAATCGTATATGTTGTTATTTTTATAAGAACTTGATTATATTGTGGACCGACAATTGGTATCAGAGCCTGAAAAACAGATTCAAATCAAGTTTTTAAAACTCGACTCTGTGTTCTTCATCTCAATTCTTTTTCGAGTTTAAGTGTGTTTTAGGTGTTGAAATCGATCAGGTTGTGATCGATAGGTGTATTAGATCGAGTTGTTGTTGATTAATTTAAGTATAAAGCTTCAATAGATTCAAATTT
This sequence comes from Arctium minus, assembly GCA_954870635.1. Classification (NCBI taxonomy): domain Eukaryota; kingdom Viridiplantae; phylum Streptophyta; class Magnoliopsida; order Asterales; family Asteraceae; genus Arctium; species Arctium minus. The sequence goes on from OX941080.1 coordinate 162,463,633, forward strand.
TGTGATTTTGGTGTCAAAGTGTTCCCGTCCTCATCTCACTGTTCCATCAATCTCTTTTTCAAAAAGTGATTTTTATTGAGATCTAAGGGTTGCAATATGTTCTAAAACTGTTAGTGGTCATTTCTTAGAGTTTGGTACTGCTAATAGAAGTCGAAACAGATTTATTGTGAATTTCTGTCGAGTTTCTCAGTTGCAGGGACGAACTCGCGCAAAGTTCACATTTGCGCCAGTTCATAGTCAATTTTGCGCCATCAACTGCTCGCGCAAAACTCAAAACGCGCGACCTTCGACTAGCGCAAAACTACAGTCCGCGCCATTAACTACTCGCGCAAAAGAACTTTCGCGCGACCATCTGTTCACGCAAATCTTCAATAACGCGCCAACCACTTCTCACGCAAACTTTGCTTTGCGCCATACACGTCTCGCGCAAACCTCCAGTTCGCGCGACCCGCTTCTCGCACCAAACTCTTTTGCGCCACCTTTGTTAGCGCAAGTTGTCTTTTTGCGCCAGACCCTTCTAGCGCAAAGTTGACTTTCGCGCCAGCCTCTCTTAGCGCAAAATTGTACTTTTGTGCCAGTTCTTTACTTGGTTAAATTTGGAAATTTTATTTCTGAATTTTATTTGATTTTATTTGGACTAACGATCATATACAAGTTTTCTTATCAATCAGAATGACTTACTACAGTAGTAGTGTCCCAATGTTGAATAAAGGGGAATACGAAAAGTGGAAAGTTAATTTTTTCAGCTATGTAGATAATGATGATCTGGGTCACTACATTAGATTATCATTGTCTGAAGGAGCACTCGAACCCCTAAATCCTAAAGTATCTTGTACTAAGGAACAAATACACAGAGAGAGAGCTGATAATAGAGCTAGAGTTTATCTGAAAAAGAGTATTTCTAAAGAAATATCTGATTTAATGGATATTCCCGAAGCTTCAGGGAAAGAGATATAGGACTATCTTGCATTATACTCTGAATGGATTATCTCAGACCGAAAGGTTTTCTTAAAAGCAAAAGATTTGGTAGCTGAGAACTCTAAGCTAAAAAGAATGATTTCTGATTTGGAAGCTCAAATACAGAAGCAAGAGTCTGTTGAGATGAATGAGAAGAAATCTAAGGATTTGGAGAGTACAAATGCTAATCTTCAAAAGAAAATATCAGAGTTTGAGAAGAAGTTCTCATACTTTTCCAAGAAGAGTATTGAAGAGAAGAAGGTGATTGAGCTTAAAAGTATAAAGCTTTCTCAACAAGTTAGTAACTTTGAGAAAGTAATCATTTTGGAAAGAGATCAGTTTACCAAAGAGAAGAAGGCATTTGAAAAGAAGAATGATGGATACTTAAAAGAGATATCAGATGGAAGAAAGGGTGCGAAGAAGGAATTTGAAGAAGAGAGAAGCACCTTTGAAGCTGCAATTAGAAAGCTTAATGCAAAGTTATCTGAACTTTCTAAGTATGCACAGAAAGAGAAGAAAAAGAAGTGTGAGCTTGAGACGAAGATTGACCTTCTTGTCAAAGAAAGAAACGTTTATTCTTCAAAGGTTAACGAGCTTGAAAAGATTATTTCAATGGAGGTGGTAACTGAGCACAAGACTCCAGAGTCAATTATCCACTCACCTAGAGATGATTCAGCTGATTCAGAATGCTCATTCAAGTCAGCTGCAAGTTCAACATTCAAACCTGTTTCTTCTAAAAGGTCAGTTAAATCTTCTAATCAGATTCGTAATTCTAACCTTTTCTATGATAGAAATACAGATGGTTCAGGTACACATCAAAGAAAGAGATGCTGCTACAAAGAAGCTGAACTGGTCTGGAACAGGAAACCAGTTTAAGTAAAGAAGAAATATAAACTGAAATGTAAAAACTCATGTGTGCATACGCCTAATGCCAAGAAGAACAATGCGTATAAAGGTAAACCTGATTTTGTCTACACGAGAGATAAATTAATTAGTTTGTCAGGTAAGAAATTCTATTGTTCTTATTGTCGTACACATGATCCTGTTCATAAGACGAGTGACCATTACTGGTATGGTTCTTACTCAGTTACCCCCATAAGAACTGCAACTAACACTCATTGACCCAAATACCAGTGGGTACCAAAGGAAAGGGATGATTCTGTGTTGCAGGCACCTAATGTCAAGAGGGAGTAGGAAAATAATGGTTCTTGAGTAAATCAGCTCAAGACCCGGACATCAATGTCAACAATGGCTCTTGAATACAACAGTTCAATACCCGCACTTCAATGATCGAAAGACCTTACTTCCGAGCTGATATGAGATTTTACTCCAATACTCGAATGAGGAAATCAACCTTCAAGGGGGAGTACATATTTTTCTGAAATTTTATGCATATCTTTAACAATGATAATGTTCTGACGCATAATTTCAGGGGGAGTAAAATAAAAAGGTGATGACTTCTGATTATTTCTGATCGGAACTCGTACTTTCATTGTTTTTCTGCTTTTTTCATTTTCATTTTCAGTGAATAAATTAGCTTTGATTATGACATAAGACTTTTGTAGTTTTTGAGAGACGCTTACAAGATCATATCTTTATGACTTTAAGCTTAGCTTCATGAGATGTAAGATCGCACGTAAAGGTATAATCCTATATCTTAATCTCATATATGGTTGAAAAGTGGACAACTTTCAATCACAGAAAACATTGTCCTTAAATGTTCAAACCACTTCCCGAGTCTTATTCTGATTTCATGATTTGGAAGTGTGACTTTAAATGTTTTCAAGATCTATTTGTGCTTTAACTGAAATAGTTAAACCAAATTGAGCATCATATGCGTCATAGGAAAAAACAGAATTTCATTGTGCTAGGACTTAAAACAACTTCTATGGAATCACCTTAACCAGTGATTTCTACCCACGAAGTTAATCCATAGTGATTGAGTATGAGAAATCAAAAGAAATGAGTGTGGTTAGAGTGAGCTATATGTTTAAAAGAAAGAGGGTACGAGAACAGAGTTAAAAGAATATCAGAACTCTGCACCAAACTTTTTCTAAGTCGGGCAGCCACAATTCTAATGTTTCACAATTCTTTGGTGATCATTATTGAAATAGGCAACTTGCCCTTGCCAACTCTTGATTAACCCCACTAGCTACTCATTTTCTTCTTAAAAGGAAAGTGTTTCACATTTTCAAAGGGGAAGCAGGACATTTGCTATCTGATTTTCATTTGGAAAATCTGGATATTGAAAAGAAGGAAGTCTGCCCCACCTTCGCACTTCACTCATGCACATTGAGTCTGTGTTTAACTTACTGTTGTCTCAGTGGTTTATGTTAGATCACATATCTATTGGATTCAAGATCATCCAAACTGAAGATCGCAATCTGAAGCTAAAGCCGAAAAGTCGACTCTCAATATTAAAGTCTAAATGTCGTTTGTAATAAATGTCAAAGTAATTGTTTGTTATTGTATTAGTTAACTTAGTTAGTTATTAGTTATATTATAGTTTGTTATTTAATATCTTTGTAATAGATATTATTTAGAAATAATATCTAGATATTAAATCTAGATATTATGTTAGGTAGTGTGTTAGACACACTAGATCTTGAAGCAAGTGTATCTCTATCTCTCTCAATCAGATCAGATATCCACATAGAATACACACACTAAAAGGTGTAAAAGAGAGAAAAACAGAGAACACAATCTAGAGTTTGAATCGATCAACCTTGTAACCATTTCTATTAATCAATACAGGTTGGTAATCATATTGTGTTGTTGTTATAAAACTTGATATAGTATTGTGGACCCACAATTGGTATCAGAGCTAAAGGCGACAGATTAGCTAAGTCATACATTCTACAAGGAATTCCAAATGAAATCTATGTAAAGATTGACAGCTACAAGGCCTCCGGCAAAGACATGTGGGATCAGCTTGAGAAGATGATGTTGGGTTCAAAGGTTGGAAATCAGCTTAAAATCTCCAACTGCCTGAACAATTATGAAGAATTTAGAGGCAGAGTGGGAGAATCTTTAGAAGAAACCTATGCCAGGTTTGTGACTTTGCTGAACGAACTAATCAAGAATAAGGTCCACAAATCTCAAATTGAGCTGAACGTCAAATTCCTGAGTATTCTACAACCGGAATGGAAAAGATTTGCCAGGCAGATGAAGCAGATCAAGGATCTGAATGAGATTCCACTTCATGAGGTGTATGAAACCCTCAGACAAAATGAAGAAGAGGTGGATGAAATTCTAGATGAGAAGAGGCAGAAAGGAAAGACAGTTGAAGACACAGTTGCTCTTGTTGTCAGGAAGAAGAAGAACAAGACAATTGTGTATAATTCAGAAGAAGATGAAGCTTTTTCAAACTCTGATATGGATGAAAATGAACAACTGAAGCAAGCAATGATTCTGCTGTCAAATGCTTTTCAGAAAAAGTTCTACACAAAGCCGAGTTCAAACAGTTAGAGATATTCTTCTGGTCCGAACAACTACATCCACAAGGAAAGGGTTGAAGGAAGTAGATTTGAAGGAAAGAGATTTGAAGGGAAAAGAACAGAGGAGAGGAAACTTGAAGAGAGAAGATATCAGTCCGAAGGAAAGAGAACAGAAGAGAGGAAACCAGAAGAGAGAAAGTTTAAAGCTGAAGGATCCAGTTAGACAGAACCACCTACGTGCTACAACTGTGGCAAAACAGGTCACTATGCCAGAGATTGTCGAAGACCAAAAGTCAGAAACTCCGATTATTACAAGAACAAGATGCTTCTTGCAAAGCAACAGGAGGCTGGTAAGGCACTGATGGCTGAAGATGAATACTGGCTTGATCATTCAGACGAGGAAGAAGAGGATGAAGAGAAGGATGAAGTCGTCAACATGTGCTTGATGGGAAAGCAAGAATCAGATGTTGAAGCTGATTCAGATGATGAAGAAGAGGAGGTATGTGATTTATCGTATTCAGATTTCATGAATAAAATGCATGCCATGAATTTAAAACAACAAGAGTTAGAGTCGAATCTTGAGCGAGAAAATGGTGTTATAACTGACAAAAACCAATTGATACAGAAACTTAGCAATGAAATTGTTGAGAAGAAAGTATTGGTTGAGGTTTTACATAGAGATAATGACACCAACGCAAAGGAAAAGACAATAATTCTTAAAGAGAATTCTAAACTCAAGTCTAAACTGACAAAAAGTGAGATTGATATATATGACCTTACAAAATTGCATTCTTCATGTACCAAAGAAAACTTTTCTTTACTTGGTAAATTAAAAAGTTTGGAAGAGAAGTTATACAAAATGGATCAAACTGAACAGACTATTCATCTGAACAAACCCAAAGAGGAAATAGAGAGATGGGGAATCAGTTATAAGAATCCTCACTATCTTCAAAAAGGAATGTCTGAAGTGCCTGCACTTTATGATCATCTTTCTATAAAATTAGCTCGACGAATCCCTGAGTTTAAAACTTTCTGGACTAAACTATCAGAAGAGGATGAAGCCAACGAAACTGAAAAACGGTTGAAATCATCTAAAGTTCACCTTCCATTTTATTATGGGAAGATGAATAATAGTTATAACGAAAATCCAATATATCAAAAGAAGAAAACTCTTTCAAGTAATTTCTTTCAAAGATATTCTGAAAAGGAAATGGAGGCGAAGCCTATTCAAGGTAAACTATATGTCCCTCCTCTTGTTTTAGAAAGTAAAATTTCTGAACTCGATAATTCTTTAACAGATGAAAGACTTTTGATGAATATTGAACAAAAAGTTTTTTCAACTGTGTTCAAAAATGTTATTATTTCTAAAGCTTCAAACTCTGAGGATATGTTTGGTTTAGCAAATAAAGGGTTTGATTTTCTGAACGCTGATGGTGGTTTAAATGATTGTTCTAATCAATTTGACTTTAATGCAAAACTTCCTAACCATTCATCTTTTGTTAAGAAATCTTTAGAAAAAACCAGTATGCCTGTTAACAGTGCAAAATCAACGAAAGTTGATAACTCAGTCTCTGTGAAAGTTAAAAATGCTAAAGGTAAGATTACATCTAAGCATTCACAGAAACCAAACACTACTGGTAATCCGAAGAAAAAGCATTCGTTTGTTGCTCAAAAGTCTAACTCAACAGTTTCACATGTTTTAGATCTGAGCAAGCAAAGGCCAGAAGTTAAATCTCTGTGGCAACCGAAACAGAAGCTTGAAAAGACTGTTAAATCGTTTTCTAGTGTTAATTGTAGTGAGACTTCGCCTAGTAAAGATGTCTTAATTGCTGATATTGAAATTTTGAATTCAAAACTTGTTGTTTCTCGTAAACAATATACAATGAAACAATTATTTTAGTTATCTTTATCTGCTAGAAAGTCTTCTATTTATGATAAACATATTTCTACTTCTTGTCAAGATTCTGAAGATTGGTTTGGCAATTATCATGTGCATTCATCTCATTCAAATTTTTCAAATGCATTTCAAAAGAAAAGAGGACCCAATTTGAAATGGGTACCAAAATCTTGTGCTAACACAGTAGGACCCAAATTCCAGTGGGTACCTAAGGCTAAATCTGTGTTGCAGGTACACCAAGTTTAAAAAGGGAGCTTACAGATATGACTTCTAGACAAATCAGTCTAGGACTCGTTCCTCAAAGAAACTAGGTTCTTGAATACAACAGTTCAAGACCCGCACTTCAAAGATAAAACAATGGTTTCTTAACACGTCTGTTCAGACCCCGTGATTAAGAAGAGAATATGGCTTTTGAACACATCAGTTCAAAACCCACTCCTCAATGCTCAAGAGTCTTAATTCCTTCTTTGTTTTAAGACTATTTAAATCAATTGTTTCATTATTTCTCTTGTGCAGATCCGTCATATGTGGTACTTAGATAGCGGATGCTCCAAGCATATGACTGGACAAAAAGATATGTTGTCCAATTTTAAAGAGAAGTATTGCGGATCAGTCAGATTCGGCAACGACCAGTTTTCTCCAATAATGGGATATGGTGATGTACAACATGACAATGTCACGATAAAGAAGGTGAGCTATGTAGAAGGCTTAAGACACAACCTGTTCAGTATTGGTCAGTTCTGTGACAAAAGCTTAGAGGTCAATTTCAAAGCCAAGATGTGTTCAGTTCGCACTGAAGAAGGCGAGGAACTCTTAGTCGGCACAAGAAAGTCAGACCTCTACACAATTAACTTGTCAAAAATCCAGAACGACAAGCAGGTTTGTCTATTGACGAAAGCCTCGAAGCAACAAAGTTGGCTATGGCATCGAAGGCTCTCTCACCTCAACTTCAGGTACATCAACAATCTGGTCAGTGGAAAGCTCGTCAAAGGACTTCCAGCGCTCAAATATGAAAGAGAACATCTTTGTGCAGCATGTGAAAAGGGAAAGATGAAGAAGGCACCTCATAAACCAAATCCTGAACCGAGTATAAGCGCTCCGTTAGAGTTATTGCATATGAACTTATGCGGTCCGATGCGAACTCAGAGTCTAGGCGGAAAGAAGTACATACTCGTGATCGTGGACGATTACTCGTGATACACATGGGTCAAGTTTCTACGTTCAAAGGATGAGACACCAGATGTTCTCATCACACTCCAAAAGACGACCCAGGTGAATCTGCAGAAACCGGTCAAGTTTCTAAGAACAGACAATGGCACAGAGTTCAAGAACCAAAAGGTTGAAGAATATCTCGAATCTGTCGGGATTTCACATCAATACTCTGCTGCTCGTACGCCTCAACAAAATGGAGTGGTCGAAAGAAGAAATCATATGCTAGTCGAGGCTGCTCGTACTATGCTAAGTCAATCAGACTTACCTCTATTCTTGTGGGCTGAAGCTGTATCGACCGCGTGCTATACACAGAATCGCTCCATGGTACATCGCAGATTCAAGAAGACCCCTTATGCTTTAATCAATAACCGAACACCGACAATCAAATATTTCCATATATTTGGGTGTAAGTGTTTCGTTCTAAACGATAGGGAGAGTCTCAACAAGTTCAGCACCAAGGCGGACGAAGGCATCTTCATTGGTTATTCCTCGACATCAACTGCATTCCGTGTTTATCTGAAGAATTCAAAGACGGTGATTGAAAGCATCAACGTCACGTTTGATGAAGAGATGGCTTCCGAACAACACAATTCAGAACCCGTTATAACCGGCGTACTATCTTCTGGGCAACTAAGTCCAGAACCTGCGTCTCAACAGAATAAATCAGATGAAGCATCAACTTCTACTAACCATTTATCTGATTTAGATTTATTATTTGAATTGTTTTATGATGAATTTCTTGGATCTAATGTAAAGAAATCTGTTGTGGTTGACAGGATGAAAGACTTAACGACTACTCATCCAACCAGTTCAGATGTTCCTATTGAATCCAACGCCCCGATTCAACAAGAAGTTCCAATTCAAATGCCGACTCCAACAGTTGAAGAAGTTCCATGTGATGAAGAGACAGAAGTACCTGAACCAGTAGGATGTTCTGTACAGATCCATCCACAGCCAGAACAAGCTGTACCTGCTGAGACTTCTGAACCTACCACTTCAACTGCAATCATCATTCCTCCTGAACAAGCTGAAGAAGTTACAAGTGGATTTATGGATGATACAACTGACATACATTCATATAATCCACTGCCTCATGAACATAAATGGACCAAAGAGCACCTGATAAGCCAGATCATTGGCGATCCATCAAAACCGGTGCAAACTAGGTCAGCATCAATCAACATGTGCATGCATGACTCCTTTCTGAGCAAGTTCGAGCCAACTCGCGTATCTGAGGCACTTACTGATCCAGAATGGGTGATCTCAATGCAAGAAGAGCTGAATCAGTTCGACGCACTTAAAGTCTGGAGACTCGTACCAAAACCGCAAGGTAAAACAATAATAGGTACGAAATGGGTTTTCAAGATAAAGAAAGACGAAGAAGGTACCGTTATCCGAAACAAGGCAAGACTAGTAGCCAAAGGATACAGACAAGAGGAAGGAATCGACTATGACGAGACATATGCTCCTGTGGCGCGATTAGAGGCAATTAGAATGTTTCTAGCCTACGCAACTCACAAGAACTTCACGGTCTTTCAAATGGACGTGAAGACTGCCTTTCTGAATGGCATTCTGAAGGAGGAAGTCTACATCTCTCAGCTAGAGGGTTTTGTCAATCAAGAGAAGCCGAATCACGTCTACATTCTCGACAAAGCACTCTACGGTCTGAAACAAGCTCCTCGAGCCTGGTATGATGTTCTTTCCAATTTTCTAGTCAAGTCTGGTTTTTCAAAAGGAACGGTGGATACCACTTTGTTTATCAAAAAGGAAAAAGTCGATATCATTTTAATTCAAATCTATGTAGATGATATTATTTTTGTCTCTACAAATCCTAAGTACTGTAAGAATTTTTCAAACCTTATGGTGTCCAGATTTCAGATGAATTTGATGGGAGAGATGAATTTCTTTCTCGGATTACAAGTCAAACAGTTTTCTACGGGTATTTTTATCAATCAATCAAAATACATTATGGATATTCTTCGGAAGTTCAAAATGGAAAATTCAAAACCGATTGGTACCCCAATGGCATCAGGTACTAAGATTGGCATCGATCCTTCGGGTAAGGCTGTTGATGTTAGGACTTATCGAGGGATGATAGGTTCTTTAATGTATCTTACTTCTAGTAGGCCAGATATAATGTTCTCAACATGCTTATGTGTACGATATCAGGCCAATCCTAAAAAAATCCATATGTCTGCTGTGAAGCGCATATTTAGGTATCTGAAGGGCACTGCAGATCTTGGTCTGTGGTATCCTAAAGATACAAGTTTTGAACTAATAGCATATGCAGGTGCAGATCATGCAGGTTGTATGTTAGACAGGAAGAGCACGTCAGGACATGTGCAGTTCCTCGGTGATAAGCTCGTAAGTTGGGCATCGAAGAAGCAACTTTGTGTTTCAACTTCCACGGCCGAAGCAGAATATGTAGCTGCTGTTAGCTACTGTTCGCAGGTCTTATGGATGCGAACTCAATTGCGCGACTACGGTTTCCACTTCAACAAAATCCCGATATACTGTGACTCCAAGAGCGCCATCGCAATAACAGCGAATCCTGTTCAGTACACCAAGGCCAAACACATAGACGTCAGGTATATTTTATTAAAGATCATGTTGAAAAAGGAACAATTGAACTTTTCTTTGTAAAAACTGATTATCAGCTTGCCGATTTGTTTACCAAACCTTTAGACGAAAAGAGGTTTAACTTTCTTGTCTCTAAGCTTGGTATGCTAAATCTAAAGATTTAATCAGTAGTTACCTATCAAAGTTTTCTAATTGTATACTTTTTCATCATTTCTTCATTTCCGCAAGATATCTGCACTTCTATATTCTGTTCATGATCCAAAGGGGGAGTATGAGAAGAAATTGACAAGTGGTCAATATTACTTCGAGGGGGAGCTCATAAAATTTTGCATGTACCTTTTAATGCCAAATGTTTTTTGTTATGCAAGATTTTAGGGGGAGCTCTTCAAGTCAAAGGAGTATGGATATGACTTCTGATTATTTCTGATCAGAACTCGTACTTGAAAAGTTTTAATGCTTTTTGTCTTTTCAATTTAAGTGAATAAATTTTACTTTGACTTGACATAAGATTTTTGCAGAATTTTTGAGAGATGCTTACAAGTTCATATGTTTATGACTTTAAGCTTAGCTTCATGAGATGGAAGATCGTACGTAAAGGTATAATTTTATATCTTCATCTCATATATGGTTGAAAGAAAGACAACTTTCAATCATCGAAAACATTGTTTTCAATGTTCAAACCACTTCCCGATTCTCAAAACGAAATCATGAATTGGAAGTGTGACTTTAAATGTTTTCAAAGATCAAATTTGTGCTTTAACTGAAATAGTTAAACCAATCTGAGCATCATATGCATAATAGGAAAACAAGAATTTCTTTGTGCTAGGAATTAACACAACTTCTATGGAATCACCTTAACCAGTGATTTCTACCCAAGAAGTTAATCCATAGTGATTGAATGTGAAAAGTCAAAAGAAATGAGTGTGTTCAACAGAGAAAGAAAGTTTGATTAGAGTAAGCTTAATGTTTAAAAGAAAGAGCGTGTGAGAACAGAGTTAAAAGAATATCACAACTCTGCACCAACTTTTTCTGAGTCGGGCAACCACATTACTAGTGTTTCACAATTCTTTGGTGAACATTATTGAAACAGGCAACTAGCCCATGCCAACTCTTGATCAAACCTCACCATCTACACATTTTCTTCTTAACAAGAAAGTGTTTCACATTTTAAAAGGGGAAGCAGCACATTTGCTATCTGATTTTCATTTGGAAAATCTGGATATTGAAAAGAAGGAAGTCTGCCTCACCTTCGCACTTCAATCATGCACATTGAGTCTGTGTTTAAATTACTGTTGTCTCAGTGGTTTACACAATATTGAGCCTTATAAGCAATCATCTGTGCTTAATTCTTTCTATCACAAGCACGAACACACAAGGAATTGGTTTCTTTGTCATAACGTTTATAGAAATTACCTTTGTGGTGTTTCGATGATTAAATGGAAGCCCTGGGGGAGTCAACATCAAACAGCTCATTTCCAATGTGTATTCGTTACACACAGTGACTTAGTGTTACTGACAGGCATGTTAACTGATTCATTAGTTGATTCAGGTGTTACACGACTATTTTGTCTGGATTTGCAAAGATCTGGATGAATATCTTTTGAATTGACGGATCAGTGGCTCCAAGTGGTTGACATTTCTTACTCAGAGTTTTGATGAAGTCAGTGCACTTATCATCAAAAAGGGGGAGAATGACTACACAAGAAATGGCAAAGATCACATGTTTCAAGAATCACGTCCAAGATTGAAATCTTCAAAAGAAAGTATTCTGAAGACATGCTGATTTCAGAGCTAGAGAAAGATATTGCATCTTCTGAGCTGAACAAGAAAACTGAATTGCTAAATTCTTTTTAGTAATGATCTTGATCCAAAGGGGGAGATTGTTAGATCACATATCTATTGGATTCAAGATCATCCAAACTGAAGATCGCAATCTGAAGCTAAAGTCAGAAAGTCGACTCTCGATATTAAAGTCTAAATGTCGTTTGTAATAAATGTCAAAGTAATTGTTTGTTATTGTATTAGTTAACTTAGTTAGTTATTAGTTATATTATAGTTTGTTATTTAATATCTTTGTAATAGATGTTATTTAGAAATAATATCTAGATATTAAATCTAGATATTATGTTAGGTAGTGTGTTAGACACACTAGATCTTGAAGTAAGTGTATCTCTATCTCTCTCAATCAGATCAGATATCCACATAGAACACACACACTAAAAGGTGTAAAAGAGAGAAAAACAGAGAACACAATCTAGAGCTTGAATCGATCAACCTTGTAATCATTTCTATTAATCAATACAGGTTGGTAATCATATTGTGTTGTTGTTATAAAACTTGATATAGTATTGTGGACCCACAGTTTACACAAATTTTGAGCCTATAAGCAATCAGCAAGTTCTTAATTCTTTCTATCACATGCACGAACACACAAGGAATTTGTTTCTTTGTCATAACGTTTATAGAAATTACCTTTGTGGTGTTTCGATGATTGAATGGAAGCCCTAGGGGAGTGAACATCACAAAAGCTCCTTACCAAGTGTATTCGTTACACACAGTGACTTAGTGTTACTGACAGACATTTTAACTGATTCATTTGTTGATTCAGGTGTTACACGTTTATTTCGTCTGGATTTGCAAAGATCTGGATGAATATCTTTTGAATTGACGGATTAGAGGCTCCAAATAAAGGACATTTCTTACTCAGAGTTTTGATGAAATCGTTTCTCTATTCATCAAAAAGGGGGAGAACCTAAAGCTTGAAGAAATGTCCAGTCCATTACATTCCAAAGACATTGGAAAAGAGAAGAACTAACCAAGAAATGCGAAAGATCAAAGTATTCTGAAGACATGTTGATTTTAGAGAAATTTTCTTTGAAGATACTTTGCTAAAGCATTCTGAGCTAAAACCTGGAGATTATTACATATGGAAGACAGAGAAGGAGATTGCATCTTCTGAGCTGAAAAAGAAGACTGAATTGCTAAAATCTTTTTAATAATGATCTTGATCCAAAGGGGGAGATTGTTAGCGCACAGATCTATTGGATTCAAGATCATCCAATCTGAAGATCGCAATCTGAAGCTAAAGCCGGAAAGTCGACTCTTCATATAAGTCTAATGTCGTTTGTAATAAAATGTCAAAGTTTAGTTTTTAGTATTTTATTATTAATCCTAAATATCTAGATATTATGTTTAGATATTAGTTTAGGATATTTAGTTAGATATTATTATTATGTTTATGTTTGTTTAATGTTAGTGTGTCTAGGCTGTAACAATCAGGAAAACACATACACACACACACTAACGGTGTAAATTCAGAGAGAACTTTGAGAGCTTTAAACTGAAATCATCAACCTTGTAATCCATTGATTATTAATCAAACAGGTTGGTAATCGTATATGTTGTTGTTTTATAAGAACTTGATTATATTGTGGACCGACAATAGTGAGTACTCTCATGTAAGGTAAGTTCAAAATCGCATATGGCCAATTCCATTATGAATTTACAAGTGCATGGGCATACTCGATTGTTATTGTTGAGTGTGGTATAAGGTAAAGAGTTCTATCTATGAATTGATAGTGTTGGTCTGGCGTGTTAGGTGGGTTCGCTTGTGATGGTAAGGTTAATACCGTTTAGGAAGAATATTGTGCGAGATTTAGATACTTCGTTGAGAAAGGATCTCATGGATCCATAAGGAAGATATTATGATAGGAGATGAGCTTTCCGCTTCAAGGGAGTTTTCGGTTTGGTAGATTGTTATGGCGATTGGTGGGAAGCAGGACAGTGTTAATCCAAGAATTGAAGGATATAAATGAGGTTTGTAAAGCTGTAGCTAATTGAAGGCCGTTTGGGAAACGATATCAGTGCTGACTGATAAAATTGTAGTGAGGATCAAATGGAATTGAGCTATGGTTGGTAAGTTTGTTTGAGGTCAAAGTGAGGATGCGCGACTTGCGAAACTTTAGTTGCGATGGTAACTGGTACTTGAGCATTCAAGGATATTGGGAAGCGTTGGTGCCGGAGGTTGGGGCATAGGAGAGGAACTCGGTTGGTTGGTCGGAAGTAAGGAGTCTGGGATAAATCATTGTGAGAATAGATAGTTGACCTTGTTAGAGTAAATAACCTCCAATGCCATGAGTCTCATGCATTGTGTTTCAAACAAATTGCTAAAGCCTTTTCATATAATTCATATCAGATATTTTTGGCGTGTGTGTGCCTTACGAGGTGTTTATTTTGAATATGTGTCGACGCGTGCAAACGTGTGTTGGTATTGAACAGACAAGTTCATTGCGTTGAATTATAAAATTTCAATTTTTGGTGTGGGAGAATTATTTTATATCTCTTTGAAAATGAGTTAACTTTGTTATAAAAATCAAAACAACATTTGACCGCATGATTTTATAAGTGAGTTTGATACAGGCATGTGTTGTCATATCGGTGAGGGTGAGAGTCGTTTAACACGCTCAGTATAAGCAATTTTGTAATATTTTATAAATCTGGTGGGTAAAGTTCATCAAAAATAATTTCAATTGTGCTAACACCGATATTGGGGTGTGCTGAAGAATATTTTGTCGTGGAGTTGGGGTTGAACAATTCTTTAAATCGTTGTGCGTGGCTAGTCGGTGTTGTGTAGTGTACCCTCAAGTTTGTTTCATAATGTAGTCTCTTCTAAATTTTTTTAAAATTGTCAAGAATTTTAAATTCTGGTGTGTCACGCATGAAGGCTATGAACCCTCTAGGTTGTGAGGAAAGGTTGCAATTAAGAATGATGATAGTTTTGAGAATGGAAGTGTGATGCTCGATCAGAGGGTAGTCAATTCTTGACTTTGGCGTTCCTGTTAAGGAAATGTGCTAAATAGCAGGAGGTGGTTATTGAAGGCCCTGATCTTCGACGTTAAGGATGTTTTTATGGCGTACTCATTTGTTCAGTGGCATAAGTTGGGGATGTCGGTAGCTGTTTGTGCCCAGGGTGGAATTCGAAGTCGTCATGATGCTCTTATATTAGTAAGTTGTTGTATTGGGAGAGGTAGGTCCTATTGGGAATCCTGGTTGGTCGGAGATGTGATTGAAGTATCACCATGTCGACTGTCGATGTTGAATCCAACGATCATTTTCGAGGTCAATGACCGGACGCTGAAAATGAAGAAGTAGACATGGATGGTTTCGTTCGGTTTTTATGGTATGATGTTGGACCACCTGATGTGAGTAATTCGGAATTGGATGATTACTTTTCGGTTAGGTGATCTTCGACGAGGTTTTGTTGGTGTGTGTAGGAGGGAAATTATTTAGTTCAACTGGAGGAGTTTTGCTTTGAGCGTATAAATCTTCGGGGTATTACGCTTAATCTTTCAGGCTGCCAGAATCTGTTTCCAGCAGATCGCGATTGAGCTGGCAAGGAGAAATATATGGCTGAGTAATTTGGAGGATTATAGTTTTGCGTTTTATTCAGACTCGAGGAAGACCAAGTCGCGAAATGCCTTGAACTCAGATATTGGTGTTATGATCCGTATGAAAATGAAGGTAAATGCGTGTGGGCAAGTTAGTTGTGCAGATTTTCGGTATGCTGTGATAGGGTGGTAGGGTAGTGGTTGCATCGATAAGTTGGTGGATTTCATGACATAAGTGGGTGTGCAATTCATTATGGTGGGAAGGAACTTCTTTAAGGGTGGTGGTCGACAAGTGCTTTTGTTATAGGATGAACGTCTTTGTCTGGAGACTCCTGGGGAATGAATTATAAGTGGCAAGTTCGTTGATGGGGATATGTGGATGAGTCAATGATATTTATGCCAAGGTAGGCGTACAAGTCCTTGGTATGTAAAGACTTCTTAAGGAAAAGTAGTGGATTCGAGTTGTTGATCTGGAATGAACGTAGGTAGAAATACTCGCCTGAGGATTTTGGTAACTGTCCAAAAGTGGTAAGTATGTCGTTGAAGGAATGGGCGTTTGGTTGGTATCGGGGTATTACTAAGTTGAGGATAATGTTTCAAATGACAGTTAGCGACTATCTAAAGGAGGAACCTGGTGTTCTTGTGTTGCGTCGGGTTATGGGCGGATATAGCTTATTCCACCAAGATATTGTTGGAAATATTGAACGAATTAGTTCTTGAGGTTATGGTAGTGGTTATGCTAATCCGTGGAGGATGTCAAAGTCACCTTTGGGGATAAAGGAATTTTAGCGAATGGAACAACCCTTTTGGGAAAGCAAGAAATGCGTAGTGTATTCAAGCAATAGGTATTGCTTTGGGAGAGCCTGGTGAGTATTTCGAATGAGAATTGGGAGGAATCGTTAGTTAACGCAGTAGTATAAAGGTGCTTTCAACGCAATCGGTCGATCAGAGAATGGAACGAATAATGTCTACACTAGTAGGAGGAAGTGGAAATGGTATGTTTAACTACAAAAGTGTGGAATTATGTTTTCAGATTTCGCCGTTAGTAAGCTTATGAATCCCTAACGAAGGGGGGTGAGAGAGAGATTATGGCGCACGTTGCAGTTTGAGTGTTAAGCAATCTAAATCGTGCGAATGGTCTAAAGTTTGCACCGCTAATCAGTGAGTTGGCCTTTAGAAATAGGATTGAAGTCGTCTAGAAGGAAAGGAAGAGGTGGTTGGATGTAGTGCTCAGAGTGAAAGACCTTAATGGCAGACCAGAGATTGCGTGGAAAAAGTTCCAAATGAGCCGATCGTCCAATGTTAAACTAATTGGGACAGTTCGTGGAAGCATAGTCACTCCGTGTTGAGCAAGTGAAGCTTAGTTTTACGGTACACAATGTTCTAAAAAACTCGCCGTACAGTCGCCATGGCGCGCCATGGCACCAAGGCTTGTGTGTCACGCCACGTTAAGCCCATGGCACACCATGGCCTAATGCGCGGTTATTGTAATGAGATATTTTATTTTCTTTACGTTTTTAATGTCTTATTTGCAAGTTTTTTATATATACAACCTAATTTAACTTCCCTATTACTATTGACTCACTGAGTAACACTACAAAACGTATGTTTTTATATATGAAATAGAAATTTGACGCCATAAGTCACGCCTTGAAAACGCCATGGATTTGTCGTGGCTTATAAGGCTTGAGGCTTGACCTCGCCGCCACGCCACACCTCACGCCATTTAGAACCTTGACGGTACATATGGTTGGACGATTGTGGATGTAATGAAAAATGGAAATATGCGTCACATCAATCGGCCAGTTGAAGCTGGTGGACTACGGAGGTCTTGGATTGAAGAAGTTTTCTTTCATTCCGTAAGCAGTTGGAGGGCGATGTATGTTTGGTGGGTATGTGTAACATCCTAGGCCAACCATACCAGATATTGTCCGCTTTGTCCACACTTGGACCCACGGTTTTAAAACGCGTCTGATAGAGGAGGTATCAAGTTCCTTATAAGGCAACCTTTGTTCCCCTCCCCAACCAATGTGGGATCTTACAGTATGAGTTGGGTAGCACCGATGAGTTGTGAACAGTGTGGTTCGGAAAAGAAAGTACTTCTACGCTAGCCGAATATCATATTAGGACAGGTTACATTGCTATAGTGGGTTGTTGGATGAAGAAACTCATGATTGTGAGTTCATGGTGATGTTTAAGGAGGACTATATTATCTTATAGTTGTTTACTATCATCGAACGTGTTAGAGAAGTGGCCTACAAGTTGGAACTGCCTGATTCCATGCGAGGGATTCACCCAACTTTCCATGCGTCGAATCTGAAGAAATGTTTAGTAGAAAGCGATGTTGTCGTACCATTGGAGGATATCCAAGTAGATGAGAAAATAAGTTATGTGGAAGAACCGGTGGCTACTCTGGATCACAAGGTGAAGAAATTAAGGAATAAGGAAATTCGTCTGGTAAAAGTGCAATGGAAATTTCACAAGGGACAGGAAGCGATTTGGGAGTTAGAGTCAGACTAAAGGGCCCAATATTCCAATTTGTTCAGCGAAGGAATTTGGGAGACGGAATTCTTTTGAGGGGGGGGTATTGTAACAACCGGGTTAAAAGTGGTGAATTGGAAGTTTGGGTAAAAGAGTGGAAGAGGTCCATAGTAAAGGGGTCTAGAGTGAAAAAGGGAAATAATAGGGTTTTAACCCTAGGACCTAGTGTCTAGTTGTTGGCGGCTGATAATTTGGGAAAGGGAGAAAGAGCTTGAATCGACTCGATCGAAGGAGAGGAAAAGAGGCAGAGTTTTGGTGTTCATCAACTTTGAAGGTAAGTTCTAATCTCGTTCTCTTTATTGTTAAGGTCTTAGTATTTGTTTTCTCAAATCATTTAGTTGGTTTTCCTTTAGCCACTGATTGTTCTATGGGTTTACTGTGTTTAGTTTTGAAGATTGCTGTAGATTTAGCTTTTTGGTTAAAGGGGATTTTGTTATAATCGAGTTCTGCAATTGAAGGGGTACCGGGTTGAGTTGTTATCGATTTATGGTTGTAAGCTATAATATGTGGTATTTGGGTGTTGAGTGTTCCGCGATTTTCGTTCGAGCAGGGGGTATCGGTCGATAGAGTGCCCCGGTCCCCGTGGTAGACCCCGGTCGTTTTCACACCGGTCACCTGGGGGGAGTAACCCCGGTCGCTTTTCACACCGGTCACGGGGGGGAGGCCCCGGTTGTTGTCTACACCGAGCGGCCAACATTGACCCCGGTCCCTGGGTTTTGTTATGTGGGTCGAAGCCCAAACTTTAGTTGGGGTAATTCTAGTTGTTTTTTTAGGTTGGTGGATTGGCCCATTTTCTTTTCCGAATAGTGAGCTCTTGTATTTTGTCTTGAATGGATCTAATCTTCTAGCCCAACCTAGCAATCTCTATTAGGTTAATCGTTCTAGATTGGGGTGTTATGTCAACCCCGTTATAAAATAGAAAGTTTAGAGAGTTCACGGTCAATCGTTGGAGGTGTGTCCCAACAAAGGCAGTGTGAGTCACAGACACACTGTCACCTTAGGGTGACAGTAGTGTGAGCTGAGAAGTTTGCTGAAAGTTAAAGAATTTCTTTGAAGCTGAAAATGGTTTATTTTATGATAAATCCTTGAATGTTTGTTGAATTAAAAATTGTTGCAAGAGGGGACTCACTAGACCGTTGGTCTAACCCTCGCTCTTTCAAATTTTAAAAACCCTTTTAAGGCAGACGTGATCTAGGTAGAGCTGTTAAAGGCAAGGAGAAAGTGTAGCAGGAATGCGTAGAAGACCGTCACCTTAGTTTAGATCATTTTCTTTAATATCTTGATCAGTTGTGTATAGGTTGTCGTTGCAAACCTTGAAGTGAAATTGTACGCTTGGGACCGCTTTGGCATGAGTTATTATTAAGATTTAATTGTTATCTTGCTGTTTTTGATTGGGTTGTTACACGACCCAACCTACCTCTGAGTACTCCTCAGTCCTCACCAATAGTTCGCCATGGCCCATGGACATCACCCCAGGAATGCGCGATCGATGTTAGCCATTGATGAGAGCATATGGTGTTTTGGTTTGGGAGATCACCGGCCAACATTTGCATGTTTCGAGGAATTTCCACTTAAACACAACTACTACTCCTTAAATTCATAGGAATCTTTTCTTAATTGATTACCTACCAGGAAACATGCATGCATGCTTCTTTTATAATCAAACATATATATAAAATATATTAATCCCCTCTTTATATTTCAAATCAAATTTACTTATTATATTTCATGCATCATCATGTGTTAATTAATTAATAAGAATTTTTAATATAATTTTTTACTATATATTATACATATATATACCTAGTTTAGCTATGCATACTTTGATGCCCACTGTCCCACTTCCATTGATTGACTTCTTCTCTTCCCTCTAATTCTACTGTGTTGAATTTTATATTTGCTATATATATGCTTACAAGTTGTATTTATCATAAAGATTTAAACAAGTTTTGATTGGTTTATAGTGAAACTAATTTATTTTATTTTACGTATTTATGTCTCAATATTTTTTTTCTGCATCCATCCTAACTTTGAACACGAAAAATTTATAAAGAATGAAGAGATCTTACCAAAAAAAAAAAATTGTAAATATGATTTTTGATCATTACTTTTTATCATTAATCAAGCCAATAACTAAAATATAAGATATATATAGTAATCAATTTAATTGTAGAAAGATAAAGGAAAAAATACTTTACACAACAATACAAATGGCAAAATGTATGTTTTCCTTGGAATTTTGATGCTATTTAATATATTCATTACTCATAAAATTTGTAATTAGACATACAATGTGTTAAGCTTATGATGTCATTATTCTTTTTTCATTTATCTCAAAATAATCTTCATCGATTTTTTGAAGTAAATTAAAAACTGTCTTAGGGTGACTTTTGGATCGAGCTCTTGGTTTGATATGAAATTATGTCCACACAAATTGGTTTGAAAAATAAGCATAGAATTAGAGTAATAAATTGACTACAAACATGGACATTTATGACTTGTGCCAAACTCACAAACATATGAACATGTTTCTTGATGTCACAACCAATTATTGACATGGGAATCTTTCTTCATAATTTGTAAAGAATAATTTTTGACATTATATTTTTGTTTTTGTTTTTTTTTTGAAAGACAACATTTATTAAAAACCAAAAGTGTAATTACAACCGAAAACAAAACGATGACCCTTAAACGTTTCCACGTGACCACTCGCTAATACTAAAGCAGACAGCAAAGGAACCGAGATTAGACCAACACAACAAGAGTCGATCCTACAAAACTCTATCCGTAGCGACAATCGGAAAACTATTTTGCGAGATTTAAACTATCCGTTGTCGTCGTCAAGTAGCCTATACCTTCTGCCGCCTCTCCCCTGCCCCCACGCCTTACCGTTTTCACTAAGGGATTCGCACAGGGTTCGAGAACCAAGTCACGCCATCTACCGCGACGTTGAATTTTCGCCTTTTGACCCACTCCAAAATGATAGTTTGAAACATGTACAGTTGCTCCGCGATGTTGTTTTGACCTCTTCTAAACACCAATCTATTTCTATTCTCCCATATCAAGTATAGGGAAGCCCAAATAACGCCATTCCACAACGAGTCGGTGGAATTGTTATTGACCGAGTTTGCTCCTTCTTAAATGATTTCTCGTACCGATGTTAAACCCTCCAAATTTTTCCCCGCCATCTACCGACTAATTTCCAAAGAGTATTTACATCCGGGCAAGAAAGTAGCGCATGGTCTACCGATTCAATCGAATCACCACATCTCGGGCACAAGACCGAATGTAAGTCAATTCCCATTCGGTCTAGCACCGATCGACATGGTATTCGATTTCTTAAAATTCTCCAAATGAACACACATACCTTTTTCGGAACCAATTTCATCCACTTTGTGGGGTCCCTCGAGCCATTCGGACTTGGTCTTCCGTCTTCAATGATTTTCTTAATTTCTTAACGTTGAAACCTTTCACCTCGTCTAGTGCCCACTCCACTTTGTCTTCTCGACCTCTTTCAAGTTGAATAACTTCTAGTCTTCGATTTAAATTCTCCAACTCTCCTAACTCCCTCCCCCTTGGTGCTCTTCTCCATTTCCATTCCCATTGCCACACTTCTTCCGACCATTTTCCTCTTTCCACGACCTTTGCTTCTTGATCCAATTCTAATCGATACAATCTTTCGTATTCTTCTTGAAGCGTCCTTGAGCCCGACCACCATTCTTTCCAGAAACTTGTGCTCTTCCCATCGCCAACTTTCTTGCGGAATGAGTTGGTGAACGCCACCCCATTATTATCCATCACCGGGCCAATCCGAACAATGTTATTCCATACCGTACTTGCACGAAACCGAAAAGAATGGTTACCAAACAGCCCCCCCTCCCCGTAAATGCTTTTGATTACTTTTGTCCAAAACGCATTTTTTTCGTTTTGGAACCGCCACCACCATTTCGCTAAAAGTGACCAATTAAACGATTTCAAGCTTCCAATATTTAGACCCCCTTTGTTGAGACTCACAAATTTTTTTCCTCAACTCACCCACACTAAACCTTTCTTTTCGCATTCTCCGACCCCTCCCCCCAAAACAATCTACATCTCAACATTTCCATCTCTTTTAACACTCCGTTCGGGGCTCGATATAAGGAAAAGTAGTACAAGGGAATGCTTCCCAGTACCGACTTCACCAACATCAACCGACCGCCATAGGAGATCACCTTTGTTTTCCACGATGCAAGTCTCTTTTTTACTTTCTCAATTACCAGTGTTCCAAACGATTCATTGTAACGCCTATCGGGAGTCCTAAGTATGTGAATGGTAAAGTACCCATGTTGCATCCTAGACTTCTTGCCCAACTTTGAATTTCTTCTTCCGGTATACCTAACCCATAGATTTTACTTTTGCTAACATTTATCTTTAATCCCGACATCAAATGGAAACACTTGAGAATTTTTAACAAGTTCTTTAGATTACTTATGTTCCACTTTCCGAAAAAGATGGCGTCATCCGCGTATTGAAGATGCAAGATTGGGATGTTATTAGACCCCACTTTGATACTTTCGTATAGACCTTTTTTTTCCGCCTCTATCATTAGCAAGTGAAGACTTTCCGCCACTATAAGAAAAAGAAACGGCGCCAAAGGGTCTCCTTGTCTCCATCCTTTTCCCATCACGAATTCCTTAGTCGGGCTTCCATTGATTAGAATGGACATCGACGCCGATTGGAGGCTAGCCTTTATCCACTTAACCCATTTTTCACCAAAGCCCATTGTGTTCAAGCTATCGATCAAAAAATCCCACTCCACACTATCGTATGCTTTTTCAAAGTCCACCTTGAAGATCAACCCCTTCTTTTTCTTTTTCTTTTTTTTCATAAAGTCGATCACCTCATTTGCAATGAGGATGCCATCTAAAATGGATCGGCCTTTCACGAATGCGCTTTGAGTGTCACTAATTACTTTCGGCATAACCTTTTTCAACCTTTCCGCTAATACCTTGGAAATTATTTTGTAGTAGATACCCATTAGGCTAATTGGCCTAAATTCCCCTAGATTTACCGGGTTTGTTACTTTGGGAATCAAGGTGAGAAAAGAATCATTGCATCCTCGGCTAATCTCCCCATTTTCACCGAACCATCTTATCGCCGCCAAAAGGTCTTATTTTATCGTTACCCAAAATCTTTTGATAAAACCACTAGTAAAACCATCCGGACCAGGTGCTTTGTTTGACCCACATTGTTGGATCGCTTTCAATATTTATTCTTCTTCAAATGGTTGCTCCAATTCATCCGCTTCCTCTTTGGATATTCTTTTGTACTTTTTGTGTGTCCCAACGTTAACTATTCAATCAAGCAAACATATAAAACAATATGATAATGCAAACCTGGTATTGATTAATCAAACGATTACAAGTTATTGATGAAGAAAACGATCTATCTCTGCTTCGATGTCTCTCTGTGTACGGCGCACAAACAAACAGCTAGCCTTTCTCAATAATAATTTCTCAATTAAGCTCTCTAACCTCTAACCTAATTTCCACTAAACAAAACTAATTTATACTAAGGCTAATAATCCTAATTGGTTTGGCTTGTCTTAGGCCCAACAACTAAAATAAACTAATTACTAAATTAAAAGACAATAAATGAAAATACGAAAAACATACTTTGACTATTTATTACAAAAGGACCCTAGACTATTTGTTAAGACGACTTTATCAGCTTTGACTTCAGATATCCATCTTCAGATAATGATGATCTTGAATCTAATAAAACTGTGCTTTAACAATTTTCAACTTGAAGACTCGGACCCCTAGATCTACTTGATTCGAATTTGTCTTTAAAGAACTCGAAAGTAAAGTTCTTGATTACATTTGGTTCATCCAACCATCCCGAGTTCGTATTCAAACCTCTAATCGAGTTCTTTCTCTCTCGATATTTCGTTGCCATGTGAAAAATCTTGGAGTTTTCATCCCCTTCCAAGATCCACTTCAACTTAGATTTTTGTCTTGCCATCCCAACCTTCTTTTCTTCGAGTTCTAGCCACTTCTTCCGCGCATGAAGCCAAATTTCTCTATTATCTTCGATCCACCCGCTTTGCTCCGCCTCTTCTTCCTTTTTGGTTGCCTCATCTTTCCATTTGCACAACTCATGTTCTAGGTTGTCGAACTTTGTTTTTGCCCAAACTTTGATATCTTCTTTCACATTTTTTAACTTATCCCTGAAAACACAATCCGGCCGGTTCGAAAAGCACTCTTTTACTCCACGAAGATTTCACTAGTTCCTCTAAATCGTCTTCTTTCAACCATGAGTCAAAAAACTTAAAAGGTTTCGGTCCAAAGTCATTTTTGTCTTTGAAAAGCATAATCGAAGCATGGTCCGACCACTTTCGATCCAAAACTTGTACCCCCAAAGTTCTTCCAGCAAGCCTGAAATCTCTCGATATTAGGAATCGATCAAGTTTGCTAAACTTCAAACTATCATCACTAATTCTCGTGTACTTTTTCCCCTATATTGGAACTTCTATCAATTGATTTTCTTCAATAAAATCATTAAATTCTTTCACCCCCCTCGGATTCGTATTAGAGTTCAATCTTTCATGATCCCCCCTAACCTCGTTAAAGTCTCCGAAAATGCACCATTTCACCTCTTCATTTTCTACCATTTTATGAAGTATTTCCATAAATCCGCTCTTCCTTTAAGATCGTTTGGACCATACACGTTAACTAATCCAATCTTTTCTTCTATCCCTGCCCAAGATCCTACCACCGTCAAGAAAGTCGGGTCCTCTATAAGGTAATGACAGTTGAAAACTTTTTTGTCCCAAATCGTAACTATTTCTCCCGAATTCCCATTAGCATCGACCTTCGCAAAATCTAGATCGTCTCCCCCCTATATCCCTCTACTTTGAATAAAATCCCAACTTTTTATCTTTGTTTCTTGAATTCCCAGCACACTCAGTTTTTTGGACCTACGGATTTCTTTTAGCCACTCATTTTTTTTCCGCGACCCCAACCCCCTCACATTCATAGAAATGAAATTCATAATGAGTTTTCAGTTGTTCGGCCTTTGCGGTTTATCCCACACCATACCAATTGCGTTCCCAAATTGTTCCACACCCTCCGATTCATCTTTGCTTTCTGTTGCTTTCTCGATCACAGTGGTAGACTCCCGATCCGCAGATTCAGTTGAGCTACTATTGCCTTGATCCTTTTCCACAATTTTTGGCCTCCCCCCCCCCTCCCCCTGTTGGGCCCCTTTCGAACACATGGCCTGCATCATTTTCATTTGTTGGCCCATCTAGTTTTTGTTTGTTTATTTTCAGCACAATATCTACAACTGCTTCTTGGCCCAGTATACTTGCGCCTTCCTCGCTACTTTTATTGGGTGTCCCCTCCTCATGATGATTTTTTGGGACTTCATTCCACTTTAATTCAGTCGACGCTTCATCTTCCTTCTCTTTACCCCTCCTCTTGTCGGCGACATCATTTTTCTGGCCAGGTTCGTCGGAATCCTCTCCATTGCGATTCTTGTTTTGTTCTTGTTCCAACATATCTCCTACCCCCGTATCTCCATCCTATATCTCTTCCACCCCCCAATCATCTTCCGAAAGTCTTCCTTCTTCCGACCATCCTCTTCTTCCCCTCTGCTGCTTGAGATCTCTTCTACCTCCCTATCCCATTCAAAAGTTTCCAAGAGGTTGGTTTCTTCTTCCACTATCTTGACCCGATAATAGAATTCCCCCACTTTTATTCCTTTTAAACAACTGATCGGAGATAAAATATGGGTGGATATCATCACCTTACCCCAGGCCAGATTATTATCCTCTTCCAAATCACATCCCATAGTTCTCAAGACAACTCCCCATTTTTCAGCAATTGACACAAATATTTCCTTCTTCCACCCATGTAGCGGGATTCCTATTATTTTTATCCATACTAGTCTTTCGGAATTTTGATACCCGACCGACCACTTTCGGAGGTCGTTTACCTAATAGTGAATCCTGTGTAACTTGTTACTTAGGATTTTATTTAACGGTTCCTCCCCTTCGAACCTTAATAATATTTGGGTACCACCTACGTATTTTACATTGTTCACACCAATGGACTCCTTATGCATGTATAGTTGCCGAATAGTTGCTAAATTATCTACGGACCTCATGCTTCCGACTAGGCACCATTTCAATATCTCCATTTCCTTATCATCTTCCGGCCACGCACCGATGAATTCGTCACTCTCGTCTTTTGTCGATGCCTCTCTTACCTCCTTTTTCTGCGTCTTGTTATCATTTTTTCTTCCCCAATTATTCTTTAGAACTTTTGCGTAAGATTTTCTGCCGATCCCATCTAAACCTCCTTACTGCATATACGGCATACCTGCTCCCTGAAGTCTCCCCGTTTCCCAACCGCTTTTCCTCATATCCATTTTTACCTCAGTTCTCTCTCTATTAGCGACGAAAACCCGAAGTTTGAAAGATCCAGTCCAAATGTTGTTCAGTTTTTCTTCCAGCGGTTTGACTTCATTGTTTTTTCTATACCTCACGAATCCAAATCTTTTTCCGTTCTTCAATCGCTTCCTTGTTAGGTACACATCCGATAAGTATCCATATCGCCTGAAAATTCTCCATAGCACCCCCACTTCTAAGTTTTCCGGGAAGTTAAAAAACAGAAAAGATTCTTCCTTACTAGGTCTGTTGAAATTGATATTGCCGGAAATGGTTGCTCCGGTGTACCGAAATTTCCTTATTTGAGCCCCCTTGCCTCTCCTCTCCCCCTCTCTCCCCACTCTCTCTCTTTCTCTCTCTACCCCTCTCTCTCTCATCTCTCTCGATATTATTTCCTCAAACACTTTTATTTTAAAGAAGGCTTTATAACATTCCAATTACTGTTATTTCAAAAAAAAATATATTCTCAATTACTAATCAAGATGTAGGAATGTTGTAGAGAATATAATAAATTCTTTTTATGTAGTAAGAAACTTGAATATCAATTATTCAAATTGTGTTTTAATGGCTTCACCATTCAAAATGAACGTCTTAATTAAGCTACAAATTTAATATATGTTGGCCAAATTATATACAGGATCATCAACAGTTCATTGTCGGTTTTATTTTGTTATATGTGATGGCAAATAGAGTGTGTCAAGTTAGCAAGTCTTAATTTGTTCATCAAAAGAAATTTAAATGGTTCGTTGTGAATCAATTATCAATTTAGAAAATTGAAACTCCTATCTTTAGTTTCCAATATATGTGATCAATTAGCGGCCCGGTTGATTTGCGGGATTTAATTGAATTTGGAGAGATTTGGAATTGGATTTATATCCAATCTCATGTTTGGTTTGAAGTATTTCCTAAATTTGAAATCCCGGGTTTTCATTGAAATCTCTCAAACATAGAATTTTGAAATCACATGTGATGTTTGGTATTTCATGGGATTTTGTAGGATCTCTATGTAATAATGTTTTAAATATGTTAAAAGCATTAATTTTGTAATAGTCAATTAATAAAAAAGAGATGGAACTCTATGACTCCTCCTAGAGTCAACATTTTTATGTGGCGGGTTATATATTGCAACACTCCAAAAATTGGGATAAGCAAAAATTTCCATAAAACGGAAAGTGATATATAAATAAATGCCAATACATGAGCCTCCTAAAAAGGGAATAGCCATATTACACCTCCAATTTCACCTCCTAGCCATGTCTCTCCTGTATTTGCAGATTTGGCCCTAGGTCCGCAATGGAGGACCTAGGTTCGCAATGGAGGACCTAGTTCTGATTGTGGACTTGCATTAATGTTTGTTATGGGGATGACCCATTGCGGACCTGCCGCAATCCGTGACTTTTTTTACTTTTAGTTGTCCTCCATTGCAGACCTAGGTCCTCCATTGCGGACCTAGGGTCAAATCTGCAAATACGGGAGAGACATGGCTAGGAGGTGAAAATTGAGGTGTAATATGGCTATTTGTGTCAATTTCCCAATTAATAAAAACTTGTTAATTACAATTTTTAATCAAAAGTGATGGAAAATGACAACCTATTAATCTAATTTCTCAAAGAAACAAGATTACAAATCGGGTGTCACCCAATTAACCAGAATATTGTTCTTTTATGAAATTGGTGTCTCAAAAGTTAGTCTCCTCAAAGCTCACATCTACCCCGGCTAGACCTTCTTAGAGACCGCACCACTAGATCCTGAGATACATGTCGACATCAACAAGTGTTAGGCCAAAAAGCCTAGTGAGTTTGAACAAATAATATATAACAATATGTAACAAATGGAACAAATCAAAATGACCATTTAATTCAAACACTTGGAATCAATGGGGGAGACACATATCACCAAAACAAGTTTCACCTCAAGAGACAATATACCTTAGAATCTACTCCCACGAGTAACACCACAAGGCCCGGCGCATCGATGACTACCTCCAAGGTATTACCCTGAATGGCGGAGGTCTAGGTGCATACCTCCAAGGTGGCACCCAAGACTATATCCTTCTAATGTCTACTTGATGGCTCATCTAATTCTCAACATATCATAGAACACTTTTACTCCAAGGAACATGTGCATAATATCAACATAGGTAAGCTTATGGTCCAACCACTACATAATTATAAAGGAAGTTTTACCTAACAATTCAAGACCTTCAATTTGGTCAAACATGCATGATTTGCCACATAACATATTTTCAAGCTATAGGTGTTACATATTATGCATACGAGATATAAACCATGCATCCCAAATGGTTAAGCACCAATATGCCTCTCATTAGGTCAAATCTTCAAGTTAGGGCCATATTCATAAAAAGGTCCAAATGTCAAGATACTTTCTAAATAATACTCCCATACTAGTTCAAGAACCAAATCAAGTATTCTACTCCAAAAGCTCCATGAGTTCCCAAGGTGATGAAATATGCCTGTTAAAAAAAAGAGATATTTGTATGATTAAAACATGAAATGATGATGAAATGCATTTAAGGACTTGTAACTAGTTTTACAAGATATTTTAAACTCACCACTTTGGTTTTGAAAGAAAATCTACAAACTTGTAAACCCTAGAAATGTTGGAGGAGATGAGGTTGGTGCTTGGATCTTGCTTTAACTTTGTGATTTAGGTGACCAAAAGAGGTTTGCAACCCTCAATAAATGCTCCCAACAAACCTAGGATGGAATTTAATGAGGAGAGGGTTTAGGGACTTAAAATCGCTCCTAAGGCTCTCAAAAGTCATTCACCAAATCTGATCTCAAGAGAAAATGGAAAGAAAAACGAGTTGGACAACATTTAAACCATCAGACCACATGGGCAACTATGCCCGACAACCTTTCCCCTTGGCATTGTCGCAGGCACTATCACCGACTCTGCCCCACCCGCGGTACAACTCCCGTGATAGTGACAGCGGCTATGCCTGACGGCAATGTTGCCATGTCACTATCGCCCAGTATGTATCGAGCCTTGTTCCCCCGTGGCGACTATGACATGCGATAATGCCTCTATCAAGGTCGTCGATCACTGTCGCACAGGGGTACCGACGCTCTAAATTCTTCGTTTTACGAATCCGATGAGCTAATAAGCTAAGGCATGCATACAATATTTGTTACTCTAAATTTAAGCCTCCTTTCCATACCAAGTCATGCAAGATTAGAATTAAGATCAAAGAGAGGGTTTGGAAAAATACACTTACTAAATTTTACGAACATTATAGTAATAATTGATAGAATCCCAACCAGAGACAACTTACTGATCAGGAAGATAAATATTGATTCAACGTTATGTTTGGTATGTGGGTCAGATATCGAAACCTCTAGCCATTTGATGTTTGAATGTGAAGTAGCTTCGGAGGTCTGGCGGTTATTTGAGCGATGATAGTCTATCCCATTTCCTGCTTACAAGACGATAGAGTACATGATCGACAATATCAGATCTACAAACCAACATGGGGCTGTTAAGACAACTTTGGAAGCGGTGTGTTTGATTGGGTACTACATATTGTGGTGTGTTCAGAAATAGATGTATTTTTAAGGTCTCCCCCCTCGTAAGGATTCCATAATGGATCAAATGCCACTAACCTTATGAGAATATTGAGGTGCTTCCATCTAGCCTCGGATCTTAAGGTTAACTTGGAGAAAAGTAAGGTTTCGGGCACTAGAGTTTCTTTTTTGGAAGTGGAATACACGACTAGATGTATTGTAAGGAAGGATATATTCCTTTTATATTTGGGTATGCCTGCCGGAGCTAACATGTCAAAGATCGCTAGTTGGACGCCCCTTATTGAGAAGTCCAAAGCAAGCTCTCGAGTTGGAAAAGTAAAACTCTTTATTTCGGGGGTAGACTTATGTGTGTCCCAATGATGTGCAATATATCAAGATGAACAAGAAATTTGATCCAAATGTTCCATATTATTTGATCTAAATTTGCAAATATTACATATCATTTCAATACAATATTTCTCTCACTAAAATATGTTCTCTTAAGGTGCTTAATAAATTCTACTAACAAAAAGGTATTTATACCTAGTTACAATACAAAGACAAATACAACTAAACTAAACATTTTGACTTGCTTGACTTTGAGTTTCCATATTAAGAAACTTTGACTTTGACCTTTGCATTTGAAGGCTTTGACTTGAGCTTTGACTTTGAACCAAATGATCTTGGATCCAACATTTATGCACTAACAGTACTCTCTATAAGTCGGTTTTGGGCAGCCTCGGAGTGTATTTATTCTCGCTTTTTAAGGTGCCTGCAACTGTGATTAAGAAACTCGAGAGCATAAGGAGTCGGTTCTTTTGGGGCGGGTTGGAAGATAGGACAAAAATTTCTTGCATGGATTGGGATAAGTAATCAATAGCAAGGAGAAAGGTGGTCTTGGCATCGGGAGTCTTAAGGCGCAAAACTTAGCGCTCCTCTTAAAATGGTTGTGGCGTTTCAAGATGAAAGACATTGTGTTATGGAAATCGGTTATTTTGGCGTTTCATGCGTCTTCGGGTAGCTTTGGTAGCCACTCTACCTTGATTAATTCAAAGGGTGTTTGGGGAAAGATTGCTAAAAGCAATAAATTAATGGATAAAGTTAATATTCCCTTTGAGAATTTATTCTCTAAAAAGGTCGGGAGTCGAGAGAAAAACAGATTTTGGGATGATGTTTGGTGCAACAACTTCTGTTTGGCACAATTGTACCCGAGATTAGCGACCTTAGACAGAAATCGTAGTTGCTTGGTGGAGAGAAGGGTGTCTGTCTCCTCTGCTAGGATCATGTTTTCGTAGGACTAGCGTCAAATTCTCCACGATGGTTGTGAATCTCATGAGTTGGAGCTACTCCAGGATGAGTGTTCCTGGTATATCTTTGGGGAAGGAGAAGAGCGTTGGGAGTGGGCGTTGGACAGATCGGGTCGATTTTCTGGTGCCTCGCTTTGGAAGGTTGTCGACGACATGGGGCTTAGAACCTGTGGTCCTGTTGTTATGTGGAATAATTATGTTCCTAGCAAAGTTCAGGTTCTCTGGTGGAGAATCAGATTAGGGAAACTTTCTTTGAGAGATAATTTATGCTTCAGAGGGGTCTCGTTGGAGTATCTCTGGTGACGAATCAGATTAGAGACAATTCCTTTGAGAGATAATTTATGCTTCAAAGGGGTCTCATTGAAGTCTTACGAGTGTGTTTTCTGCGACTTCCATATGGAATTGTCACTCCATTTGTTTATCGAGTGTAGCTGGGCCATTGAAATCAGAAAAGAATTGAATCGTTGGTGGAGTCTGATCCCAGTTGAATGCTTTGGTGTGGAACAGCTCTTGGAAGCTTCAAACCTCAACAATTTACCTTCAAAACTAAGGTTGATCCTAGATGTGGTAATACAAACGTTTTTCTGGGTTATTTGGAAAAGCAGAAAAGAGAAAGTCTTCAGTAATAAGTTCGCTAGTCCTTTGGTGCTTGCGAATAAGATTCAATCCACTACTTTTCATTGGATTAGACATAGAGCTCTGTAATCTGAACGCAGTCTTTGCCTCGTATTTGTATTCCTTGCTTCTCGCTAGCGGTTGTTGCGTTTTATTTAAAAATGGGATTCCAAAAAATAATGGATCAAATTGTGGAAAAGTCTATAGTTAGGTTTTGGCTAGGTTGTCAGGATCTGATTCTTAACAAGAATAATGAAACTCAGAAAAAATATTAAAGAAGTTGCGGAGAAACACTTTAATATTCAAACTATCAATGTAACAGTAAAATATAAATCACAACTTGTAAACTTTATTGAATGATTAAAGTTACAAACTTTCACACAAAACCTCAATCTTGATGAACAAGCTCACCAAGACGAATTCTACTTCTCTAGAACTAGGGTTGTAAACCTTGAGGTTAATTCTCTCTCTAAACAAAAACTCAGAAATCTCGTATCAAATTATTTTGAATAATCCTATACATATACTGAAAATAAAAGATAATTACAAAACTTAAAAGATCTTCAGTATATTCTTCCATAATTATCTTCAGCCTTCCATGATTATCATCAAATCTTGACTTTATCTCCAAGGCATCTTTATCACTAAAATCAGCACTAATAATCTTCAGAAGTATTAACCATCTTCAGCAGCATTAACCAATCAGCAGTACTAACTACTAGCAGTACTAACTCTCCAAACACTACTAACTATTCAAGTAGCAGTACTAACTCTTTAAGCAGTATTAATTCTACTAGCAGTAGTAATCTTGAAAGCCTGGCAGTAGTAATCACTTAGACAAATCTTCAGTTCCCAACAATCTCCCCCTAACTTGACTTTTAGAGAAAAGAAGTCAAGTTCTTCAGATGCTCCCAAAACTCTATTGCTCATAAACCTATATCAGGATTCAGCCCCAAACTTTGATTAATAATTCTCTGGATCAAGTATCTTGCCATTGCAGAATCTGGTGCACAACCTAGCTTTTTCTTCAACATAGCATGCAGCTTTAACCTGCTATGGATGTAAACTCTATCCACTAGGAAGTATTCAAAGTGACTTGTATCCATAGCCAGTGCATATACTCCACTTCTTTCATACAGAGTCCAGTTGTTGATGGTTTTGAAAACATTTCTGATAACATGTTGAACTTCCTCTGGCTTGAACAACATGCATAGATATTCCATCACAAGTTTTGTAACTGGTATCCCTGGAGCTTTCAGCTTATCAGCATATAATTTCATCCCCACCTCAAACATTTCCTCTAAATCAGATCTGGAGCATACTCTTACAATCTTGGCCCAAGTAGGATACACTTCAAATTTGTCATCTTTCCTCTTCAGCCTGATATACTCCTTTCCATCTATTTCCATGGTATCCCAGTGAATAATCTCAGGAGGCTTGACACCAACTGGTTCAGCTGTTATAGGCTCAGGCACTTTCTCCATCACCACCATGTACATATTTACATCATAAGTATTGGATGGTTCTTCCTGAGATTGAGCTTTCTTTTCATCAGATTTAGGTGCCTCTTCTTCTTCAACTACCTTTTGTTCTTTCTCATCTTCTTCCTCATCCACTCTAGGTTTCTTAGCTGGTTTTCTTCTAGCCATCATTTTTGTTCTTTTCAAAGTCCTCAGACTTTCACCTAGAGTAGCTTCCTTCCTTGGTGATTCTTGATCATCAGGAAAGGGTTTTTGAATTTGAAGGTCATGCCTCTCTTTCATCTTCTTTTCCACTTCAACTCTTGCTTTGTCATTCCCTTGTAACTTTGTCATCTCTGCCTCATACAAACCTTTGATTTGTTCAAATGACATTTTAGTGAACATTTCCTTTTTGACTCCCACGGCACCTTTGAGGAAAGTAATCATCTTCTTTCTCTCTTGAGTGCCAAGGTAGGTCTTTGAAGGTTGTCTCTTCCTTGCACCCAATCATTGCAGTCTTCTTTGGAATTGCAGATCTCTTTTGTGCCATCTCTGTTGCCAAACTCTTTTGATAAACTTCATTCAGCTCTGCAGCTAGAGCTTTTGCCATCTCCCTATCTTTCTTCACTTGAATTATTTCTGCTTGCTCAAGTTCTGCTTGAATCTTCTTAGCCAAAGCTTCATCTGACTCAATCAACTTTTGCTTTTTAATTGGTTGGTCAGATTCCACTATCTTGGTTTTGCCTTTGTCCTTGCTTGCTATCTTATCAACACTAGCTTTCTTGATAACCTCAGCATTGTCTTTGATGACAATTCCTTTGGCCTTTGAAGTGACCTTAGGAGTATCATGTTTAGCTTTGATTAGAGCTTCAGCTATCTCAATTTCTTCCAAATTTCTGCTAATGAGGTCAGTTAATACCTCTTGAACAATTTCTGCTACTTCATTTATTTCAGCAGTATTAACTGTTTCTGCTGCTATGTTTGCTTCAGCAGCATTAACTGTTTCTGCTGCTTTCTCAAACCCTGTTTCTGTTTCAGCAAACTCCCCCTCATCTCCATGTTTCTCCCCCTTATTCTTAGCATTCTCCATGTTAACCTCAGCTTCTGACTCCCCCTTTTTGGGAGCATCATCCACTGGGTTCCTTCTTCTGAGCACAAATCGTTGCTTCTTCTTCTTTTGAACCACCTTCTGAACCAACTTATTTAAGCTGTTGATCTCTTCTTGTTGGTTGATTATGACTTTCTTGAGTTCATTGACAACCTTCTTTTGAGCATCCAATTCAGTTGCCATTTTGGACATGGCAGAAATCAATTCATGGTAGTCATATCTATCCTCACGTTCTCCAGGAGTGTTACCCCCTTTTGAGGGATCATTGGAATGTTTAATAGGGATCTCCAGCCATGCTGAAGCACCACCTATTCCCTTGGTTTCTTGGCACCCGGGACCTTTGTATGATTGCTCACCCAAAGTTGCCATGGGGAAGGTCTTAGTGATGTTACCACTGGCCTCCTCTGTGCTAGCAGGAGTAGTGGCAGCCTTCTCACCCACATGCTCATGCATCTCCTCAATGAGCACCTTCTTGGGGTTGGGAGACACCCCAGTGGTTTCCCTATTGATATTCTCTAATGGAGAATGCTCCATTAGAGGGCTTTGAGGTTCTGGGTTTGTAGGAGGTACAACAAGGGAAGGAGCCTTGTGTACCTTTCTCTTAGTATACGTTTTGGTTAAAACTGGTGTTGGCTTAAGAACAAGGGACTGAGGAAGTGATATAGTGGTTGAAGGTTGGGTTTGGCTATCAGTGGGATGGTCTAGTGAGGGCCTTGACCCTGATGCCATACCTTCTTGGTTGTGGGACACCACCATCATTGTAGAGAACAATGGGGTGTCAACTCCTTCCGAGTCCTTGGCAGATCTTTTCATATTTGAAAAGACCTTGCCCTTAGGGATTTTAGGTA
The DNA here is from genome assembly GCA_954870635.1 of Arctium minus. Classification (NCBI taxonomy): domain Eukaryota; kingdom Viridiplantae; phylum Streptophyta; class Magnoliopsida; order Asterales; family Asteraceae; genus Arctium; species Arctium minus. The sequence continues at coordinate 162,498,937 of OX941080.1, forward strand.
CATATACCTCATTAAACTGAGGTATATCCGTCAATTCAGTGGTGATAACTGCCTGGACAAATCTTGGATACATATAGAAACTCTTTTTATTATCCAAGTTTGACACAAGGTCATTGAAAATCATTTTTGAGAAATTATACTTTATGGCAGTGGACAAGCAGACCAAAACATAAGCAATGGTACTACTGAACTGACTCCATCCAGTAGTTTTTCTAGAAATACAGTGCATAAGAGTATGAACAAAGAAACGCCATTGGGGAGAAAAGTTAGCTTTGTAAAATTTGAAAACACCCTGTTGGCCTTCATACCCTATTCTTGTGAGATTGGAAAACAAATCCTCATTAGGGATAGAGGTAATACCTGAGGCATCGTCTAGACGTAGACTGATGCGGATGACCTCTTCAGTGACTATCAAGGGTTTGTCACACACCCTTGTCTCGATAAACTGCACACCGTTTTCAGTAACAGCGGTGGCATTGGCCCAAAATTGCTTCTGGTGCTCGATGAAGATTGGTGGTGACACAGTAAGAGCATACTCTATATGACTGGTCTTGAGAAAATCAACTATTTGATGGAATCCATCAGCCTGCTTCGGCTTTTGAAGCATTGCGATCTCATTGTGTTCATCAATAAACGCCATGGATGCCATCGGTCTTGAGGATTCTTGACTGAAACACACTGGTTACTTAAGAGAAAAGAGTTAGAGAGAAGATGAACAGTATTCAAAGAGTCGTTGTGAGCTTTTAGGCGGGCAAAGAGGGTATTTATATGATTTGGGAAAGAAGCAGTATTAACCCTATTTTCAGTTAAAGCAGTACTAACCCACTGGCAGTATTAACTAAGAGCAGTATTAACTGAAAGCAGTATTAACTAACTAGCAGTATTAACACATACCTGAAGTAGTAACTCAGACTAGCAGTAGTAATAATGAACCTGCAGTAGTAACTTTGCACTGGCAGCATTAAAACTGCACTGGCAGCATTAACTATACTTACACTGTTGAAGCTTGTGTTAGTCTGAGCAGGGCAATAAACTTCCTGAGAAAGATGATTAGTAGCACCAAACAAATAAACAAATAACAGGTATACAAACACTTATTAAACATGAGCTCATTCAGAGTTGATCATGCCCACACTTGTGACCAAGAAAGTGAATCTACCCACATCAAAAGCTTTAGTGAATAGATCAGCAAACTGATTATCAGTATGAACTTTAGCAACTTAAATAAGCTTCTTTTCATTGCAGTCTCTAATAAAGTGATACCTGATTTCAATGTGCTTTGTTTTGGAGTGCTTGACTGGATTGTTAACAATGCTAATAGCACTGTTATTGTCAATGAAGATTGGAGTGTGAAGAAAGGTTACCCCATAGTCCAGCATTTGATTCTGAATCCATAGAACCTAAGAACAGCAACTTGCAGCAGCAATGTACTCGGCTTCTGTTGTGGATAAGGACACTGTGGTTTGCTTCTTACACTGCCAAGATACTAGTCTTGCACCCAAAAGTTGACATCCCCCTGAAGTAGACTTTCTATCCATATTAGCACCACCTAAGTCACTGTCTGAATATGCAATCAAATCAAAAGTAGATTCATAATGATACCAAAGACCTAATCTAGGTTTCCCTCTTAAGTATCTGAAAATCCTCTTAACAGCTTGAAGATGTGACTGCTTTGGCTTGACTTGGAATCTGGCACACACACACACTGGAAACATGATATCTGGTCTTGAGGCTGTGAGATACATGAGAGATACAATCATTGATCTATAAAGATGGACATCAACATCCTCCCCCTCAAGATCAGCAGTGATCTGTTTGTGTGTTTCCATTGGTGTGCTTGCTGGCTTTGAGTCTGATAGACCATACTTATCTAGGATGTCTTTCACATACTTTGATTGACTTATGAAAATCCCATCTTTCTATTGTTTCACTTGAAGCCCAAGGAAGAAAGTGAGTTCACCCATTGAACTCATTTTGAAGCTCTTGTGCATCAACTCTTCAAAGTCTCTACACATCTGATCTTTTGTGGATCCAAATATGATGTCATCCACATATATCTGAACAAGTAGGATGTCCTTCTTACTTCTTTTAATGAAAAGGGTCTTGTCAATGATTCCCCTTTCAACCCCATTTTCCAAGAGATAGGTAGACAGAGTATCATACCATGCTCTTGGGGCTTGATGTAGACCATAGAGTGCTTTCTTAAGTTTGTATACTCTGTCAGGATATGATGGATTCTCAAATCCAGGGGGCTGACAGACATATACTTCCTCATCAATTGTTCCATATAGAAAGGCACTCTTCACATCCATCCGATATACCTTGAACTTCATATATGAGGAATAGGCTAGAAACAGCCTAATTGCCTCTACCCGTGCCACTGGAGCAAAAACTTCCTCATAGTCTATGCCTTCTTCCTGAGTGTACCCTTGTGCCACTAGCCTTGCTTTGTTCCTGATTACTATTCCTCTCTCATCCTTTTTATTTCTGAAAATCCACTTGGTGCCAATTGCTCTATGACCTTTTGGAAGGTCCACCAAGTCCCAAACATCTTGAAATTTAAACTGTAGCAACTCTTCTTGCATGGCTTATATCCAACTTGAATCTTTCATTGCATCATAAGCCTTCTTAGGCTCAATCTGAGATAGAAAGCAAGAGAGTACTGTATGTTGCTGATCCTGCAAATCTTGAAATCTGCTTTGATTCCTAGTCATCATAGGAGAAGAGATGTCTCCTATTACCAGCTCAGGAGAATGATTCTTTTGAGTTCTTGTTTGAAGACTAGGTTCTTCATTAATTCCCACATCTAAATTGGAATCATTTAAGTCAGCTGAGGGAATCTCATCAGTTGCTTTTGACTCTTCATGCTCTGGATTCTCCTCATCTCTTCTTTCTTCTTCACTCTGAATTGGTTCAGTAACAGTCTCCTTTTCACAGATTTCAACAGGGTCCATTGTAGGTATGGGAAAGATCACAGACTGAGGAATAATATCTTGTACTTGTTCATCCCCTGATCCTCTACTTCTTGATCCTGCATGATCATCACTACTGAAACCCAAAGAGTTAGTTAGTGAATCAATGTCAAATAACCACTGAGGACCTGAACCAATAGGAGTTGGTGTGTTCTCATTGCATTTGACATTGTCACTTTCCTCAATTATTCTAGAAGAAAAATTAAACACTCTGTATGCCTTACTCTGAGATGAGTAACCAACAAGAAAACCATCATCTGCTTTGCTATCAAACTTTCCTAAGTGAGTTTTGGTATTGAGAATGGTACAAGGACACCCAAAAGGTTTGAAAAATACAACAAATGGTTTTCTTTTATTTAAAAGCTCATATGGTGTCTTGTTTTTAGGCTTGACTACTAGAACTCTGTTTTGGACATAGCAAGCAGTATTAACTACTTCAGCCCAGAAAGTAATTGGAAGTTTTGAATCAGCTAACAGAGATCTAGCAGCTTCAATCAGTGTCCTATTCCTTCTCTCAGCAACACCATTTTGTTGTGGAGTCCTAGGAGCACTGTATTGCCTCTCAATTCCTTTTTCCTCACAAAAGGTGTTTAGGTCAAGATTTTTAAATTCAGTACCATTATTTGACCTAATGACTTTTACCTTTTGATTTGTTTGGTTTTCAATTCTTAGAATAAAGGATTTGATCAGTCCACTTGTCTCATCCTTAGTCCTTAGAAAATATACCCAAGTAAATCTAGAGTAATCATCAACAATAACTAAGCAGTATGATTTCTTACCTATACTCATGACATTTGTAGGACCAAACAGATCCATATGCAACAACTGAAGAGAAGAGGAAATTGTGTTCAACTCTTTGGACTTATGAGAAGTTTTGTGTTGTTTGCCTTTGAGACAAGCAACACAATGATCATCACATGAAAAGACTTTTGAAGGCAGACCTCTTACAAGGTTGTTTTTAACAAGTTTATTCATTGTTTTAAAGTTCATGTGACACATCCTTCTGTGCCAAAGTGATGATTCATCCAAAGAGGCTTTTGAAACAAGACAGTTTAGGGATGAATCATTTGAAACATTTTCCATATCCAAACAATAGACATTATCCTTTCTAGGAGTTCTTAGTAGTATCATCTTTTCATCAACTACCTTGAATCCAGGAGCAAGGATCATGCATTCTGAATCAGTGAATAATATGCTATGCTTTTTGTCACACACCTGTGATACACTTAACAGGTTGTATCTTAACTGTTCAACATAGAAAACATCTTCAAAGGTCATTACCTTTTGTTACATCTCCCTTACCACTAATCTTACCTCCATCTGGAGTATTACCAAAGGCAACATGCCCTCCATCAATTTTCTTGAAATTCTTGAGGCAAGCCATGTTCCCTGTCATGTGCCTAGAGCAACCACTATCAATATGCCAAATGCTCTTTCCCTTGAGCTGCTGGTTGCCCTGCACATAAGATAAATCAATTAGTATTGACTGGGAACCCAAGCCAAAGTGGTCTTGGGCCTCCCTTTCTCATCAAAGTACTTACACTCCTTTTTTTATGAGATTTTTAAATTTAGAATCCTCTTGACTTGAGTACTTTGTCAAGATGATTGGTCTAGAAGCACAAGCACTAGAAGCAGTACAAATTTTGGAAGTACTAACAGAGTTAGCAGCACTAACAGGTTTAGCAGTACTAACCTTGTCAGAAGCACTAACAGAGTTAACAGTATTAATATTTGATGAAGTACTAACAATGTTAGTTTTAGAAGTACTAATACTATCAGCAACACTAACATTGATAGCAGTAGTATTGCTTCTGGCAGAACTATCTTTGTCAGCAGCACTATTTATGGTAGCAGTACTAACAGTTTTAGTGCTTTTGGGAACCCACATCTTAACACTTTCGTTTACAATCTTTTTCTTCATGTGGTTTTTAGATTTAACATGTTTCTTAGCCACATGGTTCCTTTCATTCTTCCTATAACCAAAGGGTTTTTGCACAGATCTTTGAAAATTTATCCTTTGGTTCATAGGATTAAAATAACAGTGCTTGGCAAGATGGTTCAATTTGCCACATATGAAACAAGGTTTTGGTCTGATGATTCTACTCAGATCAACTCCTTGTTTCTGAGCCCACTGATTATTCCAATTTCTTTGATTTCTCCTCCTTTTATCATGTTTTAGGGGCTCATATTTATTACATGCACACTGTTTGCAAGGAACAGGATTCACAACTGTAGTCTGCTTGTAATGGACCTTTTTAGACTTTCCCTCGGTCTTCTCTACACCATCAGATTTGACCCAATCCCTTCCACCACCCTCATTGGTAAGAATGTTATTTTCTAAAGAAATCTCACCACTCACGGTGTTATCCTTACTCTTACCAGCTTCTTTCTCAGTCTTGTCCTCAACAACTACTTCATCTAAAGGATCTATCTTAGTGGCTCCCTCATGCAAGTCCTTCCTATCCTTGGTCTCTAGCAAATCTGATTTAGGAGGGATGTAGTTGTTGTTGTATGGCGGTGGTGTGGTATTGTACCCAATTCCTGGTTTAAGCTTATCATGGATTTGAACCTTTAGAATTGAATCCATGGCTTTAGAAGCATATGAAAACTTTTCCACATCCAGCTTAACCTTGGCTAGCTCTCCTCTCAACTTTTCATTCTCCTCTCTAGACTTTGTCAGTTGGATTTCTAAATCATTTTTCTCCCACTTCCAGTAATTTGTATCATATGTGTGTTGAAGTTCATTGGCTTGGAAACCTTTAATTTGTTCCTCAAACCTCTCAACAATTTTCACATAGTCTTTTCTATCATTTTCTAACCTCTTAAGGTCATCACTCATACTCTGGTTGTGATCCCTGTACCTTTTAACAATGTCTATGCAAGTTTGAGTACAGAGATTAGAAAGTACCTCAGTTGGGAGATCAGATACCTCTGCCATGAGAGCTTGATTTTGAATGGCCTCTTCTGCTTGATCACTCCAGTCAAACCCCATTCCTTGTTGAGAAACAAGAGCTTGAGCAGAGTTTCTGGTCTGGTTGAAACTTCCAGTCTGAGCTTGTTGGTGGTTGTTTTGAGATATTCCACTTCTGCATTCCCTGGCAAAGTGTCCCTTCATATGACACTTGTAGCACTCCACCTTTGACTTACCAAAGCCTGCTCCATCTTCTCTTCTTTGAGAGAAGTTGTTCCTCCCAGTCCTCTTGATGAACTTCTTCACCCTCATAGAAAGCATGGTCATCTGCCATTTAATATCCATCTCTTCAAGATCATCAAGATGAAGCTGTTCCAAGTCATCATTGATTAACGAAGAGTTACCATGGCGGGAAAGAAAGGCTTCAAAAACAGATTCATTGGCTTTTTCTTGATTTACTCCACTGGCAGCATTAACTGATTCAGGGTTAGCAGTAGAATCAGTTGATGCTGATAGGAGTGCAGCATTATGAACATATCCAGTAGGCTTCTTCTTTGCTTCCACTTCAGATTCAAACACTCTCAGATCATTGTACAGATCATCCAGTTCCTTTTCTTCCAGCATGTCATTCTGTCTGAATGAGACAGTGTACATGGTCTATTCATCTCCAAGAGATCTGAGGAACTTTCGGTTGACATCATCTTGTTCCATCTGAACTCCAACAGTAGCCAACTCACCAATTAACTTATTGAATCTATCAAAAGTTTGAGTTATAGACTCATTCTTTGAAGATGTAAAATTCTCATATTGCTGCTTGAGAATATCCCTTTGATTCCTCTTAGTGCTCTTGGTGCCAGCAAATCTCTTCTCTAAAGCATTCCATAGAATCTGAGCATCAGTGCAGTGATGAAATTGATGTTGATACTCATTAGGGATGGCCAAAAGCAGGTTGCTTAAGGCTTTCATCTCCAATTGTCTCATTTTCTTCTCAGCATCAGTTTTTGGAGGTGGTCTTCTTCCATCTTGTCCAATTTTACCTTCAGCAGAGGGACCATTCTCAACAATGTCCCACATAGAAAAGTCTGTAAGGAGGATGTACTGCTTGATCTTAATTTTCCACATGTCAAACTCATTAGGTTTGAGCATGGGAACCTTTGAAATAAGAGTACTGGTTGATTCAACTTTGTTGTCCATGATGAATGAAGGTTTCTGAGAATACTAGGCTCTGATACCACTTGTCAGGATCTAATTCTTAACAAGAATAATGAAACTCAGAAACAATATTAAAGAAGTTGCGGAGAAACACTTTAATATTCAAACTATCAATGTAATAGTAAAATATAAATCACAACTTGTAAACTTTATTGAATGATTAAAGTTACAAACTTTCACACAAAACCTCAATCTTGATGAACAAGCTCACCAAGACGAATTCTACTTCTCTAGAACTAGGGTTGTAAACCTTGAGGTTAATTCTCTCTCTAAACAAAAACTCAGAAATCTCGTATCAAATTATTCTGAATAATCCTATACATATACTGAAAATAAAAGATAATTACAAAACTTAAAAGATCTTCAGTATATTCTTCCATAATTATCTTCAGCCTTCCATGATTATCATCAAATCTTGACTTTATCTCCAAGGCATCTTTATCACTAAAATCAGCACTAATAATCTTCAGAAGTATTAACCATCTTCAGCAGCATTAACCAATCAGCAGTACTAACTACTAGCAGTACTAACTCTCCAAGCAGTACTAACTATTCAAGTAGCAGCACTAACTCTTTAAGCAGTATTAATTCTACTAGCAGTAGTAATCTTGAAAGTCTGGCAGTAGTAATCACTTAGACAAATCTTCAGTTCCCAACATAAGTGCGCACAAAGAGAGTGTTAGAGATCCGTTATTGTGGAGGTTCTATCCTATTGACTATTTCAAGTCGTTGTAATGTTCCATTTTTGCTAGCTGTTTGCTAGCTTTTATTGAAAAGCTAGTTATTGTTTCCAAAAAAAATGTAATTTAATTATATTTTTTATTATTTTTAATTTGCTGTTATAAATTATTTATAAAAAAATGTAATTCAATTTCATTCAAAATCATACAAACCAAACATACCTTCAAAATCCAAATCTCTCCAATTTAGATCCTTTCATGAAATCCAAATGTCTCAAAATCATTTCATTAAACCAAACGATATATTATTAGAATCTAGACATGCATGTGTATGTCAAATTTGAATCTAAAAGCATAAGGTTAAATTTGTGAAATGAAAAATGGGATGAATGTTGCGAAAATATCATTAAATTGATTAAACCTTTTTATTTTGTAATTTATTTTCCATACCTTAAAAATGCAGTAGTTTTGATTATTTCCTTTTAGGGTTTTTATGGGAAACGTAGGCCATGGACGCCCATGTGAGTCCATGTGCAGTGTCTTTATCTAATAGCCCCACCCTTTTATATATTTATTTATATTTTTGAATAAATAATTAATCCCTTAACTTCAACTCCATTCTCATTCATCTCTTTAACTTTGAACTTCTTCGTCTTCAACGCTTTTGTTGAATCCCTACAACATTCATCTCTCTGCAACTGCAAACATACCTTGCTTTTAGATCTCTCATCAATATATAAGATCTAAAGAAATAATCAAGGTACACGTTCATTGATTAATTAATTAATTATTTATTTCTTTTATCTGTTCATGTCCTAACTATTCTTGCATGATATTTAATGTTCTTTGATCATCTTTTTTGAGTTTTATAGATTAAAATCCTCTTTATCTCGTACTCATTCATCTGTAAAAAGCGATTATCGATCAGCTTCGAATGTGGAATAATTTGCTTTTTTTTCTTTTTTAGTTTGAAATTAACTTGATTGATAATTATTTTCTTAACCAAAGAAGTTTTGATTATTACGTTTGATTATATAAAAAGGATACACCAGATGAAAATGTTTTTGGGAAAAGAAGATTTTGGATTTGAATTTCAAAAACACTACGATGATTCTTTGAAACCCAAAAAGTTCTTAGATGTGGGAAACCACATGTATTTCAAGTTAGAAAATCTGAACACTTGGAGAAGCTGGGATCTATGGCCTTTAAAACCAAAAGGGAGCCTCAGTTTTTTGCTTGAAATAATTTTGGAGCATTCAAGATATTATTTCTTGAGGTTTTGATGACGATATCTTTTTCAAGTTAATAATTTATCTTGTTGTGAAGAAAGAAACTCAAAAAATAACTTAGTAAAAATGGACTAATTAATTCTTAATTTCCTATCAGTAATGAAATCATAGTAGTTTCTGTCAATCTCTAAATCATGAACTTGAATTCGTTGATTTTGTTCACTGTTTAGTTAAAATGATATCTTTTTGTTATTTAATTACAACTATTTCTAGGTTAAGAATGCACACCTCAAGCCCACTAAAGAAAGAATTTCTCAAGAAATGGATGGAGGGTCTTCAAATATGTTGTTCTTCAAAGAAGCAAATGAATGTCTTGGAGAGAAAAAAGAAAATAAAGCTTTCTGCAGACATTGCCATGGCTTCTGCTAAAAAGACACCAATGTCTTGGAGCAATGCAATAATTTCAGACGCCCGGAAAAAGGAAGACGACACGATTCTTATCGACAAATTATTAGGTCCCGAATATTCACAGTTCAAGGTACAGAAGAGTACATATAGAATGATGAGTTGCAACAAGAGAGTTCAATGCAAGAAAATCTTGAAAAGGAGTAGTTACATGAGTGGTGGTAAAAGAACGAAGACGAAGAAGAAGATGGGTGTTTCTGTTATTGCGAAAAGATTGGTGAAGAAGAGGACTAAAGTGCTTAAAAGACTTGTACCTGGTGGAGAATCCATGGATGAATTCTCTCTCATTAAAGAAGCATTGGACTACATTCTTTCTCTTAAGGTACAAGTTGATGTGATGAGGAGTGTTGTTACTGCAACTGAGATTTTGAGTGATGTTAAATTGCTGAAATCTGTTGTTGAATAAGGAATTAATAAAAACATATATATATATATATATAGAACTTGAAAGAAATCATGTACAGGTATTGCAGCTGCATGCACCACTAGTTTCTTTCTTTCTTTTCATTAATTTTTCATCGATCCTTGTATCTAATGAACACATTTGTGCCAACCTAGTACATGAATTTGATCTATGCAAAAATCCCCCCTTTTCGTATGAATATATATATATATATGACAAGCTATATATATATATATATATATATAGGTCAATCGATCAGCAGACGTGGATTGCAAAGAATTTGGTAACATATGGAATTCAAATTTAAGAGACATGTGATACACAATTAAGTCAACCCCTTGGTGTTAGCACCTGTAGTTTCTACTTATGATTTTTTTTTCTATGGTACTGTGTGATTTGTTGTTTGATCAACTTTAGAAATTAGAATTTCAGAACCACCATGAACACTGTTGAGATAGTGGTCCTCATTTCCAGTATACAACTTATATGATGAGTGTATAATTAATTGTGTCCTCAAAGTACCTTTTTTTTTTATGATTACTCGTGAAAATGGAAACATTAATTTGGAAATGGACTATATTTCGTGGGGTTTGATTTCGCCATAGACATATGTTTTATAATTAATTATGCATCCTCGCATATCTTATTGATGATGTATGTCTTATAAACACATAAACTAATGTGTATGTACATACGTAAAACTTTATATATATATATATATATATATATATAAAATAGAGCGTCGTTCTTTAACATGTTAAATGTGTGATTAGGAACAGGACCCCCAAAACTTTGGGGCCCAATTTTACGTTGTTTAGTGACTTTAATCAACGAATATAAAACTATAGTCTACCTTAGTGCATCTCTAATTTTTATTAGAAGATAAAAATAATAAGCCGCATCATCGCCTCTATAATTTGTATATATGTATCTTTATTATCTCATTTTGCATTGTAATCAAAAGGTTTAGGTGTAACATGGCCTCCAAAAGATTGGAACGTCCCTAATATAATATATATATATATATATAGTGGTTTCTTGCTTTGTCCGGAAATCAAAGAACATGTATATAAAACCGAAAGTAGAAAAACAACAACTACAACTTAAGAAGAGTATAGTAGTCTTCTTGTTCTTTCGGTTTTACTATTAAATCTTATGATTAGGATGTCGAAAAGAAGCCGATGGAAGTTGAAGGGCGCAACCATTACCTCCAATACATTCGTACGTAGCATTCCTTGTGTTCATTTACTACAACATAGATATTGAAATTACGGTCGTCTAGTTATATGCACTCAAATCCACAAATACTTGACGGCTTTTTGTTCAATATATATATATATATATATATATATATATATATATATATATATATGTTGGAATCTTCCATCTCTTCTAATTAAGGGCTTTTTTGAATAGTAATATGAAGATGTTTTATGTTTAAAATAAAGTACTTAGAGAACTGAAAACCGAACTAGGAATGATGCAATTAAGATAGATAGCATGTATAGTTCAAACCAAGGAAGGAGAACTGTTGAAGCTCTCACAAGGGATCAGTTGATAACATTTGATGAAACTATTTATTAAGTTATTTACTTTATTTATAAAAAAAAACATTTGAATTAAGGTTAAAGTCTAATCAAATTATACATTAAATAAACGAAATCAACTTGTTAGCTAGATCATATCATCCATGAAATCTTAGAACAGGGAATATTATGAGGTACGGCAACGGTAACTAATACAATTTAGGATGTTACTTTAAAAATGGAATCTACCATGTATAATTAATTGGGCTAGTTTGTCAAATCAATATTCCGATCAATTACAAAATAAAAAGGGGTTTCACCGACAGAAAATCTATCGATAATCCGTCGAAAAAGCTATCACCGTCAAATTACCAGCGGATTGACTATCATCGGCAGAAAAATCCGTCGATAATCCACTTGTGAAAGCAGAAAAATCCGTCAATGAATCCCATTATTTTGTATTGGATCACATAGGCCAAAAATCAACTTTTGTGAAGAAAACAATATGTTGTTAGGAAAGATTTAGATAGAGGTTCAAAATACTACAACCCGTGGTTCTAAGGGACGTGTTATGTCGCGATATGCATCTCTGACACCATGTTAACCTCGTAGTGGTTGTGTAAGGTAAGATGCACACTATGGCATCCACTACAAGAAAAAACTTAGTTAGTGACCAAAATTTTAGTGACTACTTATATTTTGGTCACTAACTATGGCATTAGTGATGATGACAAAGGTCGTCATTAATTTTTAGTCACTAATATGAATTTTAGTGACAAAAATTAAATTTGGTCACTAAGTGGTCACTAATTCTAATGGAGTTTCTTTTACGACATTGTGTTTCCTTACAAAATCAATGGTCATTAAATTGAAAGGATTAGTGACCAGAAAAGGGTGGTCACGAATTAAATGTGTTTGTGACAAAAAAAATAATGGTCATTAAATGAGATTCATTAGTTGAGTTGGATGAGTTAATGACAAAAAAATGTGGTCACTAAATTGAGAGTGCTAGTGACCAAAAAGTAGTCGTCACTAAGTGGGATTCATTAGTTGCAATTGAGTTGGATGTGGTTAGTGACAAAAAAAAGGTGGTCACTAAATTGAAAGTGTTAGTGACCAACAAAAGGTAGTCATTAAATAATATTTATTAATCATAGAGTTGAAAGGGTTAGTGATCAAAAAATGGTAGTCACTAAATTAAATGTGTTAGTGACCAAAAAATAGTCGTCACTAAGTGAGATTTATTAGTTGTAATTGAGTTGAATGAGTTAGTGACAAGGAAATGTGGTCACTAAATTGAAATTGTTAATGACCAACAAAAGGTAGTCATTAAATGGTATTCATTAATGATAGAGTTAGAACGGTTTAGTGACCAAAAAATGATGGTTACTAAATTAAATGTATTAGTGACTATAAAATAGTGGTCACTAATTAGAAAGTGTTAGTAACCAAAAAGTAGTTGTCACTAAATGATATTCAATACTTAGATAATTATAGTGAGTTAAGAGGATTAGTGACCAAAAGAGTAGTGGTCACTAAGGTGGAAAGGTTAGTGACCAACAAATTGTAGTCACTAAATTGGAAAGGTTAGTGACGAAAAAATTGTGGTCACTAATTAGTAAAATTGTGGTATAAATAAAATAAACAAAAGTTCAGGGGCTAAAGATGACATGTCTGAAAAATTCTTTTGAAACATGTGGATCATTTTTTATCCGACCCAACCGATGACCCACCCAGGTAAATAAAATTCCATCCCCACCCGGTTTGAAACATTTTAAACCATTCACCCTGTCGTCAAAACCCTAGCCTTAACTCACTCGCTCTCTCAACTTTCGACGATGAACAGTAGAGTTGGAATATCACATTTGAAACTTCAGTTTTACCATAACTCTTCGTCTCATATCTACTGGTGAGTATCTGGATTTGTTCGTTTTGCGTCGAAATTTGTTATTGTTGTTTGTTGATTTTTGTTTGATTCTAGTTGGATTAGGTGAAATTCGAAGGAAATTTGTGTTTGCTTAATGTTATATGTGGATTATGATGCGATTCTAATGTGGAATTTTATTTATTTGATGATATTTGATCTCTTGTGGCTTTTTATTTTTCCTTGTTAATTTGATTTCAATTTTCAACCGATTATGTGATGCTTTTGATTTTAATAGGAATAAACCTAATCTATGGACTCTTTTGATTTTAAAGTTGAAAATATGTTACTCTTTTTAAACACGAATGCAACCATTGACTGTAATTTCAATGTTGATCATCTATTCCCCTATATATAGAGAGTTGAAAGAAGTAGAAGCACAGAATGTTTGCTCCCTTTTTCTCCCATTGGGTGTATTCTGAACTCTCAAGTTGTTGATGTAGAAACCGTAAACGACTTGAGAGTTCAAGGGGTTTATGCCATTTTTTCAATAATTAGTTGATGAAACAGGTTGAAAGACGGTGCCAAGTTTTCTTGATTCAAGTAGGAGTAGTGTTGTAGTCGCTATTCATAAGCTCGAAAATGAGTAGAAGTCTACGTGAATGTAAACGTGAGGTAGGAAAGACGATGAAGAAAAGGAAAAATAATTAAAAGTTGATTCAAATTTGGATGAGGTCTGGTCAGATGATGAAAATATGGACATGGAAGAGACCGAGAATTTTGGAGAGTGCTTTAATTGAAGGGTTGATTGAAAAAATCCGAGGGTAAAATGCGGGGTTAATTTCTTTGTAAACTAGCCTTTTGTTTGTTTGTTTTGCCTCTATTACATGCTTTTTATGGCGATGGTCGTTTTGGGCACGGTTTTCACACTGCAATTTATTAGCTTGTAGATTCAAAAGCTATTTTGGGTTATTACATTCTCGGCCTTTTCGGTAATTAGTCGTCTGCATATCTAGTGTCAGTGTTGTCAACAGTCTCTTTAGTTATAATCTGTTGTTGTTCAGATCCTCCCTTTCTCTTTCATCTTGGGACAAGTCAATTGGTATATCTTCTTGTTCAGATCTTGCTCAACTATCTTTCATCATGTTAAATTATTGTTGTCCCTATATCTTTCCATAAGCCCCTATGCTCCCCTAAGGCTGGAAAGGGCAACTTAAAATAAAAATGGTTCGACAAGTGCATGTATCTATCGGTGTAGCTTATCTCCCATTGGACTTCATGGCCATATCAACTAGTTCTCTTCATCAATATTCTCTTCATCAATATTTACATGAATTCGCAATCTTGATGACATGTGAGTGTGTGTGAGAAACACCAACTCATAACAATGAATTCTAATCGATTTTGCAGTAAAAATTATTGCAACATTTCAAGATGAATTAGAAAATCAATAAATGGGGATCAAATAGTATATACCCATAACTAAATTGATTGTGTAGAGAACTACACAAACAGAAGTCAATGGGCACTCCACAAGGCCTTTGTATGTATAAAGATAAGTTAAATGTTTCCGGTAGCTTGAAATCCTAGGGTCTAAAACCATGTAGAAGTATGACACGTGGTACAAACTCTAGGAACTTATACTCCTTAAAACCACAATTTATATGAACAAGAAAAAGGACATGTTCTTACCATTATCACCTAAATACCAATTTGCGCTAATGTCTATAGTACTTCTAACAAATTAAAAGTGATATTTAATCTCTCTTTTGTGGAAACCCCAAAGGTTACCTTCTGAGATGCATTATTATTGCTATTGCTATGTTGTGAGAGTTTGATTTCCTTTTTCAGGGGCTACTCCAAAAGGTGTCCTTAGAGTTATGGGTGTTCAAGGTCTAACAATTTATCATGATGTAGATCAGGGTAATTGGGGGGAAATATGCAAATGGGGTGTTATGGATATTGTGAAATCAACCCTCCTATTACCATCCACAAGTCTATATGGCCTTCATTGGCTGAAAAATCTACTTATATGCATGTAAAGAAAATATATACGAAAGTGGGCAGGATCTGATTGTAAAGTTGGTTAGTGACTGGTTCCTTGATTGATTCTTTGTTATTTTGGCCTCTTGCTTTAATTAAACCATTCATTTTGGCTTTTTGTAGAAACAATCACTGGGCAAAAGCTTCTCCATGGTTATATGGCATTAATCCTAGAGATGCAAAGATGCCTAAAGATGGTGACGATGGATTTTTTCCCACTACGGGTAGTGAGCTGGTAAGTTCCGTTTCTTTTCTTCTATATTCATCTTGGTGGTCCACATATATTAGCTTCTTATGTTTACACAGAAACCAGAAGTCGTTAATTCCAGTCGCAAATATCGTGTCCGTGTTCTGGTGTGTGCTCCATCAAACTCTACCGTTCAACAAAATCAGCAACTTATTGCTCCTCAATCAGCACAACCTGTGATGCAACACCATCAACAAACGGTCCTAAGACAACAAAGACAGCAGCAACAAGCGTCCATTGTCCACCAGCAGCAAGTACTGTCAACACAGCAGCAGCCACCAAATGCAATGGGCCAGCAGACAAGGGCAACAGAGGATCAGCAGAAAATGATTTTAAATACAAAACTGCAGAAAATTAAAATACAAAATGATTGTAATACAGCAGAAAATTAAATACAAAACTGCAGCCAAACTTGTCACAACGGGATATGCAACAGAGGCTTCCAACATCAGGTGCATTTCAGCAGCAAAATGTAATAGATCAGTAGAAACAGCTATTGCAACAACAGAGACCTATGCCAGAGTCTTCATCAACATCGTCAGATTCCACAGCTCAGAAAGGAAATCCAAATGGTGGAGATTGGCAAGAGGAGGTGTATCAAAAGATGAAAGCTATGAAGGATAAGTATATGCCAGAGTTGAACGACATGTACCAGAGAATTATAGGCAAATTGCAGCAGCATGATTCTCTTCCTCAACAACCAAAGGGTGAGCAAATAATCACTAAATGTGAACATCATTTTCACTTGTCATGCATTCTTGAATGGATGGAAAGAAGCGACACTGCATCGGTTGGTCTTAACTTTTCCAGTTTCCGCTTGGCATCTTTTGCAGATCAAATCGAGAAGTTTGATTCAACCACATTGTCAAAATAAACCCTAGACAAACGCTTTCATGGCCGTCGTCCAGCGTCACCGACATGCCAAATAAACTCACATCTTCCATATCTCGATCTTCCTCACCTCGTTGCTGTTTATCTTCCGTTAAAATGACCGTCATCGTTTCTGATAGATTGGTTTTTTGAAGAGCGATGTACCTAAAAAAGGAAATTTGATTGTGGAACGAAGTCAGGGAGGTGAAGAATGTATCCATTATTGGTTATCATATCTCTTGTGAAAGCCTTTGACTCCATTCTCGCTGTTTACGATGGATTTTGTAACCTCAAACAGGTTAAATTCATGATTCACTCTTGAGGTTAATTAAGAAATTTATGGGTTTAATTCAATGAAATAATTTAAATTATTTGCAGGTGGATCTTAAGTTACAGGTCTGTAGAGGTAATTCAGCTCGAAAAATTCTTGTACGAGAAGCGAAATCTTACGGTGCCAATGAGGTTATTGTTGGGACTGCAACAACTCATCATGCCATTAAATCATCATCTTCTGTAGCAAAATACTGTGCTAGAAAACTTTCCAAGAATTGTTCAATAATTGTTGTTAATTAATATATGTAAAATTGTGTTTCATAGGGACTCCCTTTCATCACCATCCAATGTCGGTGAAAAAGGTAAACACCCTCATACTATTCTTGTCTAATTTTTGTTTAATTTTTGTTTTATTTTATGGGTATTTTGAAGAACACTTAAAAAGAACTGGTGTTAATATATATGATGATTTTAATTTGCGTTTCCTCAGTCGATGATCTCGCTATCTCAAGCGATGATCTCGTTGGGGAGATTAGATGGGCTCATGTTGAGTAAGGAGTTGGATGAGGGAGCGGTGGAGAGGCGGGAGGATCGCGGTCGCAGTACCGCGATTGAGGTCACAGATGGGTCTTTCAGCTGGGACGATGAAGCGGCTGAAGGTGGTGTAGTTAATCACTTGAACTTTAAAGTCAAGAAAGGTGAACTTGCAGCAATTGTTAGGACTGTGGGTTCAAGGAAATCATCTCTTCTTTCATCCGTTATTGGCGAAATGCACAAGATCTCCGGAAAGGTATCATTAATCTTTCAGATGATTATGATTAGAAAATCATTGATAAATGGCACCATAATATTTGATTAAAAAAAATAACTTGCAGAAAGTGTTCTACGAACCAAGATTCTTATCCTAAGTTTTTTTTTTCATTGATTAATGACAGATACCCTAACCCATTTTTTCTAACATTATCAGGTGAGGGTGTGTGGGAGCACTGCATATGTTGCACAAACGGCATGGATTCAAAATGGGACAATCCAAGAGAACATTTTGTTCGGTTGGCCGATGGATATACAAAAGTACAAGGAAGTAATCAAGAACTGTTGCTTGGAGAAAGATTTGGAAATGATGGAATTTGGAGATCAGACTGTAATCGGTGAGCGTGGGATTAACCTCAGCGGTGGCCAGAAGCAGAGGATTCAACTTGCTCGTTGTTTATCAAGATTGTGACATTTATCTTCTTGATGATGTGTTTAGCGTCGTTGATGCTCACACGGGTTCAGAAATATTCAAGGTGGTCATAGCAAGATCAAAGTTTATGACTTGTTTTGCTCTACAAATTCTCAAATGTTTTTCCTTTATTGCAATGCAGGAATGTGTAAGGGGAGTCCTCAAAAACAAGACAATATTCAAGGTGATCATAGCAAGATCTCATCTTAGTAATTTAGATTTTCATTGTTATAAATCATTAGGTTTTATTTTTAATGCAATAACAATTATAGTAGAAATTAGTGACAATTTTTTTTCCTTCACATTTTATAATTAGTGACCACTTTCTTTTGTCACTAACAAGTATTAACACTAGTGACCACATATTTGGTCACTAATGGTGCTAACGGACTTTAACGGAGCCGTTATCTTGAACTCAATTAGTGACCGATTTTGTGGTGGTCACTAATATGGTCACTAATTTAATCAAGTTAATGACGACTTTCTCCGTTTAGTGACGATATTTAGTGACTAAATTAGTCGTCACAAACACAGTGACCACTCTATTTTTGTCACTAATTAGTGACCATTTTCATTTTTGGTCACTAACGCAAATTAGTGACAGACCTTTAGTGACGAAAAGTGACCAGCTAAATTTTAGTCACTAAAATGACTTAGTGACCAATTTTGTGTTGTTAGTGACCAAAATTTTTTCATCACTGATTAACAATTTTCTTATAGTGATCTTAAGGCGCGTTATGACGCGAGTTTTTTAAAGGGAATAGTTTAGAAAAACCCAACGGCCTTTCTTGTTTTGAGCGATTAAGTTTCTTGACATTTTTTTGGATAAATAAATCAGTGGATTTTCTAAAGTCGGTTAAATAGGTCATGATTTTGGCCTAAAATGGTAAAAAAATGCTTTTAAGGTCGAGGAAAAGTCCAGAAAAAATCGAACAGACTTTTCGATTTTGAACGATCAAGTCATTGGACTGTTTTTTGACAAATAAATCGTTAAACTTTCTAAAACTGATTAAATAGATCATGTAGACATAAAAAAGACATATAACAACTTTGAATGGTAAAAATAATTTTAAAGTCAAAAAAGAAGAGGAAAAAATGAGGAATCAAAACGTCTGACCTTATTTTCAACCTCGTTCTCTGTGCGCCATTCGAAAGAAAAAAGCGAGGCATCAATCAAAAACTCAAACCTAAAGAAATGATTTTTGTATTTAATGCGAGTTTTTTTAAAAAGCCAAAATCAAGAACGAGGTACAATTTTGGTATATTTTACGAGAGGATGGACATAACTTTTGCATACATCTATTTATGCTTTAAACACAACTTTTATATGTTTTTGAATAGCTAACAAAAAATGATATATAATCCTTATTACTATTGGTTTTCTATTTAAGGATCTAATTAATTGATTTTGGAAAGTCCAATGATTTATTCATTCAAAAAAATATTCAGTAACTTAATCGTTCGAAATATATGGAAAAAAACTTGGGTATTTTGGACTTTTCCCAACAACATTAACCGTTTTTATAGGTTAAAATGACATACTTAATCATTTTTAGAAAATCTAGGAATTTATTTATCCAAAAAAATTGTTCATGGACTTTACCGTTCAAGTTCAATTGATTCAGCTTTCTTGAATTCTTTCCTTGTTAAACTATTTATTTGACTTTTTATTTTAAATTTTTTCTCAAAAATTTGCCTTATTTTACTTTTGACTTTGTTTACCTTATCAGGAGCATCCTATATATATTTATTTCAATTATTTAATGTATATGCGTAACAAGAACAAAAGCAAATGCAAAAGAACATATCACATGCATCCACCTTATCATATCAAAGGTTAAACTTGACAGTGATATTTTTGAAGTGATATTGTAGGGAAATTAGTGACTTGTTTTAGTCACGTTCAAGGTGTGAAGTGGCAAATAAAAAAGCCACATGGAGTTGGCATTATTTAAAATTTATAAATAAATATTTTTAAAACTAAAAAACAATTATCACTTCTTTTTAATACTATTTTAAGTCTTTGGATTTTTAGACACTACTTCCGTGTTTCATGTAGCACTACAAAATATTCAACATAAAGAAAAAAATGAAACTAAAAAAAACATTAAAACAAACATTTGTATCTTTTTAACTTAACACACATATTGTTATATTTGAATCCACTTTTTAATCGAGTATTAATTGTTGTATAGATTGTGGCAATATACACAATCTCATGGTTGTGCAAATGATTAAACAACATTGTTGCTTTTTTTTTATGTGCACAATTGATTGTCATGATCATGTAGACAAACAAAGGACATACTAAATGTATTAATCCAAAGACACTTGTAGATATCGCATGTAATTGTGTACAAATTTATAGTGAATACACAACAATTAGGGGATTTTGGTTCAAACAAATAAATGAAAATGGCATGAAATGGAAACGAGATCGCTCCCCCCCCCCCCCCCCCCCCCCAAAAAAAAAAAAACCTAATTTAACCAGAATTGAAAATTTGACCTTGTGGGATGAATGTATCTATTATATTATATCAAACCACACATTTTTTTAATCCCATTAGTGACTAATTAATACCATCAACCAAACCCCCCCCCCCTTAATATTTGGTTAAAAATAGATAACAGAATATAATAATATTGATGTCAAATTAAAAAAGAATGCTTCTTAACACACTACTACACAAAGGGGCAATTCCGACGGCTTGTCCGCCGGAAAAGGTGTCATGTTTTGTAGTGTACACTACTAGGAAAAGGGTCAAAAACGACGGAAATTTCCGGTGGATGTCAAAGGAGTCAAACTCCGTTGACTTTTACCGGAAATCTGCCGGAATATATGTTTTTTTTTAAATAATATATTTTTCCGGTTGATTTCCGACGGAATTTAATTTTTTTAATTATTTCAAATTAGAGAAAATTAATTAAACATTTCCGGCGGATAATAATTAATTAAATTAATTAATTAAAATCTAGCATAAATCTGCCAGAAATATTTAATTATTTTTTTTCCTTTTTGTCTGAAAAAATTAAACAATTTTAAAAAGAAATAAAAATCCGCCGGAAAAATTAAAGATTTTCCGGCGGATTTTTATTTTTGAAAAAGAAATAAAAAATCCGCCGGAAAAATAAAAGATTTTCCGGCGGATTTTTATTTTTAAAAATATAAAAAATCCGTCAGAAATCCGCCGTAAATATTTAGTTAAATTATTTTCGTTTTTCTACGAAAAAACAATTAAAAAAATCCGCCGGAAAAATTAAAGAAATTTCCAGCGGATTTGTTTAAATTAATTAGGGGTGCTCAAAAGCCCGACCATTTGAGGTTTAATGGACCCATTTGGGCTATAATGAATCCAGATGGGCTTTAATGGATCCACTTGCGTTGTAATGAATCGATTGGGCTTTAATGAATCCATTTAGGCTATAATGGATCCATTTGGGCTTTAATGGATCCACTTGGGTTTTAATGGATCCACAAAAGCGTTTACGGATCGGTTGGGCTTTAATGGATCCACTTGGGGTTTAATGGACCCATTTGGGTTGTAATGGACACAATTGGGCTTTAATGGATCCACTTGGGGTTTAATGGACCCATTTGGGCTTTAATGGACCCATTTGGGCTTTAATGGACCCACTTGGGCTTTAATGGGCCCATTTGGGTTGTAATGGATCCAGTTGGGCTTTAATGTATCCACTTGAGGTTTAATGGACCCATTTGGACTGTAAGGGATCTAGTTGGGCTTTAATGGATCCAGTTGGCCTTTAATGGATCAATTAGGCTTTAATGGATCCACTTGCGCTGTAATGGATCGATTGGGCTTTAATAGATCCATTTGGACTTTAATGGATCCATATGGTTGTTTATGGATCGGTTGGGCTTTAATGGATCCACTTGGGGTTTAATGGATCAATTTCGGCTTTAATGGATCGGCTGGGCTTTAATGAATCGGTTGGAAAAGTTATTAATGATTAAGTAAAGATTTTAGCAACTCATTTGGCGCTATCAAGATAAAGTTGTATGCTTTTATTCTTTCTTGCATTAAATGATTGATGATTCTTATAACCATTATTAGATTATGAAAGTGTATAATCTTTGCATTTAATTTAATTTGTCCATGGAATATATAATTCATTTGTTTCATTGGTCTACTAATTTGGTTTGTTCTATATGCATGGTTTGACTTTCAGACAGTCAAATGGGTGCACTTAGGGGGGTTTCAAGCACACAAACCCATCCTTATTTGTTTTATATGCATGGTTTGACTTTCAAATAGTCAAACAGGTGCACTTAGGGGTTTCAAGTACACAAACCCAACCTTATTTGTTCTATATGGATGGTTTCACTTTTAAATAGCCTAATAAGTGCACTTAGAGCTTTCAAGTGCACAAATCCAACCTTATTTGTTCTATATGCATGGTTTGACTTTCAAATAGTCAAATAGGTGCATTTAGGGGTTTCAAACGCACAAACCCAACCCTATTTCTTCTATATGCATGGTTTGACTTCCAAACAGTCAAACGGGTGCACTTAGAGCTTTCAAGCGCACAAACCCAACCCTATTTGTTCTATATGCATGGTTTGACTTCCAAACAGTGAAACGGGTGCACTTAGAGCTTTCAAACGCACAAACCTAACCCTATTTGTTCTATATGCATGGTTTGACTTCCAAACAGTGAAACAGGTGCACTTAGAGCTTTCAAGCGCATAAACCTAACCCCATTTTTTCTATATGCATGGTTTGACTTCCAAACAGTCAAACGGGTGCACTTAGGGTTTCAAGCGCACAAACCCAACTCTATTTGGTGGAATGGGTTATAATAGTGTAAAAGTTCTGATCTTGTATAGTGTATAAGTTGTGATCCTGTATAGTGCTACAAATTAGTGTATAAGTTATGATCTTATATAAGTATGAATCTATGTGTAGACTTCATAAAAGTCTATGTGGTTTGAAGCAAACACCAAGACAGACGTACAAGAAATTTGAGTCAGTTATGAGGAAACACGACTACAGAAAGACGATTTTAGATCACTGTGTTTTCTTTCAGAGGTTTGGGGATAATGATTTCCTCATTTTGTTGTTGTATGTTAATGACATGTTGATTGTTGGTAGGAATAAAGAAATGATTGTCAAACTGAAGTAGCAGTTGAGCAAGTCTTTTGCAATGAAAGACTTAAGTCCAGCAAAACAAATTCTTGGCATACGAATCTTTTAAATAGGGTTGCCAAGAAGCTTCACATGTCATAGGAGCAATACATTGAGAAATGCTTTGAAGATTCAACATGGATAAAGCTAAAATGGTTATTTCACCCCTAACTGCCAACTTTAAGTTAACTGATAAATATTGTCTCGCTTCAAAGAAGGAGATTGAGGAGACGGATAAAGTTCTGTATGCATCGGTTGTTGGGAGTTTGATGTATGAGATGGTATGTATAAGGCCTGATATAGCCCATGTAGTAGGTGTTGTTAGTCGATTTCTGTCAAATTCATGTAAGAAGCATTGGGAAGCAGTTAAATAGATTCTCCGATATCTACGAGGTACTTCTAAATTGGTGATAACATTTGGAAATGAAAAGCCAATGCTTGTTAGGTATATTGATTCTGATATGGCAGGAAATATGGATAACATGATATTCACTTATGGATATTTGATGACTTCTGCAGGGGGAGTAGTATCATCGCAATCAAGGATGCAAAAATGTGTTGCCTTGTCTACAACTGAGGTTGAGTATATCGCGGCAAGTGACGCGTGCAAAGAATTATTGTGGTTGAAAGATTTTCTGAAGGAGCTTGGTTTCAAGCAACAACGCTACATGGTTCTTTGTAATACTCAAAGTACATTTGTCTTGCGAAGAATTCAACCTTTCATGGAAGAACAAATATATCAAGATGAAGTATCATTGGACAACATGTGCCACCATATTATTTCTCCCACGCATGGTAAAAAAAATTTAGGTTGTGAAAGGTGCAACCGTACCGTTTTGGAAGGTGCTACCGTATTATTTTGGAAATTTCAAGAAGATGCAACCGTACCTCGTAATCAACCAAAAAAAACTCTTGAAATGAACCAAAAATACGAAGAAAAAAAAGTTTTGAAATCAACCAAAAAAAATGGAAAAACCCCTCAAAATTGATTTTTTTTAAAAACTTAAAATTATCTCGAAATCAAGCAAAAAACTTTAAAAATCCGTCAAAATGGTGGAATTAGTCTACAAACACATCAGACAATATTGAACGTCGGTAAAAAGACGAAGACACATCGATAAAAACCGTGTTTTTTGTGATTTTTTTTCTGTATTATATGGTGTCACATTATGAAAAAATTCTAGATTCGTCCCTGTCATTGGATCCGAGAAGCTCTTGAAGATGGATTGCTTGAACTTGATAAAGTTCATATCAACGATAATGGTTCTGATTTTTTGACAAATGCCTTAGCAAGGGAAAAGCTAAAGGTATGTTGTGGAATCGTCGGTATGGCAAACCCTTCCTCATAGGCAAAAAGGAGGAGATTCGTTGGATTTTATTTAATTATTTCTGTATCTTAGGGTTTTGAACAAGAAGTGAGACTGTGAGAGTCCACAAAATACAAAAGTGAGAGAGAAAAGTTCGACTGCACTTTCGGGCAAGCGCAACCGTGCCATTTCGTCAATTCCCGGAGTTTGAACTGTCGGGTCGTCGTGATTTTTGGACAGTAGCTTCACGACATATTTATCTACATTCTGAACGTTGGAGACTGGTTTTGGTGGTCCGAAAGTCGTCCTTTTGCTTTTCGACAGATTGCAGTTTTCTATGTGATACTTCTTCCTCTTTTCTTTGTGGTTTGATTTCATACTTCTTGATGATTTGTTCCAAGAGTATGATGATTGTTAATTGCCTCCATTTTTACCCAGAAAAGATTTTTGTATTGTTTATTGGTGGTAGTGGACTTTAAGCGG
The DNA here is from genome assembly GCA_954870635.1 of Arctium minus. Taxonomy (NCBI): domain Eukaryota; kingdom Viridiplantae; phylum Streptophyta; class Magnoliopsida; order Asterales; family Asteraceae; genus Arctium; species Arctium minus. The sequence continues at coordinate 162,523,788 of OX941080.1, forward strand.
CCTAAGGGTCCCGTGGTTTTACTCTCGCCATTAGAGGTTTCCACGCTAAAATCCTTGTGTTACATGTGTGCTTGTTTATTTCTGATTCTGGGTTGATTATCATTACATTTAATATACCATATTTATTTGCATCCTCAAAGGTTCATATAAGTCACCAAAGTTTTGTCCAACGAAGATTTATTCCGCATTTATTTGTTACCGTTGTGACGTGTTTTTCCCATCAAACAAAATGATTTCTTTTACTTGATGTTGTATAAATTGTGTTTATGATGTTATTGGTACCAAGAAATTATTGTATCACATGGACATGGATGTGGATATGAAGGGACTAGAGATGCAAGTGGAGAGAGATGCCCACGTATTTGTCGCTTAAGATGAGGCTAAAAGAAATTAAAGGTGACTGTGATCGTATAACATTCACACATATGGCCAGAGAGATACAATAATCAACTTAATTTATACACAAATATCTGGATTTACATTACAGCTATTTTTTTCTTATGAAACAATTATAAAACAAGTTTTTTCTTAAATTAAATATTATTATAAATAGTCATGATTTGAAGTTACCAGTTGTAATTGTTGGGATGGGAATACCAATCCAAAGAAGATGCCTTCGGGGGCGATCAAGAAACCTTGCCTGCCATGCAGGCTCTTCACTCTCGTAAATGAACCCACATTTTGTGTACAGATTCCTAGCCGCATCATTGTCAACAGCAACATGCACATACAAATCACTAATCCCTGAAACATCCACACCCACATTACTTAATTATTAACATAACTATATATATATATATATATATATATATATATATATATATATATATATATATATAGTGGAAGGATATTTTGCAACCCTTAAAAAGGTTGCAACCTTTGCAACCCACATCTTAACCGTTGGATTCATGACCGACGGTTATTTTATTTTTATTTTTCTCTTTTTTTAATTAAAAATATTGGGCCCCATATCTTTTATAACCGCCGATCATGAATCCGACGGTTAAGATGTGGGTTGCAAGGTTTGCAACATTTTTTTGCAAATGAACCTCTCCCTGTATATATATATATATATATATAGGGAGAGGTTCATTTGAGAAATTGTAAATATATGAGAAATAGAGAAGTAATCTTAACCATTCATCTGGTCAACATTTGCGGCTTTGACCGCGAAGCACCAGATAATTCTTTGTGTGGTTTCGTAAAATACACGGGATGAGTTCATATATGAATCTGTATGAATCACAAAGATTCATATATGAATCTGTTAATTAGTTCAACTGATTCATATATGAATCTTTGTGATTCACAAAGGTTCATATATGAATCTTTGTGATTCACAAAGGTTCATATATGAATCTTTGTGATTCATACAGATTCATATATGAATCACAAAGGTTCATATATGAATCTGTTAGTTAATTCAACTGATTCATATATGAATCACAAAGGTTCATATATGAATCAGTTAAAAGAGTTCAGTTGTGAATTGCACTGGTTCATATATGAACATATAGTTCATATGTGAATTATACATGTTCATATATGAACACAGCTCGTGTGTTTTGTAAAATTTACGAAATTGTCCTTCTATTTTTGGGATAGCCGCAACTTTTGACCAGTCAAAGCCGCAACTTTTGACCGGTCAAAGCCGCAATATTTGACTAGTCAAATCCGCAATATTTGACTAGTCAAATCCGATCTTGACCATATGAATGGCTAGGATTATTTCTCTATTTCTCATATATTTACCATTTCTCAAATGAACCAAACACTATATATATATTAGGGTCAGGTTCAAGGGACAACCACAAAAAAAGGAAAAACTGAGGAACACTCTGGTAGCCCTTCATCTGGACGGTATACAATTGTGCATACAAGTAATTTGTAATATACACACATACATATGCACACGTGCATAAAAACCAAAAAAACAATTTAATTTACTTGTATGCACTTGTGCATACCGTACAAATCAAGGGCTACCAGGGTGTTCCTCAGTGTTCCATTTTTTTGAGGTTTTCCCTTGAACCTCCCTTTATATATATATATATATATATATATATATATATAGGGTGCGTTTCTTTTGCAAACTAAGCAATTTGTACAAACTATGTAAACCAGATTTTACCCCAATCTTCAGCTACTGATTTTGAGTTCTCCACAAGCAACAAACCAAGCCCGTTCCTCTGGCATTCCTTTGCAACACATACATTACTTAGATACCCCCTTGCAAAATCACCCCCAATTCCCTGTTTACATGATTAATTCCAATTCTAAGAATCAGATGCTAACATTAATATTTAGCACAACAATTTTGAAATGCTTTGACTACATGACATTTCTAAAACTACAACTTTTCTCTTCTGCTTCTAATTGCTCAGTTTAGTAATTATTCTAATACTGTGTTATGGTTGCCTCATGCCTGATTATTTGATACTATTCTCTTTTGCTTCTCAATTTTGACTTCTATGATTTCAAAAATCACAAAATCACTAATTTTGGCAAAGGTCTTGACTCCCAAGGAGAAAGGAAGATTATACATATCGTTGAAGAATCTTGGTAGCAGCATCTGAGTAGGCCTTGGAGCTACAACAAGAAGGCAACTAAACACACAAGCAACATCAATATGACATTGCACAAATATACAGAAGGCGTCTATGGTACACGAATGAATGATAACTACAAGTGTGTAATGCTTAAAACTTAGGTGAATAACTGAAGCACGATATCCACTAATTTAGAGAAGCATGGCACTGACAACATACCAAGTACCTTCATTAGTCACCAGACTATATAAGATATCAAGTATCAAATAGAAATATCTCATGACAACATTGATTCATATGAAAATGGTGGTTATATGCAGTCTTTGAATCTACTATGGACCTTGAGTTTCAAAGGCTTCCATATATTGAATAAGTTTTAGGTGAAAGGAATACCTTTGGCTTCATTCCTGTTATCTCATTAGGGAGGCTCATACACTGATTAAGATCCAGAGTCCCAACAACAACTCGATCCTCTCCATTGTCTGAAAACTACAGAATACATTTATCGTGAAAGGCTTGGAACATCGCATCATATGACCAAAGGAAACGAATATACAACAAAAGATGCACATACATGCATCCACATCTGAAGTTTTATAAACTAAACATGTATTATTGTGGTCAGGGGTGAACGGAGGGGAAGAAAAGCCAACTGCCAACCGAATCAAGCAAACAACGTAAATGACTACAGTGGTTACATGTGGTCTTTGGTCCAACTGATACCAGTTGCACTCTTTGAACCAAGTGGTTGTTGGTCCAAGACTTGATGTTGAAATAATTGTTAAGAGTTTTTTTTTTCTTTATATTCGTCTTCCCTCCAAAAAAAATGATTGAGTGATTCAATTCAGGTAGATTTTTGTTCCTCGAATTTTAGAGGTTTGGCTTGCAACTTTCTGTTACTTGTCTGCCAAACCGCTAAAATATATTTGTATCTATGTATTAAGAATATGCAGCTATATAAACATATTTGTTTTGTATTTATATGATTTAAGTATATGTTATTGAAAATAAGTACCATTAACAAAAGAAAAACCTAAATATTTTATTTTTGAGTTGTATTTTTGGACCAACAGTTGAGGCCCAAATGGTCCAAACAAATCTGGGACGACCAAGACACTAAACCAACTTTGTCTCAGTCAGTTGGTGGTTTGAAAATTTTCCGAACCAAATATAGCGTTCGGTCCCAATACCATGCAACCAACCTAGGGGAGCCTTAGGGTACCTTACATGAAGAACATAGCTCGTCTGGAAAATTCCTTGTTTCTGAGATTGGTAGTGTGGCATTGATGCAAGAGACCTTTTGACCTTCCTTTGTACCAGCAAGACGTTCTTTCAAAGCTTCAAACTCATATTCAGCCAAGTACTTTTTATGATCCTAAAAACTTAAAAAGGAGAAAAAAGCATCAGTATTATTAGTTCGAAAACCAAAAAAGGAAGATGCATATGTACTATAACCTCTGTAGAATCTTCAAAAGGGAGGCACATATATCAGCATTACATATAGAGCGATAGAAAGACTTAGGCACCGGTAAACACTAAGTTCATACATCGAAATAAGTTGAAGCTAAATGGAAATACAATTGAGCTACATGCAACATGAATAACTAGCATACTGAACACTAATAGTAATTCATCCACATTGAAAATGGACATGGGATGCCATAAACGCCAGAAAATATCATAAATTACAGAAAATCCAGGGGCAGATGCATAATTCTGATGCTCATAGTGCCATACACTTGCTAACAAGTTTTTTTATCAATTTAAAGATGTGCATACTGTGTAAACTTGTACTCTTGCTTCACACACTTGCGTGCATAGGAGAGTCGCACGTGGGCAGCAACTTTGACAATGAAAAAGATTTAATCGGACAGCTTAGAACAACGTGATTAAATTTTCATCATGGCTCTGTTAGATCTCAGAACTGTGAATACCTGTCCATGTATTCTCAGATAATATGTAATTGGCATCTGTTTTTTTTCGGTGATCTTCATACTTTACCATTCGTAGCATTTGGATTTTACAAAACAGCTATACACAGATCAGATCATTATTAAGTAGCAGGTCAACATGTAATTGTTCCACAAATAAGAAAAGAGCTGCTTAAGTACGAATCTTAGATGACAAAATTTGGTGTGCGTTTTGGTTTCTTCTCTAATTTATAACAATCGAGGAAGGGGATAAGATTTGAACCCTAAACCTAGCCAGCAGCACTGAAGGTTAACCAATTTGATCTGAAAATCGATACTGACAAGTCCATTTAAGTATTTAACGGAAAACCTAGAATTCAAATGAATAATCTTACATTTGAAAACATTAAATATCGTTTGATGATAACAGATCGTATAAATTCATAAAGAATTTGAATTTTACGATTTTGCTACTTTTCTAAAGTCCAAATTCAACTCTAATCTTGCAAATATTTGTTTCAAGTTTCAGATAATCAACCATACTCGTGCTTTCTTCCTCCTATCAAACGGTATACAAGTGGCAACTCAAAAGAAAATTCAATAAAATAAAATAAAATAAAATAAATTGATAGCTTCATAACCAGATAGACCAAAACGGCAGAAAAAAAACTAGAACTAATGTGGAAAAGGCCTAGGTCAATTCCAACTCACTTCGATTCCAAAAGATGACTTGAAATTGTAGAAGGATCTCACTCGAAGAAGCGAAGTGGCCCAAAGCTCCGCTTCCGAGCAAGCTTCTTCTAACTTCAAAACCGATTTATCGATCCTTATTCTCTCGGATTGCGTGCAGAGCTCTTGCTGCTGTGAGGCAACCGTGCACCACCGACGACCACCGCTATTACTCTGTTTTAGCTCACTTTTACTCCGACCGTTGACCGATTGTAATGGAAAACAGTGTGGTAGAGTCAGAACCGCCATTTTTCTATCCCCTCTCTGCCTGTAAGTCTAACGGAGTGTGCGCGCGCCATTGGTAGTTGGTTGGATGTTATCTCCAAAGCAGCATCCATTTAAAAATGGGCCTGTAGAATAAGGCCCATTTTCTTGTTGGCCCAGACTTTAAGGGGTTGTTTTTTTTTTTTTTTAAACTTCTTAATTACTTTTAAGTTTAAATCGTTCAGACTTTTTTACACACCACCTCTTATTAATCATAACTAAAATAAGACTTCAGACTTTAGACCTCTTAAAAAATAAACGGCACCTAAATGATTTAAACGAGGTTTTAATTAAATTTAGAGTAAATTACGGATTTGGTCCCTAAGGTATGTCAAAAATTACGAACTTGGTCTCTTAACTTTATTTATTACATAACAAACCTTCTGGTATGCATATTTTTATGGATTTGGTCTTTCACACTGACGATCGTCCAACTTTTCCGTTAAATATGACTTTTTAACAGATTTTCTTTATTTTTACCGATTTTAAACCACGTGGACCAAATTTGTAATTTACTCTAAACTATATTTATATTTTATGTATTATATATATATATATATATTTGTATTTTATAAATTATATATTTATATTTTATGTATTTGAAATTTCTAGCAATATTGTAATTTGTATATTGATTTGATTTAACGTTTGTATATTATTTTTACATATTTGAACCTTCACCAACGCTATTTGTGCAAATGATTTTTACATCGGAACCAGATTGTGTTCAAAGGAGATAAAAGAAAGATGGACGACCTTTTCTTCGGATTTCAGCGCAAGTGTTTCGAGTGGATAGCATTTCGGGGACGAGGAAGGAAATTAGATTCATGCATTTGGATGATGTGCCCGACCTCAATGTAGTAATTTAGTTTGTTCTTTGGCCGAGTGTTCGGGGTGTCGTATTTGTTGGTTCTTTGTGTTCGGTTTGTGAGTTGGTTCGTGTCTTGCGAATTGATTTGTGGTCGCTTTGGTCCTGTCCTCTTTGTTGTTTGTTTTTTTGGCCGTTTCGGGCTTTTTGTGGTCTTGTAACTTTTGATGATTCGGTTGGTAATAAATCGATTTGCCTTTCGAAAAAAAAATGATTTGATTTATTATGTGTGGCACAAATTGTAAATTATTTATAAACTAAATATCACAACTTTAACTTATAAATCACAATTTTGCATAGTTTCATCACAAAATTTATGATACAAACGCTAAATCAGACCAGTATACAAATTGCATAGATGTAAGGTTCAAATACATAAAATATAATATAAAAAAATATTTTTTATACAAGATAAATATCGTATAATTTATAAATCTATAAAATATAAATAATTTATAAATATAAGTGTATATGTTGAATATAAATATAAAATATATAAATAAAGACTAATATAATTTATAAGATATAAATATAATTTAATTTATAAAATACAAATACAAATACAAAAATTTAAATATATACTACACACACACATATATATATATAATTTAAAATAAATATCAGATTTGGTCCATATGGTTTGAAAAATGATAAAAATAAAGAAAATATGCTAAAAAGTCATATTTAACGAAAAAGTTGAACGACCATTACTGTGAAGGACCAAATCCATAAGAATCTACATACATGGAGGTTTCTTATGTAATAAATGAAGTTAAGGGACCAAATCCATAATTTTGTCATACCTTAGAGACCAAATCTGTAATTTACTCCTAAATTTGTTAACTTTCTAGTTTATTAATCTATACTACCTTATAAAGCAAATTTCATAAAAGTCTTAAAAATAACCTTTCAAACATAGAGTACACACTTTCAAGCATTAAAGTCTTAAAAGTCTTAAACACAACTTAGACAGCACATTGTACAACCTAACTCTACCCAAGAAGTTTCCACTACACTTCCGCCTAACTCTACCCGTCTAACCTCTATCAAACTCCGTAATTTTTTAACCGAAAACCCCCTTGTGGATCCAACCGCCAAATAGCCTGATCTTCCCCTACTTCCTTAGGTGTATAATCCATAATCACCGTCCTAAGCTCCTCTAATTCCCCTATTTCCCTTCCCCTCGGTTCCCTTCTCCACCCTCATTTCCACTCCCAATGATCTCCTTGAAACTCCCCCTTTCCCTCACAGACACCTTATTTGTTTCTAGCTAGATGATAAAGTCGATTAAATCTCTCCTTAGGTCGCTCATTTGCCACCCATATATCTTCCCAAAAACGTATCCCCGATCCGTATCCCACTTGTTTCCCAAAAGAACGCAAAAACAAGATACCTTCCTTATCGACCACCTTCCCTACCTATTAGCAAGTTTATTCTTCATTTTTTCAATTACCACCTTCCAATGTGAAAGCCTTTTCAACTTTTATTTTGTGTAACATATATTCAAAGTAATCTTTTATTTTAACATTGTAGATGTGATACTGTGATATTTTAGACATTTAGATTAAAACACATCATATAAAACTAGAAGTGTGCTCGCGTAATATAGCGAGATACATCACGATTTTAATGTTTTCTTTTATTTTTTGTTTTTTTATCGATTATAGTACAAATTTGGATGGTTTTGAGGGAGTGATAATGTTTTTTTTTATAAATTTGTTTAATTTAGGCTTAATAATATAATGTTTTTATATAAAAAATTATATGTTTTGTTAAAATTCAATGATCATCTTATATATTTTAAATTCATTATATTTAAATTGAGATGTTTATCTTGTTTTGATTATGTTTATCAGTTAGTTATGAACTCAAACATATAGCTTTAGAAATTTATACTCATTCATCATGACTTGTAATCTTGAATTTTAAGTAATGTTATCAATAAACAGTACTTAATGCATAAAAACTTGTTTTTAAGAGTTTTTCTTCGATAGTTTAACAATAATGTAATTTATTTTAAGTTTAATAATATAATGTTTTTTTATAAAATAAACATTAAATATTCTTTTAGATTTTCTTAATTATATTTTAGATTTTTTATATTTAAAATTTGATTTTTTCTTGTATTTAGTTATGCGGAGAGTGATTTTAGGGGAGTTGAAGTGATGAATGATTTTAAGAAGTTAAAGTGGTTAGAGATAAAGATGAAAATTTAATAAATAACATTAAATGTAGTACATAAAGTTTTAATGGTTGTTTTTAAGAGATTTTAAGTAATCAATATTAAATAGCGGTACATTAAGCTTTAACAATTGTTTTTAAGAGTTTTTTATAAATACTCTATAATATAGTATAGATAAGAGTCGTACCGAATATATGTTATATTTTTATGTATTTTCAAATATAAAATAGTTTTAAAATACTAAAGTAAATGTTTTGAAAATAAGTTTCACGAAATAATATTTTGACCAAAATACATTGCATTTACACATAAATGGCTAATTTATAATTTATTTAAAATACAATAAAGATAGTTGTGAATGCAAAGAAAAGAAAAGAAAATTAAGTAGAGACTACTAGTAGTTACCTACAAATGCTTGTACCACTGATGGATGGATTGTGCATATCTATTGTCTGGTCAAATCTTAATGTCTTTTATTTATACTTATTATATAAAAACTAGAAGCATACTCGCGCAATGCAGCGAGATAGATCACGATTTTAATGTTTCATTTTATTTTTTTGTCGATTTACAGTACGATTTTGTATGGTTTTGAGAAAGTGATAATGTTTTTTTTTATAAATTTGTTTAATTTAGACTTAATAATATAATGTTTTTATATAAAAAAAATTAAGTATTTTGTTAGAATTCAATGATTATCTTATATATTTTAATGACATCTAGAAAAAATAACCAATTACATATTTAATAATATAATTAAAACAAAATTATAGTAATATAATATATTAATTAATAGTGATAAATAGAAAGATATGCATAAAAGGAAGACTCTGCACATACCAAATTAGTGGGTGTTAGAAACCTGCAGTAGTAATATATATCTTGTACTTTGATACTTGTAAATTAAGAGATTTTTAAAATCTTGCATAAAATGATGATACCTTCTGCCTAATAATTTGTATTTAAGAGTTTTTTATCCGTACTTTATAATATAGTATAGATAAAAACCTGATTAATGCATAAGACATAAATAAGTGGGTAAACTTGATGATGAAAATTTTTGAGGATAGCAAAAAATCTTACAAATATGTTTTTTTTTCTTCTATTAAAATATAATTTACTTTGTTTTATTCTGAGCATTTTACCTAAAAAAATTCATAGATGAAAGCGGTTTATCCATGCTCATTCGAAAGTTGGGGGAGCACTACATATCCCTATCGAAGGGAATCTACTATGTAAGAAATGTATCATCTCTACTATATTATAAAAATTCTAAAACGGTTATATGTACAAGGTGGTTTCTTATACAAAGTTACATTTACCATTCTTATACTTATTTATTTAATTTTACTTTATATACCTTGTTTTATCATTTTTCATTTTACACCATTATCATATTAACACAAATAATCGTATATGAACAAAAATGCAATGAAAAAATACGTTTCTTTTTTTTACAAATTATACCATTATAATCGTCTCGTCAATAACTTCAAAACGAGCTCAATATTATATATATTTTAATTTAACCATACTATTAAATATCATGAATATCTACGAATTAATTTGTTTTCTATCCATACGTTTTATTTTTTTCCACTGTTAGCACATTAAAAATACATAATCGTAAAATACGTTTCATTCTTATTATAAATTATATAATTATAATTTTTTTCGTCAATAATTGTAATATAAACTAATTATTGAATATCTTTATGGGTTTAGGGTTTAGGGTTTCATAAGTTGTGATTCTTAGGTCATGGTTGATTGTTGATGACATGTCTATAAGGAAGTAACATTAATTGTTCGTTTTTTACTTAAATTTCGCTGCATCGCACGGGTATATGTCTGGTGTTAATTAAAAAATGTATTATATATTGATACAATTAAGAAAGCATGGTTGGGTTTTGGTGAGAAGTTGAATTAACGTGAGAATCGTAAGAAATGGTATCAACCGTTGGATGTACATTAGAATGAGATGCACCTGATCAATTCCCTTATGAAGCACAATTCATGGATGAGTTTGAGATTATAAGTGATCAATGGTTCAAAATCACGTTTCTCATTGTTAGTTTAATATATGGTGGATGAAGAAGGAAGCCATTTGAGAGAGCATCTCTGGTTTATTGATTAAAGAGATCAATACAATACAGGAGAGAAAAAGCACTGATTATAAACCCACTATAACTAATAGCAAATGACAAAACTGATCCCTCAACTATACATTATATATACATATAGCTAACAACCCCTCAAGCTCAAGGTGGATCACATGAAATCAACTTGAGATTGCGAACGAGGTTTGAGAAACGACCCGGAAGAAGAGCCTTAGTGAAGATGTCTGCAGTTTGTTCGGTGGAAGAGACTGGAATGAGTCGAACAATGTTGCGAACAACATGTTGGCGGGTGAAATGACAATCGATCTCGATATGCTTGGTCCACTCGTGGAACACATCATTATGAGCAATGTGAATAGCACTACGATTATCACATTGGATAATTGTGGGTGATAACTGAGGTGCACCCATGTCAGACAAAAGCCACCTTAACCACAACAATTCCTGAGTGGTGCCAGCTAGAGCACGATATTCAGCCTCGGTACTAGAGCGAGATGTGAGAGACTGTTTCTCGTTGCGCCAAGAGATGAGGGAGTCGCCAATAAAGAAGCAGTAACCAGTTGTAGATCGACGATCAGTGACATCACCATCCCAGTCAGCATCAGAGAAGGCATGAAGCTCGAGGGATGATGAGGAAGAGAAGTATAAACCATGGAATAAAGTACCTTTAACATACCGTAATATCCGCAAGATAGCTGAATAATGAGAAGTGCGAGGAGCAGACATGAATTGGCTGACAATGTGGACTGCAAACGCTATGTCAGGGCGTGTGACAGTGAGATAAACTAGAGAACCTACCAACTGACAGTAGCGTGTAGGATCTGAGAGGAGACTACCATGTCAGGATCGAATTCTTAACAAGAATTAATACTCAGAAACTAATATCAAAGAAGTTGCGGAAAAACACTTTGATATTTGATCAAACAGTAATCAAAAACAGTATATAATTATCAAACAGTAAACTTGTATTGAATGCATAAAACTACAAGATTACACACTCAACCTCAATATTGATGAACAGGCTCACCAATACGAATTCTACTTCTCTAGAATTATGATCTATGCCTTGAGGTTGATTTTCTCTCTCTTGAAAAACGATTATCAAAAGTTATTCCTATCTATTCTAAACATTCTATACATATACTGATAAAAAGATAATTACAAAGAATAAACAAATCTTCAGTATATCTTCCATGTATATCTTCTAAGTATATCTTCAGTATATCCAGCTGTAGTACATTCCATCCAGATCTCTTTAGCAGCACTAATAATGCTCAGCAGCATTAACTTCAACTAGCAGCATTAACTTCAACTAGCAGCATTAACTTCAAGCAGTACTAACTACTAGCAGTACTAACTAGCTAAGCAGTACTAACTTTAACTAGCAGTAGTTAACTAGCAGTAGTAATTCTACTAGCAGTAGTAACACTTAGCAATATTAATCTTCAACTTGTTCTGGCAGTAGTAACTACACTTGTACTAGCAGTAGTAACTATACTTAGTAGAATCTTCAGTTCCCAACAATCTCCCCCTAACTTGACTTTTAGAAGAGAAGTCAAGTTCTTCAGATATTCTTCCAGATGCTCTTTTTGATGCTTCCAAAACTTCCAAGATCATGCTCCTAAGTCTGGATTCAGTCCCAAACTCTGATTGATTATCCTCTGAATTAGATACTTGGCCATTTCTGAATTTGGTGCACAACCCAACTTCTTCTTTAGCATGGCATGAACCTTCAGTCTGGTGTGATTATATACTCTATCCACTAGGAAGTATTCTGTGTGATTTCTATCCAAAGTCACTGCATATACTCCACTAGTTTCATATAGAGTCCAACTTGTGACTTCTTTAAACACACTCTTGATGACCTGGTCCACTCCTTCAGGTTTGAACATCATGCATAGATATTCCATCACCAGTTTTGTAAGAGAAATTCCTGGAGTATTCAGATGATCTGCATACAGCTTAATTCCTATGTCAAACATCTCTTCTATATCAGATCTAGAGCATGTTCTGACAATCTTGACCCAAGTGTTGAATACTTCATACTTATCACCCTTCCTCTTGAGTCTGATGTAATCTTTCCCATCCATTGTCAGTACATCCCAGTGAATGATCTCAGGTGGCTTAACTCCAACTGGTTCTGCAGAAATTGGTTCAGGCACTTTGTCCATCACTACCATATATAAGCTTACATCATCTTTGATTGATGACCCTTGCTGGCTTGATGACTCAGGTGCCACTTCTTCTTCAGCAACATTTTGTTCTTCTTCTACTCTAGGCTTCTTATCTTTCTTTCTTTTGGCCATCATCTTGGTTCTTTTCAAAGTCTTTTGAACCTGTACTAGAGTAACTTCCTTCTTCTTTTCTTCCTTTTCCCTTGCCATTTCTTTGATAGGAGTTCCCTCTTCACTTTCAGGGAATGGTTGATTCATATCTATATCATTACTCTCCTTGGCCTTCTTTTCAAACTCTACTCTTTTCTTTTCATTGCTCTTCAGATTCCCCATTTCTTTTTCATAGAGCTCTCTGATTTGATCAAAACTCATCTTCACAAACATTTCTTTCTTTACCCCAATTGCACTCCTCAAGAAAGTTACCATTTTGTTTCTTTCCTGAGTGGCAAGGTAAGTTTGTGAAGGTCTTCTTTTCTTTGCACTTGTGTTAGCCATCATAGCCTTTCTCAGACTTATAGCCCTTTGTTTAGCCTTTTCAGTTTCAAGCCCCTTTTGGTAGGCTTTATTTAGCTCAGCAGCTAAAGCCTTTGCCATTTCCCTGTCCTTCTCCACCTGAGCTCTTTCTTCTTTTTCCATCTCCTTCTGCATTTTCCTTGCTAAAGCTTCATCTGATTCAACCAACCTTTGCTTCTTGATTGGTTGATCAGATTCCACTATCTTTTCTTTTCCCTTATTCTTTGATTCTGCAGCTTTGTCTTTCTGTTCTGATTTTCTGTCTCTCCCTTCATTTATGACCACTCCCTTTGCTTTGGGAGTGTCATTCTTAGCTTTGATTAGCACTTCAGCTACTTCAATTTCTGTTGGTGTTAACTCTGTTACTGCTGCTTGTGAGGTTTCAGCAGCATTAACAGTTTCTGCTGCTGCTTTTTCTTCAACAAATTCAGCCCTTTCTTCAACAAACTCCCCCTCAAACTGTTGATCTATCTGTTCTGAGCTAGAATTCTCCCCCTTTTTGGAAGCATGTTTCTTATGTGACCTCTTCTTTAAAACAAACTGTTTTCTCCTCTGCTTATGCACCAACCTTGTCACCATTTTCTTTAATTTTGCAATCTGGATTTGTTGTGACAGGATGACCAACTTCATCTCTTCAATTTCTTTGCCTTGTTTGAGAACATCTTGATTGATGTTCCCCATTGTTTCCATCAATTCATAGTAAGTATATCTGTCCTCACCCTCTCCAGAAGTGTTACCCTCTTTTGAAGGATCATTGGATCTTTTTGCAGTGGAAGTCTTCTGCCTAGCAGAAGCACTATCCACCCCCTTGGTTTCTTGGCACCAGGGACCTTCAAATGATTGCTCATTCAAAGTTGCCATGGGGGAGGTCTTATTGATGTTACCACTTTCCTCCTCTGTGCTAGCAGGAATAGTGGCAGCCTCATCACCCATATGCTCTACCTCCTCCTCAGAGAGCACCTCCTTTGGGTTGGGAGACACCCTTGTGGTTTCCCTTTGGATATTCTCTAGGGGAGAATTCTCCCTTAGAGGGCTTAAAGGCTTAGTTGGTGATGGTACAAGAAGGGAAGGAGCCTTCTTTACCTGTTTTCTTTGATAAGTTTGGGTAATTGTAGAAGTGGGCTTATTCAGAAGGGACTGTGGAATTGTTTTTGAGAGGGAAGGTTGGGCTTGGCTAGCAGTGGGATGGTCTAATGAGGGCCTTGACCCTGCTGCCATACCTTCAGTGTTTTGGGACACCACCATCATTGTAGAGAACAATGGGGTGTCAACTCCTTCTGAGTCCCCAGCAGATCTTCTCATATTTGAGAAAACCTTGCCTTTAGGGGGTTTAGGTACATATACTCCAACAGGTTGAGGTATATCCGTCAATTCATGGTTAATTACTTCCTGAACAAATCTGGGATACATAAAGAAACTCTTTTTGTTTCCCATATTTGATACAAGATCACTGAAAATCATCTTTGAGAAATTGTACCTTCTGGATGTAGCCAAGCATACCAAAGCATATGCAATTGGACTGCTGAACTCACTCCATCCAGTGGTCTTTTTGGAGATGCAGTGCATCAGGGTATGAACAAGAAAACGCCATTGGGGTGAAAACTTTGCTTTTGAGAATTTGAAAACACCCAATGGGCCTCCATACCCCATTCTAGTAAGATTAGAAAACAGTTCATCATTAGAGATAGACGTTATACCAGAGGCATCGTCTAGACGTAGACTGATGCGTATAACCTCTTCAGTAACTGTTAGTGGTTGATCACAGATTCTTGTCTTGATCATTTGCACACCATTTTCCACAACAATGGTTGCATTGGCCCAGAACTGCCTTTGATGCTCAATGTAGATTGTAGGGGATACAGTAAGAGCATGAGCAATGTGGCTTGACTTGAGGAAATCCACAATCTGATGAAAGCCTTCTGCTTGTTTTGGCTTTTGGAGCATTGCGATTTCATTGTGCTCGTCAATGAACGCCATTGATGCCATTGACCTTGAAGATTTTTGCCTGAAAACTTTGAACTTTGAGAGAGAAAGGGTTTAGAGCGCAAGGGAACAGTATGCAAAGAGTCGTTATGAACTTTTAGGCGGGCAAAGAGTATTTATAGTATTCGGAATATAAGCAGTATTAACCTAGAGCAGTATTAACTACTAGCAGTAGTAACAGCTAGCAGTATTAACTAACTAGCAGTATTAACTGAAAGCAGTATTAACCACTAGCAGTATTAACTGCTAGCAGTAGTAACGGCTAGCAGTATTAACTAACTAGCAGTATTAACTGAAAGCAGTATTAACTGAAAGCAGTATTAACTACTAGCAGTATTAACTACTAGCAGTATTAACTGAAAGCAGTATTAACCACTAGCAGTATTAACTACTAGCAGTATTAACTGAAAGCAGTATTAACTACTAACAGTATTAACTACTAGCAGTAGTAACAGCTAGCAGTATTAACTAAAAGCAGTATTAACTGAAAGCAGTATTAACTACTAGCAGTATTAACTACTAGCAGTATTAACTACTAACAGTATTAACTACTAGCAGTATTAACCACTAGCAGTATTAACTACTAGCAGTATTAACTACTAGCAGTATTAACCACTAGCAGTATTAACTATACTTACTCCTTTTAAACTTGCTAACACTGAGTACTGCTATGTATATCCTGAAAAAGAAGATTAGTAACACCAAGAATAAAAATATACAGGTATAAAACCACTTTTTGAGAAGAAGATTATTCAGAGTTTATCATTCCCACACCTGTGACCAAGAAAGTGAATCTACCCACATCAAAAGCCTTAGTGAATAGATCAGCAAACTGATTATCAGTGTGGACTTTGACAACTTGAATAAGTTTCTTTTCATTACAATCTCTTATAAAGTGATACCTGATTTCAATGTGCTTTGTCTTTGAGTGCTTGACTGGATTATTTACAATGCTAATAGCACTGCTGTTGTCAATAAAGATTGGAGTGTGTAGAAAGGTTACCCCATAGTCCAACATTTGATTCTGAATCCATAAGACTTGAGAACAGCAACTTGCAGCTGCTATGTACTCTGCCTCTGTTGTAGATGTGGATACTGTGGTTTGTTTCTTGCACTGCCATGAGACTAGTCTAGCACCCAAGAACTGACATCCTCCAGAAGTAGATTTTCTGTCCAAGTTTGCCCCACCTAGATCACTGTCTGAGTATGCTATTAGGTCAAAAGGGGAGTTATGAGGATACCAAAGTCCCAATCTGGGTTGCCCTTTGAGATATCTGAATATCCTCTTAACAGCTTGAAAGTGAGATTGCTTTGGCCTAACTTGAAATCTTGCACAGACACAGACTGGAAACATTATATCTGGCCTAGATGCTGTGAGATACATGAGAGAGCCAATCATGGATCTATAATAATGCACATCCATGTCCTCCCCCTCAAGATCTGCTGTGATCTGCTTGTGTGTTTCCATAGGTGTGCTGGCAGGTTTTGATTCTGAGAAACCAAACTTGGTTAGAATATCCTGCACATACTTGGATTGACATATGAAAATGCCATCTGACTTCTGTTGAACTTGGAGTCCAAGGAAGAAAGTAAGTTCCCCCATGGAACTCATTTTGAACCTTTGATGCATTAAATCCTCAAATTCCTTGCACATGTTGTTTCTTGTAGATCCAAAGATAATGTCATCAACATAGATTTGGACCAGCAAGATATCCTTCTTCTTTCTTTTGATAAAAAGAGTCTTATCTATGACTCCTCTTTCAAAGTCATTGGCCAAGAGATAGGATGACAGAGTGTCATACCATGCTCTTGGGGCTTGATGTAGTCCATAAAGTGCTTTCTTTAATTTGTATACCCTGTCTGGATAGCTTGGGTTTTCAAACCCTGGTGGTTGACAGACATATACTTCTTCTTCAATTGATCCATAGAGAAAAGCACTTTTTACATCCATTTGATAGACTTTGAAGTTCATGTAAGAAGCATAGGCTAGGAATAGTCTGATTGCTTCTATCCTAGCCACAGGTGCAAAAACTTCTTCATAATCTATACCCTCTTCTTGAGTATAGCCTTGAGCCACCAGCCTTGCTTTGTTCCTTATAACAATACCTCTTTCATCTCTCTTGTTTCTGAAGATCCATTTTGTGCCAATTGCTCTGTGACCTTTAGGAAGGTCTACTAGATCCCACACATCTTGTAGCTTGAACTGTAACAATTCTTCTTGCATTGCTTCTATCCAGCTAGATTCTTTCATAGCATCATGTGCCTTTTTAGGCTCAAGCTGGGATAGAAAACATGAGAGCACTGTATGCTGTTGATCTTGCATTTCCTGAAGCCTGCTTTGATGTCTAGTCATCATGGGAGAAGAGATATCTCCTATTACCAGCTGTGGAGGATGATTCTTTTGAACTCTGGTGTTATGACTAGGTTCTTCATTCAGTCCAGCCTCTAGATTAGAGTCATGCAACTCAACTGAAGTGTCTTCAGATGTCACTTCTGATTCTTGAGTCTCCTCATCTCTAGTGTCTTCTTCACTCTGACTTGGTTCAGTAAATGATTCCTTTTCACAGTCTTCATTTACTTTTCCACTTATCTTACCACCAGTAAGATTGTCTCCAAATGCAACATGTCCTCCATTGATATGTGTGAAATCCTGAAGACATGATATGTTGCCTGTCATGTGCCTAGAGCAACCACTATCAACATGCCAAATGCTCTTTCTCTTGAGCTGTTGGTTGCCCTGCACATAAGATAAATCAATTAGTATGACTAGGGACCCAAGCCAAAGTGATCTTGGGTCTTCCTTTCTCATCAAAGTATTTACATTCCTTTTTAATGAGGTTTTTAAACTCAGAGCACTCTTTATTAGAGTACTTTGTCAATATGATTGGCTTAGCAGAATCAACACTAGAAGCAGTACTAACCTTAGAAGTACTAACAGAGTTAGCAGTACTAACAGGTGTAGCAGTACTAACAGGTTTAGCAGTACTAACCTTGTTAGCAGCATTAACATTGTTAGCAGTAGTATTACTTCTAGCAGCACTATCATTGTCAGCAGCACTATTTGTGATAGCAGTACTAACAGTTTTATTGCTTTTAGGAATCCACATATTGACACTTTCTTTAACAGAATACTTTTTCTTCATGTGGCTTTTAGTTTTAACAGTTTTCTTAGCCACATGGTTCTTTTCAATTTTCTTATAACCAAAGGGTTTTTGCATGGATCTTTGGAAACTCATTCTTTGGTTCATAGGATTGAAATAACAGAATTTTGCAAGATGATTCAATTTGCCACAGATAAAACAAGGTTTTGGTCTATTGATTTTACTCAGATCAACCCCTTGTTTATGTGCCTATTGATTATTCCAGTTTCTTTGATTTCCCCTCTTTTTGTCCTGTTTTTGGGGCTTATTCTTCTTACAAGCACACTGTTTGCAAGGACCTGGATTCACAACTGTGGTCTGTTTATAATGGACCTTACCAGACTTTTCCTCTGTCTTCTCTATGTTCTTGGATTTGATCCAAGCCCTTCCACAATCCTCATTGGTGATAATGTTGTTTTCTATAGAAATCTCACCACTCACCTTGTTCTCCTTACTCTTGCCAACCTCTTTCTCAGTCTTATCCTCAACAATTACCTCATCTAAGGGATCTATTTCAGTGGCTCCCTCAGGCAAGTCCTTCCTATCTTTGGTGTCTAACAGGTCTGAAGTAGGAGGAATATAATTGTTGTTATATGGTGGAGGTGTGGCATTGTACCCAATTCCTCTTCTCAACTTATCATGAATCTGATTTTGCAGTAAGGAGTCCATTGCTTTAGAAGCATTGGAAAACTTTTCTACATCAAGCTTAACCTTGGTTAACTCCTCTTTCAGTTTTTCACTCTCCTCTTTAGATTTGGTCAGTTTAAGTTCTAAATCCTTTTTCTCCCACTTCCAGTAATTAGTGTCATATGAGTGTTGTAGTTCATTGGCTTGAAAACCTTTGATTTGATCTTCAAATCTCTCTACTATCCTCACATAGTCTTTTATATCCTTTTCTAGTCTCTTCAGGTCATCACTCATCTTCTGATTATGATCCCTGTACCTTTTAACAGTGTCTATGCAAGTTTTAGAGCAGAGATTAGAACTTACCTCAGATGGGAGATCAGATACTTTAGCCATAAGAGCTTGATTCTGAATAGCTTCTTCTGCTTGATCACTCCAATCAAACCCCATTCCTTGTTGAGAAACAAGGGCTTGAGCAGAGTTTCTGTTGTTATTGAAGCTTCCAGATTGAGCTTGTTGATGGTTGATGTTGTGAGACATTCCACTTCTGCATTCTCTAGCAAAATGTCCCTTAAGATGGCATTTGTAGCATTCTACCTTTGATTTATCAAACCCTGCTCCATCTTCTCTTCTTTGTGAGAAGTTGTTTCTTCCAGTCCTCTTTATAAACTTTTTAACCCTCATGGAGAGCATGGCCATTTGCCATTTAATATCCATCTCTTCCAGATCATCAGGATGAAGTTGTTCTAAGTCATCATTGATCAAAGAAGAATTTCCATGATTAGAAAGAAGAGCTTCAAATACATAATCAGTGCCTTTATCTAAATTTGATCCATTAGCAGCATTAACTGATTCAGGGTTAGCAGTAGAATCAATTGATGCTGATAGGAGTGCAGCATTATGAACATATCCAGAAGGCTTCTTCTTTGCCTCCACCTCAGCTTCAAATACTCTAAGATCATTGTACAGATCATCAAGTTCTTTGTCTTCCAACTGATCATTCTGTCTGAATGACACAATGTACATGGTCCATTCATCTCCAAGGGACCTTAAGAACTTTCTGTTCACATCATCTTGATCAATCTGTACTCCCATAGTAGCTAGTTCACCAATTAGTTTATTAAACCTGTCAAAAGTTTGAGTCATGGACTCATTCTTAGTTGAGATGAAGTTTTCATACTGTTGTTTTAAGATTGCCTTTTGATTTCTCTTGGTACTTTTAGTACCTGAGAATCTCTTCTCTAGAGCATTCCAGAGCATCTGTGCATCAGTACAATTGCAGAATTGGTGTTGATACTCATTTGGAATGGCCAAGAGCAGTGTGCTCAAGGCTTTCATCTCTGTCTGTCTTGATTTCCTGTCTGTATCTGTCTTTGGAGGAGTTCTTTTGCCATCTTCACCAATCTTTCCTCCATCAGATGGGCCATTCTCAATGATGTCCCACATAGAGTAATCTGTGAGGAGAATATATTGCTTGATTCTGATTTTCCACATGTCAAATTCATTGGATCTGAGCATTGGAACTTTTGAGACCAAAGTACTGCTTGATTCTGTAAGATTTTCCATGATGAATAACTGTTTCTGAGAGAATTTAGCTCTGATACCACTTGTCAGGATCGAATTCTTAACAAGAATTAATACTCAGAAACTAATATCAAAGAAGTTGCGGAAAAACACTTTGATATTTGATCAAACAGTAATCAAAAACAGTATATAATTATCAAACAGTAAACTTGTATTGAATGCATAAAACTACAAGATTACACACTCAACCTCAATATTGATGAACAGGCTCACCAATACGAATTCTACTTCTCTAGAATTAGGATCTATGCCTTGAGGTTGATTTTTTCTCTCTCTTGAAAAACGATTATCAAAAGTTATTCCTATCTATTCTAAACATTCTATACATATACTGATAAAAAGATAATTACAAAGAATAAACAAATCTTCAGTATATCTTCCATGTATATCTTCTAAGTATATCTTCAGTATATCCAGCTGTAGTACATTCCATCCAGATCTCTTTAGCAGCACTAATAATGCTCAGCAGCATTAACTTCAACTAGCAGCATTAACTTCAACTAGCAGCATTAACTTCAAGCAGTACTAACTACTAGCAGTACTAACTAGCTAAGCAGTACTAACTTTAACTAGCAGTAGTTAACTAGCAGTAGTAATTCTACTAGCAGTAGTAACACTTAGCAATATTAATCTTCAACTTGTTCTGGCAGTAGTAACTACACTTGTACTAGCAGTAGTAACTATACTTAGTAGAATCTTCAGTTCCCAACATACCATCACTAGGGGTAAGCCGAAAGTTCGGTTCAAGGGGCGTAGAAGATGTCTTGTCGTCGGTGATACCAGCACGCGAGATAAGATCAGAAGCATATTTGGCTTGGCATAAATAGATCCCAGAGTCACGAGGTAAAACCTCAAGGCTAAGAAAGTAGTGAAGCGGTCCCAGATCTTTCATCTCAAAGTGTTGATGAAGAGATGCTTTTAATGTAGTAATACCTTGAATATCGCTACCTGTGATAATCATGTCATCAACATATAAGAGAAGAAGAATGGTGCCTGATGAGATAGTTTTGATGAAGAGACCAGAGTCATAGTGACTAGCAGAGAACCCTAGAGAACAGACGGTATTGCTGAACTTCTCAAACCATGCTCGGGGAGCTTGCTTTAGCCCATAAAGGGCTTTGCGTAAACGACAAACATGGTTGGGAGGATGTGGAGTGCCCGGTGGAGGCGTCATGTAAACTTATTCAGAAAGATCCCCATTGAGAAAAGCATTCTTCACATCCATTTGGTAGAGCGGCCACTTGCGGACAACGGCAATGGCTAGAAGACTGCAAACGGAGGTGACACGGGCTACTGGAGCAAAAGTTTCTTCATAGTCAATCCCATACTCCTGATTGTAACCTTTTGCAACTAGGTGAGCTTTGTAGCGATCAACAGAACCATCAGATTTTGTTTTGATCTTGTACACCCATTTGGAACCAATAATCCCCTTGCTGGAGGGGAGGGGAACAAGATCCCAAGTGTGAGCTTTAGAGAGAGCCTGCAATTCCTCGAACATAGCTTGCTGCCAAAGAGGGTTAGTAGAAGCTTCCTTGTAGGAAGAGGGAGTATGGGTAGAAAATAGTGTAGAGTAACAATGAAAATCATGAAGGTGTGAAGGTATTTGCCTTACCCTATGGGAGCGTCGGACATCAACCGGAGCAGGAGCAGGATCATCAGGACTCACAGACATATCAGGATTCGTCAAAGATAGAGGATCAGATGTAGCTCCAGGGGAAAGAGGAGTAGGTAATTCGGAGGAGATAGATGGAAGAGAGTGATCAAGTGAGTGAGAGATGGTGTCAATAGGAGGAGAAGAAGTTGGTGGTGGGGTTGAGTCAAAGAAAGGAATAGATATATCAGTAAAGAATGGAGGAGGAGAATCAGATTGGACCTTGAACTTTGAAACAGAAGAAAACATATGATCTTCCCAAAATACAACATGCCTCGAGATGCGCAGGCGTTGGGAGATGGGATCCCAACAACGATATCACTTGTGTTCTATGCCATATCAAAGGAAACAACATAGGCGAGAGCGGGATTCGAGTTTGGTACGTTCATGAGGTTGAAGGAGAACAAAGCAGGCACAACCCCATACCTTTAGTTATTCATAGGAAGGAGAGGTACCATAGAGACTCTCATAGGGAGATTTGTGGTTAAGAAGTTTTATGGGTTGACGATTAATAGTGTATACGGCAGATAAAGCTGCTTCACCCCAAAACCGTTCAGGACACTTGGCAGAGATTAGAAGAGTGCGAACAGTGTCAAGAATGTGTCGATGTTTCATTTCGGCACGTCCATTCTGTTGTGAAGTACCAGGGCAAGAGTATTGAGAGATAGTTCCTTGAAAACGAAGAAAATCAAGAAATGAGTGCTCCTTGTACTCCATGGCGTTATCCGCACGAAGTACTTTGACATGTTTTGAGAATTGGGTAAAGATCATATGAGCGAAAGTCTTATAAATCTGGGGAAGCTCGGATCGTTGTTTCATAAGATAAATCCAGGTAAAACGACTATGATTGATAAGTACTCAATTTTGAGTACTTAAGCACATTTCTTTTAACCTTTTAGATAGGATTTTTCATTTTCAAATCCCACTTTGAGTCATTTTCTATCTTATTTTCCATTTATTTTGTCTTGGAGCTTAAATTGTGTGATTTGCTTGTTCTATGAAGATTGTAGGCTAACTTTGGTTATCTTTTGAAAATCTATTTGGAAACAGGGCATGCTGCAGCATGGAAACAGCATGGAGCTGATGATTTTGATGAAAGAATGAAAGAGGATGGAGCATAATCTGATTTTTGGCATGGAACTAATCTGATTGTAACCTCTAAACATTAGTTAAATCTGGTTTGTAATATGTTGGTTAAAAAGGGACAAGCTTTGGTAGTTCTAGTAGGTTTAGACTAGGTAAGTACAATTAGATTCCCTTTAAAATTGCAAGTTTGCCACTCCCTTTTGTTATAAAAGGAGTGCTTAGTTGCTCTTAAGGGGACATCACCTACATCTTCTTCTATCATCTTAACATCTTTTGGGTTATTATTTCGAATCTGCAGCAAGCTTAGGAGCTGATCGTTAATCATCTTCTTTAGTTCTTTAATTTGAAGTGTTAGTGTTTATGTTCTTCATCTTGTTCTTCATCTCTTTAAAAGTTCAATGTTGTTATGCTTAGTGTAATCTTTCATTTTTGTCTAGCTCACGAACTGGTCCTATTCCAGTCCATTGTCCTCGTTAATTTCCAGAATTCTTCCTTATGTTCTTATGATCTTCATCGTGTTCTTCATCATCTTTATATAACCTTCATATTTGAATATGCATGCTGCAACATTGAAACAGCACCTGCACCTTTTATTTAGTTGTATTATTCTTTCTTCATCTTGCATCTCTAGCCTTTCCTTTACTCTTTTGTTTTAGATTTTAGTGGTTAAAGTTTATTGTAATTATATTTAAGTTTACTTTCTTGTCATTTCCATTTCCTTGTAATTTACGTTCTCGTCTTTACATTTTTAGTTACACATATATATATATATATTTATATACTTTCAAGTCATTTACCTTTCAAGAGCACTTTACATTATGTTCATCTTTGTAATTCTTAGTAGTTGCTTTTATTTCCTTATTGTAATGCATAGCTAATCATCTTAGCTTGGGTGTGAGACAAATGGTGGTCATGTGGATCTAAAAGAAAGTGGGTGTTTGTGACTTTAACGAAATTTTATTATTCCAACTCAAGTTTTATCAAGATAACAAAACTCTTTGTCAAAATGATTATTTTGATAGTGTAATAGTGTCATGGACCTAGAGATAGGCCATTGAATAGCACGTCAAATTAAATGACATGGGAGGTAATATCGAAAGAGTTACTTGCAACGAGAGTTGTTACTTGTGTTATTTAAAATGATCCATTCTTGATAAGTAGTCACTTTTTCAAAGGGTTAAAATGGAGTAGACTTAGAGATAAGCTACTTGGAATACATCAACTTGGGAGGTACGGGGGTTATTTCGAAAGAGTAACTTTTAACGAAGAGAATTTGTTTCGCCGTATATTTTGAGAACTCCATTCCCATCATTCCCTTATCTGGAACCTTGCTCAGAGATGAGATGGTTCATAGCCACTGGAAAAATGGGATGGTGAGAGTCCGAGAGGAACGTGTCTTGAAATCAATAATAAAACTAGTTATAGTCAGAAGCATGCTGCAGCACTCAAATAGCATCATGCTATGACAGTGCTGTAGCATTGACCTACTGGATTTTGGATTCATATACCATCAAAAGTCTTACACCCTTGCTTCTCATTTATTCTTGTTAAAGTAATCGTGTGTTAACCAACCGATCAAAATATTGCTTCAAATTCGTCATCTGAAATCTCATCTTTCATTATACTTTTAACACACTTTTTAATCCAATCTCTGTGGGACGATATCTGGTATTTTACCACTTTTATCACTTGAAAGGCGACATAGTACCAATTTGTATACTTGCTTTTTGGTATTATCAGTCTCACCCTGAGGTAAACAAAAGGGCCTATCAAGTTTTTGGCGCCGCTGCCGGGGATTGGCAAGTCAAAAGTGTTTGTAAAGTATTTTAAAAGATTTGGTTTTTCTACCACCTTTGGGAATTTCAAAAGATTTTTAAAAGTGGTGCATGCCAAGAATACAACGCGGGGAACTTTTTGAGTTAGATCCAGATATTGAGAGAACCTTCCGTCAAAGAAGGAGAATTCAAAGAACTTTTCAAAACACAAATCCTCTCAATATGGAAGGACCTCCCCCGGGTTTTGAAAACATGCATCTTAGACCACCACTTTTGGAAAATCAACCACCGCCTTTGGAAAATCAAATGAGACCACCTTTAATGAATCAAATCAGGCCACCACCAATTTTTGCAAATAATGCACCAATTTTTGGAAATCCTCCACCTCATCAGTTTCAAAATCACCAAAATCATAATGATGAGGAAGATGAGGCCGGATCTGTTGGTAATGTTGAACCACAAAACATCATTGATCTTGCAAACTCAAAAGATGGAAGAATTATGGACTATGCAATTCCTAATTTTGAGCAATTGAATTCCGGGATTATTAGGCCACAATTAGAAACTTTACATTTTGAACCAAAACCCATCATGTTTCACATGTTGCAAGCCAATGGTCAATTTGCCGGAATGCCATCGGAAGATCCACATTCGCATTTAAAATCCTTTATGGAAATCACCGATGTTTTTCTAATCCCTGGAGTATCTGCTGATGCCTTAAGGCTCACTCTATTCCCATTTTCTCTAAGGGATCGGGCAAAAGTTTGGTTCAACTCATTAGCACCAGGTTCAGTACCATCATGGAGTGATATGGCCGAAAAATTTTTGCGAAAATATTTTCCACCTACCCGAAATGCTAAATCCAGAAATGAGATTTGCATGTTTAAACAAATGGATGATGAAGCTATTCCGGATGCGTGGGAAAGATTTAAGGAATTGTTGAGAAAATGCCCTCATCATGGCATTCCCTACTGTATTCAACTCGAGACGTTTTACAATGGGCTTGTTCCTAATGCAAAACAAATGCTCGATGCGACTTCAGGAGGGGCATTTACTTCTAATACCTACAATGCCGGGTATGAGATTCTTGAAAAGATTTCAACAAACAATGGACACTGGGCTGATCCAAGGGCCCAAACTCAAAGGAAAACTGTTGGAATGCATGATGTGGATGCATACACTGCATTGACAGCTCAGCTTGCTTCCATGACCAACATGCTTAAAAATCTAACTTCTGGTCAAGGAGCACAGCCGACTGTCCCTACACCTGCTTCAACAGTTCTTTCTGTGCAATGTGTGTGTTGTGGTGGAGAGCATTCTTATGAAAACTGTCCACATAATTCTGAATCTGTGAACTTTGTGCAAAACAGACCTGCTCCCCACTCCAACCACTACAATGCAAGCTGGAAACAGCACCCAAACTTCTCTTGGAACAGTCCATGTTTAAATCCACCAGCACCAAAGCACCATGGGAACTCCAATTTTCAGAATCAAGCAAGTAGTTCTCAAAACCAGTACAAAGGAAATTTTCAAAATAATCATCATCAGAATAATCGTAGTCAAGGTTTTCAAAACAATCAGCACACTCAACCACCTTTTCAAAATCAACATCATACACCTCCACATGATGACTCAAATCTCTCTCTTGAAGCAATGATGAGAGGATTCATGAGTCAGACTCAAGCAGCTCTCCGGAGTTTGGAAACACAAGTCAGTCAAATTGCACTTAATCAGAACAATAGAGCCTCAGGCACTTTGCCTAGTAATACAGAATTACCCAAGGCTCCTGGAAAAGAACATGTGAAAGTTGTCACACTTAGGAGTGGTAAAGAATTACCTGAATCTGTAGAAAAGGAATCTGGACCAACAACCAAAACAGATTTTGAAAAAACACCCAAGTCCATTCCTGATCCAGAGATTCCTGAAATTCCAGTACCAGAAATTCAAGCAGAAAATCAAGATCCTAAGATCACAAGTTCAAGTCCACCTTTGACTAATCCAAAGACCTCAGTTGTGATTTCACCTAATGAAACAAAGACCAAAAGCATACTGGATCCATCTTGCTCAAAACAATCAAACCAAGCTGTTATCAAACCAGTTCCCCCTTACATTCCTTACCCCCAAAGGTTAAGGAATGAGAAGGAGGAATTGCAATTCAAGAAATTTTTGGATGTTTTCAAAGCATTGCATATCAACATACCTCTTGTTGAAGCAATTGAGCAGATGCCTAGTTATGCCAAGTTTTTAAAAGACATATTGAGCAAGAAAAAGAAATTGAATGAATATGAGACTGTTGCCCTCACAGAAGGTTGCAGTGCTCTCTTGACCAACAAAATTCCCCCTAAGCAAAAAGACCCAGGGAGTTTCACTATTCCTTGCTCCATAGGTGGGAAAGAGGTTGGGAAGGCACTGTGTGATTTAGGTGCTAGTGTCAACCTTATGCCATTGTCCATTTTCAAAAGCTTAGGCATAGGAGAGGCCAGACCTACCACAGTCACACTCATTCTAGCTGATAAGACCATTGCATATCCCAAGGGTAATATTGAAGATGTGTTAGTGCAGGTTGATAAGTTCATTTTTCCGGCTGATTTTATCATTTTAGACTTTGAGGCTGACAAGGATATTCCCATACTTTTGGGAAGACCTTTCTTAGCTACGGGTAGAACTTTGATAGATGTCCAGAAGGGTGAATTGACCATGAGACTACAAGACCAAAAAGTCACATTCAATGTCTTCAATTCTTTGAAATACCCTAGTGATCTAGAAGACTGCTCAAGCCTAGGTGTCATTGAGGACTTGTGTAATGAAGAGGGAGTCAAACAAGCTTGTAGGATAGAAAAGGAGGATGAGGAAGACCTGACCTTGAGAGACTTAGACAAGGAATATGATGATGATGATGATAAGACCTTGGAGAAAAAGTCTGTCCCTTTGGATGCTGCAGCATTTGAGCTGCTGGAAAGTAATGAACAAAAGTCATTTACTCCATCAATAATCTCACCACCTGACCTGGAGTTGAAACAACTCCCATCTCACTTGAAGTATGCCTTTTTAGGAGGAGAAGACAAACTGCCAGTCATTATTTCTGCCACCCTAGAATTGCATCAAGAAAAGAAGTTAGTAGATATGTTGAAGTTGCACACAAAAGCCATAGGATGGACTATTGCTGACCTTAAGGGGATTAGTCCCTCTATTTGTCAACATAAGATCATCTTAGAAGACAAGAACTTCACTTCCATAGAGCCACAAAGAAGACTAAACCCTGTCATGAAAGAGGTAGTGAAAAAGGAAATTTTGAAATGGTTAGATGCAGGAATTATTTTCCCAATAGCCAGTAGTTCTTGGGTTAGTCCAGTCCAGTGTGTACCCAAGAAGGGAGGGATCACTGTCATTTCCAATGACAAGAATGAACTCATCCCTACCAGAATAGTCTCCGGATGGAGAATTTGCATGGACTACCGTAGGCTGAACAAGGCTACTCAAAAGGACCATTTTCCCTTACCATTTGTTGATCAAATGTTGGACAGGTTGGCTGGAAAAGAATACTACTGCTTTTTGGATGGATACTCAGGATACAACCAGATAGCCATAGCACCAGAAGACCAGGAGAAGACTACCTTCACTTGTCCTTATGGCACCTTTGCCTTCAGAAGGATGCCTTTTGGACTTTGCAATGCTCCTGCCACTTTTCAGAGATGCATGATGTCCATATTTTCTGATATGCTTGAAAAATCCATTGAGATATTTATGGATGATTTTTCTGTTTATGGTTCATCTTTTGATCAGTGTTTGGATAATTTAAAGCAGAGTCTTAAAAGGTGTGAGGAGACTGACCTGGTCCTTAATTGGGAAAAATGTCATTTCATGGTAACAGAAGGGATTGTCCTTGGTCATTTAATTTCTAAAAGAGGAGTTGAGGTAGACAGAGCTAAACTTGAAGTGATTGAAAAACTACCTGAACCAACAACTGTGAAAGGTATCAGGAGCTTTCTTGGCCATGCTGGATTTTATAGACGGTTTATAAAAGACTTTTCAAAAATTTCAAAACCTTTATGTCTATTATTACAGCATGACCAAAAGTTTGATTTTAATGATGAATGTAGAAATGCATTCCTCACTTTAAAGAAAGCTCTGGTAACTGCACCAGTGGTTGTGGCTCCTGAATGGGACAAACCTTTTGAAATCATGTGTGATGCCAGTGATTGGGCTGTTGGTGCTGTGTTAGGTCAAAGAAAAGAGAAAAATTTTCATTCCATCCACTATGCAAGCAAAACCCTAAATGAAGCTCAAATTAATTATACAACAACTGAGAAAGAATTATTAGCTGTGGTTTTTGCATTTGAAAAATTTAGATCATATTTGATGGGAGCAAAAGTCATTGTACATACCGACCATGCTGCCATTAAATATTTGATATC
Source organism: Arctium minus (assembly GCA_954870635.1). Classification (NCBI taxonomy): domain Eukaryota; kingdom Viridiplantae; phylum Streptophyta; class Magnoliopsida; order Asterales; family Asteraceae; genus Arctium; species Arctium minus. The sequence goes on from OX941080.1 coordinate 162,553,352, forward strand.
AAAGAAAGATGCTAAACCTAGGCTGATAAGATGGGTTTTGTTGTTGCAAGAGTTTGACCTAGAGATTGTTGATAGGAAGGGGACTGAGAACCAGGTAGCTGATCACTTGTCCAGGTTAGAGAAACTTGTTGAAAGTAGGGAAGGTGGAAGCATTACTGAAACTTTCCCTGATGAAAAGATTCTTATGGTGCAGGCACAACTTCCATGGTTTGCTGATATAGCAAATTATTTGGCCTGTGGCATCATACCTTCTGATTACACTCATCACATGCTTAAGAAATTTCTCCATGATTGTAAATTTTACTTATGGGATGATCCTTTTCTGTTTAAACTTGGTACAGATCAATTGTTGAGAAGGTGTATCCCAGAAACTAAAGTTGCAGCAATTCTACAGCATTGCCATCAATCAGCTTATGGAGGACATTTTGGAGGCCAAAGAACAGCAGCTAAAGTGCTTCAATCAGGATTTTATTGGCCAACTCTCTTTAAAGATTCCCATAATTTTGTTCAAAGATGTAATGAATGCCAGAGAAGTGGTTCCATTTCTCAGAAAAATGAAATGCCTTTGAATGGGATCTTGGAAGTTGAGTTGTTTGATGTTTGGGGAATAGATTTTATGGGACCTTTTCCCCCTTCAAACAATTGTCAATATATCTTAGTAGCTGTTGATTATGTTTCAAAATGGGTAGAAGCAATGGCATGTGTTTCTAATGATGCTAAAACGGTTGTAAAGTTTTTACAAAAACAAATTTTTACAAGGTTTGGTACCCCCCGGGCACTAATTAGTGATGAGGGTACCCACTTTATAAACAATTTGTTGAGTAAAGTTCTTGAAAAATATCATGTGAAACACAGGGTTGCCACTGCATATCACCCACAAACCAATGGTTTGGCTGAGCTCTCAAACAGGGAAATAAAAGGGATTCTTGAAAAAGTTGTTAAACCAAACAGAAAAGACTGGGCTTTCAAACTAGATGATGCTTTATGGGCATACAGAACTGCTTTTAAAACACCTTTGGTTATGTCTCCATACAAGCTAGTCTTTGGAAAGGCCTGTCATCTCCCTTTAGAACTTGAACATAAAGCATATTGGGCTATAAAGGAATTGAACATGAACTTAGATAAGGCTGGCAACAAGAGAAAGTTACAACTCTGTGAGCTAGAAGAACATAGGAACTTGTCCTATGAGAATGCCAAGTTATACAAAGAGAAAACAAAAAAATGGCATGACAATAGGATTAGACACAGAGAGTTGAAAGCAGGCCAAAAATGTCTTTTGTTCAACTCTAGGCTGAAATTGTTTCCAGGTAAACTTAAGTCTAGATGGTCAGGCCCATTTCTCATCCACAAAGTATATCCATATGGGGCTGTAGACTTAGTCAATCCGGAGAACAATAGTGTGTTCAAAGTCAATGGCCAGAGAGTAAAGCTATACCATGATGCTGTAGCATCTCCACAACATAGCTCTGTGGAGATGGTCACTCTATGCTAAAAAGCTTCACTCAAGATGGGAACTATCTCAAAGTTCCAAAATCTGTGTAAATAATCTTTGTTTAATTAGTTTAGCAATTTTCTTTATTAGTCTTGTGTAATCTGTTTGTTAGTGTGCAGCCTTAATTTAGGAAAAAGGAGGAAACAAGAGGATGCTATCCTAATGCTACAGCACCAGAGATCTGAGTCTTCAAAGAAAAAGGGAATGTCTAGCTGAAAATTTGGGGATTATATCAGATAAGAATTTTGGGTTTGTTTAAGGAAAGTACAATGGGTGAAATCATATTTTTAGCTAATTTTAGACTTTATGTCTAATTTATAGCTCCAATGATGAGGAAACCTCCAAAAGATACCTTTTTGTACTTTTCCTTAAAAATCCAATGGTCTTTACCCAAGTTACACCTAAATTACAGCTTGCATCCCCTAAATTAAATCAGATAAGGACACCATCAAGTCACCTTTTGTCTTTTCAACTTCCAGAAAACCCTCTTTTTGAAACATAACCGTTTCCTATCTCTCACTCCTTACTCCCTGTCACTTCCCTCTCAAACCGAAATCCTCTCAAGAACCACCATATTCTTCCCCTTTTCTCAGTGATTCAACCTGTAACATGGCAAAGATAAAGAAAACCACGGCTCGAAACCCTAATAGCGAAGGAAGAAGACGAAGCCCACGAACCAGGGCTGTCAAGCAAAGCCCGAACGCAAGCAACCCTCGACCTTCAACGGTTTCGGAAGAAAACTCCAGCCCTGCACAAACTCGACCATTCCTCCACATTATCACTCCGCAGACCCTATTCCCTAATACTTCTGACATCGAGGGTTCTCTAATGGCCGAAAGAGAAGAAATTTCGGACAGAGCGACGATTCCAGAAAGTAATCCATTTGCGGTTATTCTCCATCCCAACTTCATTACCATTGCAGAATCTCAGGTATCTTCCCCTGCTCAAAAATCTATGGTCGATGGCCTGATCACCTCATGTTCGGAGGATGAGTCTGGAATGCCTATCTCTTCAACAAAGGTGAATGTTGATCATTTCAGAAAGTTTGAGTTCGATAGCTCATTTGGGCCATTGAACTCTACTGACAAAATGGTCACCATTAACCCAATGCCTAGACCAACTGTTGAAGAAGTAGGAATGACTGTTGAGAGTCTTGACCCATTTGAGGGATTTACTGTTGAAAAGAATATTGAGAACCCTATTGATGGCATTGGGATAGGAAGAAGTGAGGAAACCATCATTAAAAATATGAATGTGGATAGAGATATAGGTGAAAACCATGAGGACCCATTTATGGATTTCCCTTTGAATGAAGTTGTGTGGACTGAGGAAGAAGAGCCAGTGGTAGTCAAGCCAACTAGGAAAAGAAAGAGATTGGGAAAGGTCTTTGCCAGGAAAACCATCAGGGAAGGGACTAGAAAGAGTGAAAGGACCAAGAGAGTGATAGTTGAAGGGGAACCATCTGGAACAAAACCCACTGATACCAACTGCTATGCTGCAGCATCATTGCAGCATGAGCAGTCTGTGAGAGGAAAAAAGAGAAGAGAGGAACCTGTTGTAACTCTGTTGCCAAGGCCTACCTCACCTCACAATGGGTTCAGCTCCAAGGCTGCAGCCAAGATGTGGCCTAAATTTCAAACAAAAATTGGATTCCCCGAGAAAGGAATAGATGAACACAGTATGAGGGAATTCCATTTCATAAGGCAAGTAGTTGACACCCAAGGTCTTAGTAAGTTGTGCCATGTGTATGATTCCTACAACCTCACCCTCATTCGAGAATTCTATTGTGAAATGTCTGTAACCTCAGCCTCAAAGATCCATGTTAGAGGAACCACTGTCCACCTCACTGCCAAAAGAATCAACCAATTCCTAGAACTCAACCCACCAAAGAAAACAGAGTATTATGCACTTGTGCATAAGGCCACTGCCAGTGACCTTGCTGAAGTGGTTGCAGTTTTGGGAAAGCCTAAAACTAATTGGGAAAGCCATACAAATATGATGTTAAGGACCTTCAGAGCCTCAAACCTCACAGCTGACTCCAATGTGTGGATCAATTTTGTGAGGCACACCATCTCACCAACCTCTCATGATACCTTTATTACTGTGGAAAGGATGCTTTTACTCTATTGTCTTGTGACAGGAAAAACCATCAACTTCGGAAAGATCATCATGAGAAGCATAAGAGAGTGCTCTACCAGATCAAAATCCAGGGGAAAGTTCTACTTCCCTGGGATGTTAACCAAACTGCTAACTGAGATGGGGGTGCCTCGGTATATTGATGATTTGGTGGTCAAGGAACAAAGAGAAAGGTTCCAAATGGATATGAAGGCAGTCCAGAGGCTGAGGGACAGGAAAGAAAAGGGTGTTGGGGCCAATGAGATGGTGGGAATGATGCAAGAAGTCTTGGCTCAAAATAGCAATCTTATGGACACAGTCCTTCAACAAAGGAATGAGTTCATAGAAAGGCTAGAAGATCTCAAGGTGGAGGTGCAGTCGATGGTTGATAGCAGAATGAGAAAGGATCAAGAGGAGGAGAGTGCTGAAGTAAAGAAGCTGAAAAGGATGGTGAAAAGACAGAAGAGAGAGATAGCAGATTTGAAGGTCAAATTGGCAGCAGAAGAAAGTGCTCACATTGGTGCTGCAGCCTCCAACCTCTTAGCAGTCTCACTTGCAGCCCCTGTTGGCCACAAACAGCCTACTCAACCTGAGTAGGACAGGTTTAAATCACACCTTGTTTTTGCTCCATGTCTATTTATTTTTAGTTTTTAGTCTGGGATGAGTCTTTTAATTTTTATAGGTTTGTTTTGTTTGCATTGGATCATGTGTTGCTATGATTAGTTAAGTTGTATATCCATAATAATTTCATGAGTAAACATCTCACTTTTAGAAGAAATGCATGCTAGAACTAGCCTAATAGTTGCTTGGGACACATTTTGGATCACATTCTACACATATCACACTCAATAGCATATATTCTTTTCTTGCACCATAGCCACCCAAATATCAAAAACAAAACACTTTTCCTTCCTACAATGAGGACATTGCAGAATTCTTAGTTTGGGGTAGGGGGGTGTCTAATATGGCACAAGAAAAGCCATGAAAAGTGGCATTCAACACCACAAAAGTCCCATAGGGGCTGGTGTATGTACCAACAGAAAATGCACAAAAATTTGAAAAATTTCAAGTGTTGGTACATGTGTGAGAAAAGGCATGGAAAGGAAAGAAAGAGCCAAAAGAGAGAAACCCATACACTCAGAGCCATGAATGAGGTGTGATGTAGGATGTGTGTCCATAACAAAAAGAATATAAGGCTAGCATATGGTTCATGTCAAAGCACATAGGATGAGATTGTTGGTTACTTTGGATTTATGAAAGGCTATATGATGTAGACTTGGCATATTCAAACTCATGATATACACCTAATGTATTCCAATGCAAAACTTTCACATTTAATGTCTTTTCTTTTGTTCTTTGTATTGCTTGGGGACAAGCAAAGTTTTTAGTTTGGGGTGGTGATAAGTACTCAATTTTGAGTACTTAAGCACATTTCTTTTAACCTTTTAGATAGGATTTTTCATTTTCAAATCCCACTTTGAGTCATTTTCTATCTTATTTTCCATTTATTTTGTCTTGGAGCTTAAATTGTGTGATTTGCTTGTTCTATGAAGATTGTAGGCTAACTTTGGTTATCTTTTGAAAATCTATTTGGAAACAGGGCATGCTGCAGCATGGAAACAGCATGGAGCTGATGATTTTGATGAAAGAATGAAAGAGGATGGAGCATAATCTGATTTTTGGCATGGAACTAATCTGATTGTAACCTCTAAACATTAGTTAAATCTGGTTTGTAATATGTTGGTTAAAAAGGGACAAGCTTTGGTAGTTCTAGTAGGTTTAGACTAGGTAAGTACAATTAGATTCCCTTTAAAATTGCAAGTTTGCCACTCCCTTTTGTTATAAAAGGAGTGCTTAGTTGCTCTTAAGGGGACATCACCTACATCTTCTTCTATCATCTTAACATCTTTTGGGTTATTATTTCGAATCTGCAGCAAGCTTAGGAGCTGATCGTTAATCATCTTCTTTAGTTCTTTAATTTGAAGTGTTAGTGTTTATGTTCTTCATCTTGTTCTTCATCTCTTTAAAAGTTCAATGTTGTTATGCTTAGTGTAATCTTTCATTTTTGTCTAGCTCACGAACTGGTCCTATTCCAGTCCATTGTCCTCGTTAATTTCCAGAATTCTTCCTTATGTTCTTATGATCTTCATCGTGTTCTTCATCATCTTTATATAACCTTCATATTTGAATATGCATGCTGCAACATTGAAACAGCACCTGCACCTTTTATTTAGTTGTATTATTCTTTCTTCATCTTGCATCTCTAGCCTTTCCTTTACTCTTTTGTTTTAGATTTTAGTGGTTAAAGTTTATTGTAATTATATTTAAGTTTACTTTCTTGTCATTTCCATTTCCTTGTAATTTACGTTCTCGTCTTTACATTTTTAGTTACACATATATATATATATTTATATACTTTCAAGTCATTTACCTTTCAAGAGCACTTTACATTATGTTCATCTTTGTAATTCTTAGTAGTTGCTTTTATTTCCTTATTGTAATGCATAGCTAATCATCTTAGCTTGGGTGTGAGACAAATGGTGGTCATGTGGATCTAAAAGAAAGTGGGTGTTTGTGACTTTAACGAAATTTTATTATTCCAACTCAAGTTTTATCAAGATAACAAAACTCTTTGTCAAAATGATTATTTTGATAGTGTAATAGTGTCATGGACCTAGAGATAGGCCATTGAATAGCACGTCAAATTAAATGACATGGGAGGTAATATCGAAAGAGTTACTTGCAACGAGAGTTGTTACTTGTGTTATTTAAAATGATCCATTCTTGATAAGTAGTCACTTTTTCAAAGGGTTAAAATGGAGTAGACTTAGAGATAAGCTACTTGGAATACATCAACTTGGGAGGTACGGGGGTTATTTCGAAAGAGTAACTTTTAACGAAGAGAATTTGTTTCGCCGTATATTTTGAGAACTCCATTCCCATCATTCCCTTATCTGGAACCTTGCTCAGAGATGAGATGGTTCATAGCCACTGGAAAAATGGGATGGTGAGAGTCCGAGAGGAACGTGTCTTGAAATCAATAATAAAACTAGTTATAGTCAGAAGCATGCTGCAGCACTCAAATAGCATCATGCTATGACAGTGCTGTAGCATTGACCTACTGGATTTTGGATTCATATACCATCAAAAGTCTTACACCCTTGCTTCTCATTTATTCTTGTTAAAGTAATCGTGTGTTAACCAACCGATCAAAATATTGCTTCAAATTCGTCATCTGAAATCTCATCTTTCATTATACTTTTAACACACTTTTTAATCCAATCTCTGTGGGACGATATCTGGTATTTTACCACTTTTATCACTTGAAAGGCGACATAGTACCAATTTGTATACTTGCTTTTTGGTATTATCAGTCTCACCCTGAGGTAAACAAAAGGGCCTATCAATGATCATCAAGAAATATGACAAAGTATCTAGCACCCCCCCTTTGTGGGATGAGGTGAAGGTCCCCAAACATCATAATGTATAATATCAAAACAAGCACTTGAGGTAGTGTCATTAATATAAAATGGAAGAGCAGGTTGTTTTCCCAGCTGACATGGCATACATGATAAAGGTTTAACAATAGTTTGACCCAAAATACCAGAAGAAACAATAGATTTAAGTCTATCAAAAGAGATGTGGCCTAATCTAGCATGCCAAGTATCAAAAGTATTGTCTTTGCAGAAAGTAGTGAGAGTGTATGGTTTGCTGGTTTCTGGAAGATGAAGATAGACCAGCTCGTACATCTGCCCGTCTCTACGACCTATCCCATAAGTCTGTCTTGTCCTGGGATCCTGCACACAACAGCCAGAGTCACAGAAAGTAACGGTTAATCCCATATCACATAGTTGGCTGATGGAGATAAGGCTAATAGAGAGGTTGGGAATATAAAGCACATCAGGTAAGGATAACTTAGATGTGGAAACATGTCCACTATGTTTGACCGGTAACCGTGTTCCATCAGCTGTGGTGACAGAGGGAATAGATGTACCATATTGTTTGCTAGCAAAAAGATCATGATGCGGTGTCATATGACGACAACATCCAGAATCAAATAACCAAGATGTTGTACCTGAAGGAGTACTCAAGGAATGTGTAAAGCTTGATAGAACCTGCTTCAATAAGGAAATCACATCATCTTGAGAAAAGGTTGAGGTGGATGGTGATGTTGCTGCAAGTGGTGCGTGAGTATCTTGATCGGAAGGAATCCCATAGTTGGCTCGGTTGCGATTAGGATTCTTTGAGCAGTCAGATTGGTAGTGGCGTGGATGTTGTTTGTTGCAGTACCTACAGAATCGAAGATGACAATCAAGCAGTAGGTGAGAGGTAGAGTGGCAATACGAGCACTCAGCGACACCTTTCCCATTAGGAATGGAAGATCGAGAAGTTGGAGTCTGGTGCTGGAAACGTCGATTTCCTTTGTGTCTGGGAATGAAGAGTACACTCTCAGATGAAGGAGTCAGTCCTCCCAGTCTCGTCTCTTCAGAAATAAGCTCAGATATTGCACTATCAAGAGTGGGTAGAGGCGATCTATGAAGCAGGGAGGCTCGAACATGCTCGTATCGTGAATCTAAAGCCATAAGGAACATGACAAGTTTCTGTTGAGACCGATGGCAATTAGCTTTGTTAGAGCAGTCAGTGCATAAAGATGGCATAGCAAGATCCATCTGGTCCCAAATCACCTTAACCTCATAATGAAAAGAACTAATTGACTGAGCTGGTTGTTGTCTTCTACCATGAAGATTTGACCATAGTTGGTACTGGTGAGCTAAATCAGTAGTAGTGTATCTTGCCTTTAGAAAATCCCAGATCTCATTTCCTGTGTCGAGTTGAGCAAACAATTGACTAATCTCAGTAGTGGTGGTGTTGTAAAAATAGGAACTCAATTCCCCATTTTTGCAATCCCAATTTTCTTCTCTCTTAGCAAATTCGAGTTCAGATTCACCAGCTATACGAGTCGGTTTAGCTGCTGTTCCAGATATGTATTTCCACAACATTTTTGCCTTGAGGTGACTAGTCATGTGTCTAGCCCATAATACATAGTTTGAACCATCCAATATACATGAAATGGGTCTATAATTGCTAGTAAGAGAGTCAGACATGATGCAAAACAGAAAAACAAAGAGCTGGACAGAAAGGGGTTCGTCTAGGGTTTAGGCAGATTTCACGTCTAGGGTTTTACAACAGTAGAAATCTGGTCGTGGAGAAGAGAATGATCACGAAACAAAGTGAAACCAGAGGCTCTAATGATGTTATCAATGGTGATATGGAGATGGAGATGAATTTAAACAAAATAGGAATATTACCAGGAGAAAGAAAAAAAAAACTTTCGATACCAGAGATGAAGAGACAGATGGATTGTTGAAAACGACTTGATTTCTTCCTTGTGCTCTAATACCATGTTAGTTTGATATATGGTGGATGAAGAAGGAAGCCATTTGAGAGAGCATCTCTGGTTTATTGATTAAAGAGATCGATACAATACAGGAGAGAAAAAGCACTGATTATAAACCCACTATAACTAATAACAAATGACAAAAGTGATCCCTCAACTATACATTATATATACATATAGCTAACACTCATGTTAAATCAATTTCCCACATCATCTTTCACTATGTGGATAAAAAGACACATTATTACTTTGGAAAAAAATTCTTCTTGAAAATAACTAATAATTCTTTTTCTTATCTGAGATTTTTTGTTGTAGATACCAAAATGGAATTCTTGAAAGCAGGCCTCAAAAACAAGAAGCAGAACAAAATATATTTCTAACATAATGCAATTTATTCTAAATATTTAATGATAGGAATAAATTTATTTTTATTTAAATCATATAAGCGAATTAAGAGTAATCAATTTAGTTTGGTTATTTATATAATTCAATTCAGCTTTAAAATAATAAATTTATTAAAAAGAAACTATTTTTTTAGTCATGGATGTCAAACCAGTTTATACAATAACAGCAAAAAAAAATCTTTTAATTTTACAACTTTTTTTTTATTTTGGAGCTAAATCAAATAATTTAGACTATGTTTGGCAAACTAGCTGATAAGCTAGGTTTTCAAAACGCTACTACAAGTAGTTTTTCAATAAACTAGCTTATAACCAAACAATGCCTTATATATCTAACGGCCAGTCGGCCACCTCGTAAAAAAGGTCCCCAAAGGTTCAACTGAAAGTTGCCGATTGTTTTGGGAATTTTAAATTCTGGTTAAATGTTATTGATTTTTTATTTATTTATAAAAGTATATAGGAAAAGAAAATATAAAAATAAAAATGATTAAAAAGTGTTATATTTGGTGCATGGGTGTAGGGAGGTGTAGGTATAGACGTAGGTTCTCTGCAAAACACAACTCCATGCATTTTCCAAGGGACAGAAAACTCAATGCAAAAACCCTCCCTAATTCACCTTCAGAATCTGATACCATCTCAGGTTTCTGTGTTTTCATAGTCTAATTAATTAATTCTACCCTTTCTATTTAATATAATAATAATTAATACTATCTTTTTATCTAAACAATTAGAGTATTATATAATAATATTATTTTAATATTGTTTTAAAAAGTCATTGTACTTGTGATAGCATCTGCAACATCTAAAGATTTGTTAAACCGTTTGATCCAAACAGCTATGTTGTTAATTTATTCTCTAAAATTGAGAAAAAAAATATATATATAATATACATGTTGAAGGTGTTTATTTGATTTGATTGGAAGGCTTATGAAAACGTGGTGGCATAAATGTAACTAGGTGGTTGATTATCAAACGTTTTCGGTGTCATTAACCTCACTTATTTTATAGAATAACATTTTCGGTTATCAAAATAAATTGTTGATAAACGTATTTTACCCAGTAAGTGTTTTTTACCTGGTAAAGAGTCTTCTCCCTCACTGGTAAGATTCTCGGTATTTGTCACAATCACCTGGGAAGGTAAGTAGCATATGGTAAACGCTTACCAAATGAAAGTTTGTTAAACGGGCCCTAACGTTGTGTTCTCGAAACTCATTTAACGAAGGAAAGAGAGAGAAAAGGAAGGAAAGTAAAAAAAACTCGTGTTTTCGAAACTTTTTTAGGAAAGAAAGAAAAAAAACAGAAGAAAAGAATTGATAACTTTCCTCCCAAATGTGGGAGGAAAGGGAAGGAAATGAAAGAAAATAAATTAAAACCATTTAAAAAATTACTGAAATTATTAAAATTACAAAACTACTCAATCTTTTATTATAAATAGTATATTTTCATAAGGGCATATTTGTAAAAATGACATCTTTTCTTCCCTTTCTCTCATGTTCAAGAACACGAAAAACTATTTCCTTTCATTTCCTTTCCTTTCTTTCATTCCATTTCGAAAACACATATAAAAAATTGTTTTCTTTTGTTTTCTTTTCTCTCCCTTTCTTTTCGGTCCCTTTTTTTTTTCTTTTCTCTCCAGATTAGAGAATACAACGTAAGTGTAACTTCAATGGCATAGATGTATTGAACAAAAACTTAACAGATCTTAAATCACATATTTTAACATAAAAACCTTAAATATGAAAAACACTACCTTTTAACACACCTTAACCAATTTTGACATACATCGCAAACCCTAACATATCTTAAACTTTAACATGCATTAATATGAAAAATCTTAATATGTCTTCGCTTAACATACATTAACATGAAAACTATCATATTATGGTATGTTAAGGTGTCCAAATGTGGAAGTTCAAATGACCAAAATGCCCTTTCACAAAAAAGATGTGCAAGCATTGTCGTTGGATAAAATGCTATCGAAGGTTACAAAGTGAATCTCATGAAAAGTAAGAGTTCTCACCGAAACCCAATCATATATATACTATATATTATTAATATTAAAAACAATCTCGGGCCCAATACTAGCCTCAACCGGCTGAATGAACTAAAATATTTCTTTACATTGATATTTTTGAAGACGGGTTAATTAATATGAGATCGACTAGGTCATAGCGGACACGAAGCATTTAGGTAAGGTGCAAAAGTTGCAAACCCCTAACAAAAGAATGATTTAAAGGTTTAATTTCTTTTTATTATCTAAAATTACTAATATGTGTGACGGCCCACTAAGGCATTGTTTGGCAAACTAGCTTATAAGCTAGCTGGTAGCTGATAAGCTAGCTTTTCAAAACGCTACTATGAGTAGCTTTTCAATAAGCTAGCTTATGGTCATCCAAACATGTACCAGAAATAAAAACTAGCTTTTTTTACCAATCATAGCCTAAATATAATTCCTCCTATTTCATTTACAACTTTCTTTTTAAGGAGTCATCAATTTAAACATCAATTAAATTAATAACGCTTTCAACTTTCAAGTCTTAATCAATTAAAAGTCATTTTATTTCTCTTATCTTGTTTGTTATAATTAGAGGTGTTCTAAAAAACCGTTGGACCGTTTAAACCGGTTGAACCAAGTTAAAAGGCACCGTTTTTGGCAGTTTGGACGGTCCGGTCTGGTTTAAAAAATAGCGAAATTGGGCAATTTGGTCCAGTCTGTGGTCTACAACCTTTTTTGGATGGTTTGGACCAACCCGACTGCCAAATATATATATATATATATATGTATATATATACTATTTTTTTGTTTTAGTATAAGGCTATAGCCCAACTTCTAAGACTAGGCCCAATTTTATCATAAACTCATAATAGCCTAAACATAAAATGGATGTTCTTTAGCATGTTACAGTTGTGATTATGAACAGGGCCCCCAAAATTTTAGGAGCAACTTTACATTGTTTAGTGCATTTAATCAACAAATTTGAAACTATAGTCCACCTTAGAGTGTCTCTAATTTCTATCAGAAGACAAAAAAAAACGCATCATCGCCTCTATAATTTGTATATATATATATATATTTGTTATCTCCATTTGCATTATAATTAAAAGTTTTAGGTGTAATAGAGTCTCCAAAAAAATTGGAACGTTCCTGAATTTGTTTACAAATTATTATTTTTATTGTTTTATTGTGATTTTTTTTTTACTTTTTTGTATATTTTGATTACTTTTTTGTGAACTTTGTTTAATTCAAATGAACTCAAGCCTTGGAGGCATGGACTTTGGGATATTTTGTTAAAATAGATATGTAATCTAAAATTTAAAACTATATATACTTTTTTAAATTTAAACTTTAAAGTCCATAAACGACCCAAACCGCCTAAAACGCAGTCTGGTTTAACCGGTCTGGGCACTTAATGTCAAACTACTCAGTTTGAAAATTTAATAAACCACCATTTGCGGTTTGGTTTGTGGTATGAGGGGTTCCTAAATTTGTTTACAAATTATTTTTTTTTATTGTTTTATTGCGATTTTTTTACTTTTTTGTATATTTTGATTACTTTTTTGTGAACTTTGTTTAATTCAAATGAACTCAGGCATAGACTTTGGGATATTTTGTTAAAATAGATATGTAATCTAAAATTTTAAATTATATATACTTTTTTAAATTTAAACTTTAAAGTCCATAAACGACCCAAACCGCCTAAACCGCAGTCTGGTTTAACCGGTCTAGACATTTAATGTCAAACTGCTCAGTTTGAAAATTTAATAAACCACCACTTACGGTTTGATTTGTGGTCTGAGGGGTTAAACCACCAAACCAGACCGCGAACACCCCTAGTTATGATGTTAATAATTTGATTAACCATTTTTTTTTCCAATTTCCAATTTCCCTTTTACATTTTTTTGTTTTATACATTTGTAATTATTGTTATTTGTTAATTACTAATTTTCTATTTCTTAGTTGTTATTTAATTTATGGTTGTTGAGTTTGTTATTTAATTTGGATTTGTTATTTTGGTTTAGGGTTTGCTACTAGTTTATATTTTATTTATGATTTCTTGATCTTTTATTATCTGGTTTCTAATTGAATCTAATTTCTTGACCTACTGTGCTCTGATTTCTTGCTACTAACTACTAATGTTAACTTATATGTTTATTAACTCTTAAATATTATGATTTATCTTTCGGTAAGTTTGTTACAAATTGGTTTACTCTCAAGTGCCAATATGTTGTTTTATTACAAATTGGTTTAATGACTTGTTCCTCTAACCATTTGGTCTATTATGAATCAATTGCATTTTTTTTATTAATGTGTAATGTGTTTATTTACTTTCAGTTTAACTGAAATAGTAAAGTATGTACATAGCAGTATAATGTCTTGGTTTATCTGAACTAGTAACAAAATAATCAAAAACTAAACTGAATAAGTTATATTATTCAATTAACTAACTGTTTAAGCCGAATAACTTGAAATTGTCTTGGTTTGATTTCAAAAGATTTTTGACACCCATAAATATGTCCCATAAATAAAAGTTTATGAATCCACCATTAATTGGGATTACTCCTAATTAATTTTTTACCCAAATTATTTGTATTAAAAATATATATACTTATAAAACTCTCTTTCGTGTCAAACATGACACTTTATTGGTAATAAATTATTGTTTTAACAAAAAAAAGTATATAAATACCAAAAAATGATGTTTTTCATCAATAAATATGATTTATAATGTTAATAATTAATCATGTGTAATTAAATTAAAAAGAAAAGAAAATAGTAATAGTTGCATTGGGCTTTATTCTTTGGTGTGTGAAGTAGACGTATATCAGAAGTAAAAGATGTGTGTTGCAGTGATTGTTTTTGTTCCGTCACATTACACTCTCTCTCCTTGTTTTTAACTTTATCAATTATCGGCCCCTCGACTTTCTATTTTCTTTCTTTTCACTCCTTAAACTTTTTACCACCCTTTCCATCAAACATACGTTTCTCTTTCTTACAAAACAAAATCTAATTTATTTTAAGGCTGCTTTTGGTACATGTAAAAAGGCGGGACAAAGCTCACTATCCCAAGTTTGGTGTGTTATGGGACAGGACAAAAAACTCAATTTCTATATTTGGGGTGACATGGGATAGGGACAAGGAAAAAGACTGAGACCGGGACAAAAAAAGTCTTTTTTTATTTGTTCCACCAAAATAGGTGGAACAATATGGGACAAAAGTGAGACGGTAATTAAAAAATCACTAATCTACCATAATTGATATATAACCCTAATATGGTATTTGTTTTAATGATCATCACCACCCATACCCATCGTCATCACTATTAGCGGCCACCGGTAACCACTGCAAACCACCGTCGGCCACCTCCACCTCTTCCTCCACTACAACAACCTTCTCCATTACCTCCACAACCATTGCTCATCGCCACCACCACCACCACCACCACCACCACCACCATCATCAACCACCTCCACCGATCACCACCACCTATTGCCGCCACCACCAACCACCGTCGGCCACGTTGTGTTAAAAACTATTATATGATATATAAGATTGTCAAAAAACTTTTAGATGTAACTTGTCTATTCCTGTCCTATCTAATCCTAGTCGTACCAAACACCAAATAGACACTTGTCCTGTCCAATCTAATCTTGTCATGTCCTGTCATGCCCTCTTGTCGTGTCCTATCCAATCATGTTTGCGTACCAAACGCTACCTAAAGTTTAAGCAAAATTCCACATCGTATAAATCCGTTTTAAGATAATGATAGAAATATTTTCAAGGAAAATTCCTTAAAAATAATCATCTTTTTAATGGCAGTAACGTCAAGAAAAACAAAAAAGGGTTACTCAACATCAAGAAAATTCATGAGGAATAGATTTCTCAAAGAAGAAAACCAAGATAAAAAAGAACACATAAAAAAACGAAAAGATAACATCTAAAAAACACAGAGACAAAGCCATGAAAGGCTCACTAGACCGCATACAAAGGAGAGTCAAACCACGTCGTCTACGAAATCAACTGATTCTTGTGTTTTGCTGAGATCCAAACGAAAGATTGATATTGGATATCACCACGAGAATCGACCCCTTTGAAGATCCAGGCATTCCTATATTTCCGAAGAGAATAATCCCCATTCGAAATAACTGCTTGCCAAACTCCCTTCAACGATGCCAAAATTTGTCTCCCACTATCGTAAAGAAGTATATTGGAAATTGATGCGGGAGAATCGAATTCAATATTCCATCGGTTAAAACCATTTTCCCAGATACTTGAAGCAACCTTGCAACCACGTAGGCAACAAACCAACGTCTCAATAGAATCCGCACACAACGGGCACAACATCGAGTTGAGATCATTACCTCTATTATTGAGCTCTTGAAGAACGGATAACCTGTTTTGAAGCGCCCTTCAAACAGATAACCTGTTTTGAAGCCACTTTGTTCCAAACAATAGTTTATCCAAATTAGTTCACCTTATGAAGAAAAAAAATATCTACCAAAAAACGAAGAATCAATGTTAGAAAAGTACCATCACTATGTAGGAACCAACGGGCGTAGTCCCTGCCATAAAGTTTAGGAGAAATAAAAAATCATAATCGTTAAACTCACTTGAAGCCCTTCCTTTAGGCTAAAGGATCTGGTTCCAATTCCATACTCAAGCCCCATCATTCCAAGACCCACGATTAGGGGTGTAAATGAGTCGAGCTTTTAACGAGCTACTCGAGCACAAGCTTAATTATTCTCAAGCTCGAGTCCATATCGAACAGAAAATACAACTCATTTAACTTATCGTGTCGAGCTTTATAACACCAATGTTCGACTCGGCTCGTTCGAAAACTCGATTCAATTTTTCGAGCCGAGCCGAGCCATTTGAGCATATACTTTTTTTCGAGCCAAACATGCTCATATATTTATTAATCATACAATAAAAATATAAAAAATATCGAGCTCAAGCCGATAAACGGGTTAATCGGTCGTGAGTTCGAACCCATAAACAAGCATCGAGCTCGATAACTCAAAAAATATTCGAGCTCGAGCCCTACATTGAAAAGTTAAATCGAGCTCTAGTCGAGCTTAAACCCAGTATTATTTTTTTGAGTCCGGCTCGATTAACCTACTACTCAACTCGGCTTGGCTCGTTTACACCCCTACCCACGATCAAAAACCTCTATATCTTAACATGAAATAATTAAGCAACAAAATAGTTGAATATAACACAACAAATATGTAACACCCTAAAAATAGGGATAACAAAAATCCGAAAAACGAACATGTGGTATACAAAATATTGGCATAGCAGGAGCCTCCCAAAAATGTGAAAATATTTAAACCTGTTTAATTACAGTTGTAATATAACAGGAAATAGACAACAACCAACTAATCTAGCTTCTATGCTAGAAAAAAGATTACAAAAAGGGTGTCATCTATAGACCCAAAACGTCTTCACAAAAAGTGCGCCCAAATGCACCTTCCCCAAGCTCTCACCCAAGCGCAACTATACCTGCTTTGGTACGACACCACTAGAACCTGAGATACACATTGACACCAAACAAGTATTTCCCATGCTCGGCCTTGTCCTTTGAGTAGATTAAGATGTCATCAATGAAGACAATCATGGATTTGTCCAAGAAAGGGCGACACACGCAATTCATCAAATCCAGGAATACGGACGGAGCGTTGGTCAGACCGAAAGGCATCACCAAAAACTCGTAGTGACCGTATCGCGTTCGGAAAGTCGTCTTCGGGATGTCCTCCTTCTTCACTCTCACTTGATGGTATCCGGACCGAAGATCAATCCTTGAAAAACATCCCGCACCTTGGAGTTGATCGAATAGGCCGTCGATGCGAGGTAAAGGATACTTGTTCTTTACCGTGACTTTATTCAACTCTCGGTAGTCGATGCACATCCACATAGACCCGTCTTTCTTCTTCACGAACAAAACCGAAGCTCCCCAAGGCGACGAGCTTGGTCGAATGAACCCTTTCTCTAGGAGTTCTTGGAGTTGCGTCATCATCTCCCGCATCTTGGTCGGGGCCAAACGGTAGGGTGCACGGGCTATCGGAGCCGCTCCCGGAGTAAGGTCGATTTGGAACTCCACTTGGCGTTCCGGCGGTAACCCGGGTAAATCTTCTGGAAATACATTCGGGAAGTCTTGTACGATCTTCACATCCTCTACCGACTTCTTTTCTTTCTTTGCATCCACCACGTAAGCTAGATACGATGGGTAACCCTTTGTTAGGAATTTACGGGCTTTAAGAGAGGAGATGATGGGATTACATCTCTTCCCTTTTTCTCCATAGACGGTGACCGCTCCACCCTCCGACAAAGGCACACGAATAATTTTCTTGGAACAAAGAATGTCGACCTTATGCCTTGACAACCAATCCATGCCTATGACCACATCAAAACCACCTATAGTCATAGGTAATAAGTCTATTCCAAAAGAGTTCCCATCGATCTCTAGAGCACAACCCATGAGGCACTCTCGAATAATCACTT
Organism: Arctium minus; assembly: GCA_954870635.1. Lineage (NCBI taxonomy): Eukaryota > Viridiplantae > Streptophyta > Magnoliopsida > Asterales > Asteraceae > Arctium > Arctium minus. The sequence goes on from OX941080.1 coordinate 162,571,258, forward strand.
GGTCTCCATTAGCTACCTCTACTATTAAAGCATCGGGGATGATACTACTAGGGGTGATGAATTTCTTACAGAAAGTATCCGACACAAAAGAACACGTAGCACCCGAAGCAAATAACACACGAGCAGGCAAGGAGTTTACTAGGAACGTACCCGAAACAACATCGGCGGTCTCCTTTGATTCCTCGGTAGTCATCCGGAATGCTCGACTTGGTGCTCTCGACGGTTGCTCAACCCTTGACATCGACCCAAGAGAATTTCCACGGTTGCCACCCACTAGCTTCGGACAATCTTTCCTCATATGACCCGATTCCCGACATCCAAAACATATCGGCCCCCGGATAGGGGATTCTCGGATAGTATGTCCTTTCTTCCCACACTTAACACACTCAACGGATCCCGAGTGAGGTCTTGGATTGCATGGGCCGGAGTGTTTGGTCTTACACTTGTGGCACCATTTCGTTTCGCGACGATTGTCTCCAGATCTTCCACTCGCAAGCGGTTTAGATTGACGAACGGGCCCAGATGGCCCTTCCCATTTCCATTTTTCCCCAGTTTGACCTTTCTTTTCATTCTCCGCAATCATGTCATCCTCCACAAGCAACGACTCTTCAATAACCTCTTGTAGTGTTGATCCCCTAGCATTCCTCACGACCGTCCTCATCTCGGGCGGTAACCCATGCTGGTAAGCTTTGATCTTTGATCTTTCATCAGGAACCAGATGTCCCACCAAGTTTAAATTCTCCAAAAAGAGCTTGGAGTAGTCGGTGACGGACATAGTCCTTTTCCTCAAACCTCTGAACTCTTCCTCCAGTTTGTCCAACGATCTCTCGCTGCAATATTTGTTCATGATTTTCTTCTTGAAAACCGACCAAGTTAACTTACCCTTGACCTTCCCATTGCTCCCGGTCACTATTTGTTCTTCAGTTACTACAACGACCGGTCCACCCCCCGACCCATTCACGATATTCTCCGCCATCGTCTCAGGTTGTCGGTGACTAGCATCTCGATCCTCTAGTAGTTTCATAAAGAACTCTTGTTGTTGTGCCATGGCCTAGTTCATGGCTTGCATCATGCTATCTCTTACACTTGTTTCCATAGTCACCTCCTCCATGATCTAATTAACAAGTTCGAGATTGCATCGTGGTATGTGTTCGGGTCCCTCGCCCAAGACATTGGCTGCGGGTGGCCCTTCAGTAGCCACGACCAAGGCAGGTTGGTCGGCTGTAGATTTGTCTTCAACATGACTATCTGGCGGGTTTTGCGGTCTGTTTCGTGTGTTTACCATGGTTATCTGCCACACACGTACGAGAAAGGAGGTTGAAAAAAGACTAAGTGAGTTAAACTCATGATACGTACTACTACACATTTCAATCATCATAATTATAGTAATTCAAGCATGCTCACGTAACAACACATTCATAATAGCAGCAACTACGTGAAATTATGAACGAATTATACACAAGGATTCTTGTTACCACCATTACAACTCTCAAATAGTGTAATTCCGTAAGTCCTAACGCTCTCCCCACCTAAGACTTTTACCCCAAGGTGGACGACTTAACGCTACGCTTAAAGCTTAAGTCTAGGTATACTAAGGTCAATACCTAGTTCACTTAAACTAAAGCTCTGATACCAACTTGTACCACCCTAAAAATAGGGATAACAAAAATCCGAAAAACGGACATGTGGTATACAAAATATTGCCATAGCAAGAGCCTCCTAAAAATGGGGAAATATTTAAACCTATTTAATTACAGTTGTAATATAACGGGAAATAGACAACAACCAACTAATCTAGTTTCTATGCTAGAAAGAAGATTACAAAAAGGGTGTCATCTATAGACCCAAAACGTCTTCACAAAAAGTGCGCCCAAATGCACCTTCTCCAAACTCTCACCCAAGCGCAACTATACCTACTTTGGTACGACACCGCTAGAACCTGAGATACACATCGACACCAAACAAGTGTTAGGCCAAAAATCCTAGTGAGTTTGTACAAGAAATAACATATAAATCCAAATACAATTCTTATCAACAGTTAACCAAAGTTCATTAAATGTGGAGTCAATAGGGGAGACCCATAGCACCAATCAAGTTCCACCCAAAGAGTCGATATACCTTGATGCCAACTACCACGAGTGACATCTAAAAGGCCCGACACATCCGAGGACTACAACCATGGCATTACCCCGAATGGCGGAGGTCTAGGTACATACCATTACGGTGGCACCCAAGACTACATCCTCCTAGTGTCTACCAACTTGGTTCGTCCAACATAATTTATAGTAGGTCTCAAGGCACATTATAACCAAGAATATCTCAATACCAACCATGAGTACAATATCACGATCCCAATTAATATAATGTCCATAACAAGACTAGTATGACCACAATTTTAATCAGGTAGTGGTGATACCACCAAATGGTGTCTCAAGTAAGAAATCATCTTAACATCAAGATATGTATTCCATCACATCATAGCAAGTTGCATATAAACATATGTTCATAAGGAAACCCATAATACTTAAACATTAAGAATGAACATTTCCAAGTTAAGATGCAAGATAGTAGCAAGTAGTAGATTATGATGTGTATCTAGTTTTAACAAAAGTTTAGTAAACTCACAATCTAGGTTTTGGCTTAAAACCTAGAAAATAGAAAAACCCTAGAAAAAGATGAAGTGGAGACTTGAAATCTTGAGATTCTTGGTGACAACTTGCACTAGATGTCTAAATCAACCCTCTTGAGTCCAATAAATGCTTCCAAGTCAAAAGTTAAGTGTGCATTAAAGAGGGAAGAGGTTTGGGGTTGAAAATCGCCCATATGAAGCTCTCAAAATCGCTGGAGCAAAGTGAGAAATGAGAACCCTAGTTAAAATCCTGCTTGGTCAAGTTTTTTATACCCACAGAGGCAGGGTGCGACATTGCCCAGGGCATTGTCGCTGGACAACCCCAACCCTCTGACTCCCTCGAGCGACTATGCCACTACAACTATGACCAGTGTCATAGTCGTTGGTCAATGTCGCCGGTCACCATCAAGCTGCTGGAAATTTCGAGTTTTCGCACGATTAATGGTTTATAAGTCCAAAGGGTCCTAGAGCAAGACATATAAATCAACATTAGGCATAAATTAACGATAAGGTAAAAGTCTAAGTTAGGTTTATCAGAGATCACATACGAGGGATTTTCCTGGTGTTACAGAATATTTTAGTGCATACATGTCATTGAGACACTTTTAGGGGGTGTTTACTTGTGGCTTAAGAAGCTTAATGACAAAATTGGATTATTTGTACAGACGTTTTGGGGTGTTTACTTGTGGCTTAATGGCTTATTCGCACAGACAAAAGGGGCTTATTCGCTAAGTGGGGAAGGGGGTGTTGTCCCCATTAAGACACAATCTTGACATTTATACCCTTAATAAAAAAATAAAAGAAATCATAACCCTACCTCATTTCTACCTCCCCCCTCCATTGTTCATCGCCTCTCCCCCTCATCACAACCTCCCTCGTCAACGCCTCCCCCCTCCATTATTCATCGCCGACAACCTCCTTCTCCAACAGTCTTCCCACTCGACACTCCACCAGTCTTCCCTCTCGAACTGTTTTTTTTTCGCCGGCGACCTGCACCTCCTCTGACGACCTGCACCTATGACGACAACCTGATCTCCTCCGCCGACCTGCACCTCCTCAGCAGGTAAGTAGAGATGTAACCTCGTGCATCTTCTTTTGAACAACATAGATGTAACCTCCTCCGACGCCAAGGGAACATGACAAACAACCTATGACAAACAACCTATGACAAACAGAGATGTAACCTTCTCGTGCATCTTCTTTTGACAAACAGAAATAGCTATTTGTTAGGTGATTTTTGGTTTTGATTTTTGGTTTTCCTAGTTTGATAAAAAGAAATAGTTTTTTTTTTTTGTTTTGATTCTGATTGAGTTGGTGTAAACATAAATAACTTGATTATTTTGATGTTTAAATAGTTTGATTATTATGTTTTGATGAACAATAACCTTTTTGGTTTGATTTTGATTCAACCAGCATAAACAAAATTGGTTCAAACATGTTCAAATTGATTGAGGGGTAGATTGGTCGTTTATGTCATTCAGACTGTTAATTCAGGTAAAAAAGTAAACAACATATTTTTATCCGGACAGACAAATTTATCCAAAAAGACAAATTTATCCATACAGGACTTGATAGAAAATTTGGTAAACAACCCCTTAGATGTATACCCATATGATAGTAAGATATAAGATTTTTTAAGAATGAAAGCTTAATGCAATTTTTCTTTAAAAAGGAAAACATGGAGTCTATGTTTGAACATAAATGATTGAATATGTAAAAATATATGATTTTTTTTGGAAATACAATCTCTAAGAGAAAACCCATTATGTCAAAGTTATTATAATCACACATACTTCCTTTTTAAATAACCCCTTTCAGTTGCACACATTAGGTGTGCGTTTGGTATGCAGATAGGACAAGATAGGATAAGATGGAACATGACAGGATAAAACAAAACATAACAACTGTCCAGCGTTTGGCAAGACATGTCAGAGTTGGACAGAACAGGACTAGACTGTTTGGTTAAATGACTAATTTACCCCTGATGAAAAATCATAGATTACATTACATAAAATTAATTACATCACTAATGCATTGTGCAATGGATAATCAAAAACATAAAACTAATTTTTCACGATTGGATTTTGGATATGGAAATCAAAACCCAAATTTTAACTTTCGGATTTTAGGTTGTTTCGGGTTTGGGTTGGTCGGGTTTCGGATTGATGTCGGTCGGGTTCGGGTATTATATATTGCAAAAGTTATATATAAATTCAATCATTTTTTAGGATGAATACAATCGATTGAAAGATTGATGAAATCGATAGCAAGTTTAAAATATAGAAAATATTTCAACATACTATAATTTACGATTTTCAAAAAATAATTAGATATATATATATATATATATATATAATATTTAAAATATAGATTTATGTTATATCGGGTTTCGGACGGGTTGGGTGACCAACGATCAAACCCAATTCGAACCCAGACATCCTCCCAAATGTCGGGTTTCGGATTATCGGATTTCGGGGTATTCGGTTTTTGCAAAAACACCTTATTTTTGGTTCGGATGCGGATTCGGATTTTGGACTATTCGGGTTTTGCACACCTCTAGCTTGGAGGCGTGGATGATGAGAAGAAATGTTTTATGTTTTTGTTTTTAACAAATGGTATATTAGTCAAAATATTGTTGTTCTACTTAGTTCCAGGGGTTGGAGTGGGACAAGTGTGTCCCATGCTTGTCCCACTTAGTTCTAGCGTGTCCCACATATGGTCACGCCAAACATGAGACAAACCTATTCTGTTCTGTCATGTTCCACCCTGTTCTGCGTACCAAACGCACCTAGAACATCTCCAACAACTTCTCCAAAATTTCTCTAAAATGGAGAATCAAAAATTAAAATCTCCAAAAAAATTACACCCATCTCCGACAACTTTTCCATTTTGGAGATAAATCATTGATTATAATATTCTAAATATTTAATAAAATATTATTTCTCTCACCTAAACATCTCATTTCAAAGTTTCTTATTGGTGGAACATAATAAAAAAATTATTATATCTCTTGGTAATCATTTTTAGAGATATCTCCAAATTTGAAGGAAACTACACTCTCTCTCCTATTTTTTTTCATTTTGGAGAAGCTGTTGGAACAAAAAATTGCTCAAAATCTCCATTTTGAAAAAGCTGTTGGAGATGCTCTTACACCCCAAATAGGTAAACTTTTTACATTCCATAACAAGAAAGAACAAATAAATAGTAAAAATGTACTATCTAATAAGGGTTTCGAAACTAACGCTGTGTTCTTAAGTTTTGAAAGGAAAGAAAAGAAAAGAAATGGAAGAAAAAGAAAAGAAATAAATATATTTGTATTTGTGTTTTTGAGATTGAAAAAAAAAAGAAAGGAAAGGGAACGAAGGAAAATTAATTTTCATGTTCTTGAGTAGGAGAGAAAGGAAAGGAAAGATATTACTTTTACCAATATACCCTTATTTATTTCACAGTGGAATGTAACTAATAGACATATATGTAATTTTATAAATATTTTTAATTATTTTTAAATCTTTTTTTTTCGTTTACTTCCATTTCCTCCCACATTTGGGAGGAAAGTTTTGGGAGGAAAATCAACAATAATTTTCTTCCCTTTCTTTTCCTTTCCCTCTTTAAAAAAACTCGAGAATACAACATTTTTTCTTTTCCTCCTACTTTCCTTCCTTTTCCCTTTTTTACGTTCGTAAAAAAAAAAACTCAAGAACACAACGTAAATGCTTGGACTCATTTTAATAGGCATGAAACTCAATCACTATACTTATATTGGACATGTTTTTTTAGAATTTTTTTTTAGTGAACCATAACTCTTAATAGATTAATGATTTATATTTAAGGGCCCACTTCATTTACAAGATTTGGAAGGATTTAGAATTGTATTTTATTCCAATCTTATTTGGTTTGCAAGAAAAGCCTGGAATTGAAATCCCAGGATTTCAATGAAATTCTCCAAACATAGGATTTATATATCTCATGAAGGTAGTTGGTATTTTTCGATATTTGTATTTAATAATGATTTAAAATATGTTAAAAATATTTGTTTTGTAATAATTAATCAATAAGAAATAATTTAACTATTTTTATAATAATTTATTTTTTTAATAAATTATTTAAAAAAATGTAATTCGATTTAACTTAAAATCATACAAACCAAACACAGTAAAAATTCCAAATGCTTTCAAATCTAAATATCAAAATTTTTCAAAAACATTTCGTCAAATCAAACAAACTCTAATAAGATGGTATTTGGATTTTGTCATTTTAGCGAAAAAAAAAACTTTTAACAAGCAAAAAATATGTTGTTAACCAATCACAAATTCTAATGGGGGTAAAGTGTTAAAAAGTTAAAGTAGATGGACTGAAAAGAAAACATTTTCTATTTGGCTGTTGGCAAATCTTCAACTCACCAAAGATTTTAAATGCGGGATACACTTATTTATTTATTCCAAGCTCTCATTCTAATGGTCTATATATGCAAGCAACCCTTTTATCAGTCTCTTCAAATGGCATCTCAATTTGCCTCTTTCCATCACTTCACCATCACACCACCATCAACCATCACCACCACCACCACCATCATCACCAACAAAAACATGCTTGTCATTTCATCATCTCCACCACCACCACCATCAACCAACATACATCCATGGTCACCGGCCGCCAATCACCGCCGCCACCACCCGACCATCCTTTCAAAGCATAACATCAAACGCATTGGAGCGTAATATGTCACCTGACGTTATCCCCACTGAGCTTCCTTCCTATCAGTTTCTTTTTCTTGACCTTGCAAGACTTTTTGTATTTTTTTCATGGGTCCTCCACACTTTTCAGCCCCTTTCTTTTTAATTGTTTTTTTCTGGATGGTTTCGAACATCCTCACTCCTATACCTTGACTATCCCTCCTGAGCTTGTCTTGTCTGTCTTATTGACCTTTTATTTATCTTCTTAAATGTAATTGTTTAGTGTAATTAATGTAGTTTCTTTGTACATTGTAAGCGTCTTTTTTGCTATATAAATCTACTCATCAATTGTAATTTAATTCCCTTTTTGCTTGCTTTATAGTTTCATCCATGAATTACATAATAATGAAGTGCATGGACTATATTTGAAATAACGATAAATATAAAAATGTTATAACAACAACTTCAACAAAAATCAAATCAAACCAAATCGACCAAAAATCTTGTTGGTTTTCTTTAGAAAAGTAGAGCGGTTGTTTTCGTGAAGACTTCGAACCTTATAAATTAAGGAGCAAATAGATGGCATGATAAGAGCAGATTCGACGAACACCATTTGACTATAAGAAACAAATATAGGGATAATTTTCACAAAATTATCGTCGACCTGTTAGTTATCGCTTTTTATATGTGAGATCCTGTCATCATTTTTTTAATTCATTTCTTTTCAGAAACGTAATAATTCGGAAATTAAAAAGGGTGGTAGATAGGTGGGTTGCACCATTAAAAAGGGTTGCATTTGAACACCTATATATATGACATACACTAAATTGATACTGTGACATTTTTCACGACCTTATAATTTTTACACTACGACGAAGGAACGAAACGGTGTCAACATATGCACTACACTAAGCTCGTCTCTAGATAAGAGCATCTTCAACAATTTCTGTATAATTTATAGCAGAAAAATTACATTCAACTCCGATAATTTCTTTACAAAATACAAAAAGAAAAAATCAACCAGCTTTGATATTGACAGAACAATACAGGGGAGAATCGTTTGTGAGAAATATGGTGTATATACAAAAGCATCATTAGCTATTAAACAAAATCAAACCAAAAAAGTGAAGTTTAAAATGGCAAAGATCTTCAAATTTGATGCCAATTTCTCTGCTTTTTTTTTTCTTTCTTAAATCTCCTTTCAGTAATGACCACTAGCTGGGAGTTTCTACTGATGGGTTCAAAGAACACAACCATGATCTTCTACTTTTGGAATGCGAATTCGACCACCGAAAACTCGATCTCGAGTACCTGGCCAGCTGAGCCCGCAAGCTCGGTCGCTCTGTGGACCGCCTGATCAACGAAGGGATTGTGTCCAAACCTTGCATACATAGATTCGTTTTGAGTTTGAACGATGGAAACTTTTGGGATCTCAAAGATCGGGAAGCAAGTTTGGGTTTGCATAAGGGTGTTGTTTCTAGTGCGGTCCTATTGCTGCCGCCCGCCATTGAAGAACACGAGCAGCATGAAAGGGATGAGCTCGTTTTCGATGTTTGGATCGGTGGTTTCGTGCTTGCGAGCTTCTTGAATGAGACGATTCCGCTGCGGCAGAGTGGGCAGGGGATTGAACCCGGTGGTCCATTGGGTGAGCTTGAGGTGTTGCTTGTGGAACAGAGGTATAAAGCACATCGAGTGCATAGTTCATGCAAACAACCTGTAATTGAGACATCAAGGTTATGCGATCTTTATCAAGTACTTGGAGGTTTTGGCCGTAACATTGGGATTTTAGAAGGCCATAAACATATGCAAATGAGAACCGTAGATATTTTGTGAACCTGAAAACCAACTATTTATGTGTAATTCGAATACAGATATTCATGAAAATGCATGATATCGTTAATTATGAAAATGCATGATGTATAATATTTACGGTTATTAAAGGTTAGATGCATTATCATTTAAAAACCCAATAAAGCATAAAAAGTTACAAACCAGTTTTCAATTGTTGTTTCACATATGAAACAACACGTGTGAAAATACTACAGTGTTGCATGAAAGCTGGTTTGTAAGTTTGTACGAATTACTGGGTTTATAAAAATAAAAGAATGGACTATTCGTAGGTTATTTATTACGAATAATATGTGAAATGTTGGTTCTGAGATTCTAAAATTCTTTATGGTTCTAATTTGAACTTTCCGTATACCTGATGCTGCAACGGTGCACTTGTTTTCCAAACAAACGGCACAGGGATCGGCAGAATTCGAAGGCGAATCACCGCTCCATCCACATTCTCTGCACGTACAAGAAACCAAGAGGTTGACTTTTGAAGTCAAAATAGGCAACTTTTATAATTGGAACGAATTCTTGTTAGAAAAAAGTTGAAGAATTTGATAAATTGGGACCCTTTTGCATATTGGTGTAGAATTTGAAAAGAAATTCCATCGGCATCCACATTGTGTGTCCATGCAAAAACGGGAAAAGAATTTAGAAGTTGACTTTTGAAGTCAAATAGATCAATTTCAAAACTGGTTTTAGTTCTTTAAAAAAAGGTTCAAGAATAGGATAAATGCATGAACCCTTTTGGATATTGGTTTAAACTTGCAAGAAAACTCCATTAACATTTCTCTGTCCATGCAAAAACGAAATAACTGTAGAGGTTGATTTTTAAAGTCAAATAGACAGATTTCAAAATTTGTCTAAATTCTTGCCCCAAAAAAGATCCAAATTTTTGATAAATTCATGAACCCTTTTGTATATTGGTGTAAAATTTGTAAGAAAATTCAAGTCTTTGCTTGCCAATGATCTGAAATGAAAGATGGTTTAAAAGGAAGAAGCTTGAAGACAATGGTTACCGAGCAATTTTGATCACACTTATAAGCGGGCGACACAAGTATGGAGAAAGGAGAGTAGTTATTCGGTCTTGTGGCGGTGTGCTAAGAATTTCCTCCAGCCAATCTCTATGCCATGAACGAGCAACCGCTAAGGGACTCCATCTTTTTACAGAAAAGTAAATTAAGAAATAGATAACAAGAAATGTCAATAAAACAACGCGATTTATAACTAGCAAAGACATTGATAAACATAAACTCGTCAAGAATAGATGGAATCGGTGGATGAAATGCATACCCTTTCGCATTTCTAGCAGTTATATTGGCACCCCTGGCAATCAGAATCTGATTCATATACAAACAGAGAGAAGTATATCAGCCAAAGATCCTTTAACATAGAGAAAAGTCATTTGATTCTAACTTTCTTGAAAGAATGAACCTACTTGACAACATTGTGGATTTCCACCATATGCAGCATAATGAAGGGGTGTGCTTCCAGCACCTGAAAAGCAAAAAGTTTTCTAAGCTTAAAAACATTGGTTCTACAATCTGACATTCACATTCACACACCATATCTAGCTTCCTCCAACAGTTTTAGTCCATGTTTGACAACAAGGTTATTGAAAAAGTCTCTTTTGATCAGACATAAGCTATCTTTTTGAAACGCTACTTCAAGTAGCATTTCAATAAGTTCAAAGGGCTTTTTTCCAATTATGTCCTTATATTTTTTTCTAATTAACTTTTCAACATGTCCTTTTAGATCATTTTACGTTGTCATTTAGCTTATCAACTAGTTTTTACCAAACATGACTAGTTTTTCGGCTATCAACTAGTTTGCCAAACATAGCCTTAGTAAACATCCAAAGGGTAAGGAACTAAACTACCTATTAAGTCGATCGTAGTGCCATCTTGCACGGTGACCTTATTCACAGACGCTCCCAAATCAAGGAGTAAATGCAAGCTATCAACATGCCCATTTAGTGCAGCCATATGAAGAGCAGTCAAGCCTCCATCAGCAGGTCTATTGATTATCTCATAAAGGGAATTTCTGTAAATAAAGTTTCAATTCCATCACACCCCACATATAAAAAATTCTAGCAAAAATCAGAAATTTTACTACAGGAGACAAAGATTTCTTGAAGCATACCCTTCATTGGATTTAGAGATAAAATCATCAATTCTTCTTGACCTTCTCTTCATAAGTTTATAAAAATCAGGAATGCTAGGGATATAATCAGCTAAAAGGATCCGAATGCAACGCGAATGTCCATTGAGAGCAGCCAAATGTAAGGCAGTACCGCCGTTTAAATCATCCTTCTTGTGGATCTACATTTGATGGTTATTCATTAGGCTACAAGTTTCTATTTGATATTATCATCGTCGTTAGAATGTAATGCAGTAAAAATACCACAGCTTAGATAGTCATTCGTACGTTGGCTTTGAAAAGAACGAGGGTCAACATAACCTCCCAATGACCATATTGACAAGCTTGCATCAAAGCAGTCTGTTCATACAAAAACATATTAACATTATCTTCATATATGGAGGTTCAGGGGAAAACCTCAAAAAAATGGAAAATTGAAGAACAGTCTGCACTTGTGCATACAAGTAATATAAGTTGTTTTTTTGGTTTTTATGCACATGTGCATTATGCATTTGTGCATGTGCACGTTTGAATGTTACAAATTACTTGTATGTACAAGTGCATACTGTCCCGGATGAAAGGCTACCAGGGTGTTCCTCAATTTTCCATTTTTTTAGATACCCATGCCAACATATCTTAATTGTAATATGATCAAGAAAGTTACATAAGTTCCTAACCTGCCCGCGATGATTCCTGAGATCAATATCAACCCCTGACTCAATCAAAAGCGAAACGATCTAAAGACAAATAAGGCAATATTATATGATCTTTAAAATGGATCATTTATAAAGGGATACAACATAAAACAGTTACAAATTTAGATAATTTCAATCAAGATTGATATATATTGATAAAAGAGAAACTATACCTCATGGTGACCTTGAGCTGCAGAGTGATGAAGGGGTGAATTTCGACCTCCGAAAGTGGAATATTTTGCAAGTCTTGGGTTATATTCCAATAAAGCTTTGGCTTCTTGAAAATCACCATCTCTAGCAGCTGAAACAAGACGCTCTCCAGAGGCTGAGCATCCAAATGAATTGCCCACAAGACTCAAAAATCTCATCACTTTTTTTCTTTAGGAAAAAATCCCACAAAGAAAACAATGAAAAGGGTTTTTCAATTTCAATGTCTTTCTTGTATTTGGTAGAAATGACCAACATCAAATCAAGATTTCTTGGTGAGTTTTTCTGTAACTTAGTATTATGAAACCTAATTCAAAAGATGGATGATGACATGATTTGTTGCTTCTATTTGCACACAAGTTGTTTGTTTCTTTACCAAACTAATAACAACCAGACAACAAATCGCTTTCACACATATAACATAAGATTGAAGACATGGTATTCTTTAGAATGTTTACCAGCTTTTCAACAATAGATAGGAAAAATTTGTTCCTAAAAAACTATGAATATTAATTACAATTTGTAGGTTCTAATTCTATACACAATTGATTAAGAAATTGACTGTTTATCCAGAAAGTTATCTCCTAAAAAGAATCCTATCCTGTTTCACTAATCGACACAAACTGACTTTAGAAATCATAAATCCAAGTTTATCCAAAAGATTTAACTTTCTGCACTAATCGACACAAACCCACTTTAGAATCACAAAAATTCACCACCCAACGAATGGTTCCCCGTAAAATTCGGATGGTTTGAGAAAGAAAAGCAAATAAATACAAATGTGTTCTTGAGATAGAATTTCGGGAAAATGACAAAGATTGGCAAGGATCGTATGAGCTCACGAATTGACAAAGAAGTGGGATTTTCCTGTTGTAGTGTTCAATTGGAAATTGTGATCATGATCATGGTTTTTGTTTTGGGGAAATTTTGGGATCGAAGACCCAAAAAGACAGTGATGACCCACCAGATGTTTGATGCAGATCGAGTATGAAATTTGACAAGTTGGAGAAAATTACAAAAACAGTCCCTGAACTATTTTAAACATAGCTGGATTTGTCCTTTGACTAGTTTTGTATTAATCTATCCAAAATGAATAATTATTCTTAATAGATTAGGATTGAGGTCGATTAAGACTCGATAATCTATACTATATTATAAAAAAGACATAAAAATCTCTTAATTACAACATTTTTAGTACAAAATACAACTAATTAAAGACAATTACTTAATTTACAAGTTCATAATGCCTTGGTACAACTTATCCAAACACAATATCTCACATCATCATCTATTTGTGAAATGGATACCCATTTATTAATATAAATATTTGTTTTTATATTTAATGGACGATTTGATCAATATCTATTTGTGGAATGAATACTCATTTATTAATATAAATATTTGTTTTTTTATATTTAATGGACGATTTGATCAATATTATCTACTATTATCAATATTTATTTTTTATATTTATTGGACGATTTGATCAATATTACTATTATCAATATTTATTTTTTATTCTATGATTTGCTCTTAATATATCTATATCGATATTAGTTATAATCTCTTAAGTAATATATCTATACTATATTATAAAAACATGAATTGATCTAATAAATATATTTTAATAAAAAATAAAACAGGTAGTTTATCTCATAGTGTTTATCCTGTATTTAATATGTTTATTTGCAGTTAGTTATACAAATAAAAACATGAGACTTTAATAAGTTATAATTATGTTTCATTAACTTGTAATTTTGAATTTTAACTAATATATCTATACTATATTATAAAACATTTAAGCTAAACTCTTAAAAACTAATTTTTATGCATTAGGTATCACTTATTAATGCATATTACTTAAAATCCAAAAGTACAAATTGATTAAAATAAGTACAACTTATAAAAGCTCAATGTTTGAATTCGTGTAACTAACTGCAGATAAACAGTTATTTTTATTTTCTAAAATATATAAAAATTTTAACTATTGATATAACTAACCGATAAATATAAGAAAATTCGAGATAAAACACCTTATTTTTATTTTTTATTGAAGTATGTTATCTTTTTAATTTTAAATATAAAATATCTTAAATATAGTTATGATTTAAATTAAACATTTTTTGACCCGTAACAAAATACTTTATTATTATTTTTTATAAAAAACCATAATTAAATTAAACTAAACTAAAATATATTTTTGTTTTAAATCTAGATTTCTCAAAATCGTAAAATAAAATCAAAAAATACTAACAAAAAGTATGAATAATGATCGAGAGCTCGAGTTCTAGATTTCAGAAACCCACTGCATTGCGAGGGTACATTTCTGGTAATTATTAATGAAATTTGATGAAACAAAGTCAAGTACGGAAGTCGTCTCTCTCTTCTCTTATTCATGAATACCTTCAAAGTGGTTACTATAAAAAGCTTTTTTCATGGTTTGTAGGTTTTATCCATTAAAGTGTTTCTATAATTAAGGGGCCATTTACCAAACACTTACCCGGGTAAGTGCTTACCAAGTCATTTTACCTTAACGGATACATATGGTAAGGACCAAGAGTCTTACCCGGTAAGAGCGAAGGCAAGGACCGAGAGTCTTACCCGGTAAGTGAGGGTCGTCGTCTCTTACCACGGTTAGTGTTTACCGGGTAAATTGTGTCATACGATACCATTTTTTTGGACTAAAATCTTACCCGATAAGTAAGTGATAGTATTGAATTTTACCGATAAGCACTTACCGGGGTAAGCATTTGGTAAACGGCCCCTAAGTATTCTTATTTGACAAATTTAGTGTCATTTTGACTATTTTGTAGCTTTTAGGCTTTGTCATTTGATTTTTCAATTTTTAATCAATACAAGTGATTAAGAGCATGTAAAGTGAGGTTCTTATAATAACCTGTTTTTCGTGTAACATGAGCGTTACCTCAATATGTTGGATTGCCACAATGGCTAGATTTTAACCATTTCTCCTTAACATATGTTGGAACTTTTATTTTCTTCTCGATTACTCTTTTGAAAAGTAGTTTAATGTGGTTCCACATATTTTCATACAAAAAAACCTAATAAAACTTCACAGTAGAGATTCTCATAAGAACTTGCAGTAGAAACTCAAGAGGAACCTACGGTGGGTACTCTAACTATTCATTTATTGTGATGATTGAGGTCAACGAATGCTTAACAACGAGTAATGAAACTTGATAAACCAAAAAGTAATACTTTGCCTTATCTCATAGTAAGTAATGAAAACTTAAAATATAGTGAATCACAATAATCGTCCTTGAACGAATTCATAGCCTATTGTCAGTTTTAATAAATTGATCCAAATGAAAAGTTATTTATCTTCATAGAGGATTGGGGTCATTGAGACTTGATGGTGACGAGGAATGAAACTCGACAATTTACAAAATGTCATTTATTTAAATGAATAATTTTCCATTTTAAATGAGATTAAGGCTTGATGATGATGACGACTAATGAAACTTATGAAAGAGAGTTAACTATGGAAATCGTCCTATGACTATTTCATAAACTGAAAACAATATCCATAGAGATTTTGTATTCAACCAAACAAAATGAATGAGTTTATTGAGTATCGGGCTTGATTATGATAACTACTTGATCCTATTAAAATATAGCAAATTATAAAAGAAAGTCTTGAGATTGCTTCACATATTTGTAGATTTTGTCATTTAAATGCTTTATTTTTTCTTCATTTTGTTATGTCCTAAATCAACAATCATTTTTTCAATCTCTTAAACCATCCCAACCAATCAAACATTGAAATCAAATGATAGATTGTGTAAACTATGATCTTTTTATTGTTTCTTATGTTCTTTTAAGCCTTGCCTCACATTCTACCTCCTTTGATGGTCCAATGATGCTCAATTATGTCTTTAAATCTGTTTGATATCCATCAAAACCCTTACAATAACAAAATGTTGTTTCTTTCCTTGCAACATTACTTCCTTTATTTGTATGTTTATTGTTGATACTTGATGAGGTTTGTTTTTATTGTTTCTAACTATTCTTACACAAATATAGAGGAAGGGGACATATCGTGTATAACCCTTGAAAACTACTTTGTATGTGTTGTCTGATAAATAAAACAACATATGTGAATATGCAGTGTTCATATAGTATTGTTTCATAGATAAAATGTCAATGAATGTTTTGATATGGAAAAAACACAAAAACACGTTTATACATGAAACATACACTCATACTCACATACAATGATAGAACATGTGAAACAATATGAATAACTTAAAATAAAACTCATTAGATGGTTTTGGTTTTTCTTGTGTAATTTTATCTATGAAACAATACATAAAACTAGCTTCTATAGTTTCTAACTTATAGACGGTTCTATATGAATTTTTAGTGTGTATATATATATATATATACATATTGTACTATATGTGACATGAAGGATAACTTTTGTCAAAAACGATCGTTTAAATTCTTAACATGACAACGAAAATATTAGGTCAAACCCAATGCCAAAATTCCATGATTTGGGCCATACATCCACCTTAAGAGGAGATCATTTCTTTTCGAAGGGGTTGAAGTGAAAATTGTTGGAATGTTTAAGGTGACTTTGGTAACTAATTATATTCAAAAGGGTCAAATTTAGATAATTTTCTTTGTAGTAGTAGCATTGACGTGGATGGGCAAGTGAAGCATGGGATCCATGATTGGTCATTATTAGCCGATCAAGTATGCTCCCCTTCACTTTAGTTTTAAATTTGATGATTTTTGCTGGCATGCATGTTACCAATAATTAAATTGCGACTCATGTGTTTCATTATTTCATATATCTATTATATATATATATATATATATATATATATATATATATATATATAGGGTTGGGTTATTTTGTTAACCCGATTTTTTATACTAACCTTATTAACCTAATTTATAACCTTTGATCTTAGAATGAATGACCTAGATTAATTATAATTAAATAAACCAATTTAAAAAAGGTGAAAAGAGTAATTAATATAATGAACAAAGGTGCTTGAGGGTATTTAGGGAAAAGAATATCTTTTTCAATCTGTAACCCCCGTGTATTAATTAGCCCAATTTGAAACCGACGTGATTGCTAATCGAAATCAAATGAAATCTTTATTTTTGAACATGTATGCACAATAAACATGTATGCATAATAAACAAGATAATTGGACATTTATTTTTTTACTTGTGGAATGTTTATGAACATAAATTTTGTATTAAAATATGAATACAGAACAAGGATGAACATGCAATATGAAAAAGTACAATGAACAGATATAACGGTTACTCACTACGAAATTTTGTATAGGAACAATTATGAACCATGGTATTAAAATTTGCATGTTCATGAACACTACAAATTGCATTTTTTTTTTGTTCATTCATGAAACCGTACGAACCATGAACAATCATGATCATATGAAAACTCCAGATATATGAACTATGGTGAATATATTGGATCTATATTCATGAACATGAACGAACACTACATGTTAGTGTTCATGGCATAAGCTATTACATGCTAACATCCCTTACAAAGGAATCATGACATAAGATAAACATTAATCTAACTATGAAATATAATTTTTCACACACATAAAAAAAATCTTACCCATACAATCATCTCGATTGAATTCAATGTTTTCAACTCATTTGATGGGACTTCCATTGTCAACATAGTTATTGAGTTGCGTCTCATCATCTTCATCCATTATTATTATTATCATTGTCGAATGACCCTTTACATCGACTCCACGAAAGTCATCGTTAAAATACTCACATTCGTAATAACGTTCGTCAAATCTTCTTGTTTATGTTTATGCTAAACATCGATTTTACCAAACATGAATCCTTGTTAGTCATGTTGTACACCCATTTTGTCAATCCTTGTTGGTAAATTTTGAAAAACCCAAACATGTATCTTAACTCATTTTTTAAAATTAAAAATATGGCTACAATTAGGAATTATAGTATTGTAACTCCTAATTAAATGAATGCAATTATTAACAAAATAAAAGAATTCCAATAATGCTCTCATATATTTATTAGACATATATATCAAACCAAGACTCACAATGACTTTCTATTGGTTGAAGAGGGTTAACAAAGTTAATATGAATGAGATGGTTAACAAAAGAACCTTCCCCTATATATATATATATATATATATATATATATATATATATATATATATATTAAAATATCATTTTCAATAATCTTTTCAAGAAAACAGAGTTTTTGGGATCTTTAACAATTTTTTTTATTTTTAATACATTTTTTAAATATTCTTTGAAATAGAGAAGTAGCATGAGTATAAAATTCTCTAAATTTAGATAATTCCTCAAACAATTTTACCACGAAAAAGATAATTTTTGTTATATTTTCGTCAACACGAGTTATGAGATAAAATAATATATTATTAAATGTATTAATAGTTTTTATAATATAATTAATGTTTTAATATTCAAAATTAGGAATGAGATGGTTGTAATTTTAATTGGAGATTTTGAATTTTGATTCTCCATTTTGTAGAATGTGTTGGAGATGTTTTTAAACCATTTAAAACTCATAATTTTCCAAAATACAGTTGTTATAAACATTAATAAATCAATAGTGTAAGACCCGTACTTTATGGGCATACCTTTAAGATTGATATATTGTAATCAGCCTTTAGAGTCATTCCTTGAGTGAAATGCATTGGGTCATAAGAGCTTATGGTATGTGCTAGTTCTGTCAGAGAAAAGTGGTACTGGGAACGAAACAGAAAATCCTGCTACTTAATTATCCCGCTTCTAGGTTGGGGGAAAAGTCACACAACTCTCTGTTTCATCAAAACGGGTTTTTGGACGTGAGTCACTTACCACGCGACTAAGGTCGCGTGAACGCCTAGATTGGTTGTAAACCCCATTTTTGAGCTAGGGTTTGTCCATTCTTCACCCACTCCAATCCTTTCTCATTTTGGGGCGATTTTTGGGAGCTTTGGCCTTATATTTTAGAGCATCCTGGTTTGGATTTTCCTTAAAGAGTTCAACATTTGGTGTTTGGAAGCTTGTATTTGAAGAGTTGGAAAGATTCCATGGAAAGGCTTGGTTGGAAGATCTCAATACCTTGATGTGGTAAGTTTTCTGGAACATTTCAACCTCTAGTATAGGGATCTTTGTTGGTATGAAGTTTATACTCGTTGGTGGTTCATTTCTAGGCTTGAGGAGTTTTTTTTGGTGGGTTCTTGCTTGTGGATCTCATATCATCACCTAATGGAAGCTAAAGATCGGGTTTAGAAACTAGATTTAACCTAACCTAGTAAGGTGAGTTGAAGTTGCTTTGTGAAAATCATGTACATGCAAAAAATGTTCATTTTTATGTATTGGAATGTTTTCTTTGATATTTATTAAATGTGTTAATTATTTGATGATATTTGCATTTTGGTACATTTGATTTTATAAAACATGAGAAATGCCCATATTCGAAATTTTTGAATATTTTGATAAATAAATCATAAAATGTGTGGAATTTGATAATTTATTCCTCATATAGGATTAGTGGATGTTAATACACGTTTGGTATTTTGATTTTATAAATCATTTGAAAATCACATATGGTTGAGTTGTTGGGCACATTTTTGGGTGTCATTGCTTATTTGGAATTGCTTTCTTGAAGTTATGGTGTGTTTCGGGATTTTGCCTAACCTTCGAATCAATGATACATATATTCACACCTTTTGCGGTACAAGTGGTATAAAAATTG
The DNA here is from genome assembly GCA_954870635.1 of Arctium minus. Lineage (NCBI taxonomy): Eukaryota > Viridiplantae > Streptophyta > Magnoliopsida > Asterales > Asteraceae > Arctium > Arctium minus. The sequence continues at coordinate 162,591,192 of OX941080.1, forward strand.
GGTATTTGTGTTTTATTGGTTTATAACGACTGTTATTGAATAGTCAATTGAGTTATTGAGCTTTTGACATGGTTTTGACTCAGATGAGTCTTGTGAGACATTTGTCCGATTCAATTTGTTCTATGTCGAGCTTTTGGAGTTATATATAGTTTTGGCATATTACTTTGAAAGATTACATGCTTTTAGTGCGTTGGTCATTCATTTGGGGTTATGTATTTTAGACTGTAATGCAATGGATCCATAGACATAAAAGTCAGTTTGAGTGTCCGTAATGTAACGTGAAATAGACATTTGGTCTTCATGGGTAATAAGGTGTGGGCTCTTTGAGTCGGGCATCAACCATTGACCAACAAAATGTAATTTCTTATGAACTATAGACTTAGTATGGTTGAACTTGGTTACTGTACAGGCAATATACATAAAGTTGTTGAACTTGTTAACTCGTTAACTATAGACCCATAAAGGTTGATGCTAATGAATGTGTAATCCATAAGTGACGCTCATATAACATAAATATGTGACATACTTTTGTGTTATGTCACATTCAATGGAATTGGGTCTCCCCCGTCAGCGAAAGGTGAGTTTTGGATATGATATCTTAACTAATGTTTCGTGTTATTTTGGGTATGAAGAGTATCTATGATATGAGGCTTCTGATGATGTTTATTGTTTTATATTTGGTTGCTTTGGGATACTCGAGTTTTATTCATGTTTCCGATATTTGAATCTCAAGATTTACTTTTGATTGTATGAGTATTGGGTTTTGGTTGCGTATAAATGGGTGTTTTGATTAATGGATTTTCATCAAGAAAATGATGGTTTCGAAAATACGTTGCTTTTACGATAAGGGCATTTCATTTGCGAATTTATGATTTAAAATCAGCAGTCTTTCAGTTTTACCATTTTATGATTATGACGAAAACTGCTTGAACTCACTAGGCGTTAAGTCTAACCATTTTTATTTGTCGGCATGTGCATCAGGTTCTTGTTGGGGCTTGGTACTAGCGACACCGTGATGAATTGAGTACTAGTTAAAGGCACGAGAAGGAGCAAGCTATTCAGTGACGTCTTTCACATTTTGGAGATATCGATTGTTATTGTGTAACACCCTCAAATCTGGAAATAGCAACTAATTTAAATTTTCCTAAATACATCAATAAATGTTTCATATACAATCACAATTTCAAGGTTTAACCTCAACACACACAATTCATTCTCTACATAAAGTCTATAAGAAGGTCGGGTGCTACTAAAACCCAATAATAGTCACTATCTCCAAACTGCGGAAGACTTCACCAAATACTTACACTTGCGAAAAACTAAAGCACATCACTTCATGGCGCTGCTAGAACCAAACCTCCCAACTGGAACCTGATACACATGCCTACAAAATAAAAAGGTTAGGCTTAACGCATAGTGAGCTCAAGAGTTTTCAACATATATAAATTAATTGTTTAAAAAGAAAGAATGCAATTAAAATCATAATCTTTCAAAATGATATGCTTCACTTATGAAAACGACTCGTTTATCAATAATTATGCATTTTAAACGAAAGAGACACCGAGTTAATCGTTAACCAAACCAAACTGTTTTAAAGACTAAGATCCCAATATAAATCATTCTTTCGTAAACCTATATTTAACCCAAATCTTGCTCAACATGAGAATATAAATCGACTCCCAATTTATGATAATGTAAATAATACCTCATATCCCAAAACACCCCAAAACACGGGCGGGGATTAAATACTCAAACCCATAAAACATGAAGTAAATTCATGTATGAAAAATGTCACCGAAAACAAATATATAACAGATTCAGCCCAAAGACAACACCTTTCGGTGACGGGGAAGACCCGATTCCGTATAATGTGATGTTAACCAGTAATTTTGTACATATTTTCTCTATTAATATAATATGTTTTGCATCTTAGTTTAGTTAATTTGTGCATTTAATTTAAAGTCGCATTTGCATCCATCATTCGTTCCGTGTTCGGATCATATTCGAAAAAACTTACGACTTTATTCAAATTTCAGGATGATTTGATATCACTCGGTTCGGTTACAATGGATGCTAAGAAATACAGCGGAACTGAAGAAGAAAGCGGAAAAGGCTGATTATGAGATGCACGGCCCGTGCGGTATTCAAGCCAAAAGCACGCACGGCCCGTGCGCCATACTTTCGGGCAGAAGCAAACGCACGACCCGTTCGTTCCTATGAAGGAAAAACGCACGGCCCGTGCGCCCTCTCCAGAGCCCTTTTTGCTTTATCCTCTGCAGCCCTTTTTGCCTTATCTCTTTAGAAATACAGATATTTCTAGAGAGATATTTTCTGGGACTGATATTTTTGGCTCTCTCTCTAGGGGGTTTAAAAGGCTTTTAGTTTTGGATATTTTGAGAATCTAATTACTTTTTTAGCTTTTATCAAAACTTTTTGTTCTTCTTCAAGAACCCTTTCATCTTCCATGGATGTTTCTGCAGATTATGCTTGAAGATAGATAACCATAGTTCAATATTTCTTTTTGATATTATCAGCAAGGATTGAAGTTGTATTTGGATTCTAAGTTCATCAAGTTTTAATCTTTGGGTTCTCCTATTGAGTATTGTATCCCTTTCTTAATCTTTGTTTTATGCTTCAATGGTTATGAATGATACTTTTGTCATTAGGTTATAAACATCAAAGTTAGGTTTAATGTTTTTTACATATTATTCATGCTTAGCTATTTCATAGATATATGTAGGAATATTGTCGATGATTTCCTTTTATCTTTTCTATTGTGTATTAGTAGCTAATATAACTTTATATTTTGTTTAGTTTCTTAATAGATAAAAGTCGTTTTTAGTTCTTTTCAATATAAGATTGTGTGGTGATAATCAACAGTTATGTCGAGAAATTGGCTAATTCGAAGTTAAACAAGACGGTTATCGAAGGTTGGTTCTACGGTTCATCACCAACGGAAGTTGGGTTGTGATCGGAGATCGACTATTCGATAACCTTTATTCAACAAATCAAATTATAAACGGAAGTTTGAATTTGGCTTTTGTTCGATTAACCAACGATTCTAAAATTATCATGGAAATAGATAAAAGTAGGAATCGGAGAAATTGTTTTATCAAATCTTAATGCTTCTAGTTAAGTCGGATGTCACGGAAGTAGTCAAACTGCTTAACTAGGAAGGTTTGTTTCACCTCGGAAGAGGGTCTTAAATATTTTTAGAAAGATAAACCTCTACCTCGATATAACTGTTGAGTGTCACCACTTGCATCTCGTCTTTATACCTTAGTTTAATACATGTCCTAATTAATCTTCTACTGTAATTTTCATAGTTTTTATTGCAGATAGTTCGAGTCCCTTTTATGTATTTACGTTTTATGCTTGTATTTCGATTTATAGATTAATCCTTAGTTTATAAAAATCTCCACCAATTGTGTTCACATAGCTAGTTCATGATTTATAGCAGAATTAGTACTTAAACCACTGCTCCCTGTGATCGACCCGTATGCTACACAACCCGTACGCTTGCGGTTAATATAAAACACATCATGTGACGTACACAAAGTAAGCCACACATTACGTTAAATTGGTATTAAGTATCGGGCTCTATGTCTTTCAGTATACACCCATAGATACTTGCACGGAGGACTTACACCATATCGAAGATGCCTAACCGCGCCGAAATGGGGAAAACTAGCGTTCCCCCATTGGACAAATAATAAAAGTATCGAGCTCAGCAGCTTTCAGCATACATCCATAGATACTTGCACGAATGACTTATAACCCAATCTGATGCCTAACGTGCCGCACGAAGGACTTACAACCCAATATGATGCCTAAAGTGCCACGATGTGGAAACCGAGTCGTTCCATCATCGGACAAAGTGATAAAAGTGCTCATGGATCCATAGCAGATGAGCTAAAACATTACATGACTCAAAACGAATGAACTAACGCATTCAAAACATGTAATTCCCAAATAAGATGCAGTAAATGCAAATCATAACCAAGCACTCTACATTAAGCTATTAAAACCGGACAAGTGTCCCCAAGACCCAACAAAATCCAAACCAAGTCATAAGCTCAACAAATCCAAAGATCCAACGTTGAAAATCATAAAATGAAATCAAACGTAAACGACCCGAAATAATGTAACCCATGCTTCAAAATACACAATTAACTCCAACATAATTTCGATTGGGGCAAAACATTTTCCAAGTGGGTTTATACCTTTTATCCTTTCAAATCATCCCATAGCACCCAATAAAATGCATTTATACTAAAAAATATACTCCATGGAATAAATCATTAAGATACCCCAAAATATATGATTTATTTATCAACATGCCCAAAATCCCAAATGTGGTGTCCTATTAATTTATAAAGTTTAACACTTCCAAATAACCAAGACTTATCAGCAATTAACAATTTTATGCAAAACACAAAACACTTTTAAAATAAACCTTTTGGCATGTACACCGTTTTCACAAATCAACTTGAACTCACCTTGCTAGATTTAGGCTAAAATCTAGATTTTACCCCACTTTGATCTCCTTTGAAGAAACTTGAATCTTCAAAGTCGAAACCTCCATAAACCTAGATACACAAATTTCACCCATAAATAATCACATTCAACCAAGTAGAATCGATCCCCAAACACATAACATCAAAATCTCCATTTTGGTCAAAACCCTAATTTTGACCCCAAACCTTCCAAAATCTTACAAATCGAAATTGAAGGAATAAAACACTAGAAGATCATCAATGAAGCATTTACATCACCTATTAAGGTTTAGAAAAGGAGGGGATAAACTTACCACTTAGGTTTTGGTGAAAACCTAGAAAACCCTAAAATTTAGCTTGAGGTTGGAGATGTAGATGAAGGTGGTGAATCCTTGACCAAAGCTTCAAATCTTACCACTTGATGATGTTTTACTTCCATAAAATCCAAGGATTTGAGCCAAAAAATGAGTTAGGGTTTGAAGGGGGAAGAAGGAAAACGATTTGGGAGAGAATGGAGAAAGTTTGGATATGAGAAAATGAGAAAAAGGCTGAAAACTCGCACTTAACAACACCCTGGGCCTTTGGTGCGACAATGACCAGCGACAATGTCGCCAGTCCCCCCCAGGCCACTGTTCCTTCTCTGCGACTGTGACAGTGCGACTATGACACTGTCATAGTCGCCGGACATTGTAGCGGGACCTTTTCGGAGCCCCGAAACTCAACTTTTTCAGTGCCAACACTCCCGATACTCCAAGGGACTTTAGATAATGATTTCCCAACAAAAGTCCCGTCGTTAATAGATCCAAAAATGTTCAGGTGACCTTTACTTACCGAAAATTATGGGTGTTACATATTGGGCTTTAATAACACCCGATCTTGACCTAGTCGTTATGTAAGGCTTGATTTATATATTATTGATGTTAAATCTAGATTTGATATTGGGGATAATTTAAATATTGAATTATAGGGAAATATTTATCCTTTATTGATGTTTTATTGAAAATTTTAAATTAGTCGTTTTTTTCAAATTCGAGTGTGTTACAAATAATGCGTACAAAATTTAAATTATCTTAAATATAGTTATTTTATATTAAACAAATTATAACAATAAAAATGCATTTAATTCTCTTTAATTTTATACCCAAATATATTTATTTCAATTATTTATTCGAGTTTTCAAAATTCTGATTAAATAAGTATATCCATAGTGTTCATACTAATATCTTTTCCTATGTTATAAAACATTTACCTTATTTTCATAAAACCTATTAAAATTTAAGTTTACAACTTATTATTACATACATATAACTTTTTAGAATTTCACATTTGAACTCAATAAATTTAGTTGTTAGTTTATCAATTAGTTGATAACTAACTAATAAACTAGTTCAAATGAATATAAGCGTTGAGTCCTACTAATGCAACAAAATACTCCATAAAACTAATAACCGATATAATATTTTTTCGCTATCTCGAAATCACACAAATCAATAAAATAAAAATGAGAGTGCCAAAATAAAGAGTTTTAAGCTACATTTCACATACATTTCAAGTTTTTTTCTAAAAGATAAAAATTGGACAATCTAACTAGTTAATGTAAACCTTTCCAGAAAACTAGTTAATGTAAAAACATCATCTTCAAAATTAACATTTTCATTTTTTCTATTAATTATTATAAAAACCGCTATTATTAGTTGAAAATTATGAAGAAAGTTTGTGAATTATTAAGATGTAGTCGAGTCACAGGCAGACCTAGTAAGGGGGGCAACCGCTAATTGTCCCGATTTAATGGAAAAATAATTACGTTTCTTAGAATGTGCCATCATATTAATTAGATTATTCAATCATATCGTTTTGGTTAAATGGAAAAAAAAGGTGGAGAACATTGGAAAGAATGTTTTTATAAAAAAAAAAGGTCTGAGTTTAAACCCATAATTTATCAATTAACTAATTAAGCCAACCTAGTTTGTTTAATTTCTTATTTTTTTTTGATTTATTTGTTAACTACAATTAGTTTTTAATTTATTTTTTTATTTCAAATTATGATAATTATCTTGTATTGCTATTACATTTTTGAATTTGTATCCAAGTCGAGAGAGTTTACTCAGATGATTATAACTTAAATTAGATGATTTTAAATACTAGTCATATATAAATTGTTACTACCATTTGAGATGATTAACACCATCTTCGTCAAGAAAAATGGGTTATATATTAAGTAATTTAATTATAATAAATATATAATTAATAAATCTTTAATGAACTTTAATATGGGGATTTAAGTTAAGAATTGTCAACCCTTTTCAAGTGAAAGCAATATTTGGTTAGAATATATGATGAAAGGTGCATTTGATTTGCAAGTGGTCCATTTGAATGAAACTTTTAAGGCTAATTAATGTATGAAATAATTTTTTTGGGATGCCAATTTTAAGAATATAAAAACCAAATGTGAAATTGGAAAACAAATCAAATTATATTGATCGGTTTAATTTAGTTTTAAGATAATAGGGTTTTGTTTTGAGTTAAAATAATTTCAAACTGATTTATTGCAAATTGATCATCTTTTATCACTGTAACGTTTATTAGAAAATTTTTCTCGTCTTTCTATGGTCAGTGGCAAGCTATGTGGGCACCAGAAGGTGCATTGGCACCTTCTCAATTTAAAAAGAAAAAAAAAACACTAATGTACCCATAGTCTGGTAATAGGTCCACACATTTAACATTTTAATTTTTTTTAACGGGCTTGGGCTCCACCTCCACTCGTTCAACTATTCAAGCCCTGCTGAATATATTAACAAATCAGAAAAAATGGTCACCTGTCTCTTAAGAGTTAGGAGAGTAAAATCGATCATGCTTTTAAAGAAAACACATGACTCCTCTGCCGGAAAAAAAAGTACACATCTGTCGGATACCACTGTAACAAACCAACACGGAAAAACAAGCGAAAACAACATAAGGTAAATTTCTCGCCAAAACGGCCCCAAAGTATCAACTCAAACAATAAAGGTTTGCGAAAAACTATCTATTACACAACTGAGAATAAAGATAAATAACTTAGTCTGGAAAGCCAAGAGCATCCAACGTCTAAACCTCGTCTCCCAACTCACAACTTTTCCTTTCCCTTACCCGAACATGCCGCCTCACGCTTTCCTGAAAAGGGGTTTAGCTTTTTGAAAAAGCGAGGGTTAGACGTTGAGGTCTAGTGAGTTCCCTCTAACAACAAAAATCCGTGCCACAACAAATAATAAAGATATGAAAGCATTCATAAACACTTTGCAACTTCAATTCTTGTCACACAGACAACACATGTTAATGGCACGCGCTGGAGTCACACACACTTGTGACAACGTGTCCGACTCATATTTCCTTTAATTGGGACCCCCCCGGTATGAGCTCTGTCGGGTCACACCTCCCGCCTTATGCCATAACACACTCACATTCAAATGTATGCATACATAAACAAACATCAATCATAACGAGGTAAAACATGTGATTTAATAACATTTTACGTAAGGGCACATGTTCGTGAACATTAGTTTGGGTAGAAAGACTCAACTGTTGTCCCCACTTACTTCTTTCTCACTTGCGCTCCTTATTCTTAAACCAAATATCTATGATATAAAATTCAAAGATAATAAATCTCTCGGTCGATTGACAACACTCTAATAGACCCCTCAGGATTAACTTGACAAATCCGACGCGTGACTAAAAAGATCCCGGACCGAGTCCTCGGATTAAAATCTGGATCCCTCTTGTCGGGACCCCACCCTGTCCGGGTCTCCCCCGACTCCCGAGGTCATTCCCGAGTCCCCGACTCCCCAGGTTTTCCCCCTTCCCGGGATTCTCTTACCCGACCTCCCCAGGTTTCCCCCTTCCCGGGACCCTGTCTCCCGGTGTTTCCCTCTCGGGAACTCTCCTACCCGGCCTCCCCGGGTTTCCCCATTCCTGGGACCCCGTTTCCCGGGGTTTCCTGACCAGGAACAAGGTCTGGGTGATTCCCAGATAGTGGGGTTTTTGTATGAATCGAAGAAAATCCCCCTTAAGCAGGAACCCCCTTCTAATCCAGATTTTGGCATTCAATCTTAGAAACACCCCCACTAAATATAAACACAAACTTTTATTGAAAGCAATCAGATTCTTATGGACCCATTTATCTCTGCTATCTAACAATGCATAGAATCCATCTAAGAAATCGAATAATAAGAGATGGCGATTGTAACACCCATATTTTTGCTTTGAGAAATGTTACATTATCTAAAACAATTCCCTAAAATACTCCAAAATAACGGCTAAATTAAAAACCGTTTACCGCAGAAGGCTTAAAAAATATATGTAACTTAAATGCTGACCCGTCCCATACCGAGTTGCGTTACAATATTTATTCATAATAGATGCATGAACATAAATATTTAACTTAGATCGACTAGGCAAGTCTCTATGTGTGCCATTTTCCTTTGTCCAACCTGAAACCTTCCGTCCCTAAGATGCATACTTTATTCAACTTATAAAGCCCAGTGAGTTCATGGTTTGTATGAATAAAATCATTTCACCTCATACATATCAACTTATAAACTTTGTACCAAATAATATGCATTTTCTGAAAAAAAACATGCAACTCTGAAAGAAAGAGATCTCATAAACTGTCTCGTCGGGTAAAGATCAATTTGTCACCGGCATTCCCTGGGTTGTCAGACCTACACCTGTCTATACACCAATTACGGGGTCGTGCCACTTGTCGTGTGACTTACTGGTCAAATGCCTACCCGTTAAAACTGATCATAAAACTTTCATATGAAATAGCAAGCTAGAGTTATTTGAAAACAAAATAAATACATAGTATGCAACTATCATAATAACATACATGTAAAATATATTATATCATGTATGTAAACTAAAACATCATGCAAACGTACACATCACCATACAAATCATATAATGCTGAAAGAAATTTGTACATAGGTATGCATCCCATTGTAAGTCTCGTGAAGACTCATCTGATCGCTTGTAGATTGGCTACTGATAGATCTCATATGAAAACCTACACATTTCATGCCATCAACTATAATTAATGACTTAGTTTCTCCAAAAGTCGACAACAGTCAACTGTGGTCAAACTCGACCCGACCTAAAGTCAAACTCCAAAACCGAGTCTTAATGTCTTAAATATCTCAATTTGATCTTATCGTTAAAATACTTGTGGGTCAAACAAGTTAAAAGTTGACCCTCGGTCAACTTGGTCAACCTCGACTAACTTTAGTGGAACCCCAAGTCTAAAATGCGACAACGTCCTAAAACGTCAAAATAATCATTTGATAACCTTATAAATCCATCTCTCCCAATTAAAACGTCTCAATAAATAATTAACTCAAATTACGACATTTTAATTCCATTCTTAAATTATCAAATAATTTAATAGATCTCTAAGCATTACACTCAATAACGACTAACATCGATTTTATCCTTTTAAAAAATAAAGGAATCGTTTGTTCCTACTTAGAGTGAATCGAAATTTATAAATCTTACAACGACACCTTAAACGTCCCAAAAATTTCTTCAAGTTAGAACGTCCCAAAAATTTCTTAACATAAAATACGACGCTCCAAGTTATGCCTTATAAATCTATCTAGATAATTAAATATATCTTTTCGCTTCTCTCTTAGGAAAATTAATATTAATATCCTAGAATATATCAATATATTAATTTAAATGAAAATCTAAACTAATATCTTAATTTAATTAATTAAATAATCATAATTAATATTTGAATTGATAAGGGCTAAATTTTCAACTATAATATTTTGAGCCCAAAATCAATTACAATAATGAATCTGATTTATAGTATCAGTGGGCCTTTTTTATTTGTTTTCATGGAAAGCCCATGGTGGTTCAACACACAGACGCCGACAATTAACGCCGGAAGACCCTTGCATTTTCCAACTCCCAGACAGCATGTTTCAGGTCTGTTTGGTCTCGCTTTACCATCATTTCTTTCGTTTTTCTTTCTACCAAATCCTTAGCACTATTTATCTTCACCAAATGGACCGAAAATCACGTAAAACGGTTAAGAAATGAACTCGTATTTTTGACTCCAAAGTTTTGGTTTTTAAACCGAATCGAACAAACTTTAAGCACGAAATTGAACCTTCTAAACTTAAATACGAGACATGAAACTACTTGGATATGATATAGAACTAAAAAACGAAGCCAAAGACATGAAAATCACGATATTCCGTTTAGTATTTACCTTGAATCGTCGAAAAAAACGAAAACCCGAGCATGAACTTCAAGCACCGATTTCTCTCTTAAAACTCCATCATTTTTGAAACGGTTTCAACCAAAATGTTCACGGATCAGTTTTCTATTTAAATCTGTAAGTGGTTTTGGCTTTTTCGTTGACTAACAGAGCCAATGGCAGGGCTCAAAACGTAGCATCATCACGTCTCTTTCAATATAGGAGTTTGCTATATTTACGGAACATGCCCCTCAAGAATGAGGTTGTTTACGTCTGAAACATACCTTGAAGTTTTAGATAATTACATTCAACACCTTGGCTTCAACAGTTTGGATACTTTACACTTTTCACCTCCAATATAACATTTTCTTTCATTTTCACCCCGATTGCATAATAACCCATTTATTCACTTCTCACTTTCATTAAATAGCATAATTGAACCATTTTCACAATTTTCTTCACATTTTTGGTCCAATAAAATAAAACACATTTTATTTTATATTTTTCCTTTCTTTTCATATTTATTTATTTGCCCCATTTTGGGATGTCACAAATCTCTCCTCCTTCAAGGAATTCCGTCCTTGAAATTGATTTGGCTACGTTGATTGGGATTTTTTTTTCCGGCTACCATGTCACTGTTGAACCTTAAGAATGATAATTTCAGCAAAACCATCACAAGTACCAAATATCTACTCTTATTCCTTGATCTTTTCATCTTCCTAACCAATACTTCGACGATCCCCCCTATATAACTGAGCATGTCGTTACCCTCGACACCTTCCAAATTTATGACAACTGACTCTCTCTCAAATAAACATTTCCTCGAATTCGACACGTGAAGAGTGCCGAGTATTTAACTTATAACTTTGCTTGCCAACTTGGTTGATAGGCTACTCTGTCAACTCTTGCAACTAATTCTTTGTTACAAAGTACTTTGGACTTTATTTATCTCGCTTTCCATATTTAACTTTGTCATTTCAAAGTGATGTCTTTAACTGTAACACTCGTAAATTTGTATATTCTGAATTTCCAATTTATCCAAATTTCGACTTTTTATTCATTCGTTATGCGCCCTTGCAAATCTTCGATTCCTTTAACGTCAGCTTGAGAGTCGCGGGTTCAAATTTTAGGTTTTTGGGCTTCGGTACCAGTGGCGCGATTGTGCCGTCACTATCGCCAGGGCACTATCGCGGGGATGGTGAGACTTACGGTACATTCCGCGCGATTGTGCCACACGATAGTGACAGTGTCACTATCGCCGGGCAAGGTCGTGAGCGGGGTCTGAGACTTAAATTGGACAGCTCCAAAATTATTTCATTTTATCTGATTTGGGGCTACATTCAATACGATTTTTCTCTCTGATTTTGGTAAGGTTCCATCTTCAATTTCCTCCCTCTTCATTTCTTCCTTCAACAACCTCTATCCTTACGCTTTGATAATCTTGTTTAGGCTGTCATAAGTGTTCTTGGTGAAGAATCTCCATCTTCAAAGTGCAAGTATCATTCTCCATTTCTAGGGTTCTTGATTTTAGGTTGAACTAGAATCACAAGGTTAGCACATTAGACTCTTTTAAACCTTATACACATCAAATCTAGACTTTTGAACCTATTATCATTTCCTTGTTTACATAATGTGGTTTATGAGATTTTAACCTAAAAATGGGTTTTTGGAGATTTTAGGGTTCTTACTTAACTAAAAGGAAGGGTTCCATCTTATATTGTTGGGTCTAAAATGTGCTAAGTCCAGTTAGTACTGCTAAGTGTTGAAAGAATTAATACTGCTGAAGACTTTAGTACTGCTATTCAAAGGTATTACTACTGCTTGTAGGATTACTACTACTAGAGGTATTAATACTGCTTGAAAGTTAATACTGCTAGTAGTTAGTACTACTTGAAGAATTACTACTGCAAGCATGGTTAGTACTGCCGAGGATGAAGTTAATGTTGCTTATGAAGATAAAGATGGATTGGTTGCTTAAAGCGAAAGACTAGGAGATTGAAGATAATTATGGACTGGATGCTGAAGATCAATATTATTTTCATATTGTTAAGACACAGTCTCATTGGATTCAAGATCATCCAAAACGAAGATCGCAATCTGAAGTTAAAGCTGAAAGTTACTCTCAACCAAAGTCTAGGGTCTATTCTGTAATAAAGTCAAAGTTGTTTTTAATATCTAGATATTATAGTTTTAGATATTAAGTTTTATTATTATTTTATGTTTTGATAATATCTAATTAATAGATATTATCTATCTCTCTCTAAATCGATTAACAACAATTCACACACAGATACACATACTAGAAAGTGTAAACAGAGAGAAAACAAAGAGAGAACTAAAAGAAATCAACCGTGTAATCACCGTTTGTTATTGAAACAGGTTGGTTTATCTTCTATTTGTTTGTTGTTTGATTATCTGGTAACGATCACGGACTCACAATTGGTATCAGAGCTGATCCAGATTCAAAATCAAAATTTTCAACTCTCTGTGTTCTTCATTTTTGAAGAACACTGATCTTTAGATCAAAACTTGATTTTGAGGTTATTTTCGAAATCAAAGTGTTGTGTATTGCTCTAATTGGTAAGTAGATCATAGTGTCAAATTTCGGTGTGGTAATTCGACCTCTAGTTGGGTTAATTTTAGAGTTACAGGTCGATTAATCGAAGAAGACGACGTATCGGTCTTAAGCGTACCGGTCCTTTGCTATATATCGGTCCTTTGTTATCGGTCATTTACATTATATCGGTCGTTGCACTATCGGTCCTTTGTTAAAATCTGCATTGTACCGGTCAAACCCACTCCCGGTCTTATTTTGTTCACATATCGGTCGAACCCCAAAGGAATTCCCGATCGAATCTCACACACCCAATCCCGGTCTAAACCTTTCCCGGCCAAACATCTCATCCCGATCGAATCACACAAAACCCACAATCCCGGTCAAACACCTTCACACAATATCGGTCAATTTTTTTTTCTTTCTCTCGGTCTAAGAACCTTTCCGGTCAAACTCCTATCTCTATCGGTCAAAGAATTGTAAACATTACCGGTCCTCTATACAATTACAATTCCACTTGCAACTCCAATTACATGCAAACCACACGTGTCCACCATCACCCTCTTTTTTTAATACATCCTCTCACCTCTCATCTCCACGTACCACTACACTCTCACACATTTCTTGGTCAAACTTTCAAGAAAAGCTAATTAACAAAAGTAAAAGGAATTTCAAACTTTTTGTTAATTTGAACTCCACGTGTCCACATGCAAAACAATTTTCATGCAAAATAATTTCTCAAATTTCATGCAAAACAATTTTCATGCAAAACAACTTCTCAAATTTTCGTGTCTAATAATTTCTCACCACGTGTCTCACTCACTCTTGAGTATACCGGTCGTTCTGAAATCAAATATATTTAAAAGGATACCACCGGTCGACCGATAGTCTTCTTATCGGTCCTCGAAATTCAAACTTATCGGTCGAACATCTTATCGGTCAGAGCTCTACTTTGCGCAACCAAAGTGATTCGTAAACCTCTACTTTGCGCGACGAACTGCTCAAACAAACCTCACTTTGCGCAACCAAAGTGATAAGCAAACCTCACTTTGCGCAATCAACCTCTCGCGCAAACCTTCTCAAAACGCAAAGTTTTTCCAGACTTAGAATTTTCTTCAAAATGACATCCAGAGAAGTTCTAGCCATTGGAACCGACTCCCAGCCACCAATACTCTTCAGGGGAGACTTTGATTAGTGGAAAAGTCGGTTCATAGATTTTATTGAAAAACATGAAATGAAGGATTTTATTAGAAAATCTCTGAGGGAAGGAAAAATGACCGTTCCAACAAAACCTTTTACTCATATGAAGGAGAATGGAGAAATTGTATCATCTCAGCTTCAATTATGTCTTGTTCAATACTCTGATGAGCAGAAAAAGAGACATGAAGCTGACCAATTAGCCCGATCTTTCCTATTGAATGGAATGACTGAAGAGATTTCAAAAGAGATTTTTCTCACATTAGATCGCGAAAGGGCTACAGGAAAGCTGATATGGGAACATATAGAGAAGTGTATGACAGGATCAAAGATGTCATCAAAAGTTAAAGTTTTGGAATCTGAGAATGATGCGCTAAAAAGAAAGATTTCTGATCTGGAAACTCAAATACAGAAGAAAGAGTCTGTTGCGAGCAACGAGAAGAAATTCAAAGATTTAGAGAGTGCAAATGCTGAGCTACAAAAGAAAAAATCTGAGTTTGAAAAGAAGACTGCAGATCTTTCCAAGAAGAGTGTTGAAGAGAAGAAGGTGTTCGAGCTTAAATGTTTAATGCTTTCTCAAAAAGTTGAAGACTTTGAGAAAGTAATCATATTGGAAAGAGATCAGTTTGCCAAAGAAAGGAAGGCAAATGATCAAAAGGGTGCTAAGAAAGGATTTGAAAAAGAGGTATGTGTTTTATCTAATTCAGAACTCTTAACTCAAATGCATGCCATGAAGATAAAACTCCAAGAGTTAGAGTCGAATCTTAAGCGGGAAGAGGGTGTCATTACAAACAAAAACCAATCAATACAGAAACTTAGCGATGAAATTGCTGAGAAGAAAGTATTGGTTAAGGTTTTACACAGAAACAATGACACCAGCGCGAAGGAACAGACAATAATTCTTAAAGAGAATACTGAACTCAAGTCTAAACTGCTAAAAAGTGAGATTGATTTATATGAGCTTACGAAAATGCATTCTTCATGTACTAAAGAAAACAAGACTTTAATTACAAAACTAGATGCTTTGGAAAAGAAGTTATACTCATTAGGTCAAAGTGAGCAAACCATTCATCTTAACAAACCGAAAAAGAATAAAGAACATTGGGGAATCGGTTATGTGAAACCTCATTGCCTTAAAAAGGGGATAACTGAAGTGCCTGCACTTTATGATTATACCTCTATGCTAGTTTCTCACCGAATCTCTAAACTTCAAGTTTTTAATACTAAACTATCAAAGGAGGATGAAGCCAATGAAATTGAAAAACGGAAGAAGTCATCTAAAGTTCACCTTCCATTTTATTATGCGAAGTTGAATAATAGTTATGACTATCCAAATAATGAAAAGAAATCTCTTTCAACTGACTACTTTCAAAGTTATTCTGTAAAAGAGATGGAGGCGAAGCCTGTTATAGGTAAAATTTATGTCCCTTCTCTCGTGTTAGAAAGTAAAATTTCTGAACTCGAGAACTCTTTATCAGATGAAAGACTTTTGATTGAGATTCAACAAAAAGTTTTTTCAACCGTTATGAAAAATGTTGTTTTTACAAAGGCTTCTACTTCTGATGACATGTTTGGTTCATCAAACGAAGGGTTTAATTTTCTTAACTCTGACGGTGGTTTAGATGGTTGTTTTGAACAATTTGATTTTAATGCGAAACTTCCTAACCATTCATCTTTTATTAATAATTCTTTGGGAAAAACCAGTATGCCTGTGAACAGTGCAAAATCAACGAAAGTTGATAAGTCAGTCTCTGTGAAAGCAAAGAATGCTAAAGGTAAGAATATATCTCAGCATTCACAGAAACCGAACACTACTGGTAAGCCAAAGAAGGTGCATTCGTTTGTTGCTCAAAAGTCTAACTTACAAGTTTCAAATATTTCAGCAATGATCAAGAAAAGACTTGAAGTTAAGTCTGAATGACAACCAAAACAGGAGTTTGACGAGACTGCTATATCATGTTCTAGTGCTGACTGTAATAAGATTACTACTAGTAAAGATAATATAATTTTGGATGTTGCTTTTTCTAAACCAAATCTTGTCGTTTCACGCAAGAAATATTATATGAAGCAATTATTCAAGTTACGTCAGTCTACTAGAAAGTTTTCAAATTATGATAGATATGATCATGCTTCTCGAAAAGATCCTGATGTTTGGTTTAGATCATATCATGTTCCCTCTTATCATTCAAATTCTTTATCTGATTCTAAAAAGCAAAGCGGACCCAAATTTCACTGGGTGCCAAAATCGTTTGCTAACACAGTTGGATCCAATTGGAAATGGATACCAAAGAAAAGGGATGATTCTGTGTTGCAGGTACCTACTGTCTAGGGGGAGTAGGAGAGACATGGTTCTTGAGTAAAACAGCTCAAGACCCGGACATCAATGTCAAAATGGCTTCTAAGTACATCAGCTTAGAACCCGTACTTCAACGAATTATGGCTCTTGAATACATCAGTTCAAGACCCGCACTTCAAAGATCAAAAGACCTTACTCCGTGCTGATAAGAGATTGTACTCCAAAACTCCAAGAGGAAATCAACCATCAAGGGGGAGTACATACATACTTTTCTGAAATTTTATGCATAATATTTCTGATAAATTTCAAATGCATAATTTCAGGGGGAGTAAAGGTGATGACTTCGGATTATTTCTGATCAGAACTCGTACTTTAAAAGTTTTACTGCTTTTTGTCTTTTCAATTTAAGTGAATAAATTTGCTTTGACTTGACTTAAGACTTTTGCAGAAGTTTGAGAGAAGCTTAAAAGATCATATCTTTATGACTTTAAGCTTAGCTTCATGAGATGGAAGATCGTACGTAAAGTTATAATTATATATCTTCATCTCATATATGGTTGAAAAGAGAACAACTTTCAATCATAGAAAACATTGTTTTCAAATGTTCAAACCACTTCCCGATTCTCAAAACGAATTCATGAATTGGAAGTGTGACTTTAAATGTTTTCAAAATCAACATTGTGCTTTAACTGAAATAGTTAAACCAATCTGAGCATCACGTGCATTATAGGAAAACAAGCAATCATTGTGCTAGGAATTAACACAACTTCAATGGAATCACCTTAACCAGTGATTTCTACCCAAGAAGTTAATCCTTAGTGATTGAGTGTAAGAAAACAAAAAGAAATGAGTGTGATTAGAGTGAGCAAAATGTTTAAAAGAAAGAGCGTGTGAGAACAGAGTTAAAAGAATATCACAACTATGCACCAACTTTTTCTGAGCCGGGCAACCACAATTCTAATGTTTCACAATTCTTTGGTGATCATTATTGAAACAGACAACTAGTCCATGCCAACTCTAGATCAAACCTCACCAACCTTGTTGCATCGAGGCTTTCGTCAGTAGACAAACCTGCTTGTCAGTCTGGACATTTGATAAATTGATTGTGTAGAGGTCGGATTCTCAAGTACCGACCAATAGTTCTTCGCCTTCTTCATTGCGAACTGAACATCTCTTGGCTTTGAAGTTATTCATTCTGTTTCTGTTTGGTTAATTTGAAATAAAAACTTGTACAGAACGTTATCCAGATAAAAATTAGATAAAATTCAGAAATCAAGCAATTTTCAGAAAATAAATTTCCAAAAAAAATTTTAAACAAGTGGGTTTTGACCGATATTGTGTGAAGGTGTTTGACCGGGAATGGTTTGACCGGGATTGTGGGTTTTATGTGATTCGATCGGGATGAGATGTTTGACCGGGATTGGGTGTGTGAGATTCGATCGGGAATTCCTTTGGGGTTCGACCGATATGTGAACAAAATAAGACCGGGAGTGGGTTTGACCGGTACAATGCAGATTTTAACAAAGGACCGATAGTGCAACGACCGATATAATGTAAATGACCGATAACAAAGGACCGATATATAGCAAAGGACCGGTACGCTTAAGACCGATAGAGTAAAGACCGATACGTCGTCTTCTTCGATTAATCGACCTGCAACTCTTGAAATTACCCCACCAACTACTCATTTTCTTCTTCACAAGAAAGTGTTTCACATTTTCTAAGGGGATGCAGCACATTTGCTATCTGATTTTCATTTGGAAAATCTGGATATTGAAAAGAAGGAAGTCTGCCCCACCTTCGCACTTCACTCATGCACATTGAGTCTGTGTTTAACTTACTGTTGTCTCAGTGGTTTACACAATTTCGAGCCAATAAACAATCATCTGTGCTTAATTCTTTCTAACACAAGCACGAACACACAAGGAATTAGTTTCTTTGTCATAACGTTTATAGAAACTACCTTTGTGGTGTTTCGATGATTAAATGGAAGCCCTGGGGGAGTCAACATCAAACAGCTCCTTTCCATATGTGTATTCGTTACACACAGTGACTTAGTGTTACTGACAGGCATTCTAACTGATTCATTAGTTGATTCAGGTGTTACATGATTATTTTGTCTAGATTTGCAAAGATCAAGATGAATAACTATTGAATTGACGGATCAGAGACTCCAAGTGGTTGACATTTCTTACTCAAAGTTTTGATGAAGTCGTTGCACTTTCCATCAAAAAGGGGGAGAATATAAAGCTTGAAGAAATGTTCATTACAAGAAAAGCTAATCAAGAACTGCGAGATCAAAGTATTCTGAAGACATGCTGATTTCAGATAAATTTTCTTTGAAGATACTTTGCTAAAGCATTCTGAGCTAGAGAAAGAGATTGCATCTTCTGTGCTGAAAGAGAAGATCGTATTGACAAATCATTTTCGTAATGATCTTTATCCAAAGGGGGAGATTGTTAAGACACAGTCTCATTGGATTCAAGATCATCCAAAACGAAGATCGCAATCTGAAGTTAAAGCTGAAAGTTACTCTCAACCAAAGTCTAGGGTCTATTCTGTAATAAAGTCAAAGTTGTTTTTAATATCTAGATATTATAGTTTTAGATATTAAGTTTTATTATTATTTTATGTTTTGATAATATCTAATTAATAGATATTATCTATCTCTCTCTAAATCGATTAACAATAATTCACACAGATACACATACTAGAAAGTGTAAACAGAGAGAAAACAAAGAGAGAACTCAAAGAAATCAACCGTGTAATCACCGTTTGTTATTGAAACTGGTTGGTTTATCTTCTATTTGTTTGTTGTTTGATTATTTGGTAACGATCACGGACTCACACATATTTATCTTGTAATCTGTTTTGTATGTATATAGTCTAGAAGTCTTAGCATAGATATGATTATTGATACACAGATACATACGTTTTTGTTCTAGAGAGAATTAGCCTCAAGATTCTTAGAAATCCTTTCTTTAGAGAAGTATTGAACGTCTGTTGAGCTTGTTCAACAGATTGAGGCTTTGGTTGTAATCATTAAGTTAATTCAATATAACTTGTGATTTGATCCATATACTGTTTCATTGATTTATTGTTAAAGTGTTATTCCACGACTTCTTTAACAAAGTTTCTGAGTGTTTAATTAAATTCTTGTTTAGAATTTCGATCTTGACAAGTGGTATCAGAGCCAAGGAACTCAGAAATCTATAATCATCATGGACGGATCACATGATAGTGTTCTTGTTTCAAAGGTTCCCATGCTCAAACCCAATGAGTTTGACATGTGGAAAATCAGGATCAGGCAATATATCCTTTATACAGATTACTCAATGTGGGATATCATTGAGAATGGTCCCTCCAATGAAGGATAGATGGGAGCAGATGGTAAGAGACCTCCACCAAAGACTGATGGAGAAAGAAAGATGAGGCAGACTGAGATGAAATCCTTGAGTACTCTGCTCTTGGCAATTCCTAATGAATACCAACATCAGTTTTGCAACTGTGTTGATGCCATAATCCTGTGGAATGCCTTGGAGAAGAGGTTTTCAGGCACCAAAAGCACTAAGAGAAATCAGAAAGCAATTCTCAAGCAGCAATATGAGAATTTCATGTCTACAAAGAATGAGTCTATGACTCAAACCTTTGATAGATTCAACAAGTTGATTGGAGAATTGGCCACTGTTGGTGTCAAGATGGACCAGGATGATGTCAACAGAAAGTTTTTAAGATATCTTAGTGAAGAATGGGTAATGTATACAGTATCATTCAGACAAAATGATAATCTGGAGGATAAGGAACTTGATGATCATTACAATGATCTAAGGGTGTTTGAAGCAGAAGTTGAATCTAAGAAGAAGCCATCTAGATACTCTCACAATGCTGCTCTTCTATCATCTACTACTGATTCTTTTGCTAATACAGAATCAGCTAGTGTTACTTATGGATCAAAACAGGATGGATCCAATGATTCTGTTTTGGAAGCCTTCCGTGCTAGTCATGCTAGATCTTCTCTTATCAATGATGATCTGGAGCAGATTAATGTTGATGACCTTGAAGAGATGGACATCAAGTGGCAAATGACAATGCTCACCATGAGAGTCAAAAGATTCATTAAAAGAACAGGGAGAAACAACTTTGCCATGAGAAGAGAAGATGGTGCTAGATTTGACAAATCCAAGGTGGAATGCTACAAGTGTCATAAACTGGGACACTTTGCAAGAGAATGCAGAGGAGGAATTCCTCAACAACATGGGAGCAACAATCAACAATCAAAGTCCACCAACAACTGGAACCCATCTCAAGCACTTGTCTCACAAGATGGAATGGGATTTGATTGGAGTGATCAAGCAGATGAGTCAATTCAGAATCAAGCATTGATGGCTGAGGTTTCAGAGTCTTTAAGCATTGCAATTCCCACAGAGGTAAAATCTAAACTTTGCTCTAAAGCCTGTCTTGAAACTGTTAAGAAGTACAGGGATCACAATCAGAGCATGTGTGATGATCTTAAAAGACTAGAGAAACATAGGAGAGAGTCTAATTTGATTATTGTGAATTTTGAAGAACAAATTAAGGCATATCAAGCCAATGAACTTCAACATTCATATGATCAAACCTATTGGAAGTGGGAGAAGAAGGAGTTAGAGATCAAGCTAGAGAAAGCTAGAGAGGAATGTGAAAAAGTTAGGAGTGAATTTGAGAAGGACAAATTAGATATTGAGAAATTTTCCAATGCTTCTAAAGCAATTGACCCTTTACTCAAATCTCAAGTTCATGACAAACTGAAGATAGGTATAGGCTATAACAACACCCCTCCACCTTACAATAACAACTACATTCCACCCACCTCAGACCTCTTAGAAAGGCAGGATAAGAATGACTTACTTGAAGGAGCCACAGAAGTAGATCCTTTAGACACTGTAGTGGTTGAGGTAGAATCTGAAGAAGAGAAAAAGGAAGACCAGAAAGAAATTCCCCTAGAAAACCATATTCTGACAAATGAAAAGGGAGGTAAACCATTTGTCAAGAGTGAGAAAGTGGAGAAGTCTAAAATTGGGGAAGAGACTGTTAAGAGTGAGAAATCTGAGACCTCCAGGAAAGGGAAGGAAAAGGTATAGGGAGATCACTATATGCAAACTACTGTTGTAAATCCCTGTACTTGTCAACAGAAAAAGCCCCATCAACATGATAAAATAAGGGGAAATCAGAGAAACATAAATAACCAGTGGGCTCAAAAACAGGGAATTGATCTAAGCAAAATCAATAGACCAAAGCCTTGTTTTATTTGTGGCAAGTTGAATCATTTAGCCAAACACTGTTATTTCAATCCTGTTAACCAAAGAATTAATTTTCAAAGAAAAACACAAAATTCTGTTGGTTATAGGAAGCAATCAAGGAACCACATGGCTGCTCATGTCAGAACAGCACCAGTGAAAACTGGTACTGCAAAATCTCATATTCAGAATAAGTTTGCTAAAGAAAAAGAAAACACTCCAAGCAAAGCAAGGAGTATCTCAAAGAATAGGAAAGCAAACAAATGTTTCTTAATTTGGGTCCCAAAAGAAACTAAACCTGTTAGTACTGCTACCTCAAATAGTACTGCTAACCGAAATACTGCTGCTGATAGCAATACTACTGTTGACCAAGTTAATACCGTTAATAAAGTTAATACTGCTAATGAGAATAGTACTGCTAACAAAGTTAGTGCTACTGACCAAGTAAATACTGCTAACAAGGATAGTACTGCTATCAGTGTTAATACTGCCAAGCCTATAATTAAGACAAAGTATTCCAGCCATGAGACTTCTGACTCTGATCATCTCATCAAGACTAAGCTTAATGAATATGAGTATGTTGATGAGAAAGGGCAACCCAAGACCACTTTGGCTTGGGTTCCCTCAAGAAACTAACTGTTTTATCTTATGTGCAGGGTAACCAACAGCTCAAGGGGAAGAGCATTTGGCATGTAGACAGTGGTTGCTCTAGGCACATGACAGGTAACATGTCCTGCCTTCAAAATTTCAAAAGGTTTGATGGAGGACGTGTTGCTTTTGGTGATAATCCAGCAGGAGGTAAGATAAGTGGTAAAGGTACTGTATCAAAAGGTAAGATGACCTTTGAAGATGTGTACTATGTTGATCAATTGAGATACAACCTGTTAAGTGTATCACAGGTCTGTGACAAGAAACATAGTATATTATTTAATGATACTGAATGTATTATCCTTGCTCCAGGATTCAAGGTAGTTGATGAAAATATGATACTACTTAGAACTCCTAGAAAGGACAATGTTTATTGTTTGGACTTAGAGAGTGTTTCATCTGATTCATCACTAAACTGTCTGTTTTTAAAAGCTTCTTTAGATGAATCATCTCTTTGGCACAGAAGGATGTGTCACATGAATTTTAAAACTATGAACAATCTTGTGAAAAACAACCTTGTAAGAGGTTTGCCTCAAAAAGTGTTTTCATGTGATGATCATTGTGTTGCATGTCTTAAAGGCAAGCAGCACAAAACTTCTCATAAGTCCAAAGAAATAAACACAATCTCTTCACCTCTTCAGTTATTGCATATGGATCTCTTTGGTCCTACAAATGTGATGAGTATTGGTAAGAAATCCTATTGCTTAGTCATTGTTGATGATTTCTCTAGATTTACTTGGGTATATTTTCTGAGGACTAAGGATGAGACAAGTGGACTGATCAAATCCTTTGTTCTTAGGGTTGAAAACTAAACAAATCTAAGAGTTAAAGTCATCAGATCTGATAATGGAACCGAGTTTAAAAACAATGACTTAAACAACTTTTGTGAGAATAAAGGTATTGAGAGACAATACAGTGCTCCTAGGACTCCTCAACAAAATGGTGTTGCTGAGAGGAGAAATAGGACATTGATTGAGGCTGCTAGATCTCTGTTGGCAGATTCAAAGCTACCCATTACATTTTGGGCAGAAGCAGTTAATACTGCTTGTTATGTTCAAAATAGAGTTCTAGTAGTCAAATCTCAAGGCAAGACACCTTATGAACTTTTCAAAAAGAAGAAACCTTTTATTGGATTTTTCAAACCTTTTGGGTGTCCTTGCACAATCCTCAATACCAAATCTCATTTAGGCAAGTTTGAAAGCAAAGCTGAAAATGGATTCCTTGTTGGATACTCCTCTCAGAGTAAGGCATATAGAGTATTCAATAGTTCTTCAAGGATTATAGAGGAAAGTGACAATGTCAAATGCAATGAGAACACACCAAATCCAACTGGTGCAGGTCCTGATTGGCTATTTGATATTGATTCACTAACTAATTCTTTGGGTTTTAGTGATGTACAAATTGCAGGAACATGTTCAGAAGAGAAACAAGCACAGAAACCAGAGTTTGTGCTGTTTCCTATACCTACAGCTGATCATGTTGAAATTTGTCAACAAGAACAGAAGGATGATTCAGAAAAGGAGGTGTCTGAACCAGAACAGAATAAAGAGGATAAAGGTGATGAAGAGAAAAAGGTGACATAGAGGATGATCATCCTTCAGGAAACACAGGTCCTGAGATGCCCATACTGTCAGAAGATGATACTGATGAAGAAAATTCTTCAGTATTTGGTGGAAGCCCTCCTGAAAAGAATGACTCTAATCTGGATGCCAATATTAATGAGGAGGCTGTCCATCAAACAAGAACTCAGAAAAATCATCCTCCTCAGTTGGTGATTGGTGACATCAATTCTCCTAGGATCACAAGGCATCAAAGTAAGATAGGAGGATTGAAAGACCTGCAGTCAGGGTTGTTATCTTGTTTTCTATCTCAGATTGAACCCTAGAAGGCCTATGATGCAATGAAAGAACCAAGTTGGATAGAAGCAATGCAAGAGGAGCTGTTGCAGTTTGAGCTGCAAAATGTGTGGGATCTAGTTGACCTTCCACAAGGACAAAGAGCAATTGGCACTAAATGGGTTTTCAGGAATAAGAAAGATGAGAGAGGTATTGTGATAAAGAATAAGGCCAGGCTTGTGGCACAAGGGTATACACAAGAAGAGGGGATAGATTATGAAGAAGTATTTGCACCAGTAGCCAGAATTGAGGCAATTAGGCTGTTTCTAGCCTATGCTTCTTTCATACAGTTCAGAGTATTTCAGATGGATGTCAAGAGTGCATTTCTATATGGGAAAATTGATGAAGAAGTGTATGTTTGTCAGCCTCTAGGGTTTGAGAATCCTAATTTTTCTGACAAAGTATACAAACTAAAGAAGGCACTCTATGGGCTACATCAAGCACCAAGAGCATGGTATGACACTCTGTCTACCTATCTCTTGGAAAATGGTTTTGAAAGGGGAATCATTGACAAGACTCTGTTCATTAAAAGGAAGAAGAAAAACATCCTACTTGTTCAAATCTATGTTGATGATATCATCTTTGGATCCACAAAAGATTATATGTGCAAGGAATTTGAAGAGCTGATGCACAAAAGATTCAAGATGGGGTCCATGGGTGAACTTACATTCTTCTTTGGGCTACAGGTTAAACAGAAGAAAGATGGCATCTTCATCAGCCAATCCAAGTATGTGCAGGATATACTTACAAAGTTTGGATTTTCAGATTCAAAGCCTGCAAGCACACCCATGGAAACACACAAACAAATCACTGCAGATCTTGAGGGGGAGGATGTGGATGTTCATCATTATAGATCAATGATAGGCTCCCTCATGTATCTAACAACTTCAAGGCCAGATATTATGTTTGCTGTATGTGTATGTGCAAGATTTCAAGTGAGGCCTAAGCAGTCTCACTTTCATGCAGTCAAAAGGATATTCAGATATCTCAAAGGACAACCTAGGTTGGGTCTTTGGTATCCTCATGACTCACCATTTGATCTACTTGCATATTCTGATAGTGATTTGGGTGGTGCAAACTTGGATAGAAAGTCTACATCAGGAGGATGTCAGTTTTTGGGTGCAAGACTAGTTTCATGGCAGTATAAAAAGCAAACCACAGTGTCCACCTCTACAACAGAAGCAGAGTATATAGCTGTTGCAAGTTGCTGCTCACAAGTGCTATGGATTCAGAATCAGATGTTGAACTATGGTGTTACTTTTCTTCACACTCTAATCTTCATTGATAACAACAGTGCTATAAGCATTGTTAATAATCCAGTCAAGCACTCTAAAACCAAGCATATAGAAATCAGGTACCATTTCATTAGAGATTGCAATGAAAAGAAGCTAATTCAGGTTTTGAAAGTATACACAAGTAACCAATTTGCTAATCTATTCACCAAAGCTTTTGATGTGGGCAGATTTACATTCTTGGTCACAAGTGTAGGCATGATAAACAATGAATAAGCCTCTTTTGATTTTCTTTGTGTACCATTTCTGTATAGATTCCTTCATGCTTACTTTCTCATATTGTATTGTGCTGGTGCTGCTAACTATGTGTGTTTAAGTGTTTCAGATTACCTTGCTGATTAGAAACTTAGTACTTCTGGTTAAGTTAATACTGCTCTCACTATTAATCCTACTGACAGTTCAAATATGGTTAAGTATGGTCAATATTGCTTGGTGGTTTATACTGCCAGTGCAAAGTTACTACTGCTTACCTTATTTCTACTGCTAGACAGTGTTAATACTGCTGGTATGTGTTACTACTTCTAGTTTGTGTAAATACTGCTAGTTTGTGTTAATGTTGCTGGTATGTGTTACTACTGCTAGTCTGTGTTAATACTGCTAGTCTGTGTTAATGCTGCTGGTATGTGTTACTACTGCTTATAAGGGTTAGTACTGCGGGCTTGTTAATGCTGCTAGGGTACTTAGTACTGTTTCTAACTGAAACCTTCCACTTATAAATACCCTATCTGACCGCCAAAATCTAAACGGCTCTTTGAATTTCCTACGAGTGTTCATTCTCTCTCTCTCTCTCTCGAATTCTTGCTTCCCAGTGCATAAACCCTAGAGTTGATTCGAACCTAAGAACGATGGCAGGACTGGAGTTTGTTGAAGATCATAATGAGCTTGCGATGCTGCAAAAACCCAAACAAGCTGAGGGTTTTGAAGAAATTGTGGATTTCCTGAAAGCATCCCACATTGCCTATACGTTAACTGTCAATCCCACAATCTATTTGGAGCACATGCGACAGTTCTGGACCAATGCCTCCATTCAGACTGTCAATGGCAATCAGATCATCCAATCCAGAGTCTGTGATAAAACGATCACTATCACAGAAGGCTGTATTCGCACTCATCTACGTCTAGATGATGCATTAGGTATATCTTCTCTCCCAAAGGAAGACCTATTTCTCGAAATTGGTCGAATGGGGTATGAAGGTCCCACCGAGGTCATAAGTTCTTCAAGAGCAAATTCTCACCTCAGTGGAGATTTTTTGTTCATACCCTTCAGCATTGTATTTCTCGCAAAACAATTGGATAGAGTGAGTTCAGCAGTACAATAGCTTATGCTCTTGTCTGCTTAGCAACCTCCAGAAAGTTTAATTTTTCACAAATGATTTTAAATGATTTACTATCAAAACTGGATACCAAAACCAAAACAAAGAGATTTTATATGTATCCAAGGTTTGTACAAGAAGTACTTAACAAAGAATTGACGGATTTACCCTCTTTTCAAGAGGTGTATGTACCTAAACCTCCCAAAGGGAAGAGGTTCTCTAACATGAAAAGGCCTAGTAAGGACTTTTCTGGACAAGACACTCCATTGTTCTCTACAATGATGGGTGTGTCTCATTCCCATGGTGAGACATCAGGGTCAAAGCCCACATCTGACCAACCCACTGATGACCTATCCACACCATTCATTTATAATAATCCTCCTCATATCCCTATTGTGAAGCCAATTTCCCCCATCACCAAAACATATGTTAGGAAAAAGGTACAGAAGGTTCCTTCCCTTCCTGTATCTTCACCCCAACAGCCTGCAAGCCCTGTGATGGAGCATTCTCCATTAGAGAATATCCAAAGGGAAACCACAGGGGTGTCTCCCAACCCCAAGAAGGTGCTCTCTAAGGAGAAGGAAGAGCATTTGGGCAGTAAGGCTCACACTACTGATTCTGCACAAGGTGTGAATCAGGACAGTGTGAACATCTCTAAGACCTTCCGCACGACAACTTTAGATGAGAAATCATCTAAAGGTCCCAGGTGCCAAGAAACCACGAGGGTAGCAGGTGCTTCTGCTAGGTAGAAGACCTCTACTAAAAGATCCAAGGATCCTTCAAGGGTGGTCAACACACCCAAAGGAGGTGAGGACAGATAACTATGATGAATTGATGGAAACAATTGGAAATGTCAATCTAGATGTCATCAATCAGGGCTTGGAGATAGAGGAATTGAAAAAGGTGATCACTTCTCAACAAATGCAGATTACCAAACTCAAGAAGATGGTACTCAGTTTGGTGCATAAAAAGAAGAAAAAGCAATATGTCTTGAAAAGAAGAGGAAGTGCACATGATGCCTCCAAAAAGGGGGAGAGTTCAGAGGCAATGAAATTTCAAGTTGAGGGGGAGTTTAATGGTGAATCTGAAAAGAAGGGGGAGAAAGAAACAGATAAATCAGCAGCAGAAACTGAAATGTCCAGAGAAGAGATAGAGATTGCAGAAACTTTGGTTAAGGCAAAGCATGACACTCCTAAGGCCACTCAAAAGGCTAAGGGAGTGGTGATCAAAGAAGGAGAATCAGAGAAGAAAAAGACAAAGGCCAGTGTGTCAGATGCAAAGAAGAAAGGGAAAGAGAAAATGGTTGAGCCTGAGAAACTAGTGAAGAAGCAGAAGCAAATTGACTTGGATGCAGAGTTGGCAAAGAAGCTGCAAGAAGATCTTGAAAAAGAGAATGAGATTCAAACTGCCAAAGACAGAAGAGCTTGAGAACTGCTGTGAAGAGGGTTACTATGAAAGCTCCACAGAAAAGACAGCCCTCAAAAACCTTCCTAGCCAATCAAGAAAGAAGAAAGATTATCAACTTCCTGAAAGGATCCATTGGAGTTCCTGAAGGGATGTTTACCAATATGTCCTTCAGCAGAATTGAGGAATTATACAAAAAGGAGATGGCCAAGCTTCAAGGAGACTTCAGTTAGAGGGTTGAGTTTGAAAGAAAGATGAAAGAAAGGCATGATCTGAATATTCAACAACCTTTCCCTGACAGTGAAGAAGGCACTCCTACAAAAGAAAGGGCAGAAGTAAAGAAAGAAGAAACACTAGCCCATAAAATTGGAGCTGTAAAAAGAAAGAAGTCTATTGCTACAAAGCCAAAGGCAAAAAGGCCTAGATTTGAGGAAGTTGAGAAATCATCTAAAGGTCCCAGGTGCCAAGAAACCACGAGGGTAGCAGGTGCTTCTGCTAGGTAGAAGACCTCTACTAAAAGATCCAAGGATCCTTCAAGGGTGGTCAACACACCCAAAGGAGGTGAGGACAGATAACTATGATGAATTGATGGAAACAATTGGAAATGTCAATCTAGATGTCATCAATCAGGGCTTGGAGATAGAGGAATTGAAAAAGGTGATCACTTCTCAACAAATGCAGATTACCAAACTCAAGAAGATGGTACTCAGTTTGGTGCATAAAAAGAAGAAAAAGCAATATGTCTTGAAAAGAAGAGGAAGTGCACATGATGCCTCCAAAAAGGGGGAGAGTTCAGAGGCAATGAAATTTCAAGTTGAGGGGGAGTTTAATGGTGAATCTGAAAAGAAGGGGGAGAAAGAAACAGATAAATCAGCAGCAGAAACTGAAATGTCCAGAGAAGAGATAGAGATTGCAGAAACTTTGGTTAAGGCAAAGCATGACACTCCTAAGGCCACTCAAAAGGCTAAGGGAGTGGTGATCAAAGAAGGAGAATCAGAGAAGAAAAAGACAAAGGCCAGTGTGTCAGATGCAAAGAAGAAAGGGAAAGAGAAAATGGTTGAGCCTGAGAAACTAGTGAAGAAGCAGAAGCAAATTGACTTGGATGCAGAGTTGGCAAAGAAGCTGCAAGAAGATCTTGAAAAAGAGAATGAGATTCAAACTGCCAAAGACAGAAGAGCTTGAGAACTGCTGTGAAGAGGGTTACTATGAAAGCTCCACAGAAAAGACAGCCCTCAAAAACCTTCCTAGCCAATCAAGAAAGAAGAAAGATTATCAACTTCCTGAAAGGATCCATTGGAGTTCCTGAAGGGATGTTTACCAATATGTCCTTCAGCAGAATTGAGGAATTATACAAAAAGGAGATGGCCAAGCTTCAAGGAGACTTCAGTTAGAGGGTTGAGTTTGAAAGAAAGATGAAAGAAAGGCATGATCTGAATATTCAACAACCTTTCCCTGACAGTGAAGAAGGCACTCCTACAAAAGAAAGGGCAGAAGTAAAGAAAGAAGAAACACTAGCCCATAAAATTGGAGCTGTAAAAAGAAAGAAGTCTATTGCTACAAAGCCAAAGGCAAAAAGGCCTAGATTTGAGGAAGTTGAGAAATCATCTAAAGGTCCCAGGTGCCAAGAAACCACGAGGGTAGCAGGTGCTTCTGCTAGGTAGAAGACCTCTACTAAAAGATCCAAGGATCCTTCAAGGGTGGTCAACACACCCAAAGGAGGTGAGGACAGATAACTATGATGAATTGATGGAAACAATTGGAAATGTCAATCTAGATGTCATCAATCAGGGCTTGGAGATAGAGGAATTGAAAAAGGTGATCACTTCTCAACAAATGCAGATTACCAAACTCAAGAAGATGGTACTCAGTTTGGTGCATAAAAAGAAGAAAAAGCAATATGTCTTGAAAAGAAGAGGAAGTGCACATGATGCCTCCAAAAAGGGGGAGAGTTCAGAGGCAATGAAATTTCAAGTTGAGGGGGAGTTTAATGGTGAATCTGAAAAGAAGGGGGAGAAAGAAACAGATAAATCAGCAGCAGAAACTGAAATGTCCAGAGAAGAGATAGAGATTGCAGAAACTTTGGTTAAGGCAAAGCATGACACTCCTAAGGCCACTCAAAAGGCTAAGGGAGTGGTGATCAAAGAAGGAGAATCAGAGAAGAAAAAGACAAAGGCCAGTGTGTCAGATGCAAAGAAGAAAGGGAAAGAGAAAATGGTTGAGCCTGAGAAACTAGTGAAGAAGCAGAAGCAAATTGACTTGGATGCAGAGTTGGCAAAGAAGCTGCAAGAAGATCTTGAAAAAGAGAATGAGATTCAAACTGCCAAAGACAGAAGAGCTTGAGAACTGCTGTGAAGAGGGTTACTATGAAAGCTCCACAGAAAAGACAGCCCTCAAAAACCTTCCTAGCCAATCAAGAAAGAAGAAAGATTATCAACTTCCTGAAAGGATCCATTGGAGTTCCTGAAGGGATGTTTACCAATATGTCCTTCAGCAGAATTGAGGAATTATACAAAAAGGAGATGGCCAAGCTTCAAGGAGACTTCAGTTAGAGGGTTGAGTTTGAAAGAAAGATGAAAGAAAGGCATGATCTGAATATTCAACAACCTTTCCCTGACAGTGAAGAAGGCACTCCTACAAAAGAAAGGGCAGAAGTAAAGAAAGAAGAAACACTAGCCCATAAAATTGGAGCTGTAAAAAGAAAGAAGTCTATTGCTACAAAGCCAAAGGCAAAAAGGCCTAGATTTGAGGAAGTTGAGAAATCATCTAAAGGTCCCAGGTGCCAAGAAACCACGAGGGTAGCAGGTGCTTCTGCTAGGTAGAAGACCTCTACTAAAAGATCCAAGGATCCTTCAAGGGTGGTCAACACACCCAAAGGAGGTGAGGACAGATAACTATGATGAATTGATGGAAACAATTGGAAATGTCAATCTAGATGTCATCAATCAGGGCTTGGAGATAGAGGAATTGAAAAAGGTGATCACTTCTCAACAAATGCAGATTACCAAACTCAAGAAGATGGTACTCAGTTTGGTGCATAAAAAGAAGAAAAAGCAATATGTCTTGAAAAGAAGAGGAAGTGCACATGATGCCTCCAAAAAGGGGGAGAGTTCAGAGGCAATGAAATTTCAAGTTGAGGGGGAGTTTAATGGTGAATCTGAAAAGAAGGGGGAGAAAGAAACAGATAAATCAGCAGCAGAAACTGAAATGTCCAGAGAAGAGATAGAGATTGCAGAAACTTTGGTTAAGGCAAAGCATGACACTCCTAAGGCCACTCAAAAGGCTAAGGGAGTGGTGATCAAAGAAGGAGAATCAGAGAAGAAAAAGACAAAGGCCAGTGTGTCAGATGCAAAGAAGAAAGGGAAAGAGAAAATGGTTGAGCCTGAGAAACTAGTGAAGAAGCAGAAGCAAATTGACTTGGATGCAGAGTTGGCAAAGAAGCTGCAAGAAGATCTTGAAAAAGAGAATGAGATTCAAACTGCCAAAGACAGAAGAGCTTGAGAACTGCTGTGAAGAGGGTTACTATGAAAGCTCCACAGAAAAGACAGCCCTCAAAAACCTTCCTAGACAATCAAGAAAGAAGAAAGATTATCAACTTCCTGAAAGGATCCATTGGAGTTCCTGAAGGGATGTTTACCAATATGTCCTTCAGCAGAATTGAGGAATTATACAAAAAGGAGATGGCCAAGCTTCAAGGAGACTTCAGTTAGAGGGTTGAGTTTGAAAGAAAGATGAAAGAAAGGCATGATCTGAATATTCAACAACCTTTCCCTGACAGTGAAGAAGGCACTCCTACAAAAGAAAGGGCAGAAGTAAAGAAAGAAGAAACACTAGCCCATAAAATTGGAGCTGTAAAAAGAAAGAAGTCTATTGCTACAAAGCCAAAGGCAAAAAGGCCTAGATTTGAGGAAGTTGAGAAATCATCTAAAGGTCCCAGGTGCCAAGAAACCACGAGGGTAGCAGGTGCTTCTGCTAGGTAGAAGACCTCTACTAAAAGATCCAAGGATCCTTCAAGGGTGGTCAACACACCCAAAGGAGGTGAGGACAGATAACTATGATGAATTGATGGAAACAATTGGAAATGTCAATCTAGATGTCATCAATCAGGGCTTGGAGATAGAGGAATTGAAAAAGGTGATCACTTCTCAACAAATGCAGATTACCAAACTCAAGAAGATGGTACTCAGTTTGGTGCATAAAAAGAAGAAAAAGCAATATGTCTTGAAAAGAAGAGGAAGTGCACATGATGCCTCCAAAAAGGGGGAGAGTTCAGAGGCAATGAAATTTCAAGTTGAGGGGGAGTTTAATGGTGAATCTGAAAAGAAGGGGGAGAAAGAAACAGATAAATCAGCAGCAGAAACTGAAATGTCCAGAGAAGAGATAGAGATTGCAGAAACTTTGGTTAAGGCAAAGCATGACACTCCTAAGGCCACTCAAAAGGCTAAGGGAGTGGTGATCAAAGAAGGAGAATCAGAGAAGAAAAAGACAAAGGCCAGTGTGTCAGATGCAAAGAAGAAAGGGAAAGAGAAAATGGTTGAGCCTGAGAAACTAGTGAAGAAGCAGAAGCAAATTGACTTGGATGCAGAGTTGGCAAAGAAGCTGCAAGAAGATCTTGAAAAAGAGAATGAGATTCAAACTGCCAAAGACAGAAGAGCTTGAGAACTGCTGTGAAGAGGGTTACTATGAAAGCTCCACAGAAAAGACAGCCCTCAAAAACCTTCCTAGCCAATCAAGAAAGAAGAAAGATTATCAACTTCCTGAAAGGATCCATTGGAGTTCCTGAAGGGATGTTTACCAATATGTCCTTCAGCAGAATTGAGGAATTATACAAAAAGGAGATGGCCAAGCTTCAAGGAGACTTCAGTTAGAGGGTTGAGTTTGAAAGAAAGATGAAAGAAAGGCATGATCTGAATATTCAACAACCTTTCCCTGACAGTGAAGAAGGCACTCCTACAAAAGAAAGGGCAGAAGTAAAGAAAGAAGAAACACTAGCCCATAAAATTGGAGCTGTAAAAAGAAAGAAGTCTATTGCTACAAAGCCAAAGGCAAAAAGGCCTAGATTTGAGGAAGTTGAGAAAGAAAAGGAAAGTGAAAGAATGGAAGAAGAACCATCAGAACCTACTGTTGCACCTCCTACAGAGCATGTTGAATCTGAGCATAGTCAAGAACAGTCAAGTCAATCTGATGTTCTGTTTGATTTGTATATGACAGTAACAGATGAAGAACCAGTGAAAGCTGATCCCATCTCAGTGAATGCTCCAGAAATCATTCATTGGGATACTTTGGTGGACAAAAGAACAGAATATATCAGAATCAAGAGAATGGGTGATCAGTATGAAGTTTATTCAACCTGGGGAAAGATCATCAGAAGTTGTTCCAGAACAGATTTGGAGGAGATGTATAAGGTTGGTGTGAATCTATATGGTGACATGCTGAAAGGAGCTGGGATGAGTATAACTAAGATGGTTATGGAGTTTTTATGCATGATGTTTGATCCAGATAGAGTGAAGTATCTTATCAAAGACCTGCATCATGAAAATGGTTTTAAAATAATTGATCATTGGGTGCTTTTTGAAAGATGTGGAGTCTATGTCTTAACAATTGGTAAAAGCTATCATGAGTACTACTTGGTGGATAAGGTATATGACCACAGAAAAGCAAAGTTGCAAGGGATATTGAAAGCTAAGCTGGTATGTGCTAAAGGTTCAGAAATGGATAGAATTGTGATCAAAAGAACAATCAATCAAAGCCTAGGTTTGAATCCTGATCTAGGAATCTGAGCAGATATTTTGAAAGCATCATGAGGACCACATTCTGAAGAACTTAACTTCTTAAATTGAAAAGTTAAGTTAGGGGGAGATTGTTGGGTCTAAAATGTGCTAAGTCCAGTTAGTACTGCTAAGTGTTGAAAGAATTAATACTGCTGAAGACTTTAGTACTGCTATTCAAAGGTATTACTACTGCTTGTAGGATTACTATTGCTAGAGGTATTAATACTGCTTGAAAGTTAATACTGCTAGTAGTTTGTACTGCTTGAAGAATTACTACTGCAAGCATGGTTAGTACTGCTGAGGATGAAGTTAATGCTGCTTATGAAGATAAAGATGGATTGGTTGCTTAAAGCGAAAGACTAGGAGATTGAAGATAATTATGGACTGGATGCTGAAGATCAATATTATTTTCATATTTATCTTGTAATCTGTCTTGTATATATATAGTCTAGAAGTCTTAGCATAGATATGATTATTGATACATAGATACATACGTTTTTGTTCTAGAGAGAATTAGCCTCAAGATTCTTAGAAATCCTTTCTTTAGAGAAGTATTGAACGTCTGTTGAGCTTAGAGAAGTATTGAACGTCTGTTGAGCTTGTTCAACAGATTGAGGCTTTGGTTGTAATCATTAAGTTAATTCAATATAACTTGTGATTTGATCCATATACTGTTTCATTGATTTATTGTTAAAGTGTTATTCCACGACTTCTTTAACAAAGTTTCTGAGTGTTTAATTAAATTCTTGTTTAGAATTTCGATCTTGACATATATGTTGCAAAATAAAGTTTTACTTGCACATTTATGTGGGTTACTTGAAAGAATGTATATAATCTCATTTTATGACTTTCATTCTTATCAGCAATTAAACTTGGAAATGCATTTTTGGAAATAAATGGTATTGAGGACTATATGTTTAACTATAGTTGGTCACAAATGAAATTGTGACAAGTCTATACTATTACTAGTGGATCCATAGGTATTGAGTCGGCTTATGTCTGGGATGTTTTCCCTTTTGTAGCTAGTTGAGACATTGGGTCCTCGGAGGCAATTTGGTACGGTTATGTGGGACCGGTTACTAGCCATGGACCGTAAATGTAATCCTAGTGAACGAGTATGACTTGGTTTCCTCGGCTGCCCTCCCCCACATCTTAGTACGGACCGACGTTGTTAGTGGCCATGGTTCCAAATATTTAGCTCATAACTCGGATTGTGGCTTACTTTTGTGTTCCGCTACAATCCTTGGTAAATCGGGTCTCCCCCGTCATCGCAAGATGTAATTTTGGACCGAAAGGTCCTTATGTGACAAATATTTCAATTGTAAACTCAACTCTCTTGAAAAGATTTTCCTTTCATTACAATTGTCTATATTTCTTTAAATTATAAATTGTATGTTCTCACTAGGCTTTAAGCCTAACACTTTTTCTCAAATGATGTGTATAACAGGTTCCTTTAGCGGTGGGTTGACAAAGGTTTGAGTGACGAGCGTGGGCTTGAGGCATTTTTGAGATGATTAGATATTTGGTGTTTGGGCGTTAAATCAACCTCCTTATTTTGGCGATTTTGAGTTGACAACCGATATAATCTAGATAGTACATGTTTAGATTAGTTTGTTGTTGATTTCCATATCCGTTCGCAGGTTTTGTAAATGCTTCATACATTTACCCTTTTTGGGTGGTTTATTCCAAATACAAACATCATATTGCCAAATTTTCAAATTATTAAATTACTCTAAATTTTAGGGTATTACATTAACATCCTCATATCCCCTTCCGGAATGTCTAGCAGTTTATGCTACTTATTAGCATAACTTTCCAAGCATCATGCATGTCTACTATGCTCATGTTGTTACTTTACCCATATTCATAACAAATCTGACTAGTGCACTTTTGTCATTTGTTGGACAACTTCTTGTACATCACATATTACTACACGAGTCATGCAAACACACCTCTCATGGCTGAAACACAATGCTTAAATATAACGTGCGTTAACATGAACATTGAGCGGAACACTCATCAAACCTGAGATAGATGAGCACGACTAGGAATACTTTAGCGAAAGTGATGCACGATGTTAATGTCCTTGCTGATACTCTTATGCATATACTGATAATTGATGAAAACATTAATACTTACTTAATATTCATACTAAAAACTGCCAATATATCATGACATAATTTATAATACATACTCTGCCTCGCATTACCATCTCTTTATGCGGTAGAGGACACATGTTGCAAACTTAATTAGCTTTGCTTAAAGGCTCTTAGATCAATGCTTATCTTACTAATTTGACTTTGTACATAGACCCTCAGACATATACTAGTTCTTACTGAAACTTGGAGCTTTCCCCCGACTCCCTGTCACTGATTTGAAGTCTTAGCGCGTGTTTTTTTTTTCATTCTAAAACATCCTTTCAAATTCTAGCACATTTATCACTATCGATGTTCCCCAAACACAAGGATTTACATAATCCGTTTAACATTATATTTCTCAGACCTTTTATACTGGAACTCATATTTTGTTTCAAAACCTACCAGATTTCATCTGGGTCTATTACTATAAACTGAAGGTGGCTAATCTTTTTTTTTCCTTATCATTCTCTTATCAAAGAGTCTCTTACTGATCTATTTCGCGTCCGATTACCCACACTCAATGTGGTGTCTATCATTGCAACTTACCATCTGATCAACTCTGGTCTTTCTTCCTTGTCTCAAAGATAATTTAATTTCACCATCAAAATTCTTCAACGATGTTGATCAGCGTCTCTAGCTCAAACTTTATCATTTTACAATCAACATGGATATTTAACTATTATGATAAGTGTACATATTAAACCTTGAGTCATCTTGGTAACGTCTTACAAAATTCGAGTGCAAGTATCATGTTGCTAACTCTCTATCATATGTTGTATTAGTCTTCTCCTATTGTTAGAGTTGACATAATATGTAAGCAATGAACCTGTCTCGATGCATCACTATTAAGTCAAATATAAACTTCGATATATAACTGAAAACCACCAAGTTAGTATTTCCAGCAACCATCAAATTTGTACATAGCTTTATCTTTGCTTTCAATAACTGAAAGACTTGTTCTTTCTGACCTCAATCTAACTTATTGTGTTGCCTGGGTCTATGCTGACATTAAAGTCTGCAATTTAGAAAATTCCTAAATGAATCCCCGACGATAATAAAAAAAACAAAATAAACTTTTATCTCGATTACTAATTACTTTAAATATGGCAAACCTCTGAGCTTGTTGGCTTTTACTTAGATGCCCTTCCTTTCAACCACGTGATGAAGAAAAACTGAAACTTCACATCTACAACTCACAAGAAAATTTTCTTTCTCTAGAAACTTATCTTCTTTAATTGTTGTGAGACCAACTTTTGTCGTTGTACACCTTTAGTTTTATTTCTCAAATAATTGAACTTACTACAAATTGAGACTATAACAACTTCTCTAATTATGGTCCGCAATTTACCTCATCAGATCCATAACGTTATTTTCGTGTTTCTCAACCTAGATGGAGTTATTGAAAGCCCATGATTTTAAACTAAAAATTTACATGAGCAATGTTACTTAAGAGCATGTAATATTAAGCTAATTTCAAATAATGAATCTGATGTCTAAAACTCTAAACCATTTGAATTTAAGCAAAATACAAGGTTCAAAATTTTCGAGAGCTTGACTATCTTGGACTAGTGTGAGGGTCATCTACCTATCTCAGCCATCCACGTACATTGACCACAATATGTACATGTTACTTAAATGAACCGAATAAGATACGTGCATAGAGGTACCTATATGGTACGTGTACCATTTATGAATTTTTGCAGTGCCCTGCCTGAATTATCGATAAGTCAATACGTGATCCTCCACACACGTACCATACTGAACATGCATAGTTGAAAATTAACTGAGACTGTAACTGTCAACTAATAAATTAAAACCCAAACTCTGATTATGACTTCTGGTGATTTTAAAATCATATTTGCATTGACGCTTCTAAATCTGGACAATTACATGTCCTACTCTCGGGAATAAGCCCATATACTGGTTGTTCTGTCATACCTTGCATGGCTTAACTTCTGAGAACCCTACGTGCATTCTTAACACCGATCATCTCTAAGAAAAGAACAATAGATCAATTATAGCAACATTTAACTTATTGCATTATCGTACAATTCCATACTGTACTCACGTTGAGTTACTTTACGTCTAACATGTGTTATGTTGATATTGATATATGTGCGATACTAATATTGCTTTATATCTAAGGCTAAGGCATCATTCTTATAATTAAAAGTTCAAGCTTAGGCTATAGATCATAACCTATTTCTCTTGAACCTGGCTCTGATACCAACTTGTAATACCCATATTTTTGCTTTGAGAAATGTTACGTTATCTAAAACAATTCCCTAAAATACTCCAAAATAACGGCTAAATAAAAAACCGTTTACAGCGGAAGACTTAAAAAAATATGTAACTTAAATTCTGACTCGTCTCATACTGAGTTGCGTTACAATATTTATTCATAATAGATGCATGGACATAAATATTGAACTTAGATCGACTAGGCAAGTCTCTATGTGTGCCATTTTCCTTTGTCCAACCTGAAACCTTCCATCCCTGAGATGCATACTATAGTCAACTTATAAAGCTCAGTGAGTTAATGGTTTGCATGAATAAAATCATTTCACGTCATACATATCAACTTATAAAGTTTGTACCAAATAATATGCATTTTCTGAAAAAACATGCAACTCTGAAAGAAAAGAGATCTCATAAACTGTCTCGTCGGGTAAAGATCAATTTGTCACTGACATTTTCTGGGTTGTCAGACCTACACTTGTCTATACACCCATTACAGGGTCGTGCCACTTGTCGTGTGACTTACTGGTCAAAGTCTACCCGTTAAAACCGATCATAAAACTTTCATATGAAATAGCATGCTAGATTTATTTGAAAACAAAATAAACACATAGCAAGCAACTATCATAATAACATACATGTAAAATATATTATATCATGTATGTAAACTAAAACATCATGCATACGTACATATCACCATACAAATCATATAATGTTGAAAGTAAATTTGTACATATGTATGCATCTCATTGTAAGTCTCATGATGACTCACCTGATCGCGTGTAGATCGGCTACTGATATCTCTCATCTGAAACCTACACATTTCATGCCATCAACTCTAATTAATGACTTAGTTTCTCCAAAAGTCGACAACAGTCAACTATGGTCAAAATCGACCCGACCTAAAGTCAAACTCCAAAACCGAGTCTTAATGTCTCAAATATCTCAATTTGATCTTATCGTTAAAATACTTGTGGGTCAAACAAGTTAAAAGTCGACCCTCGGTCAACTCGTTAAACTCGACTAACTTTAGTGGAACCCCAATTCTAAAACGCGACGACGTCCTAAAATATCAAAATAATCATTTGATAATCTTATAAATCCATCTCTCCCAATTAAAACGTCTCAATAAATAATTAACTCAAATTACGATGTTTTAATTCCATTATGAAATCATCAAATAATTTAATAGATCTCTAAGCATTACACTCAATAACGACTAACATCAATTTTATCCTTTTAAAAAATAAAGGAATCGTTTGTTCCTACTTAGAGTGTCTCGAAATTTATAAATCTTACAACGACACCTTAAACGTGATTATTAAATTATTTATTATATAACAAATAATTTAACAATTATATCTCTTCAAGTTAGAACGTCCCAAAAATTTCTTAACATAAAATACGACACTCCAAGTTACGCCTTATAAATCTATCTAGATAATTAAATATATCTTTTCCCTTCTCTCTTAGAAAAATTAATATTAATATCCCAGAATATATCAATATATTAATTTAAATGAAAATCTAAACTATTATCTTAATTTAATTAATTAAATAATCATAATTAATATTTGAATTGATAAGGGCTAAATTTTCAACTATAATATTTTGAGTCCAAAATCAATTACAATAATGAATCTGATTTATAGTGTCAGTGGGCCTTTTTTATTTGTTTTCATGGAAAGCCCATGGTGGTCCAACACACAGACGTTGACAATTAACGTCGGCAAGACCCTTGCACTTTCCAACTCCCACGCAGCATGTTTCAGGCCTGTTTGGTCCTGTTTTACCATCATTTATTTCGTTTTTTTTTCCCTACCAAATCCTTAGTGCTATTTATCCTCCCCAAATGGACCAAAAATCACGTAAAACGGTTAAGAAACAAACTCGTATTTTGACTCCAAAGTTTTGGTTTTTAAACCGAACCGGACAAACTTTAAGCACGAAATTGAACCTTCTAAACTTAAATACGAGACATGAAATTTCTTGGATTTGATATAGAACTTAAAAACGAAGCCAAAGACATGAAATCATGTGATTCCATTTAGTATTTACCTTGAATCGTCGAAAAAACCGAAAACCCGAGCATGAACTTCAAGCACCAACTTCTCTCTTAAAATTCCATCATTTTTTAAACGGTTTTAACCAAAATGTTCACGGATCAGTTTTCTACTTAAATCTGTAAATGGTTTTGGCTTTTTGGTTGACTAATAGCGCCAATGGCAGGGCTCAAAATGTAGCATCGTCACGTCTCTTTCAATATAGGAATCTGCTATAGACTTGGGTATTGGTACCTCATGTCGTCTTATGTCTTCCAAGTTGTCTCTTGTCCCTTATGATATCTCCATTGCACCTTCACAAGTAAGAATCTCCTTTGACCTTAGCTTATTCACTTTGCGGTCCAAGATGGCCACCGGTTCTTCTACGTAGCTCAAATTCTCGTCTACACGAATGTCATCCAACAGTACGACAATGTCAGATTCAGCTAAACATTTCCTCAAATTTGATACATGAACGTAGGGTGAATACTCCATAACTCCTCATGTAAATCTAATATGTAGGCCACTTCTCCGATTCGATCCATTATAGCGAAAGGCTTGACATACCTAGGCCTCAACTTTCCTTTCTTCCCAAAACGAACTACGCCCTTCCAAGGCGAGACCTTTAGCATTACCTTGTCTCCTACCTGAAATTAAATCGGTTTCCTTCTCTTGTTCGCATACATCTTCTGGCGGTCTTGAGCCGCTCTCAATTTCTCTCGTATCTGATTTATCTTGTCAGCAGTCATTTGAATAATTTATGGGCTGGCCAATTGCCTTTCTCTCACCTCGTTCCAACACAATGGTGTCCTACACTTGCTCCCATACAACACTTCAAATCGTGCTGCCTGAATGCTAGCATGATAACTGTTGTTGTATGAGAACTCTATCAATGGTAAATGAATTTCCCATGAGCCTTTAAAATCGATCACGCACGCTCGAAGCATATCTTCTAATGTCTGTATAGTTCTTTCACTTTGTTGGATCAAATAATTGTATTCAAGATTAAAGGGTCTAAACCGTATTTGTTTGATAGTTAAAGATTAGAGGGTTTAAAGTGTAATATGTTAATAGTTATTTGTAAATGGGCCTTAAATCTATCAAGCCCATAAGCCCATATGGCTTAGGTAATTAAAGTGTTAATTAGTTTAGATTTAGGGTTAACCTTGAAAGAACCCTGATAATATTCTAGTTAATAGCCGTACGTATTCTCTGTATTCAAGGGTATCAAGAACACTAAAGGGTTTCATTGTTTATTCAAGGGATTGGTATGTTATCTGATCTTTATATCTCTTGATCTTTATTGTGTTTCTTGTTTGATTATTTACCAACTAGATTAAACTGGGATAACAAGTGGTATCAGAGCCAAAAGAATCAAAATCTTTTTTTTGAAGTTACTATTCATCGATACTATTCATCGACCACTGTTCATCGATTTTTTTTTACTGTTCATCTGATTTCATGTGCGTTTATGTTTAAGATTGATCTGACTAGGTGTGTTTTGCGTTATTGAACACTATCTGATTGATTAATTGCTTTTAGAAAGTATCAAGTGATTGAATTTG
Organism: Arctium minus; assembly: GCA_954870635.1. Taxonomy (NCBI): domain Eukaryota; kingdom Viridiplantae; phylum Streptophyta; class Magnoliopsida; order Asterales; family Asteraceae; genus Arctium; species Arctium minus. The sequence goes on from OX941080.1 coordinate 162,633,546, forward strand.
TGATTTTGAGTTTTCTGGGTTCAAAGAGGAGTCGACACTGTGTTCTTTAAATTGAATGCATGAAAGTTGATTTTAATCTTTGTTATTGATTGGGTTGTGTTCGATACATGTTTCTGAGTACAAAGGTCTGGTTTTTGCATTAAATTTATGTGTTTTGTGCGATTTCTGGGTTAATTATCTGAGCTGTTCATCGACTTTTTGGGTTGGTCAAGAACATACCGGTCGAACAATCTATCGGTCTAATCTATATCGATCGAATAATCATTATCGGTCGAAGGTATTTTATCGGTCTTTACCCTTTATCGGTCAAATCTCACTATCGGTCCTTAGCTTTACCGGTCATAGCATCTTATCGGTTGAACATAGTTATATCAGTCCATACCTTTGTATCGGTCGAAGACCAATACCGGTCAAAGCATAGTATCGGTCCTATCACTTACCGGTCGAAGCAAGCTCCCGGTCTAACTCTCTACCGGTCTTTACAAGTTCCCGGTCGAACTCGGTCGATTTTTGAAAACTGTAATAGGGCATCTAAATGTCAAAAAAAATTCTCTAGGGGCGTTGCCCCTTGACCCCACCCGCTAACCGGGTAGCGGGACCCCCGTGCTAAGTCTGCAAAGGGGGACAAAGTTCTGTTTCAAGATCAACATTTTCTTTTTGTTCAGTATTATTTGAAGCTTTATACTGATTGAAAGGACTGCATTTAATTATTTTTGGAAATTTTTTTTCTGGAAATTTTTTAGTGTGGTTTTTATTTTGATTCTAACGATCTCTTCTAGTTGATTGTGTTGATACAGAAAAGTTTGATTACTAACCAAACAGCCAGGATGTCGAATCAGCTAAATATGTCTGAAGGTTATAGCCATGATTTTAACAACATGACTCTTTCAGAAGTAAAAGCAAAGGCTAAATATCTTGCTGGACAGTTATCAACATCATCTCGCATGATTGATGAGTATGACAAAGAGGACAAAATGCTCAAAGCTGAGAACAAGGCTTTACAGATTCAGAACTCATATCTTCTTATTCAGATCAATGCTTTAAAAGAAAATTCAAAAGATTCTGATTCTTTAATTGACTTTGCAGGAATAATTGAGTCTAAAGAAAAAGAGATCTTCGATCTTCAAGTAAAGTTGAAAAGATCTGAGTCAAGCTCTACATGGTCTAAGAAGGATGCAATGCAAAGAGAGCTTGAGGAGCTTAGAAGGAGTACAAGTGTTGCAAGAGATACTAGTGAAGGACTTCTGGACACAACAATTCAGAACTCGTACTTAAGGACAAAGCTTCTATTCACTCTAGAATAGAACCAGCATCTAAAGGATCTATTTCTTCTAACTCTAACTCTACTTCATCTGAGTTAGATTTATTGTTTATTGATGCCTTTGATGATATATGTTCAGACTTTGATAAAGGCATATCTACATCAATAACAAGTTCGGAGGTCCCTACTATATCTGAAGACATATCTGGACCGTCCAAAGAAGAAGTCACTGAAACTTCATCTCCATCAGGTACAACTCAACCATTAGTTTCTGACTCTACTAATGCTGAATCTGTCTCTACTGATAGCTCTTCTAGAAAGGAAGTCACGAGTACTTCAACTGCTAGCCCAGAAGCTTCAGTATCAGAAACACCAGTACAAGATGTCCCGAGTACATCTATGGAGCTACCTGCTGTGCAAAATGAAAACGATGCGTCTAACACGCAACAACAAGTTGAATCCTTACCAAGCACACATCGTTGGACTAAGGATCATCCCCTGACCAATGTGATAGGTGACGTACAATCTGGTGTCACGACAAGATCCGCATCTGCCAACTTCTGCATGTTTTCAAGCTTCCTTAGTTCCCTAGAACCGAAGAAAGCGTCTGAAGCTCTACGTGATCCCTTCTGGATTTCTGCTATGCAAGATGAGCTTCTCCAATTCGAAAGGAACAAGGTATGGCGCTTGATCCCACTACCTAAAGGTAAATCCGTTATTGGAACAAAGTGGGTGTTCAGAAATAAGAAAGACGAAGCTGGAGTAGTCGTGAGAAACAAAGCTCGATTGGTCGCAAAAGGGTATTGTCAACAAGAGGGCATTAACTATTATGAAACATTCGCCCCGGTTGCAAGGATCGAAGCCATCAAAATCTTCCTAGCCTATGCAGCGCACAAAAACTTTACAGTCTATCAAATGGATGTAAAGTCGGCTTTCGTGAACGACGTTCTGCATGAGGATGTCTACGTGGCTCAACCTGAAGGTTTCGTTGATCCTCATCACCCTGATCATGTCTATGTTTTAGACAAAGTGCTTTATGGTCTTAAACAAGCACTGCGAGCCTGGTATGAAACTCTCACTAAATTCCTCTTAGCTTCTGGTTTCAAGAAAGGTACAGTTGATACTACCTTATTTCTTAAAAGGCAAGGTGAGGACTTGATTCTCATTCATATTTATGTTGACGACATAATATTTGGGTCGACAAATCCGAAATTTTGTAAGAACTTTTCAAAGATAATGGAAACAAAGTTTGAAATGTCGATGATGGGTGAATTGAATTTCTTTCTTGGTTTACAAGTAAAGCAATTACCCGACGGCATATTTATTAATCAAGCTAAATATATAAAAGATATTTTGAAAAAGTTCAATATGTCATACAGTTCAGTCATGAAAACACCAATGGCTACTGGTACACTCTTAGACGCGGATCCCTCCGGGAAATCTGTTGATCAAAAGGTATATCGCAACATGATTGGTTCTTTACTTTATCTGACTGCCAGTCGCCCGGATATAATGTTTGCCACATGTTTTTGTGCGAGATATCAGTCTAATCCTAAAGAGTCGCACTTATCTGTTGTTAAGCGAATCCTTAGATATCTCAAAGGTTCTCCTAATCTAGGCCTTTGGTATCCAAAGGATTCTCGTTTTGAACTAACTGCCTTTGCAGATGCTGATCATGCAGGATGTAAGCTAGACCGGAAGAGCACCTCTGGATCATGTCAATTCATAGGTGACAAACTTGTGAGTTGGACTTCAAAGAAACAAAACTGTGTTTCATCATCCACTGCCGAGGCTGAGTATGTAGCTGCTGCTAGCTGCTGTTCTCAAGTCCTCTGGATGACGACACAGTTAAGGGACTTTGGATACAACTACAAGCGTGATCCTATTTATTGTGATTCCAAGAGCGCAATATCTATAACTGCTAACCCGTTACAGCATTCGAAGACCAAGCATATCGATGTACGCTATCATTTCATCAAGGATCATGTAGAAAAAGATAATATTGAAATGCACTTTGTTCAAACTGACTTCCAGTTAGCTGATTTTTTCACCAAGCCATTGGATGAAAAGCGATTTCAATTACTCATCAGCAAACTTGGTAGGTTGAACATGTCTTAGACCTTACTCATGATTCAAGGGGGAGTATTCTCTGTCTTGATTTTGTGTTCATTTTTATTCTTCAACTCTTGCTAACAAAAGAGGAATCATTTTCACAAATGATTACCCTTATTTCTTTTATTTATGCAGGTTTGTTCAAGTGACAATGGTTTCTAATCACATCAGATTAGAACCCGCACTTCGGTGCTTTATTTATTTTTTTTCTACCTTATCTTAAAAAAAATTATTTACATTAAGTTAAGGGGGAGAATATCTGTGATTTTAACAGATTTTTGGATACTTAAATGCTTATCTGACCGTGTGTTCTTAAAGATAAATACTTGCGTTTTATCTTGTCAATATACTTTGTCAAGTATTCATACACATAACGGTTCAGAACATTCTATTTGACTTTGTTATTAGCATGTATCGAAAGTTAAATCTTTCTATGGTAATACTCACGTTCTTTGTATTCACTGTTGATTCAATCAAACGTCATTTCATGTGCTTTCATTGAAAATATGTTTATATATTGTTCATATAAACAAAATTCGTTTTTGATTCTCCAACATATTATTCTTCATGACAAATTGATATGAGCTTATTGCCAACCACTTTTAGGTTGAGGGGGATAATTGCATCATCAAACACAACTGTTTTGACTTCTCCAAAAATTTTATGCTTCATGTAACAAGTGGTATTTGTGCTTACATGTACAAAAAGTCTATTGAACAACATGTTCTTTTAGGAAAATACATGGGATTCAGTGTGAGAACTTAACAGAACTTCCATGGATTCACGATAACCAGTGTTTCCTACCCATGAAGTATTCCCTGAGTGATTGAGGGGAGAAGGGTCAAAAGAATTGAGTGATGGTGTGTGAAGAGGTAAAATGAAAAAGAGAGATTGGTTAGACGTGAGCATTCAAAGAAAGAGGGTGAGAGAACAAAGTAAAAGAATATTAAACTCTGCACCAAACTTCTTTCTGAGCCGGGCAGCTACATAATCTGATTGATTCACATTTTTTTGGTGACCATCATTGAAAAAGGCAACTAGCCCATGCCATCTCTTGCATACAACCCCACCAGCTACTCATTCTTTTCTCAAAAAGAGAATGTTTCACATTTTCTGGGGACGCAACACATACGCTATTGGTTCTTCATTTGGAAGATACTAATATTGAAAAAGAAGGAAAGTTGCCCCACCTTCGAACCCTTTATCATGAACATTGAGTCTTTGTATAATTTGTTGATGTCTCAACAAGTTTACATACTTTGAGCCTATATGAAAAAGCAATCATCTATGCTTAAATTCTTTCATACACATGCACGAGCACACAGAAATTTGTTTTATGTCAGAACGTTCATAGATAACCATGTGTTATTCGATGATTGAATGGAAGTCCTAGGGAGCCAACATCAAACCAGCTCCTTATATAGTAACTTTGTGTTACTCAGTGACTTTGTGTCATTGACAAGCATTTTAACTGAGTCATTTGTTGATTCAGGGTTACACCTATTAAACTGTTTGAATTTGCAAAGATTCGAATGGTTACTATTTTCTATTTTAATCTGAAAAGATTGAAATAATCACTCTTTCCATCTGGGAAGACTGCTCTTATTTCTACACAGGGCTCGTTACATGAAGATGGTGCTACATTGAAGTCTATAAAGACAAAGGGGGAGATTTTTTCATAAAAGGGGAGATTGTTTTGCAAAGTTTTGATGATGATGATTCTCACCACTCATCAAAAAGGGGGAGAAGATACAAAAAGGGAGAATATATTAAGGGGGAGAATATAATCTGAAGACTGCTGAAGATTTTCAAAGATTATTTAAAGATATCAAGTTTTGAAATTTTGAAGCTATCAATGTCATATCTGAAGAAAAGAGAAGAAAAGAGAAGAAAAGTGAAGACCTGAAGATTATTGTTAATTTTTTTTAATCTTGAATCCAAAGGGGGAGATTGTTGGATGAAATAATTGTATTCAAGATTAAAGGGTCTAAACCGTATTTGTTTGATAGTTAAAGATTAGATGGTTTAAAGTGTAATATGTTAATAGTTATTTGTAAATGGGCCTTAAATATATCAAGCCCATAAGCCCATATGGCTTAGGTATTTAAAGTGTTAATTAGTTTAGATTTAGGGTTAACCTTGAAAGAACCCTGATAATATTCTAGTTAATAGACATACGTATTCTCTGTATTCAAGGGTATCAAGAACACTCAAGGGTTTCATTGTTTATTCAAGGGATTGGTATGTTATCTGATCTTTATATCTCTTGATCTTTATTGTGTTTCTTGTTTGATTATTTACAAACTAGATTAAACTGGGATAACACACTTTGGCCATCCGTTTGAGGGTGATAAGCAGTACTCAACTTGAGTTACAAACCCAACTCTCTTTGAAGACTCCTCCAAAATGACGATGTGAAACGGCTATCGCAGTCCGAAACTATAGATAACGGTACTTCGTGCCTCGATACAATCTCATCTATATAAAACTATGCTAGCTTCTCCAACGAGTATGTCTTCTTAATCGGTAGGAAGTGAGCTGACTTGGTGAGACGATCCACTATTACCCAAATAGCGTCATAACCCTTCGTTGTCCATAAAAGTCCTGTGACAAGGTTCATCGTGATCTCATCCTACTTCCACACCGATATTTCCAAGGATTGAAGTTCCCCGTACGGCCGTTGGTGCTCCGCCTTCACCTTCAGACACGTCAAACACCATTCGACGAAATAAGCGATGTCTTTCTTCATTCTAGGCCACCAATAAAACTATCTCAATTCCTGGTACATCTTATTAGTTCCCGGATTCACTGAGTAATGAGAATTATGGGCTTCTTATAACACTCTCTTCCGCATATCTCCCAACTTAGGAACCCTCACTCGGTTCCCTAGGCACATTAATCCGCGACTGTTGACTCCTAATGAGGCTACTATCCCGACAACCCTTTCACTTTTTAGGTTTTCTTCCAATAACACTTCCTCCTGGAACTTCTTAATCTCTTCAAGGAGGTTAGATGTTGCTTCGACTCTAAAGGGCTACTACCTTAGTCGAATCCCATCTTTCCTTCCTACTTAACGCGTCAGCTACAACATTCACTTTACCCGAATGGTAAAGGATTTTGCAGTCGTAGTTACATAACAACTCCATCCATCTCCTCTGTCTCATATTCAACTCTTTCTGTAACACCCCAAATTTTGTTATGTGTAACTGTCTCCCATTAAGATCTTGTCAATATGTTTAATGTTGTGTTAAGACCTTTACTTTAATTATTATCTTTTACGAGTGTTATTGCCAATTAAGTGTGTCAATCAATGAAATTGGGAAGTATAGAACTCAAACTTGGAAGGTTTTGGCATTCGGTACCTACCCGATGACTATGCCCGGCGAGTGTGCCATGGTCATAGTCGTAGGGGCATTGTCTCCTAGAGAGGATGAGTTTCGGTACATATTTGGCGAGAGTGCCCAGCGATAATGCCCGGGGTCACTCTCGCAGGTCACAATCGCGAGGATCAGTGTAGCCACGGTAAATTCCCCACGAGAGTCCCCGACGAGATTTCCAGGGGAACTCTCGCTTGTCATTCTCGCCGCTTGCCTTTTTGCCTCAGTTTTATAAAATCGTTTTCTTCTCATTAAACTCACGGATCTGATTTCAAGAACAGATCGATACTCTCTCTCTCTGAACGATTTCAACTCTTCCCTTGTCTCTTCATTTAATCCTCAACCTAAATCCACCAAGTTGCATTCAATAGGATTCAACCACCACTCTTACCTCATTTAAGTAGTGATTCAAAGACCATAAAAGCTTCAAGTAAAGATCCACTTTCTAGGGTTTCTTCATTTTAGGGTATTAACTTACAAACTCTATTGGTGAGTTTCCTATTATGCCATATGTGTAAATACACCAATATTTATTTGTTATTATACCTATACATATATACCTAAATGATTTACTAACCTCATGACTTCTAGTTAAAATGGCTATGTGAGAGTTTGACCTAAAATGGTTATATGTGGAACTTGGTTATATTTGATTCTATGTACTCTTATATAATTTGATGAGATGAATGCTAGTCATTGTTCGAGCTTGATAATAAATGGGTCGATTTGGAGAATGTCCAAGTTGTTAGTTATGTAACTTTATCTTGATGCCTTATGTGGGGCTTGGTGGCTTTAATTTGGCTTTGGTTAAATAATGAAATGTTGGACCCAACCCTTATGCATGAGGGGTGGTGTTCTAAGCGTTATAAGAAAAGGGGATATGCTTAAATTGAAAGTCTAGAGAGTGGAAACTAAAGGGTCATGGACCTTTGAGGTGAAACTCTCCCAAGACGGAGTAGGCACTAAGGTTCTACGACCTTGAGGTGGTACTCTACAGAGTGGAAACAAAAGAAGTAAAAAGAGACTTTAGGTGTGACAGAGTGGTGGACACTAAAGTCAAGGACCTGAGGTGTAGACCTCCAATAATTGAATATGGAGACTTTATTCAGAATTGTAACTGTTGTGGAGTCGTAGGAAGGCGACATTACACTATTACTGCGGGATGGGTATCAATGTTTATATTTCTTCTACTTTGTATTAAACTCTTAATCTTATTTGTCAGAACTCACTAGGCTTCTAGCCTAACACTCGTTGCTTGTGTGTTGGTTTACAGGTTCCCCTAGTAGAGGTCCTAGGAAGACTTGAACGACCGGTTGGTGATTGTAGGAGCACCATAGGAAGCGGAATTTTTGGAATCGTGGGAAGAAAGACAAACATTTTGGGGATGTAGCGACACTCGACTTAATCTAGTCAAGTACCTTAGATTAATCGGTTGTTGAAATTTCGTCCCACTTGATAGTATTCATTTGGATTTACAAACTACCCGTTTGGGCAATAGTTGTATTAATTAGGAAAAACTTGATCCGGTTGTGTTCTCGTATTTCCCTTTTGATTTGTTGTTAATTGGAATACTTCATGTAGTGATTGTTCGAAATTACAGGCCTTATAAACCTCCATCGTTTAGACGAGTCATGGCTGAAATTTAAAGTTTTAAATTACCCCCCATTTTTAGGGTGTTACACTTTCTGGTTGAACAGATGCTGGAGACTCTTGTGGCCAGAGAAAATGTGGCACTTAACCCCGTATAAATAGTGAATCTAAATCTTTAAGGCGAATACTACTGCTGCTAGCTCCAAATCATGCGCAGGGAAATTTTTCTCGTGATCCTTCAATTGGCGAGACGTAAAAGCAATCCCTTCCCATCTTGCATAAGCACACACCTTAATCCCAACTTGGAATCATTGCTCTAGATCACGAGTCCCTCAGATCCGTTGGGTAGGGATAATATTGGTGCACTACTCAAATTCTCCTTTAATTTCCAAAAGGCGTCTTCTTGGGCATCAACCCATACGAACTTAACAATTTTCTTAGTCAAAGCGGTTAACGGTGTAGCTATTCGTGAAAAGTCCTGAATGGACTTTTGATAGTAACCCACTAGACCAAGGAAACTCTTCACTTCTGAAAGTGATTCGGTGGTTCCCAACCCTTAATGACTTCTATCTTAGCCGGATCTACCTTAATCCTGTCCTTCGACACCACATGCCCTAGGAACTGGACTTCCCTCAACCAGAACTTGCACTTTGAAAACTTAGCGTACAGTTTCTCACGCTTCAACAACTCTAACACTAAACGAAGGTGCTTCTCATGCTCACCCTGAGATAGAGAGTAAATTAGGATTTCATATATGAAAACGATCACACACTTATCCATAAGTGAACTACAGAATCGATTCATCAGATCTATGAACACCGTCGGGGCATTAGTCGGACCAAAAGTCATGACTAAGAACTCATAGTGTCTGTACCTCCTGCATAAGGCCATATTGGGTACGTCTTCTCCTCTCACCTTCAGCTGATGGTATCCGGATCTCAAATCTATTTTTGAGAAGAAAATCGCTCCTTGCAGCTGATTAAAGATATCGTCGATCCTCGGAATCGGATACTTGTTCTTGACTGTTACCTTATTGATCTCTCGGTAGTCTATGCACATACGCATGGACCCATCCTTCTTCTTGACAAAAAGTACTGACACTCCCCAAGGTGAAGATCTAGGGCGTATAAAACCTTTGTCAATTAGTTCCTGAAATTGTGTCATCATTTCCTTCATCTCGGCCGGTACTAAGCGGTAAGGTGCACGAGCTATTGGTGCTGCCCCAAACACCAATTCAATTTTAAACTCTCCTTGACGATCCAGGGGCAAACTTGTCAAATTCTTCAGAAACACCTCAGGGTATTCATTTACTACCGTCACGTCATCCATTCATTTCTTTTCCTTCTTAGCATCTACTACATATGCTATAAACCCCAAACATCCCTTTCCTAAACACCGCCTAACTTTCAACAAGGAAATTAAACACAACTTCCTATCTCGCCGATCACCATAGATCACCGCTTCATTCTTATCGGGTACGGTGATACGGATCAACTTCTTATTGCACACTATGTTAGCATCATTATTCGCCATCCAGTCCATACCTACATTCACATCGAACTCTCCCATACCCATTGGGTATAAACGCAACGGAAATAAATGGTAGTCAATATCAATATTGCATCCCTCATAAACTTCCCCCACCAAGACTCGACTTTCATCTGCTACTTCTACTTCAAACCCATAATTCAACTTCTTAGGTTTCACACGCAACTTTCGCACAAAATTCGGCGACACAAAAGAACGGTTTACGCTCGAATCAAAAAACACTCTAGCAAAAGTCGAGTCAATTAGGAATGTACATGTAACCACATCTGGCATCTCCACCTCCGCCTTCGCTATCATGTGGAACACCTTCCCCTTCGCTCGATCCGTTTATGCTTTCCTCTCTCCACTTCTTCCTCCTTGTCCACCTCCAAAGTTCCCCGTAGATCCTTTCTTCAATTATGGGCAGCCCGTCTTTATGTGATATGGAGAGCCATAATGAAAGCACGACTTCAGACCATGATAATCATATGCCCCACCTTTCCACACTTGAAACAGACATCCTTGTCTAGCATGCATTCCCCATGGTGCACTCGATGGCACTTCCCATACGACTTCTCCCCAAATCTTGGTGTTACCCGCAGCTCAGGACTAGCACTCTTGGACCTCTTGTCGTCAGGAGCGGGTCCTTCCCACTTTATCTTATCCCTACCCTTCTCATTCATTTGGCGTACCTTTTCCTTCTCGGTCAATTCGGCTGCGTTAATGGCCTCTTGAAAAGTGGTAGGGTTCCGGGTTGAAACTAATTCCCAGATATTACTCTTCAGCCGGTAGATATACCTCTCTATGCGTCGTTCTTCATTCGGTACATAAACTTTGGTAAATCGAGCCTTTTCCAAAAACTTGGAGGTATACTCACGAAAAATCATCTCTCCCTGTTCTAACCCTAGAAATTCTCTTCCAACTTTTTAACTGTCGTCATCGGGCAGAACTGTACCTTAAATCTAGCAACAAAAGTTTCCCAAGTCATGTTCTTAGCCACCTTCGATCCCTTCCCACCTGTCTCAGTATCCCATCAAAATATTGCATCCCATTTCAGCATAGATAGTGAAAACATCACTTTGTCATCATCGACACACTTGCAAGTGTCGAATACCAACTCCATCTCTCTAACCCACTTCATAGCCAACACTGGGTCGCACTCCCCCTTGAAAGTAAGAGCTTACAAGAGGAGAATTCCTTGAAGTTGCATCCTTTGTCCATTATCGGTTTGGTTGCTACAAACGGAGTCGATTAGGAATGACCGCCTACCACGGTTATAGGTGGGATAGACATCTTAGAGCCCTCCCTGCTCTCACTTTTCTCTTTACTTCCCGATGCCGACTTCACCTGATGTGCCAACAAAGCTTGCACAGTTTCCTGTAACTTCCCCATCACAACAACGAATATCTCTTGAGTTACAAAGGGTTAAGCCCGGCCCCGACCATGGCCTCTAGATTGCCTTCTTCCCCTCACAGTAGCCGAACTCTCTTCCTGATAAAGTTCCTGACCCATATGGATCTCCACACTCCTCGCTCGACGGCCACCACACGTCGACTTTTGTCCCCGAATTTCCCCTTCGGGTTTATTTACTTGAGTGGTAACCCTTCATGGTGCTTTCCCTCGTCCCCTCCCACGATCTAGACCTCTTCCCCGAGTAGCTTCCTGCCTCGGATGGTCCGTTGGTCCATCCACCAGTACCTCATTCACAGGCACGGTCTCAGCAACAGGCAAAGATCCACTTCTCAACACTCGCTCAAACATCTTGCTTACTGAAAAGACACACAAGTGCAAAGCTTAACCAACATTTCCAACATAATAAGGCAAAATAAGACACACATGTACCTGTAAATTCGCAATTACATTGGCCAGATATAATTCCAAATTTACCTTACATGTTAGTTCTCACTATCGTATTATTCATGTCCCTGTTGAGGTCTCCCTAAGGCCTTCCTATTTCTCAGTTGTGTTCCTACACCCACTATTTAAGTCTAGTCCCCTCCGGTCACCTAGATCCCTTAAATTATGGCTCTGATACCAACTGTAACAACCCAACACAGAAAAACAAGCGAAAACAACATAAAGTAAATTTCTCGCCAAAACGGCCCCAAAGTATCAACTCAAACAATCAAGGTTTGCGAAAAATAACCTATTACACAACTGAGAATAAAGATAAATAACTAAGTCTGGAAAGCTAAGAGCATCCAATTTCTAAACCTTGTCTCCCAGCTCACAACTTTTCCTTTCCGTTACCCTTACCCGATCCTGCCACCTCACGCTTTCCTGAAAAGGGGTTTAGTTTTTTGAAAGAGCGAGGGTTAGACCTTGAGGTCTTGTGAGTTCCCACTAACAACGAAAATACTCACCACAATAAATAATAAAGATATGAAAGCATTCATAAAACTTCGCAACTTCAAATCTTGTCACACAGACAACATGAGAGTCCAAGAATCTCTAAATCTTTAGAGAGAGAAAGTATGAAGCGCAAAGTAAACTGATGTATTGAAATGTAAGTGCCAAAAAAAAATAAAGGCTCTAAGGGGACTTTAATACCCCTAGCCTTTACAAAACAGATAGAACAAAAAGAACAGTCTAGGCTAGAAAATAATTACAATGATTACTATAAAAACAGATCTAACAATCTCCCCCTTAGTAACCATTGGCATCATGGTCTTCAAAAACAACATAGACCAACCAGGCGACTTTGAAGAATCACTGACGCTCTTCTCGTTGACGAAGTCTATTTAAACCAACTAAAACTTCCAGTCGTCTTAGAGTTGAGCGAAGATTCAATCTCTCTTGAATTGAATCTAAAGTCTTCTGGATAAGACGGATTTCATCATTATCAACCAGGAAATCATTTTCTCTTGTTTCTAAAAATCTTCTTTTGGCCTCCTTCAGACGTTGTTCTAACTGAAGCTTGATCACTTTTAAGGTTCCATCTGAGTAGTGAGCAATTTCTTCAAACTTGATAAAGCATTTTTCATTAGAGCCATTCTTGTACACAACTCCATATGGATCTTCAACAATGGTGAGAAGAGGATAAGACTCTAAGTTCGGTAAGCTTTGGTTGGGCCTGAGAAGATTAACAACCGGTTGAAAACTTTCGACAACCATCTGAAAATCAAAAACTCGGAAGAATCTGATTTGTCGTCGTATGAATCTTTTAATGACGAACAAAGCTTGAGAAATATCCTGTGTTCTATGATACAGATTCCTGAAGTGATCATATAAGAATTCAATATCATCTATAGAAAGGTCAGTGAAGTCTGCCTCCGAAAATTTATACCGCTTACAGTCTCTTCTTTCAACTTCAAAATCAGGATACCAGATATTCACAAACTTGTTGATTGTGACACTGATGACTCGAACAATCAAGTGTTGAGAAGAAACGATATTATTCCTTTTGCGCTGACACTTGATAAACATCAAGTACTCATATTGATAGGCATCTGACTCTTTCTCTACTCCAAGGATTGCATAGATGTTAATCGCCCTTCTTCTAGAAACAAAAATATTTCTCTGAGTGTCTTCTAGAAAGGCTGATCTTTGTCTTGATGCCAAATATCTACGATGCAAATTCCTTTGTCTTTGACGTCTAGATAAAGCTGGTCCTTCTTCTAGAATAGATGGAGGAATTACAGGATCAGAAGGTGGAACATCAGCTTCTGCTCTTGGCGACTGACCAACTTCAAATGATCTTGAAGGAATAGTGATAGTCGGAGCTGAACTAGCAACAGGAATAGATGTGACATTAACTGATTCAGGAATATCATCATGAGCAGGAAGATCACTGTATAACAAATCTGCTTCTTCTTCATCTTTCGCATCCATGAACACTGAGTCATCTTCTGTATCTGATATGATAATAGTGTCATCACAGTTTTCTTCATTGACTTGACAAATCTTTTCAAACCTGACATCTTCATCATTATCAGAATTAATCTCTATGAAGTTAGCAAAGAATGACCTCATGTCATTTGCAGCATCAGATTCTTCAACTTCATGAATACTTGCAGAAACATCTGGATCCATATAAACAACAATTTGCATATTATTGTTAATATTACTCTCAGAAATATTCAGTTCATTATGCAAAGAAGACAGATCAACATTCTCAATCATAACATTCACTAAATCCTGAATGTTGCAGTCTTGAACAGATTCACTACTATTTCCTTTATCACCAGCCACTTCTTCTTGAATATCTTCTCTAGCTTCAGAAGATCCTTCAACTCTTGGTCTCTTTGCCATCTCCCCCTCATGGCCTTGATGATCAGGATCATCTTGGTCATGTCGGCGCTTATAAGACGGGCCGGCCTCAGTTCTGCAACTTTGTTCATGAAAATCAAGCCTGGAAGATAAATCCGAGAAGGCTTGAGACATAAAAGACTTGAGATCAGAAAAACTTGATCGAACTTCTGATCTGAATGCATGAAACTCATCAGATAAAGCAGTAATCCGGTCAGATTCAGAAGAAGGAACTGGAGGCGGCGTAGGTTGGAAGTTCCGAAGCAAAGAGAGAAGATCTTGATCTTGATGTTCAGGCGGCGACATAGAGAGAAGTCGAGCATAGAGAAAATCTGTCAACTCTGAAATTGGAAGATCGGAGACTGGAGTTCTTGAAGTCGAGACAGGAGGACGTGTAGAAGTAGAAACTCCAACAGATGGGCGTCTGAAAGGAATTACTTCAGGTATTGAGGATGTATCAATCTCTGGCATCTTACCCTTTAAGAAAGCATGTAACTTCTGAATTTCCGAATTCTTGTGTTCTTCAAACTGCTCATTCATCTGTCGAATCACATCATTCAGAGTAGAAAATTTTGCTGTTGAATCCCGTACCTCGACTGAAGAAGTTTCGACACTGGAAGAAGGCTCGAGAGAAGATGGAGAAACAACAGTATCTAGAACTCGATGATGAGTTGAAACATTAGCAAAAGCTAAATCAAGTTCATCGACATGTATATCAGCAACTTCCGGATTGATGGGAACAGATTCGGCTTCAGAATGAATATCCTCTTGAACAATCACTTCTGGTGTCCTGGTCTTCCTTTCATAAACTTGAATACTCGGTCGATCAACATGATCACTATCATCATCATCATCATGATCAGAATCTTCATCATCATCATCATCCCCATCAATATCACTAACATGAACATCACCATCATCAGCATCATCAGAAGTAACATGAATAGGAGACCTAGTAACAATTTCAGTTAGAACATTCTCAATTTGTTGAGAAGCAACATCCTCTTGAACTATTTCTTTTTCAACAAAAACCGCAACTTCTTGCTCATCTTCAGCCTCTTTTTCAACTTCAGGCTCTTGTTCAGGAATAGCTGCTTCAACTTCAACATCTTTTTCAGCTGCTTGATTGTCATGAGAAGGCTCATCTTGTACAGCTTCCATAAACTCATTCTCCATACAATATTATATGACATCCTCGTCTGTAACATCAGCGTAGTTGGCAATAAGAGCATACGGAATGGTCATAGAATAGTTGAAAGACCTCTTCTTCTTCTGAATATAAGTCATCTCGGAGTCTGAAACCTGAGGCCAAGATAACCTGCGAGGAATGGCTGGATTGCTGCGGAGCATGCTTCGAACAATAAGCTTCAGAAATCTAATGAATGGAATAAACTTCCGTTTCTTGTTGGTGAACTTGTCATGTACCACCTCCGAGAGTTTGGTCCAAAAAATAAAAGTATAGTCGACATGCAAGTCATAGACGACTGCATGGAACAATCGGAGATACATAAGACTTGCACTGTCTGTGCCATAATGCTTCGATGTCAGGCACCTGATAATAACTGAGAACAATGCATACCATATTGGAGGTAGATTAGACTTGTCAAAGTCTGTAACTTTGTTCAAAGTGCCAACATATCCAAGCTGTTTGATTCCCTCAAAAACTTCCTCTTCTGATGGAAAACTGTCATAAGTAGTACGACCTGGTCTGGAATTCGGTTCAGGAAGCTCCAGTATCAATATCAGTCGCTTGTAGGAAAGAAAAGATTCAAATTGATCAATTTGAAGATCAAAGTGATGCGGACGAGCCATTTAATTCTTTGTTATAGAATTCCAAGCTTGTTAAATGTAGACCTCCGGAACATCAGCAACAGAAGACAAAGCTTGAGCAATTGGATGTCCTCGAAGAATAGATTTAATAACTGGATGGATCTTTATTCTATCAAAGTCCACAAAATAGTTGTTCGGTTTGTAAGGCATGTACATGATGGTTGGGAACACATCATTTGGTGTACGACGAGAAGCAGAAAGATCGGCTCCAACAGAAGGATGAGACGGCATTGGAGTATCATGAGAAGCTCGATCAGATGGATCATCGAGAATGGCATTCTCGTCTTGAATCATTGGATCTGTATTGGTTTTAGAAGAAATAATAGACCTGGAAAACAAAATGAAAAGGAATTAGACAAAAATAAGAAATATTCTAAGTATGGTTTGCGTGCCAAGTTAGAAGCGCAAACTAAGGTTTGCGTGTTGAACGTGAAACGTAAAGCCAAGTTTGCGTTTCAGTCATAAGATGCAAAGGTAAATTTTGCGTATCTAACATGGTCCGAAAACTATATTTAGAAAAACAAAACAAAAACACAAAGGGAGGTTTGCGAATCAAGGTTAGAAGCGCAAAGTAGACTTTGCGTTTCTAGTTAGAAGCGCAAAGTAGACTTTGCGTTTCTAGTTAGACGCGCAAAGTAGACTTTGCGTTTCTAGTTAGAAGCGCAAAGTAGACTTTGCGTTTCTAGATAGACGCGCAAAGTAGACTTTGCGGGACAAACATACTTGATATAAAAAACCCAAAAACAATACACGAAGCACAAACACAAAGAGAGTTTGTGTGTCAAAGAGGAGACGCAAAGTAGACTTTGCGTGTCCTAGTTGATACGTAAACTACACTTGAAAGAACAATAGGTTTGCATAACAAGTTAGAAGCGCAAAGTAGACTTTGCGTTTCTAGTTAGACGCGCAAAGTTCACTTTGCGTTTCTAGCTAGACGCGCAAAGTTCACTTTGCGTTTCTAGTTAGACGCGTAAAGTTCACTTTGCGTTTCTAGCTAGACGCGCAAAGTTCACTTTGCGGGTCTATCATACTTGAACTTCAAACCTAGTTTACGCGAGACACGAACCGAAAACCACAAAAAAACAAAATTAAAGCAAGACAACATGAAATTAAGGATAAAGGAAGCATACCTGATGATCGAATATCAGTTCTAAGCAAAACCCAATACTTGATTTAAGTAAAAAATCACGAAATCACAATCTGAGATATTGAACAGTACGAGAAATACGAAAATCAAATACTTGAAAAATCTAAACGATTAATAAGCACAATCAAATCTAACTCAACATCAATAATCGAAGTTAATAGAATCGAAACGTACCTTGATTTCTCGAAGCAAAATCTGAAAGAAATCAGATTAAAATTTTGAACACAAAGAGCGATAGAGAGAATAGGAGCCGAAAAGACAAAAGGCAAAGAACATGTAGGCGGGAAAATGAAAATGAAAAGAAAAAACACTATTTAAACCTAGAAAAGTAAATCTAAAAAACATATCAGAAAAAAATAAAAAATAAAAAATAAAAAACAATTGTAAAAAAAATTACCTGAAATCCTTTCACTCCCCCTACACAAATGCACAAATATTTAACTGTTAGTATAGCAAATGTGTAGAAAAAACTGAAAAACATACTTGTTTAACTTCTGATCATCACAGATAATTTTCTTACTTACTCCCCCTCAACCACAGAAAAAATCAGATAACTTTTTCAGATAAGCTCTCCCCCTTGAAAAATTGAACAGACCATATACAAAAAAATACAGATACTCAAACACAAAGACATCAGTATGAAAGATGATCATATTGAATATAAATTTTGTAACAACTGAATATATAAACTTTTAAACACTAAACAAATTAAAGTCTACTCAGTAAAATTTCACATATTTATCAATCAGTTGAAATCAAGCATATGTTGTTGGATGCAAGACCAAGTATAATTGCATATCAAGTTAAGACATGTTCAGTTTCAAAAACTTCCATTTGTCTATTAAGTGTGCTCGCATGTGAACTTCAATTAGCTTCAAGAAAAATGCAGTTCTAAAATTATTATAGAAAACTTTGCATGTACTGACACTAAGTCATCAAAAATTAAGACTTTCACAAATTTACAGGTTTATCACAACTCAAACATATCACCAAGTATCATGAGATGTGTGTTCATTGGCATCTTTTAAGCAGTGAGCACATTGGCATCTTAACATGAGTGTGCTCTTTGACATCTTTTAAGCGCGTGCACTTTGGCATCTTTTAATCAGAGAGTTCATTAAGTAAAGAACATGCCATAAACGTAACTTTCTATCTGACCCTATTGCAGGATTTGGGTCAGCCACTCCCAGACCAGTTGGCCTTAGGGGACTAGGTGTCAAGCACCCCTTGGAACTTACTTTCCCAGATCAGAAAGGCTACATCGACATATTCTAAACCCATTCATACCAGTAAAACATGACTTTCGATCTGATTCTATAGAAGGATTTCTGTTCGATCACTCCCAGACCAAATGACCTTAGGGGACCAGATGTCAAGCATCCCACGGAACTTACTTTCCCAAACCAGAAAGGTCACAGGTACAAACTTTGAAACCCAGAGATTTCTGTATTTTAAGAATTTATTATTCATCTCAATCACTCAGATCAACGTCTAAATTCTTAGCCCATATTTTCATTCCGATCTATAATTCTGATCATTTAGGTAGTCTAAGCAAAGTAAACTATAAAAATTCAGACTCAGATATCTTTAAAGCAGTATCAAAAGCTACAAACATGTTGCTGACTTTTCGACTTTTGTAAGAATTGAAAGGTGAACATATAAAACCTTAATATAAACAAATAACTTGTAAAAGATCCTACACATACATTTTATTCAAAAGAAAGAAAATCTGTAAAATTTTATTTTATAGAATAAAATTTGTAAAGATTTAAACTTTTAAATTCAACATGTCTAATTTTGAAAGCAAAAAATTGAAACGTTTTTCATCTAAGGATTTTGTAAAGATATCAGCAAGTTGATATTCAGTTGGGACAAAATATAACTCAATAGTACCTTCTTCCACATGATGCTTTATAAAATGGTATCGCATGTCTATGTGCTTGGTCTTGGTGTGCTGGACTGGATTGACCGATATCGCAATTGCAGACTTGCTGTCACAATATATCGGCACTGTCTTGTATAGCATTCTGTAATCACGAAGTTGCGTTTTCATCCAGAGCACTTGAGCACAGAAACTAGCTGCAGCGACGTATTCAGCTTCGGCTATTGATATTGAAACGCAGTTTTGCTTTTTCGACGCCCAGCTTATCAGTTTGTCACCTAAAAACTGAAGATGACCAGAAGTACTCTTCCTGTCCAATTGATTACCACCAAAATCTGCATCTGAATAAGCAATCAAATTATAGTCAGAACTTTTAGGATACCATAATCCTAAATAAGGAGTTCCTTTAATATATCTAAAAATGCGTTTGACTGCTAAAAGATGAGATTCTTTTGGTTTAGCTTGGAATCGGGCACACAAGCACGTGGAGAACATTATGTCCGGACGACTGCAAGTAAGATACATCAGTGATCCGATCATTCCTCTGTATGTCTTTTGATCTACAACTTTTCCATCTGGATCGAGTCCGAGTTTGGCACCATGAGCCATCGGTGTTCCGATTGAAGTAGATTTGTCCATCTTGAATTTCTTCAAGATGTCAAATACATACTTTGACTGGTTGATGAAGATACCATTAGGAAGCTGCTTCACTTGTAAGCCGAGGAAGAAGTTGATTTATCCCATCATGCTCATTTGAAATCTAGATGTCATTAAATCAGAAAACCAAGTACACAAAGATTTGTTAGTCGCACCGAAAATAATATCATCTACGTATATTTATACTAAGCAGATATCAAGATTAGTTCTATAAATGAAAAGAGTAGTATCGATAGATCCTTTGGTGAAGCCGGATTTGACCAAGAAAGCTGACAACTCGTCATACCACGCCCGTGGAGCTTGTTTCAAACCATACAGTGCTTTATCGAGAAAATATACATAATCTGGACGATCTTTGTCAACAAATCCCTCTGGCTGAGATACATATACTTCTTCTTTTAGCTTACCATTGAGAAATGCCGTCTTGACGTCCATTTGATATACTGTGAAGTTGCGATAAGCAGCGAAGGCAAGAAACATTCGAATAGCTTCCAATCTGGCAACGGGTGCAAATGTTTCATCGTAGTCAATACCTTCTTCTTGTCGATATCCTTTGGCTACCAACCTTGATTTGTTTCGCACGACGATACCATCTTTATCCTTTTTGTTCTTAAAAATCCACTTAGTGCCAATAACACTTTTTCCTTTCGGCCTTGGTACAAGTCTCCACACTTTGAGCGCATCAAATTGATTTATCTCCTCTTGCATAGCAATAATCCAATCTGGGTCTTCCAATGCTTCAGAAACTTTTGTAGGTTCAATCTTGCTTAGGAAGCAAGTGAAGAGACATTCGTTGGAAGTAGCCGACTTGGAGCGTGTAGAAACACTGGCTTGAGGATCTCCAATAATTTGATGAATTGGATGAGATCTTGTCCATTTTTTTGTATGAGGGAGAGGATCAATTACATCTTGAACCACTTCTAATTGAAGAGAGGGAGGTTCAGAAACTTCTACATCAGATGAAGAGATAGAAATAGTTTCAACTTGAGGTGGAGGTATCTCAACAATCTCTGGATCAGATTCGGGAACAGTTTGTTGAATAACATCATTCTGTACTTCTTCCTGAAGTGATTCTTCTTGAACAGGTTGATCTTGAATAGACTCTTCTTGAGTATGTTCTTCATGAATAAGCTCAGTTTCTGATTGAATATTGTCTGATTGAACAAAATCTTGTTGTGCCGGTTCTTGTTGAATAGGAGAGACTAGAGCAGCATCATTGTCAGAGATAGATGCAGCGGAATTTGGAATAGATGAGCTCTCAATTTCCTGATTCAAAACATTAGTAACAATTTCAGAGTTAGATCTGGGCACATCATCATAAAAATTTTCAAACAGAAAATCAAGATCAGAAAGATTAGGAGAGGGAATAGAAGAATCCTGGTTATCTGGTGAAAGAGCAGGTTCTGAATTGATTTGTTCAGAAACTGAATTTTCAGTAATAGCGGGTTCTGAGCCTGAGTGACTAGAAACCAAATCAGCAGCTTCGTCAAATTTTACATTGACACTCTCTATGACCTTTCTTGCAGAAATCAGAAAAACTCTATAAGCAGCAGAGTTTGAAGAATAACCCACGAATACACCCTCGTCTGCCTTTGGACTAAACTTGTTAAGATTCTCCCTGTCATTCAGAACGTAGCATTTACACCCGAATGACTTGAAATACTTGATGTTCGGTTTGATCCCATTCATAAGTTCATACGGTGTTTTGTTGAAACGACGATGCAGAATTGATCTGTTCTATGTATGACAGGCAGTTGATACTGCTTTAGCCCAGTAAGACAAAGATAGACCTGAATAAGCGAGCATTGATCTGGCGGACTCAACAAGTGTTCTGTTTCTTCTTTCAACAATACCGTTCTGTTGCGGAGTACGTGCAGCAGAAAATTGTTGTTGTATTCCTTGAGATTCATAGAATGCCTGAAGAGTACTGTTTTTGAATTCAGTGCCATTGTCAGATCTTACCACTTTCACTTGCTTCTGCTTATTTGTCTGAGTTGTCTTGATGAGGTTGATGAGTACTTCAGGAGTCTCGTCTTTTGACTTCAGAAATTTTACCCAAGTATATCTGGAGTAGTCATCAACAACCACCAAAACATATTTCTTATGTCCTAAACTCTTCGTCTTCATCGGACCACACAAATCAACATGCAAAAGTTCAAAAATAGCGGACGTGCAGTGTTCAGGTTTAGGCTTGTGAGAAGCTTTCTTCATTTTTGCTTTCTCACAATCCTGGCATAGATGGTCTTTCTGGAAACGGAGAACTGGAAGACCTCTCACTGAATCATTCTTGACCAGGCGATCCATATACTTGAAATTGAGATGAGCTAAACGTTTGTGCCAAATCCATCTTTCTTGAATTGAAGCTTTAGAAAGCAAGCAGATATCTGAAGGAATTTTGATCTTGGAAAGATCAATGGTATACAAATTTGATTGCCTTTTTCCTACCAAAAGATCCTTGCCATTATCATTCTTCACTGCAACTCTTTTGGATTTGAAGCTGACTTCAAGGTCTTTATCACAGAATTGTCCTATGCTGAAAAGGTTGTGACTTAGACCCTCGACGTAGCTTACTCTTTTGACAGTTATGTTTCCTTGAACTAGATCACCATAACCAAGAATCGGAGCTGTCTCACAGTTACCAAATTTCACACGACCGCAACATTTATCTTTAAAATTAGACAGAAGAGATTTGTTGCCAGTCATATGTTTTGAACATCCCGAGTCCAGATACCATAATTGACTTAGCTGCACACACAAACACTACACCTTTTTAGGTACCCATATGCTTATGGGTCCCTTGTTAGATTTATGTCTTTTATTTTTCACATATTTAATTTTCATGCAAGAATGAAAGCAATTATCAATAGAAGATAAAACACAATTATCAGAATCAGAACTAGAAGAAGCATATGAGATATTCTTTGATATATGAAACATTTGCTGAAAAGAATATTTTGGGTTTTTATTACATGTAGCAAATGTATCAGTATCACAAAGAGTGTCTACACAGTTAACTCCTAACAGTTCAGATTCTAAAATTTGTTGTTTCATCCTCCAAATCTGCCTTGGTGACTTCCTCACAGTCCAATCTGAAGAAGAAAAATCAGAAACATTAGAATTTTCAGATAAGACAGTATCATGTTTCTTTGACTTCTTTGATCTTCTTCTTTTACGCTTCTTTTTATAAAATTGAGCATTTAGCAGTAAATAATCATCAATAATTGAATCAGAAGAAGAAACTTTATCAAAGAAATCAGTCTTAGCATTTGACATTGAAGAACTATCCTTGGAGTGAATATTTTCAAAATTGCACAAGTCTGGAGGAGGTTTGCGCTTCCCATTGGAGGCACAAACTGAGCTTTGCGCGTCCAACTGCATGCGCAAACTTTCAATTTGCGTTTCCAATGTGGAACGCAAATGGCCATTATTTTGTAAAACTTTAGAATTTTCCTTAGAATCTTTTGACAATCCAGAAGAAATTTTATCTTCAAAACTTGTTTTCATTATAAAAAGAAATAAATCGTTTTCTAAACAAGTTTGAAGATTTTGTTCTTCCAATCTATCTTCAAGATCAACAATCTTATCTTCTAACACTAATGGGGGAATGTATTTCTTAGTATCATAAGACACCGGAGATACATTTTCCTTATCAGTGTTAGCAAAAATATCCACAAAATCTGTTGATAATGAAGATGTATTGGAAGATTTGATATTTAAAATATTTTGAAATTTTCTGGATTTCTTAGATTGATCAGGAAAATACTTTGCATTTTCAGAGGTGTAAACAAATGGCA
Organism: Arctium minus; assembly: GCA_954870635.1. NCBI lineage: Eukaryota > Viridiplantae > Streptophyta > Magnoliopsida > Asterales > Asteraceae > Arctium > Arctium minus. Next base: position 162,656,971 of record OX941080.1, read on the forward strand.
TTTCCATCCTTTTGTTTTTCATTCTTTTCACATTTTCTTCTTCCAAAATTTGTTTCTCAATTGTCCAAAAGAATTTAAACTGAGGAGCATATCTTGCAAGAGTAAAGTAATCATATTCATATAAAGTAGGAACTTCATTTTTAGCATGATTTAAAAAATGCGGGTTTTCAAAACCAAGTCCCCACTTTTCTTTTATGGCTTCTTCACTCCTTGGTTTATTCATGTAAATGGTTTGCTCAGACTGTTCTCTTTTATACAATTTCCTTTCTAAAATAATTATCCTGTCAGAAAGAATTTTATTTGAAGAAGTCATTTCAGTCAACGAATCACGATAAGTCTGATTTGAATTTTCTAGATCAACTAACTGCTTTTGAAATTTCTCTTTTGTATCAATTAAAATTGATTTTTCATCTTTTAAAGAAATTTGCAGTTTATTAATTAAATCAGACTTTTCTTGATTTTTAAACTTTTCAGAAACGAACTTTGAGCGCAAATCATGCAAAGCAGTGATAAAAACATTCATTTGAGATAAGAAGAAAGTATAGTTAAACGCAGATATTACCTCAGAACCATCAGATGAGGTATCCTCTTCCTCATCATCAGATTTGTCATCACCTATAAAGCACATAGCCACAGTTTCCTCATTTTCATCCTCATTGTCCGAATGATCCAACCAATATTTTTCTTCGGCCAACAGGATAGTTCCACTTTCCTTCTTTTCAGCTAGAGCCAACTTCTTTCGGTAAAAAGCAGCATCTTTTACCACTTTGACTCTGCATTCCTTAGCAATATGTCCAGGCTTTCCACAGTTAAAGCAATTCATCACCTTTTTCTCATCCTTCTTCTGTTCAACCACCTTAGCTGGTTCATACTTTGGAGTGTATGTCTTTGAAGGAGCACCATGTTCTATTTTTTTAGAACCAGAAGTAAACCGCAGGTTGTTTGAATCAGATCTGTGCTTGAATCTCTTCTGATAGTGCCGAGTCAAAAGTATCATGGATTTTTCTAAAGCTTCGCCATCATCATCCGTTGATCCATCATAAGTTGATTCAGTCAAAGCTTGCTCAGCCAGTTGGCTAGCTAAAAAAGCAATGTGATCTACTGACAGAGGCTTGTTCTTCTTATCCATTTTTGCCTTCTTCTCCATTACCAAAGATTCATCTGTCATCAAGATTTTGTATAACTCCTGAATTGGCATGGTTGAGATTCTGACATCGTTTCTCATTCTGTGGCATGACTTGTTCCACTCAGGTTGTAAAGCGTTCAGAAACTTCAAGTTAGCCTCCAACTCAGTCTTGGTAACTTTAATCTTGTAGAGATCATTGATAACAGCCTAGAATCGATCAAAAACATTTTTCTAACTTTCCCCATCCTTGGCCTTGAACTTTTCAAAGTTGTTCATGTACCTGGTCTGTCGTAACTGAGTAGACATTGCAGTACCAAGCATAATTTTCTCAAGTTGTGTCCACATCAGCATTGGATTATGTTTGAAGCAATCGATTCTGTTATAGATGGAGTTGGGAAGATCAAGGATCAGATTTGACTTAGCCTGACTGTCTGCTTGATATCTTAAGAGCTCTTCAGCTTCATATTCCCTTAAAGCTTTCTCAACAGTGGTAGCAACAGAAGTTGTTGTAGATGGAACAGCTTTCCTTGGTATTTCCATAGGACCCTGAGTCAGTGATTTCATCATGTTCTCCCCATTTGGTTGTCTTTCAATGAAGTTAATAAACCGATCCTGCCACTGTTCGAATTCGTTCTCATTGATCAGCATTGGTGGACGAGTATCAGACCCCAAAGACATCATGAGGTCATTTTTGTAGATTTGTGCTTGCAAAGACATCTTATGAAAAAATCAGAAAATTTAGAAAATTTTCTAAGTATGGGAGACGCGCAAACTAGAGGTTTGCGTATGTAATGAGGAGCGCAAAGAAGGTTTTGCGTTTGCAGAGAGGAACGCAAACTAAGTTTTGCGTTTGCTTAGTGAAACGCAAAGTGTTACTTTGCGGGTTGAGACTTTGCGTTGCAGGTATGAAAACTTGATGCACGAAGACTTGAAGAGAGAAACGCAAACTGATAGTTTGCGTATTAAACTAGAGCCGAAAACTTTAAGCTTTGCGTTTCCAAAGTGAACCGCAAACCTGAAAATTTCACTAACACAGGAGTTAGACACGCAAAATATATGAATGACACGCAAATTTATATGAATCACACGCAAACATATATGAATCACACGCAAACTTATATGAATGAAACGCAAACTTCATAAACACTACCAATTCACGCAAAGACTATGAATGACACGCAAACTTCATAAACACTACCAATTCACGCAAGATCAACTACAACTTTGAAAATTAACCAAGAAAAGCACACACTGAACTTCGAAAACTTCTTTCTAACAAATTTTATCAAACAATTTCGATTGAAAAACACTAAATCAACACTTTCGAAAAAGAACAGAACGAGAATACAAGTTTTCAGAAAAACACTAAGACTCCAAATTAACAGTCTAAACAAGATTTTTATGAAAAAATACAAGAAGCAACAATGATCGATTATCAAAATCGAGACTAATGAACCAAAAATCAATACAATTTGACCACAAACAGATCCAAATTTTATGAGAAATCAAGAAAACGAGATTTTCTTGACAAATTCAAGAAAATCAATCAAATTTTCGATTTCAATCACAAATTCAGATACAGAAAAAAACAATCTCTCAATCCTCTCAAGATTCAGATTGCTCTGATACCAATTGAGAGTCCAAGAATCTCTAAATCTTTAGAGAGAGAAAGTAGAGAGAGAAAGTATGAAGCGCAAAGTAAACTGATGTATTGAAATGTAAGTGCCAAAAAAAAAATAAAGGCTCTAAGGGGACTTAAATACCCCTAGCCTTTATAAAACAGATAGAACAAAAAAGAACAGTCTAGGCTAGAAAATAATTACAATAATTACTATAAAAACAGATCTAACACAACACATGTTAATGGCACACGCTGGAGTCACACACACTTGTGACAACGTGTCTGTTTCATACTGCCTTTAACTGGGACAACCCCCCCCCATTGGCATAAACGGGACACCCCCCGGTATGAGCTTTATCGGTTCGCACCTCCCGACTTATGCCATAACACACTCACATTCAAATGTATGCATACATAAACAAACACCAATCATAACGAGGTAAAACATGCGATTTAATAACATTTTACGTAAGGAAACATGTTCGTCAACATTAGTTTGGGAATAAAGACTCACCCGCTGTCCCTGCTTACTTCCTTCTCACTTGCGCTCCTGATTCTTAAATCAAATACCTATGATATAAAATTCAAAGATAATAAACCTCTCGGTCGATTGACAACACTCTAATAGACACCTCTCGGCGGGTGACTCAAAAGAGCCCTGACTGAGTCCCTGGATTAAAATCCGGACCCCTCTTGTCGGGACACCCCAGGTCCGGGTCTCCCCCGCCTCTCTGGGTCATTCCCGGGTCCCCGCCTCCCTGGTTTGGCCTCCCCGCCTGGGATCCCCTCTACCCGGCCTACATGGGTTTCCCCCATCCCGGGACTCTCCTACCCGGCCTCCCCGGGTTTCCCCTTTCCCGGTACCTCGTCTCCTGGGGTTTCCCTCCCGGTAACTCTCTTTCCTGACCTCCCCGGGACCCCGTCTCCCGGGGTTACCCTCCCAGGAACTCTCCTACCTGGCCTCATCGGGTTTCCCCATTCCAGGGACCCCGTCTTTCGGGGTTTCCCTGACCGAGAACAAGGCCTGGGTGATTCCTAGACAGTGGGGTTTTTGTATAAATCGAAGAAAATCCCTCCTTAAGCAGGAACCCCTTTGTAATCCAGATTTTGGCATTCAATCTTTGAAACACCCCCACCAAATATAAACACAAACTTCTATCGAAAGCAATCCGATTCTTATCAACCCATTTATCTCTGCTATCTAACAATGCATATAATCCATCTAAAAAATCGAACAATAAGAGATGGAGATAAAGATTACCTTGATGAGGATTTGATATAGGATCTCTCTTCAGAATTTCACCTTTCTTGATCTTCTTCCAAAATCGTATGCTCCAAATTTGCACACATTATTCCTTTGCTTCCACACAAGAAAATGATTAGGGGAGATGAGTTTTAGGGTTTTAATCCACTTTTCCTTTACAAGGATTCCACCAAACACCCAAATCTTTAAAACTTAACTCTTGGTTATTACAACCACAGTTTGTGTCTATCGGGCCGAGTGACGACGACCGCCCAGCCGTGAGCCGCCTAGTCCAGCCCCTTTCCACCGATCGAACCACTGATTCTACCTCAGCTTGGATTTAATGATTTTGAAATTTTTGAGCATTTTTTTATTCAGTAAAATCTTTTATTATTTGGTTCTTTATTTCATTTTATCATTATGACAATGCTTTCTAACTTTACGTTTCATTAGGATTCTTGAAGTGCTTTTTCCTTCTTGTTGTCTTGTTAAAGTTTTTCTTTTTTGTTCATGTTTCACACGTCACTCATAAATGCTTTTTGTTTCGTTAGGATTTCAATAGGTTATATGAAGTAGGAACCCTTTCTGATTTATGATCTTTCATTATCATTTATGATAAATATTTTTTTCTTTATTTAACAGTCATGGGTAAATTTATTTATTAAAGAGAAAAACGGATGATTTGTCATCTACGCCAAATAGGAATAATGTTTATAGTTATAAACAAAGTAGTATGGAAATTACCTTACCCAACCTGTAAAGGTCGAATATCATCAATATAAATACATAAATTCGTTATTTTTGCCTTTTTCATAATGTGTACATATATATTTATTCTATTTTATATGATGCTCCCCTTCGTACAAATTCCTGTCACCAGTTCATTTTCTTTGGGGGTTTTTTTCCACTTCATTTTGTTTGTTATTTTAATGGATTTTTTATTATTCCAAAAAGAAAGTTTTGTTGGAATCTTGATTTGATGTTGAACCAAATAGAGTTGAACCATTTCTTAGATTCGAATTTTAGTTTATACAGCAAATTAAAGTGTATTATGTGCTTGGGTACCCGTAAGCCCATTTACACATATCAAAGCCCATTAAAGAAAATTGACAGCCTACAAACTAAAACGAAACACAATTCTTGCACATTCGCGCTTGTAGCAAGCCCGGATCAAACCAAGCCCAATTTTAGTCTGTGTCGGGATCAGTGGCCGTAAGGTTTTATTTTGACTGAAATTATCCCAACTCACTCGAGTCTTATCTCAGGGGTCGTTTAGCAAATTATTATCCGGTAAGCGCTTATCGGCAAGAGATTCATATTCATTTACTATATCGTGTAACATCCTTGGCAATGAAAATAGATTGTTGGTAAGCATTTTAAACCTGGTAAGCGCTTACCGAGTAAGAGTCGTTTCCCATACTTACCGGGTAAGAGTCTTGGTCCTTGCGTTATCTCTTTTCGAGTATGATTCTCGGTCCTTTCCATACTCAATCAATAAGGTAAACGATATTGGTAAGCGCTTACCCGGTAAGCGCTTACCCGGTAAGCGTCGAGTAAACGACCCCTTACTCATTCATATGGCAAATCAAACCATAGAATTAACTATAATGAGTAACTCATGCCCTTTGGTTTAGACCGACCTCTAAACACACAGACTCACTTGTGTTTCTTACTTGATCCATCTAACCTACCAGTTTTAGTTGATATATTTATGATATAAATGGGCTCCGGTGAGAAGTTGAGGTTAATGTGAGAAGTGGTTATCAACTGTCGGATGAGAAATGGATGCACATTAGGATGAGATGCACCGGATCAATTCCTTTTTAAGGCACAATTCATGAGAGGACATTTGATTAAAAGTGATCAACGGTTCAGATCCACTTCTCAGGCTTCTCATATTAACATCAACTTTTCACACGATTCTTCGCCTTAAATCATATGGGATAAACACGAATAATTAAATTAAATGTTTCATCTTATGACGAATCAAGTGTTGCCTTAGTTCTTCATGCTCGACAAGCAAAAAGGGGAGTAATTTTTCATTTCGATAATATAAAAACTTACATTCATAATTTATACTAAAACAAATAATAACAACTAACAAAAATATAATTGTGAAATGTTGTTTTCCTTTCAAGATTTTTTTAAAAGATAGACACAGAAATGTAAAGATTAGGTGGGTGGAGGGAATTAATCGAGTATTTAAATTGGTGTTAATGGTTAGAATTTAAATGTCACTTAAATATTACTGTATTTAATAACATAAAAAATGGGTACACAATTTGACCATCATTAATGGAGGGTTAAGCATGCACATGGGGGGATACCCCCTCATGTCCATATCAACTTAATATCATGTTACAATAATATTAAATCATTAATTGGTTTTGGTTTGCCTATAATTTTATTTATTATCTACGGGTGGCAAAAAGTGATCCAATCCGCCAACCCAATCCAAAATTAGCAGGTTGGGTTGAGAATTTCAACCCATTTAAGTTAAATGGGTTAAACCGTCTAACCCATTTATTAATTGGGTTTGGGTTGGGTTGAAATTAACAACCTGTTTTCAACCTGATTTCGACCCATTTACAACCTGTTTCTAACACACTTACAACTTGTTTCTAACCCATTTATAATATTACTTGATATTTTATTTTTAATTATTAATCAATATTTAATACAATTAATATTTTAATATAATTCTTAAAGATTAAAAAATAATTTCTATATTGAAACTTGAAAGTTGAAAACCCTAATCGACTAAATCAGTAAATCTTATTCCTAATTTGAAACGCCATACGCCTCTAGCCTTCTCTCCTCCCTCTTCCCTCATACGCCGTCGGCGCAGATCTTCCTCCCTCTTCACCGACGACTCCTCTCCTCTCCCTCTGTTTTACGGCTTCACGACGAGCAGTCCACGACGAGTTCAATTCCATTGTTCACGGTAAACTTGTAATCTTAACTTCATCGACTTCAGTTCCATTGTTACTTATATATATATATATATATATATATATATATATATATATATATATTTATAATCTTAACTTGATCGACTTCATTTCCATTGTTCATGATGGAGAAGATAGAAGATCGAGAGGAAAGTAATACGGATAGTGAAATTGGAGTTGATGAAAGTGCAAGTCGAGTTACTTAGAAACTTTTTGGAACTATGATTTATTTAATTTTATGGTTGTGTTTTATTAAACTTCGAACAATTTATTTGACTTTGTTGTTGTGTATTTGTCGTGGAATGAAGTAGTTTAAGCATTTTTATTTCATTTGCAATTTTAAAATTAAATGGGTCAACCCAGGTTCAACCCATTTATTTAACAGGTTGAGTTGAGATAATCATAAACAGGTCAACCCGCTACCAACTCATCAACCCAACAGGTTGGGTTGGGTTAAAAATCTCAACCCATTTAATTAAACAGGTTGGGTTGAGTTGAGATTTTTAACCCAATTAATAAATGGGTTGAACCCGAACTCAACCCAACATGACCTATTTACACCTCTACCCTGTTTTAATAAAAGTTCATTTTTTTTCTCTCTCTAAAATTACGAATTAAAATCTAAAACACTGATATTTTTCTATTTTTTATATTTGAAAATTATTTTTAGTTTAAAAATAAAAAATTATTTAAGTAATTTGTTTGAAGAAATAAAGATTGATTATAATATGAGAATTGATATTAGTTTGACATTTTAATCCTTTATTAGGGAGTTGTTGGGCAGCAGGTGAATATGCAACAATTTTTAATGGCAAGATTATGATGTCCAGTTTTATATATAACTAATAAATAAATTTGTTTGTACAAAAATGTTTGTAACATCTAACTCCTCCTCACGTACATGCCAATCCTCATCTAGGGCACTTAAGTTTCAAGATATCAATATTTTTTCAAAATAAATATTTACAATAAAAATGGTATATACTTTTAGAAATATGTAATTATTATTTTTTTTAAATAACTAAATTACATTTTTTACTTTTAATAATAGAGAAAAAAAAACTTTCTCAATTTCATAATTAAAGGTAAAATAGGAAAATAAAAACTTATTTCTAAAAGTAAATACTTATTTTGAGACAAATTCAATTAAAAATGCGGACTCTTAATATGAAACAGAAGAAGTATATTAAAAAGATAGGAAATGAGCACACATAAGGTTTGAAGATATAAATAATTTCCTATTGCTCTAGAAAGATAAAAGGAAACTTTAGTCAAGTTATCCGTCTGTTTAACCCACGCTACCGCTTAACGCTTATATTCATAGAAAAAATTACATTAAAATGAAACTAATTTTAGGTTAATTTCTATAATTCTATTTTGAGAAACCGATTTTTAAAATTATCATTTTAAAGTTTTGAATAAACTTTCATATATTTAAGGGTCTCAATTACCTGATTACCTACTAATAATGACATGGTTCAAGTAAATTGTCAACTAGGATTCCATTCCATATTTTAAAATGAGAGTAAGTTACAGATTTTGTCCTTGTGATATCCGGATTTTTATGTAATTTGTAACACCCCTAATAATGGAAAATAGCAGACAAAATAGAACTTCCAAAACTCCCTTGAATATAAAACTTGAATTAGCAAATATCTAAAGTTTACAAGGGTAGAAACACTACAACATGTATCAAAGTTCTGATGGAACTATCTAGTCCCACAAACGAAGACAAATCAGTCGGGTGTTACTAAAACCACCAAGTCAACTATCTTCTCAAAATCGAATGACGTCTCTAGAGCCATCCTACCGGAACTTCTACTAAACTTCACTCGCCACTCAGATCCATCTAAGACCTGATATACATGTCAACAAGAAAAAGTGTTAGGCTTAACGCCTAGTAAGTTAAAACAATTTTCATCATATAATATTTTATTCTAAATACGACCGCCCCTGAAATATTAGTTATAAAAGGGCTTTGATCACAAACCATATTATTTTCAATACCAAATATCCCCTTTTCAAATAATGATCACCATTCAATTTCCCCAAAATGCACCCACAAGGTAATTCATCAAAATACTATTTATATAATTAAAATAGTACGTTTTAACACCGGAGATACGGATAAGGGTATACCCGAAGGTATCACCTTCCGGTGACGAGGGAGACCCGATTCCATCGAATGTGACGGAACACATAGTTAATAGTTAAGCCACTTATCAACATTTACGAGATTCACTTCGGGTCATGGATCATCGTATACAACTCCTCTGAGCAACCACCGCAAGATGCCCAAATGACCCTAATGTCTACTCGACCTCTAGATAAGTGTCACCACAAAAGCCACAAGTCCCCGTATCCGGCTCACCATTGGCACCACCGCAAGACTTAGCTCCGTATACGGCTATGCAGAGCACCACTACAAGCATACAAAAAAACATGACTTGGGGACCACTCACTAGACTCAAACATGGACATCAAAACTCCACGATGAACATAATGACTCATATGCCTATGGATCCAATGCATTACAGTCTAAAACATTACATGACCCAAATGAATGACTACGCACTTGCACATGTAACAATCAACACATATATATGCATTAATTGCATTTTTCATATAAGACTCTACATTGAGCCATTTAAACCGGACAACATCCTATAACTCATTTGAGTAATAAACAAGCCATAAGACATCATAAGACGTTGGTGAAATAATAAATCTAATATGGCAACATGAGTCGAAGTCCAACTTTTCCCAAAAATGGTATTTTCCAAAGTATGGTTGGCCGAAGGCCCAAACCGTAAAGTTCACAATTTCCCAATATTCACAAGGTCAAAGAATGACCGTTTCCAATAACCCAAGTAAAAGCCATTAAGTTCCAACATTAAAAACTCGTAAGTTTGGTAAAATCCCCAAATAAATCATAACCCAATAATTGCCCATAAGGTTCCCACTATTAAGATCATTCCATCAAAACTCATTTGTAACCCAAATTGCACGTTTAGAAAGCAATGAAATATGTTATCCCAATTCCTCAAAAATCAAATAAAATGCTTACTAGTGGATCAACACCCTCTTTGGTGGTCAAAATGCCTATTATAAATTATTTATAAACATTTAACCACCCAATATGCTCAAAAATCCCAAAACCATCAAAAACCCTTGAATATAAAGTGAGCACATAATTGTATATTTAAAACCCAAAACATTTATATTTTGACATGTATATAGTTTTGTAAAGCAACTAGAACTCACCTTGCTAGATTTAGGCTAAATCTAGGTTTTTACCCCAAACTTGAGCTTCCTTGGTAAAGGCTTTAGATCCACAAACATCCATTACTAGGAACCTTATATAGGTCACAAACAAACCAAAACACACCAAGAGTAACTCCCAAGTTCAGATCCATACAAATCCTTGTAAAAATCTCAAATCTCCAAAATACCTAAAAAAAGATCGAAACACCTAGTGCAAGAGATACATCAATAGAGATGTTCTAGGAGGTTAAGATGAAAGGTTTTAACAGTAACAAAGGTTTAGAAATAGTTAGAATGACTTACAAAATGGGTTTCTTGGAAAAACCAAGATATGGTTAACAATGGTGAGGAGATGATGAAGAAGATGAAAATGTTGATCTTAGGTTGATGATGAAGGCCTTGAGGAAATGGTGGTTGAACACATTATTAAAGACCAAAAATTTCCCTTAACCCTAGCTTTCCTTTTGGGAGCGTTTTAGAAGAAGAGGATGAGAAGTAATGATGTTAAAGGCCGATTTTTCTCTTTTATTCGCAGAAAGGTCGCGCGCGCGCGGCGATGCGTTTCGACTCGCGTGGAGAGGCGCGTTGAGCTCTAGAATTGTGAAGGAACAGAGCCTCGCGCGGATGATGGTACGGTTCGACTCGTGCGGAGAGGCGCGCGGAACACTACTAACATTTTTCGTCTTCTTTTCGGCTACCTCGCTCAACATCAATTTAGGACAGAAACTCCATTTATTACGTGGATAACCAGGGAGTATACACTTTTCATGGATTTGGTCCCTGGACCAAATGCTCGTCTAACAAGCCTATTAAATTCAAGGGTAAAATGGTCTTTTTGTTATTTTTCTCTATTAAACTTTGAGTATGATGTGACAACGAGATAAAACTGATATGGCAATGAGGTGGCTTTATAATTTTTAATTATTTATTTCTTTGTTCATTTCCACCGTTCCACCCAACATACCGTGCACCACCGCCATCCACCACAAATCACCACCCAGAAAAATTATGATAAACTCTTAAGAAGAGTAGCATATAATCTCACACATTGAATATAAACAATAATTTTGTAGATATTCGTTCAAAACAAATTATGATACAAAACCATCAAATTAAATCCTAAATCAAACAAAACTTCAAACCCTGAATCAAACACAATTAAAACCAAAATCAATAGAGTTATGATGTAGATCCAGATCTGTAATAACCGAGACTTTAAATTAAAGTAATGGGTTTGTTAGTGGGATTTTGTTGAAAACCCAAAGTTCAGGTACTAAGTTGTAAATGTTGGTAAAAGGGATTAAAACCCTAATACCCTACCCTCCTCAGCATTCTCAACCTTGGAGGCTAAGGAAATCAGAAAGAAAGCTCAGTGTGCGTGTGTGGCGTTCATGTTGGAAGAAATCAAGGAAGAACAAATTGAAAAGAAGGCTCTACTACTAATCCTCAAGAAGATAATCCTAGTTTTATCTCTTATTTTGATGTTTGGGTTGGTTTCATGCTTGTTGAGTTTTAGAATCAAAAGGGGAATAAGCTAAAGTTTGATTTCAATAAATATGTTTGTTAATGTTGGGATTACTATTAAGAAATGGTTAGACATTTGATCCACCATTTCAATGGTCAAAATATGGATAAAACTAGGCTTTTGGCTTAGGCTCGATTTGCCAATTCGTAATCAAGGAAACGATGTGGCCAGGACCGGATTTAGGATTCAACCAGGGAGTCGAGAGCCAAACCTGGGGAGACCGGGTGAGGCGAGGACAACCCGGGAGTCGGGAGCCAAACCGAGAATCGGTAGCTAAACCCGAGGAGACTGGGTGAGGCGAGGCTCCAGGAGATGGGAGCCAAACCCGAGGAGACCGGGTGAGGCGAGATCCGGGAAGGGAAACCCAGAAGATGGGACCCCGGGAGGGAGAAACTGGGGAGGCCGATTAGAGGACATCCAGGAATGACCTCGGGAGGCTGGGAACTCGGGAGGTGGGGGAGACCCGGACGGGGGAAGTCCCAACAAAGGGAATCCAGATGTTTAATCTAGGGACTCAGTCCAGACTTTGTTGAGTCACGTGTCGGTATGTCCATTTAAGCCGAGTGTGTGTATGTCCCTAGATATGCAAGATTATCAAGAAGAATTAACAAGATATCAATTCAATTAGCCATTTGCATTGATATTCAAACCACAGTTTACAATACTCTCTCTATCTCAATATTTCTCTCACTAGGATACAAAATCTGTTAAAGTTCTACTCTTCATTACAAGGATACAAAACCTATTTATATCACCTACTTTGACTTTCCCTTTTGAGCATTGACTTTGACTTTGTATCCAAATGATCTTGGATTCAACTTTTATGTACTAACAATCTCTCCCTTTGGATTCAAGATCATCTCAAAAAGAAATTTAGCATTAAAGAACAATCTCCCTCTTGTTTGACCTTTAAAAAAATTCAATCTCCCTCTTTAGCATGAATACAGGTAATCTTCTTCTTTGTAAAATGATCTCCCCTCTTTTGAAAATAACATTGACCATCTTTAAAGTCTATAACAATCTCTTTCTTTCTTTGAAATCTCTTCAGTTTTCCAATGTTCTCCCCCAAAGTCTGTGAAATACATCTTCAAGAATTTTAATAATCTCATCAAGGTTATGAAAAACTCTTTCAAACTTCAGAAAAGAAATTATCTTCAGATTCAACTCACGTTGCTTCAGCAAATAATCTTCAAAGAAAATTTCAGTAAACTTTCAGCAATCTATCTTGAACTTTTGAACTTTTCTCTTTCACTCTGTACATTCTCCACAAATCTCTAAGATTGAGCTTTCAAAAACTTCCATTTCTTGAAAATCTCTCCCTGTGACTTTCATAATCTGTTCTCCAGACAACATTTCTTGAAATTATTTCTCCCCCTTTTTGATGATATAGAGCATAAAATCATCAAAACTTTTTCAAGAAATGTCATGTACCAAATTTATGACCACTTTTCATATCTAATCTTTCCTCAAAAGTTCCGAACCATCCGTCAATTCGTAAAAAATATTTATCCGGAACTTTGCAAATTCAGACAAATAAGAATGTAAACCTGAATCAACAAATGAATAAGTTAGAAATGCTTGTAAGCAGGACAAAGCCACTTTATACAACGAATGTACTTTGGAAAGGAGCTTTTTAATGTTCACCCCCCAGGGCTTCCATTCAATCATTGGAAATCACAAAGGAATTTTCTATGAACGTTATGACAAGAAAACAAATTCTTTGTGTGCTAGTGCTAGTGTAGAATGATTGAAGCTACTTAGGATTTTCATATAGGCTCAAAATGTGTAAACCATTGAGACAACAACAGTATTACACGGACTCAATGTGCATGAACGAGATGCGAAGGAGGATCAACTTTCCTTCTTTTTCAATATCCACATATTCCAAATGAAGACGAGATAGATTATGTGATGTTTCCCTAATAAAATTTGAAACATCTTTTTGTTGAGAAAAAGATGAGTAGCTGGTGGGGTTTAATTTAAGAGTTGGCATGGGCTAGTGCCTGTTTCAATGAAGGTCACCAAAGAATGTGAACCAACAGTAGATGTGGCTGCCCGACTTAGAAAAAGTTGGTGCAGAGTTTTCATATTCTTTTAACTCTATTCTCACGCCCTCTTTCTTTTAAACATTTAAGCTCACTTCTAACCAACCTCTCTTTTCATTTTACCTCATCACACACCCACACTCTGATATTGACCCCTCGCCTCTCGATCACTCAAGGATAACTTCTTGGGTAGGAAACACTGGTTATCGTGAATCCATAGAAGTTCTATTAAGCTCTCACACTGATTCCATGTATTTTGTCCTAAAAAGAATGTTGCTCAATAGTTGAACATCATCAGTTAAAGCACAATGTCAAATATATGTATGCTCAATAAAATAATCATGAAGATTTGAGCATTTTAAACATGGAAGAATTTCTCAAAACAAAGAACTTGAATGAACGGAGTGAAATCAATAGATATGTTTTGAGAATCTGACAATGTATGGAAAAGATCAAATATGAATGATTTAACAATAAAAGCATAGGTCATGAAAAATGGATGTTGTCTATACGAATAAAGTATAAACAAGTCTTGAAAGAAACGCTTTGAATGAAATAACCCTCAACGAACATTGAATGTACAAAAGAAGTTTATTACCACCGAAAAATTGTTTCATTTGAGACATGGTAATTATAAAGTTAACAAAATAATAAATCGGTGTGTGTGTGTGTGTGAATACTTGAAAATATATATATAAAAGATAATATACAAGTGTTTATCTTTGGAAACACACGGTTAGTTAATCATGAAAGTGCGTAATTGAAAACATTTAAAATACACACTTCTAGAATTCATGAAATGTTTTAAGAATTGAGAAGTAGTTTGAACGTTTAAGAAAACTTTTTTCATGGCTGAAAGTCGTCCATCTTTAAAACATATTATCAATCTCATACATGTTTGAAAAATCTTACAACCAGCTTGAATCTCAGAAAATCAGCCTCAAAGTCATGATTGATATGATCATGTAAGCTCCCCCTCAAAATCTGCATATAGTCAAAAAGTCGTCAAAGTATAAAAGTCTTAGTCAAAGTAAAACATTGAAATACGAGTTCTGATCTAAATTAATCAGAAGTCAATTACCCCCCTGAAATATTACATTTAGAATATTCATCGGTAGGAATAATATATACTCCCCCTTAAAGGTTGATCATCTCTTCTTAAGCATCAGAGTACAATTGCTTTCGATCTTTGAAGTATGAGTCCTAAACTGTTGTGTTTAGAATTCAAACTTGATCTCTGAGGTACGGGTTCTGAACTGTTGTATTCGGAAGCCAAACTTCTTTAACGTTGAAGTTTGGGTCTTGAACAGTGTTATTCAAGAGCCATTATTCCTTTACTCCCCCTAGACTTGAGATGCCTGCGACGCAGACTAGTATTTGGGTCCAGGTTTGTTAGTTGCAGTTCTTTTAGAAGTAAAATAATAAGAACCATACCAGTAATTCACATAATTTTTACTAACAAAATCATTTGAACCACAGTAAGAACAATTAATCTTCTTTTGTGCTAACCTGATCAATTGATTTACAGTACATAAACAAGATCAGGTTTACCAAAAGATTTACCTTTATGATCAATGTTGTTCTTTTTAAAGTAGGTGTGTGCACAAATGAAACCAACTTTTCTTTACTATTTCTCTTTTGATATTTACCTGTACCATCACCATTCCTATCATAGAATAGTTTAGTAGTACGAATCTGATCTTTTAAATTGACTGACCTTTTTGTTGAAACAGTTGTTTGATATGAACTTGATGCTGTCTTGAATGAACATTCAGTGTCAGCTGAATCATTTCTAGGTGATTGATCAATTGAGTCTGGAGACTTCTGCTCAGTTAAGTTCACCTTGAAAACGATCTCTTCAAGTTCTGTTATCTTTGAAGATAAATTGTTCCATTCTTTGGAGAGTAAGTCAATCTTTCTCTTTAATTCAGACTCCGCGTTTTGTTCTTTCATTGCCTTTGTTGACAGTTCAGATAACTTCCTTGTCATTTTCTTAATCTCAGTCTCAAAATCCTTTCTTTCTTCCTCAAAATCTTTCTCAACATTCTTTCTCTGATAAGATATTTCTTTAAAAACTCCAACATTTTTCTGCTCTAATCTCTTCTTATCCTTCTCAAACTCTTTTCTCTCTTTTTCCAACGGGCTTTCTAACTCAAAAATCTTTCATTTGAGAGATTTTCCTTCAGAACCAAACTCAGCTTTCTCTTTCTCAAGCCTGTCTCTTTCAACAATTATTACCTTCTCAACATCTGATACTTGTTTGAAGAGCTTTGCACATTTTAGATCTACTGCTTTCTTCTCTTCAAATGTCTTTCTTGAAAATTCAGAAAATTTTCTTGCAAACATTTGTTTTTCAATTGCAAATCCTTTCTTCTCTTTATCAAATTCAGCTATTTCTTTGGCAATCTGCTTTTCTAAATCTAAAATCTTCTTTTGAAGCTCAACATTTGCACTATCTAAATCTTTTGATGTCTCCTCATTCGTCTTGATAGAAACTTCTTCCTTGAGTTTGACAATCTCAACTTCCAAATCTGAAATCATCATTTTTAATTCAGTATTTTCACCATCCAAAACCTTTGATTTCTCTTCACTATTCGTAGTAGCACCTTCCTCTATCTCATAAATCTTTTTCTTTAGCTTAGAATTCTGTTTTTCCAAATCCTTAACTTTGTCACCTTTCAAGACTTCAAAAATTTCTTTCTGAAGCTCTTTTATGTTCTGTTTATATTCAACAAAAAATTTGGAATATTTACCAGAGTTGGTTTGCCTTTTTCAGATCTACTATATGCATGTAAAGCCATTCTTTAAAGCTATTGAAAGAAGCAATTCGTTCCTTTTCTGTCTTCTCATAGTATTCAATTTGATTTATCATTTCAGCAAGAGTTTGGTAATAGATGTCTCGCTTTTGTACAATCTTTTCTTCAAGAGAGACAATCTTGGCTTTAAGTTTAGCAATCTCTTCTTTTGATGACATCTTGATACTTGCATAGATCTTTAAACATAAATCAGAAAAATTCCAAAATTCTAAAAAACAGTCAAAAATGACTAAATATAAAATTCTCAGACCACTGTTGAACACTTTTCGCACAACACTTAAATACCACAATCCGCAGACCAAACAATCACCAAGAATTCGCAGAAGGAAACTTGCGAATTAGAGCTTTTCGCAGACAATGTCTTGCGAAATCTGGACTTTTCGCAAGTAGAGGCTTGCGAATTCTTAGCTTTTCGCAAGAAAGAACTTAGGGATTATGTACTTAGAAAAATTTTCAATCCCTTTGACCCAACCTTTTCACAAAATATTTAGCAAAAATTGGACTTAGAAAAATTCAATGATCTTCAATATACGAACTCTGGAGCTTTTCGCAGGTCGAAGGTTTTGAACAGTAGCTTTTCGCAAACTTCGGTGTGCGAAATCCTTACTTTTCACAAACAACTATCAGCGAGATCTGAACTTTTCACACCCAAGCCTTTGCGAATTGTACACTTGAAAATTTTCAAACAATAACGACTTGCGAATTTTTGCACTTTTCGTACACCTAATCCTGCGAGTTCTTCAAGGATGAATCTAGCGAAATCTACAAATCTTGCGAGTTCTTCAACTTTTCGAACTTAGAACACGATTTTGGCCATATCTCACTCAATTTTTGACCAAATGCTACGAAATTTTGCAGAATTACTCTCGATCAGTTTCTGAACATATTCTCTCAAAACTTTTTCGATCAACAACAACTAGAAATACAAATTCGATTGCATCACAATCTTTGACATTTTTCGAACAAAAATTCAAGAAAATTCCAAAATTCACAGAATTGTGAATTGGACAATGTGATACAAATCAAACATGTTCTATATCACTAATCGATTACAGTTCAAGCAATTACAACTCAAAAATATCTCAAAATCAACAAACTCAATCTAGACTGGATGAACTGCGAGTTCTTCATATTTCGATCAAAATTTCTCAGATTTCTTGAAATTTTCTGATTAATGCTTGCTCTTATACCAATTGTGTGTCCTTAGATGTGTAAGATTATCAAGATGAATTAACAAGATATCAATTCAATTAGCCATTTGTATTGATCTTCAAACCACAGTTTACAACACTCTCTCTATCTTAATATTTCTCTCACTAGGATACAAAATCTGTTAAAGTTCTACTCTTCATTACAAGGAAACAAAACCTATTTATACCACCAACTTTTACAAAGACAAAACTAAACAACAAACACACTTTGACTTTCCACTTTGAGCATTGACTTTGACTATGCTTTGAGAGACTTTGACTTGGGATTTGACTTTGTATCCAAATGATCTTGGATACAACTTTTATGTACTAACAGAGTGTATTTTAGAGTGTTGTCAATCGACCAAGAAATTTATCACCTTTGAATTTTATATCATAGGTATTCGGTTTAAGAATCAGGAGCTTAAGTGCAAGAAAGTAAGCAAAGGCAACATGTGAGTCTTTCTAACCAAAAATGTTATTGATGCTTATGTTATATCACATGAGAAGTTTATTAAAATACATGTTTTACCTTATCGCGATGGATGTATTATTTGTATGCGTACATTGTGACTGGCAAATTATGGCCTAAGTCGGTGGGTGTGTCCCGCCAATGCTCATACCGGGGTTGGGTGTCCCGTTTATGCCAATGGGGGCGTGTCCCAGTTAAATGCAGTATGGTCTAGACACATTGTCACATGTGCATGACTTCAGTGTGTGCCATCAACGTGTTCGTTTGTGTGATGAATCGGGTGTGTAATCCACTTTTGGATAAGTGTGTCATCATTTTCATAGATGACATCTTGATTTACTCTCGAACTCAAAGTGAGCACGAGAAGCACCTTCGCTTAGTATTAGAGTTGTTGAAGTATGAGAAACTGTACGCTAAGTTTTCGAAGTGCGAGTTCTAGTTGAGGGAAGTCCAATTCCTAGGGCACGTGGTATCGAAGGACGGTATTAAGGTAGATCCGACTAAGATAGAAGCCATTAAGGGTTGGGAATCGCCAAAATCACCGTCAGAAGTGAAGAGTTTCCTTGGTCTTGCGGGTTACTATCGGAAGTTCATTCAGGACTTTTCATGGATAGCTATGCCGTTAACCCATTTGACTAAGAAAAATGTTAAGTTCGTATGGTTGATGCCCAAGAAACCATGTTTTGTAGATTAAAGGAAAGTTTGAGTAGTGCACCAATATTATCCCTACCTAACGGGTCTGAAGGATTCGTGATCTATAATGATGCTTCCAAGTTGGGATTAGGGTGCGAGCTTATGAAAGATGGGAAGGTGATTGCCTATGTGTGTCTTCAATTGAAGGATCACAATAAGAATTACCCTACGCATGACTTGGAGCTAGTGGCAGTAGTTTTTGCCCTAAAGATTTGGAGGCACTATTTATACGGGGTTAAGTGCCAGATTTTCACTGACCACAAGAGCCTCCAACATTTATTCAATCAAAAAAAAATTAATATGAGACAGAGGAGATGGATGTAGTTGTTAAGTGATTACGACTGCGAAATCCTTTACCATCCGGGTAAGGCGAATGTTGTAGCCGACGCTTTAAGTCAGAAGGAAAGAGGGGATTCGACTAAGGTAGTAGCCTTTAGAGTCGAAACAACATTTAACCTCCTTGAAGAGATTCAGAAGTTCCAGGAGGAAGCGATATTGGAAGAAAACCTAAAAACTGAGTGGGTTGTCGGGTTATTAGACTCGTTAGGAGTCGACAATCACAGAATAAAGTGCCTAGGGAACCGAGTGTGGGTTCCTAAGTTGGGAGATCTGTGGAAAAGAGTGTTAGAAGAAGCACATAAGTTTCATTATTCAGTGCATCCGGGAACAAATAACATGTACTTGGACCGGAGACAGTTTTATTGGTGGCCTGGGATGAAGAGGGACATCGCTCAGTTCGTCGAGCGGTGCTTGACGTGCCTAAAAGTGAAGGCGGAGCACCAACGGATGTACGGGGAACTTCAATAATTGGAAATACCGATGTGGAAGTGGGATGAGATCACAATGGACTTTATCACGGAATTTCCACGAACACCGAAAGGTCATGGAGATTTGGGTGATAGTGGACCGTCTCACCAAGTCAGCTCACTTCCTACCAATTAAAGAGATGTACACGTTGAACAAGTGAGGAAAGTTTAATCCATGGACTCAGTCCAGGCTCTGTTAAGTCACGTGTCGGTATGTCCATTTAAGCCGAGTGTCTTTTAGAGTGTTGTCTATCGATCGAGAAATTCATCACCTTTGAATTTTATATAATAGGTATTCGGTTTAAGAATCGGTAGCTTAAGTGCAAGAAAGTAAGCAAAGGAAACAAGTGAGTCTTTCTAACCAAAAAATATTATTGATGCTTATGTTATATCTCATGAGAAGTTTATTAAAATGCATGTTTTACCTTATCCGGAGGATGTATTATATATATGCATACATTGTGAGTGGCAAGTTATGGCCTAAGTCGGGGGGGGGGGGGGTTCCGCCAGTGCTGAACCGGGGGGTGCGTCCCATTTATGCCAATAGTGGGGGTGTCCCAGTTAAAGGCAGAATGGCTAGACACGTTGTCACATGTGCATGACTTCAGTGTGTGCCATCAACGTGTGTCATTTGTTTGATGACTTGTAAAGCTACAATTTGTTTATAAATGCCCATTTATATTTTATATGTTGTTGTGGCACGGATGCCCGTTGTTAGAGGGAACTCACTAGACCTTTCGGTCTAACTCTCCATTTTTAAAAACTAAAAACCTTTTCACGAAGGTGTGAGGTAGAAGGCTCGGGTAAGGGAAAGGAGAATCTTTGAGCTGGGAGTTGTGGATTAGAAGGATGATACCGTAGCTTTCCAGTTTTAGTTTGATTTTTATTATTTTATTATTCTCAGTTGTGTAATAGCTTATTTCTGCAAACCTTGCATTTTTAAGATTTTTTTTGGGGCCATTTTGGCGAGTTATTTATCTCTGGTTGTTTATGTTTATCTTTCTGATTGTTGGGTTGTTACAAGATCCAACACAGACCAGATGTAGATCCAAATTCAACGCAGATGTTGTTGTAAATGAGATGTAGATCTAGTTTTGTTGTTTTAGATCTTGAAGAGATGAAGAAATCAAATAGAACTTCGATGTTTTTTTGAAGTATATAATATTTTTATACGAAAAATGCAATAGATAAACTCAAACACCCTCCTCACCTTTGGTGAGGTTTGAACCCCTGACCTCCTAGGAGGCCAAAGGCTCCCTGACCTCCTAAAACTTCGATGTTTGAGGGGAAGAATGCCACAAGTTGGGGGTGGTGGAGTCGAAGTTGCAGGTTAGGGGAGGTGGAGTCCGGTGTTGCAAGTGGTGGTGGTGGAGTTCGACGTCGTTGGTTAGGTTGCACCACATGGGCTTAACACAGACACAATGCTGATGAAGAAAAAGGAGAGATGGAGGGTTTCAGGCTTTTCTTGTGAAACTAATTTAGGGTGGAGAGAAGAGAGAGAGAGAGAGAGAGAGAGATTTGAAGTGAGGTGCATATTTTTAATGAGTGATGTGAAAAATAATTTTCTAAAGTAATGTGGATATTTTAACATCCACATAAGCTTTGTTTTTTTCTTTTAAGACACATCATTTAGAGGTAACTGGTTACATGCTAAATCGGTAATCAAGACCCTTAAATATATGAAAAGTTTGCTACCGACCCTAAAATGATAATTTTGAAAGTTGATTCCCCAAAATATGAATTAGCTCAAAGTTGGTTCCGTTTTAATGCAATTTTTCTTTTTTTTTTTTAAATTCAATCTATATATCCTTGCAAATGTTTGGGTAAAGTAGTAATGTTCAACCAAATCTGGCATGGGTATATTGTTAGTGTATTTTATTGTATCCAAGATTTAATGTGAAAAGTCTGAGTCAATGTAAGTCAAAGTTTGTAAAGTCAAAGTCAACATTAGTGTTGTAAGTGTTTAAGCATGTGAGTGAAGTCTTGTGATATAATTAGATTAGCCTTATGAGTGTTTCTTGTAACCAAGTATTGTACGTGTATCTGTGATATCAATATACTTGTGATTCTCTCTCTACTCTCTCTCTAGATCATAAACTGTCAAATGTTGATAAAGTGCTTGATTGAATTGGGATTTTTACATTTTCAATTGGTATCAGAGCTGAACCAAATCATATTCAGAAAGATTGGATCATCAATTTTAGATTGAAATCTTGAAAAATCTAGAACACGAGAGACATTTTCTGAATTTTACTGTTCAATTAAATTTTCATTGAAAAATCGTTTTTGATGCAAGATAATGGATTCATTGTATTCGATTTATGTTTTAAAATGTTTCTTGTATTGATTGTATCATAAAATTCGAACTGAATCGCATTCAATTTCGAATTTTTGTGAGTCTTGGTTTTTGAAATGTTCGAACACTGTTTGAATAAAATTATTGAGATTTGTTGTTTTTAATCTGAAATTAGTATTAGAAATGTGTTCTATATGATACATCGATCATTCCTGTCAATTTTCAAGTTCTAATTTCTTGTATTAAGGAGTTTGGATCGATTTTTTTAACATCAGAGTCAAGAACGCGCTAGATCTGTTCTTCGCGCAAATCAAGAACACGCACCAATTGAAGAACACGCACGGTGATAATGGAAATTTTGAGCCTGGTTCGCGCATAAGCTCATTGCGAGAAGTGATAAAACGCGCATAAGCATTATGGCGAGTTTCTTGTTTGCGCACAACACATTTAGCGAGAAGTGAGATGAACAATGACTTGCGAGTTGTTTTGACGTGCGAGTTTCAATCTTAGCGAGTTCTATAATTGTAAAATTTTCTAAGTATGGAACACGCAAGAATCTTTTGACGTGCGAGTTTGCATTCGTTTGCGAGAAGTTCAAAGTTCGAAATATTTCCAAGTCTACTTCGCACACGAAGCACCTTGCGAGAAGCTACTTCGCGCATAACTCTTCTAGCGAGTTCCTCTCTTCGCGCAAGTAATGTCCTGCGAGTTTCAGATTCGCGCATAAGGCTTCTAGCGAGAAGTAAAGTGAATAGTGCTTTGCGAGTTTTTGTACTTTGCGAGTTTTAGGTGTTTGCGAGTTCTGGAGTTGTAATTTTTCTGAAACTATTTTTCAAGTGGTGATCTGTGTTTGACTTTCAGTCAAATTTTCTGAATTGTTTAGGAACGATCATTCATATCAAGCCAACTTATTGATCAAGATGTCTACAATTTTATCAGGGAGAGACTGTGCGATTATATCGACAATTGAAGCTGAAAGAGATAAACTAAAGAATAAGAATTCAGTTCTTTTTAAACAAATTCAGGAGTTGAAATCTAAATTGTCAAATTCTGATAAAACTTCTGATTGTGCAAAATGTGCTAATTATGCTAAATCTGATTTTGCAGGTATCATCAGTGCAAAAGAGAAAGAGAAAATGATTGCTTTAAAAGAGAATACTATTGTGACATGTGAGAAAGAGTTAAAGTTGAAAGAGAGAAAGATTGTGAATCTTCAAAGCCAACTGAAGACAACTGAACAAAGATCATTAGCACTGCAAGCTGAATCAGTTGAACTTCAACAGAAGTTTAAGGCTTTTGAAGACAAGATATCTGCGTTGGAGTTAAAGAATGATGAACTGAAGAAAAGCCTCCAAGCAGATAAAGTTAAAGCTGATTCAGAGAAATCTTCTACTAAAAAACAATCTGATCTTTCAAAGAAAGCTATTTAAGAGAAAAAGGATCTTGAGATTAGATGTATTAAACTCTCGAAGAAAGTGTCAGAATTTGAGAAAATTTTAATTACAGAAAGAGACACTTTTGCCAAAGAGATAAAAGTTCTTGAAGATAAAACTGTTGAATTTCCCAAACAGGTCTCTATTTTACAAGACTTACTTGAGAAAGAAAGAAAAGTTTTTCAAGAAAAGAATTAGTCTTTTGAGATTGAAAAGAAGAAATCTGAAAAGAGAAATGTTGGGATCTTCAATGAAATTTCTGAAAAGACCAAGAACTTAGAAAAAGTTTTGAACAAAAACGTCAAATCTTTGAATCTGAAATATTTAAGCTCACATCCAAAGTTTTTGTTCTATCCTCAAACATTCTTAAAGAACAGATGGCTAGAACTGATTTGAAACACAAGTTTGACACACTTTTTGATGAAAGAAATATTTTGTCCAAAAAGATAAAGGACTTGGAAGCTGCAAATAGTGATTTGTCAGAAAAGATTTCAGCTGATGTGATTGATCAATCACCTGTTGATAATTCAACAGAATCAGTCTGTTCTTTCAAAACAGCTTCAAGTTCCATTCATGAGAAAAAGGTTTTCAAAAAGAAAAGTGTCAAACCAAACATTGTCAAATCAAATCAGATTCGTCCATCTAATCTGTTTTATGACAAATTTGTTGATGGTCCAGCGAGCTTTTATGTTAAATCTCTTGGAAAGCATTCTAAGAAAGGGCAGATGGTCTATAGAGTTAAAGGTTCTTCGGATGAGAAGAAGAAAGACAAAGCATCTGCTTCCACATCAAATGCCAAAAAGAACAGTGCACACAAAGGTAAATCTTTTGGTAATTCTGATATGTTTTATTCTACTAATCATTTGATCAGGATTGCTCTGAAGAAAATATGTTGTTCTTACTGTGGAACACATGACTTTGTAAGTAATAATTTTGTCAATTACTGGTGTGGTTCATATTATGTTACCCCCACAAGAACTGCAACTAACACATCAGGACCCAAATATCAATGGGTACCAAAAGCTAAATCTGTGTTGCAGGCACCCAAGGTTTAAGGGGGAGCAAGAACATAGGCTCTTGAATAACACAGTTCAAGACCCGCACTTCAAAGTTAAAGGACTATGACTTCTAAGTAACACAGCTTAGGACTCGTTCTTTAATGTTAAAGATAAGGATATTTTGAAAATATCCAGGGGGAGCTTAAATGAATAAAATCATTCTATCATGATTTGAGGGGGAGCTTAAAGGTAAGTATCTTCTGATCTTAATCTCTGATTGTTTGAAAGAAGAACAACTTTCGAACATAATTTTTTTTTTCTGAAATGTTCAAACCACTTCTGATTCTCAAAAGATTTCATGAATTGAGAAGTGTGATTTTCAAATGTTTTTCATACTTGAGCTTTAATGTTTAACTGGTCGTGTGTTTCCAAAGATTAATACTTGTGTATTATCTTGTCTATATACTGTCAAGTATTCACACACACCGATTCAGTACTTCATATTTGATTTTGTTATTACCATGTATCAAAAGTTTAATCTTTCTATGGTAATACTCCCGCTAGTTATTCATTGTTGTTTGAATCATACATCATTTCATCATTACATGTGCTTTTATTGTTAATATGTTTATATATTGTTCATATAAACATTTTACGTCTTTGATTTCCCAAATATTATTCTTCATGATAATTTGATCTGATCTTAATCATTGTCAGATTCTCAAAACATTTCTATTCTTTCATACAAAGTTTTGAGAAATCTTAAATGCTTAAAAGTGAGACTCCAGAAGAACTATATCTTTTTTTAGAAAGATGGAAGTGCTTAATAATCTAACTGTTCGCTCAATAAAAAGTGATCATGGAACTGAATTCAAAAATAGTTCCCTGAGCAATTTCTTTGAAAGTAAAGGAATCTCTCACAATTTCTCTTCCGTAAGAACTCCTCAGCAAAACGGTCTTGCTGAAAGAAGAAACCGAACGATCATTGAAGTTGCAAGATCAATGCTAAGTGATTCTCATCTTCCAACTCAGTTTTGGGCAGAAGCTGTCAACACTGCTTGTTTTACTCAAAACAGGTCTCTGATAGTAAAACGTTTCAGCAAAACAACCTCTGAAGTCTTTCATGGAAGAAAACCTTCTATTAGTTTTCTTCACATCTTTGGTTGTCAGTGTTTCATCTTAAACAACAAAGATGCACTTGGAAAGTTTGACCCAAAAGCTGATGATGGAATATTTCTTGGTTATTCCTCAATTTCCAAAGCCTACAGAGTCTTCAACAAGAGAAGACAAACAGTATAAGAAACAATTCATGTCACCTTTGACGAATCCAGATCAGTGAACTCTAAACCTATCGCTGACAATGATGAATTGAATGCTTGGATGTTCTCTCATTACAGGGAAACATAACCTATCTTCAACACTCATCAGCATACAAATCATCCTAATGCTGATGAAGATCCAAACATCATACCTCATAACACTGAATCCACCTCATGGGTTTCAGTTGTTCCACTAAACACACTTCCTCCATCAGATCTTCCCTCATCTAAAAACCTCTCAGTAAATAACGGTTTATCTGACACTCAACATCTGATAGCTGAAGAACCTCAAGTTTGTTCATCGGTGAACATTCCTATTGATGATCCAACTCCTGAGGTAAGCGATCATGCCCCAGCTCAGCGATGGACCAGAGATCACCCCATAGATCAAATTCTTGGTAATCCTGATGCAGGTATTCAGACACGACGAAATTTAGGTAATGTCTGTCTCTTTGTTAATTTTCTTTCTTTCTCAGAGCCAAAGAAGACTGATGATGCCCTCAGAGATCCAAATTGGGTCAGCGCCATGCAAGAAGAGCTGACCGAGTTTTCTAGAAAGAAAGTTCGGAATCTCGTTCCCTGTCCATCTGATAACTCTGTTATAGGCACTAAATGGGTGTTTAGAAACAAATTAGATGAACATGGGACTGTAACCCACAACAAAGCTAGACTAGTTGCTCAGGGATACAGACAAAAGGAAGGCATAGACTATGATGAAACCTTCACCCATGTGGCTATGCTCGAAACAATTCGATTATTCTTAGCCTATGCAGTTTACAAAGACTTCAAAGTATATCAAATGGATGTCAAATCAGCATTCCTAAATGGAAAGTTGAATGAAGAAGTTTATGTTGAACAACCCCCAGGGTTCTATGACCCTAAGCATCCAAATTATGTATATAAATTGGATAAGGCTCTCTATAGGTTAAAACAAGCTCCTCGTGCTTGTTATGACACCCTCTCTTCATTTCTTATCTCTGAAAAATTTGAGAGTGGTAAAATTGATAACACCTTATTTTTCAGAAAGATAAAAGGTCACATTATTCTTGTACAAATATATGATGATGATATTATATTTGGTTCTACTAACCCATCTCTGTGTACTCGTTTCGCTGAAAGAATGAAGAAAGAATATAAAATGAGTATGATGGGTGAACTAATTTACTTCCTTGGACTTCAAATCAAGCAATCTGACAATGATACTTTTATTAATCAGGGTAAGTATGTTAAAGATATGCTGAAAAAGTTTGATATTACTCAAACATCAGCGATGAAAACTCCTATGGCACATCCTCTGACACTAAACAAGGATCCTTCTGGAAAACCAGATAATGTCACTGCCTACAAAGGAATGATAGACTCCCTGTTGTATCTTATAGCGAGCCGACCTGATATCATGTATTCTACCTGTCTTTGTGCTCGCTATCAATCAGAACCAAAGGAATCCCATTTGATCGTTGTCAAGCGAATTTTCAGATATCTTAAGGGAACTCCTAACCTCAGTCTTTGGTATCCCAAAGATTCAGGGTTTGATCTAACTGTCTATTCAGATAGTGATTTTGCAGGTTGCAAAATTGATAGAAAGAGCACCACTGGCGGATGTCAACTCCTAGGTGGAAAGCTGGTAAGTTGGACAAGCAAAAAGCAAAATTCAGTATCCACTTCCACAACTGAAGCTGAGTATGTAGCAGCTGGAAGTTGTTATGCTCAAGTCTTATGGATGAGAAATCAACCATTAGACTATGACCTTCAACTATTCAAGATTCCAATCTATTGCAACATCACAAGTGTCGTCGATATAGCAAACAATCCAGTACTACACGCAAAGACAAAACACATAGAGATCAGATATCATTTTATCATAGATCATGTGATGAATGGTGATATAGAACTCCACTTTATCCTACTGACTATCAGCTCGCTGATCTTTTCACTAAACCTCTTGATGAGACAAGATTCAACTTTCTCATCAGTGAGCTTGGAATGCTGAATCTTGAAGATTAATTCTTCAACTTTCATGCATCATGTCAGTTATAAAAGGTTCTACCTATTCTCATAATCTCTGATTACATATCTCTAACACACAAGTATGCTCTCTCATTCTCTCTCACTGAATCCTATTCAATAAGAAGTTTTCAGAAACCAAAACTTTAATCACTAATTTCTTCAAGTGGTTAAAAGGTTTTTGAAAAACAAACCTTAACACTGATATTTCTCATCAGTGATCCTTTGTAAAGAAAACATATCTCTGAATTTCTGTCAGTGATACTTTCTAAAATCGAAACATGTTGATTTTTTTCTCTCTCCTATGACGTCATTCGAACTGATAATACATGGCACGACTTTTTCTGACACGTTCGTCTGTTGCACTTCTTGTCCATTCAACTTCGTGGGACGTGTCTGTGTCATGATGACCACCTATTCTCGCTTCAAATTCTCTCTCTCCTCATATAAAAGGAATGCCATTTACAGTTTTGCCTTTTACGCTCTCTAAAAACTTAAAAGTCAAGTAACTTTCTCTCGGCATTCAAGAAAAGAACCTAAGAACACTAAATCTTCAAGTCTTCAACAAGTTACAGGTTTTTGTTCTTATCCTTTATCCTCTAAAAACACTAGTTTAATCTTAAATGTTCTTTTTTATTTTGGATTAAGAGTGTTTTTTACATAAAATCATTTTCTTTGTGATTTTATTGTATGCAAAAACCTATGGTTTTTGAGAATGATCTACTCGCTTCCTTTTTCGGAAACTGTTTTCCTCTAAAAACAAACTTATTTTTCAAGTTTCTTTCCTTAACAAGAAACTGGTAAAATATTCTACAATGGTTTTAGACTCTAAACCTTCTATTCTATTCTATTCTACTTTTCTCTATTCAAGATATGGCCCAAGCTACTCTCATTCCTTCCAAGAATGTTAAGTTCGCTCTTGCTGACTCTGAAGTTGCCAAGAACAACCACTTGGCATGTTTGGACTTTTCCTTTGACAAATATTCTCATCTCGTACAAGCTGCAAATTTTCTCAAGGAATCATGTCTGGGATATGCGTTGAAGGTTGATCCCAAGCCTTCAAAGTCTCTTCTTCAGTAGTTCTGGTTCACAGCTGATAAGGGTGAAGTCCTCAGCAAGCAAGGCAAACCAATCCCTGCCATTACTTTCCACACTCAACATGGTCCAGGGAACATCACAGCTCTCGCCATCCGCACTGGTCTTCGTTTTCCTTCGAAGACAACTAAAGGCTTTGACGCTTCACCACTGATGTTGAACTTATTCAGTTCCTTGATTTCATATGTTACCAGTGGGACTTCAAGCCTCAAACTAATATCCACAACAAGAAGCTGACGAAGATCCAAAAGGCAAACATGCTCTCGGAGCTAAACTTTATCTTCACTCATATCATTCAGTGCATGAGTGGAAAGGTTGGATCCCTGGACCAAGCTATCAAAGTACAGGTCCACATGGGATATTCAGTGATCGTTGGTCGACATTTTGACTACGTTGGAGCGATCTTTGAAGATCTCATGTCAAAGATTGAGAAGTTTGAAAGGGACATCAAAATTCCCTACGTCCGCTTCATCTCTGCCATCCTCCACTTCTTCTTTGACAAGAAGTACCCTAAGGAAGGTGACTGCAGCTTCTCCAAGGTTGGACTTCGAGCCTTGGAAGCTAAGCCCGCTGACAAAGAGGTGAGTCTTCAAACCTTGTTCTTTCGTCTCTCCCAAATTTCTTCATCTTCAGTGGCTACGCCGATGGTTTCTGCATCAGCTATCCCCGTCGCTACCACCCCTCAAAAACGCAAATCAACAGCTCTTCTTGGTCCTTCTAAGAAGGCCAAGAAGAATGTGGAGCAAACCCCTTGACAAAATTACCTGAGGTATTCTCTCAACAGACTATCTTAGATGATTTCGTGGCTCACTCCTCCACAGCTGCTACAACAACAACCGAGTCAGTGTCATCCATCGCTGATACACCACCGGTGACTGCCCCAATTTCCTCAGTGACTCAAGCCTCAAATGAGGTAATAACAATACTCACCAGTGTTCCTTCTTCTATCCCCACCATTTCTCCTTCTTCTATTTCTTTGGTCTCTAACCTCCCTTCTTTATAGCAGCCAATTCTTACCACTGCACATGTAGGACCTGTTGTGCATCAAACATCTCTTCCTTTCCCTTCCTTTGAAGGTGACTTGAATTTCTTCAATATGTTTGACACTTCAGGTATCACTAAATACCTATACATTTCTCCCACCTCTCTAAATAAGCCTGAGCATCGTTTTGCTCAAATTCTAACTTGTTTTTCAGGTCCTACTTTGGGAATGGTTGATGCTAACGTTACCAAGCTTGCTGACAAGGTGGACTCTCTTGCTGCCTCTCTCAACACCAACACCACCGCTGTAAATACAGCGGGTGAGGAGTTGAAGACCCTCTCTACTGCCACCTCCACCAAAGTTGAGGCTTCTCAGCTTAGCTATCTTCAAACAGAGGTCACTGCGCTAAAGGAAAACGTGGCCAACAATTCAACACATATCCAATTTCTCAAAGTCCACGTTGATCGCCTGACTGGCGAAGCCATGACCCTCAACGGCAAGCTGGAGACTGCGAATCAGCTGCTCGCTCAAATTCTGTCAAAAGTGAATGCATTAGCTCCCACTTCTACTCCCTCATTCACTGAGAATGACAGAGTGTCCCTGAATATTGCATGGAATTCATTCATCAGGACACTTCTGCTATTCCGGAGATAGAATGACGTCTGCATAAGCTGGAGACTGATATCTGCAAAGAACCTGTTGCTGACGTTGCTGCCGCTCCTTCTGATGACCTCCCCCATGATGACGAAAAAGAGCGGGAGAAGAATCAAAATGAAGAAAATTCAGCGGAAGCACAGGAAATAGCGGATGAACCTCTCTCTTAAGCAGAGGGGGAGAAGGTTGTTGCAGATCAAGCCCCTCCTTCTTCTTCTCAAGCGCAGGAAGAAGAAGAAGAAGAAGAAGAAGAAGAAGAAGAAGAAGAAGAAGAAGAAGAAGAAGAAGAAGAAGAAGAAGAAGAAGAAGAAGAAGAAGACGGGGAAGAACTTGATCTTCAAGATCAAGAAGGTAACGACGACGTCATCGCTGATGATGATGAAAACGAAGACCCATCTCAGTGGTTTTCTGCAATAAACGTCCCATCAGCGCCAACGATGAAAGACGTTATAAATGAAGCAGGGGGGATACAAAAGGACAGTGCTCCTAATACTTCTACCTAAGGCAAGCAGAAGGGGATCGCTGCTGAGGGTAATCTAAAACTACTGTCTCAATCTGAGGGGGAGCTACCTTTTCAGGTATGTTTCCATAGTACCTCTATCCTTCTTTTCCTACCACCCACCCCTGTTTTTCTAGCCTTTATCTCTCTCTTCCTCAAAAACATACACTAACTCCTTTTTCTTTTTGATCAGACAGTTCTCTCCCTTGCTTAAGGGAACTTCTCTACAAATAATCCCAACTCAAATAGCTAAAGAATCAATAATCCCAATCTCTGTCAATGAGATTGTTGAAGAAGAAGAAGAGGATGAATCCCTGAGTCATCCAAGAAGGCCCTCTCGACCTCTTCAAAGGTTAGAGGATGAAGTACAAAGACGAGTAGAGATGATCTCCAACCTGGAGAGTTTACAGCTGAAGATCCCTCCTCAATCCTCAACTGAAGAGTTTGACTTCCTGTCCAAAGCTGAAATTGAAGAATCTGTCATAGTTGAAAAATTGATTGTTGAATGCCAAAAAGATGTTGATCTAGCTCTTGAGGTACATTCATCTCTATTCAATGATGACAAGATGAAAACGAATCCAGTGAAAGTTCAAGCTGCTCTTTTGAAAGAGATAGAGGAGGAAAACGCTAAAAGAAAAGAGATTAGCGATGCCAGTCTAGCTTGGTGCAAGAAAAAGCTCGACCATCGATCTGATTCAATGAAGATCACTGCCGTGACAATCTCAGGAAGGAAAAAGAAGGATCGAACAACTATCACCATGGAGATATTCAGAGAAGATGGAAGTGCAAAAGCAATGTTCTTATCAAAACTGGAACACTTCGGCTATTCAGAATGGTTAGAGTTCAGAGAAGCACTGAAGAAATCAAAATCAATGTATAGAGGCCATGTTGAAAACCTTCTTGAAGCTCTCATCAATAGGGTCGCTGACAAAACAAATGTGTCCTCAACTCCTCCATCTCAGCAAGACCAGTTAAAAGAAAGCATGCCTCCTCTTCTGAAAATGATGCAGTTATCAGAAATGAAACCTCCATCAAATTCTCCAGGGATGCATTGTTCGGGCCTCCTCCTGATCTCCTAGCTCTAGATCTATCATTGCCTCTTGGTAGACCGTATTTACCAGGGCAAGTGATAAAGAAGCTTTATGGAATCTTCTTCAGAGATGATGATGAACAACTTAGATTTCAAAGTGTCTCTGAAATTCCTCTCTGCCCACTAAGCCATGTACAAGATCTTCTATGCTTGTGGTGTGGATACTCTTCATCAGCGAATCCCATCAAAACTCTTATTCAACAAGGAGCCGCTGATCGAAGATGGAAAGGAGAAAAGGTACCAGATTATATGATCTCTCCATAGACCTCCTGAAAACATAGCTGATAGATTGTATTCTACCTCTTGTAATCTATTAGTTAGTCTTACAGTAGTATAGGACTTCTCTTGTACTTGCAATTTTCATGATTCTACTTTGTAACCTCTTTTTACAATTTAATGAAAATTTCAGTGAAGTACTTAAACTCATCTGTAGTATAAAAGATCCCTCAAAATAGTAATTGGGACATGTATGTTACGAGTCATGACTATCCTTCTATTTTGACTTAAAGTAATTTTCTTCATAGTTACTTTGTCATCATCAAATAGAGGGAGATTGTTGATCCGACTCTCTCAGTGATTTGATAATGATCCGCTGTTATACTTAGTGAAAATTACGTTTAACATTTATATGTATAAATGTTTCACCATCAGCGCTCAAATACTGAGTGTGTTCAGTATCGTTGATGATCTCTTTTGTAAACAGTTAAACGTAATCCCTGAAGATAAGTTTCGCAACAAAATATGTTCACTGCTGAATCGAAGACAAAGTTGGTGAACAAAGGACAAGTCTATTCATGATCTGATGCGGATATCAGTGAAACCAAGACAAGTCTACATACACGCGAAGTAACCTGAGGAAAAGCTTCAGCGATCACTGAACTTCCTTCTATCTCTAAGAAGGAAGAGATATTCAGCGATCGAAGATCAATTAGCTTATATATCAAGTTTCTTTTGTCTTACCTTTGCACACATAGTACAAATGTCATAAGATACATACCTCTGCGGCAGATCGTACAACAACTCTAATATCTACACTGTTCACCATACGGCCAAAAGCATGTCTCCAAAAGTCAGACGCATGCAATCAACCATCGAAGGACACGTGTAAAGTACCTTTCCATGCATTTAATGCATAGGGTATAAATAGAAAGATCAAGACTCTATCTGAGGGTTGCCTTCTAGCTTTCTAAACATATATAAACCCTTGCTTTCTATATTCTCTCAATCCCTATTCTCTATTTCTTATGCAACAATCTGTGTAATTCTTAAGTTTGTTTAGATTAAGTTTTACTTAATCTTATTCCGCAACAAACTTGTAAATTGTATTTTGATTTATCACTAAACAATTTATTAAACCTTTGAAATTTTGTGTTTGTATTCAACCCACCCCCTTCTACAAACTTGTTAAGCACCTTTGGGACCAACATTTGCGTACCAATTATAATTGGTTGGTAAACGGTATTGAGAAAAAAAACATGGTACCATACCATGTTCACCCCTAGTAGATAGTGATGAGCTGTTAGGGAACAAAAATTTGTTCAAGTGAATTAGATGATCATGATTTTGTTAGTGGTTCATCTAGATTCGAGAAAGACAAAGTTATGAGATGACTTTACTTCAAATATATATGTGTTATGGTTGGTATGGAGAAGGCGATATATGTTACGTGTGCGAAGTAATCAGGGAGATTTTGATTGTAGTATGAGGGTATGAAGTGGTGCAGGTGTAATAAGTTAGTGGTGTTGAAGGACGGTATTAAAGTAGATCCGACTAAGATAGAAGCATTAAGGGTTGGGAACCACCGAAATCACCGTCGGAAGTGAGGAGTTTACTTGGTCTAGAGGGTTAGTATCGGAACTTCATTCAAAACTTTTCACGGATAGCTACGTTGTTAATCGTTTTTACTAAGAAAAATGATAAGTTCGTATGGGCTATTGCCCAAGAAGCCATCTTTTGTAAGTTAAAAGAGAGTTCGAGTGGTGCACCAATCTTATCTCTACCCAACGGATCCGAAGGATTCGTGATCTATAGTAATGCTTCTAAGTTGGGATTAGGGTGCGTGCTCATGCAAGATGGGAAGGTGATTGCTTATGTGTCTCGCCAATTGAAGGATCGCGAGAAGAATTACCCTACGCATGATTTAGAGCTAGCGGTAGTGGTATTCGTCTTAAAGATTTGGAGACATTATTTATACGGGGTTAAGTGCCAGATTTTCACTGACCGCAAGAGTCTCCAGCATCTATTCGACTAGAAAGAGTTGAATATGAGACATAGAAGATGGATGGAATTGTTAAGTGATTACGACTGCAAAATCCTTTACCATCCGGGTAAGGTGAATGTTGTAGCCGAAACGTTAAGTCGGAAGGAAAAAAGGGATTCGATGAAGGTAGTAGCCTTTAGAGTTGAAGCAACATCGAACCTCCTAGAGGAGATTAAGAAGTTCCAGGAATGAAGAAAGATATCGCTCAATTCGTTGAATGGTGTCTGACGTGTTTAAAAGTCAAGGAAGAACACCAACGGCCGTTCGGAGAACTTCAATCATTGGATATACCGGTGTGGAAGTGGAATGAGATCGCGATGGACTTTGTCACAGGATACCGATATTTTTTGGGATATGATGTTGGTTTCAAACAATTGTTATTTTTAAATGCAAACATATTTTTTTGCATTTTAATAAGTTAGTTTTTCTTGTACTTTGACAAATAAGAATGGATGAAAAAAAATTGATAGATGGGTTTTAAAATGATGAGTGATGCATAGGGACCAAATCCACATTTCACTATGCTTTATTTTATTTTGTCTTTATATATGTCTAAAATTTATGTACTAAGTTTAATTGAAAGGGAAAGACAAAATGACATTTATACCCATGGTGTGCAAGGCACATGATGCCTTTAACGTCTCAAATTTAACGATGTTAGCCTTCAGGGACTTCAGCCACAACATATTGCATACCACAGGGACTACACCCATAATAAACATAGTATGAGGATCATAGTCAAAGAAAACACAAAACCACAAGGATCAAATCCACAATTCACTCTTATTTTTATGATGTCGAATTTTAAAAATATATCATCATTCATATTACGTATCATCTTATGATTTTTTGAACATAAAAGGGCAAGGGAAAAGGTCTTAATTTAAAGTATAATAACCTAAATGCTTTATAATATAGTATGGATAATTTTAAAATAAAAGATTAAAATACATATATAAATCCTTTTAGAGCATCCCTAATGCACTTTTTGTATTGACTTATTAATTATTACATGGAGTCAAATATAAAAAAACATCAAAGTAGGGGTGTTAAAAAAACCGTTGGACCGCTCAAACTGGTCGAACCAAGTCAAACCAGGTCGTTTTTTACGATTTGAGCGGTCCGGGCCTGGTTTGAAAAATAACTAAACCGGGCGGTCCAATCCGATCTGCGGTCTGGAATTTTTCTTGGGCGGTTTGGACCTACCTGACTCTGCCAAATACATACATACATATATTAGAGGAAAGTTCAAATGAAAACTCAATTTTCATTGTGCACGTGAGGACGAAACTCGGCCCCTCCATCTCTATTGATCCAATAACTCATATTAAATAGAGTTTTTAATTAAAATGATTAATTAAGATGATTAGGGGGTAAAAATGGAAGATAACTTAAACTCACGCCTACCATATTTGACTTTTTATTTTCTTTTTTAATTAAAAACTTTTACCACTTAAAGTTTAAAATAAATTATCTTAAAATTTACTAATATTTTAATCAAAAACATTACATCCAAAAATGAGAATTTCGTGCTCTTCGATATGACATTCATCTCGATATAGTTTTGTTATTGTTTTAACCGTTTTTTATGTGAAATGCTATATATCTGTTATATTCATTATAAATATTTATGTATGTTCAAGTGTGAACAACATCTCGACAACGTAAGTCCGTAACTCAACATCACCTTCTTCAACACTTTCTTCAACGTCGTAAGGCATCGCGTTCTTCATCACCGTAACTCAACATCCATCGAGAAAAATTGAGAACCTATCGATTTTCGGTTGTGAACCGGGGAACAAAAAAGAGCGTGTCACGTGTCCACACCTTCATGGGTCATTCATTTATTATTCATCATTAATAATGTATCATTGAAGATGAATAATACAGCATTCATGGTGGATAATACACGATTCATGATGAATAATACATGAATCATTAATTCGTGTATTATTCATCCTGAATGTAGTATTATTCATCATGAATAGTAAATGAACGTTCATCTTTATTATTCATACTAAATATGGACACCCGGGACGTATATACATATTCATTATGAATATAACACATATATAGCATTTCACGTAAAAAACGGTTAAAATGAAGAAAAAGAAACTATATCGAGATGGATGTCATATTGAAGAGCACGAAATTCTCGTTTTTTTTATGTAATTTGTTTGCCTAAAATATTAGTAATTTTTAAGATAATTTATTTTAAGCTTTAAGGAGGTAAAAAAAATTTAATTAAAAAAGAAAATAAAATATCAAATAAAATAGGCGCTAATTCAAATTTCTAGTTTTGTCCTAATCACTTCTCAATTAATCTTATTATGATTTAACCATTTATTAGTTTTCTAAGTTTTGATCAATTACTAAGATTGGTCCTCACGTGCATAATGAAAAATGAGTTTCATTTGAACCCTTATATATATATATATATATATATATAGAGAGAGAGAGAGAGAGAGGCGTTCAAATACACCCTCCTAACATCTTGCAACCTTTGCAACCCTCATCCTCACCTTTCATTTAATATCCAGTTTTTTCTTTTTCTTTTTCTTTTTCTTTTCTAATTCAAAAAGGGCAGTTTTGAAATTCTATGTTTACCCACTTTATTAGTTCCCTGTACAATGAATTTCTAACATGCCATCACTTCATCACCCATACAACAAATATGCAATTACTAAATTCCACATACCCACGAAGCTACAATGTAACCCACTTCATTAGATAGTCTACCCATTCCTCACTCCTAAATCAATATCCCGTTTAAAAATCAGCAAGAGTATATTGCTTCATTAGTATTCTGTCCAATGCAATTACAGTTAAACACATTCGGGTTCATTTAACATGATACAATTAATAAATTATGTTCAATGCGGTTATAATGAAACTTACTGTGTTCTTGGCTCATGATGTCGATTCATTGAAATTTTCCATAGTTATCTTCTTTCATTCCTAATCCACATACTAAAACTTCAATGAAACTAATTTGGTTCATTGTTCACCCACTTTACCTTTCATTAGTCCAACATAATCTAATTTAACTAGATGTTTAATGAAACTTGCAGAAGACATTGCAGGTTTATCTGCTTGAATTACTAATGACTCCTAACATTTCATGATACAGTTGGTATGCATATCCAATCCTACTGACATGAATCAAAAGTGTATTTGATGACCAATACCTTCAATCGGGAAAAATATTGATGAAAACCAACTCATTTTGTGGATTGACCTCTCGTGAACTTCAAGGGTGTTCCTAATATTTTGGAGGCCCTGTGCGAAAACTAAATGTGCTTTTATTTTTTTCCATATTATTTATTAAATTATTTTCTACTATATTTATTTTAGAGTAAACTACGATTTTCGTCCCTGTGGTTTGATGTTTATAACGATTTTCGTCCCTGATCTTTCAAAACTGCTTTTTTAGTCCCTGTGGTTTCTATTTGCTTCCATTTTCGTCCCTCCATCCAATTTTATTAAAATTAAATGTTAATTTATTTAAAAATGGAATAAGTAAATTACATATTTGGTCCTTATGGTATATAAATTTTTACATTTTTATCGTAGTTTACATTTTTTTTTACTTTTTCTTTATTTATTGTATTTCATCAAGACATTTATTTTTCTATTAATTATATTGTATATTTTCATAATTTATATAACTTTAATTATAAAAAGAATCAAATAATTTCGTTAAAAATATTGATAAATACATGATATTTTTTTCAAACTACTAGATTTAAATCACTTAAAATTAATGTTTTATATTTGTTGATTTATTAAAGTTTTTTATTTATTTTAAATTACTATCGAAAAAAGTTTAATAAAATTCGAGAAAAAATAGTATTATTTTATAACAACCGATTGTTTTTTGTTAAATGCAATTTATTTCCACTATTCTAAATTTTCATTTAATCTTTATTTTCTATTAATTAATCAAGTTTGTTTAGTATTTAAATAAAACATACACACACATAAACACACACACACACACACACCATTTTAAATTAGGTTATATATTAAAAACAAAAAATAAGACAATAAAATGATAAGAAGATTTCAATATGGTGTTATAAAAATCATGCAATAAGCCATGACATGCCACAGAATTAACGTGACGTCAAACACAAGGCTTAAATCTCATGTTATTTAGAACATTGATGTATATATATATATATGTGTGTGTGTGTGTGTATTTTTATTTTAAATATTAAACAAATTTGATTAATTAATAAAAATAAAGTTTAATGAAAATATGGAATAATGGAAGTAAAGTGAATTGAACAATAAACAACCGGTTGTTATAAAATAAGACTATTTTTTTCTCGAATTTTATTAAATTTTTTCCTATGGTAATTTAAAATAAATAAAAAGCTTTAATAAATCAATAGATATAAAATATTAATTTTAAATGATTTAAACCTAAAGCTTTGAAAAAACTATCATGTATTTTTCAATATTTTTAACGAAATTATTTGATTATTTTTATAATTAAAGTTATAATAATTACGAAAATATACAATATAATTAATAAAAAA
Source organism: Arctium minus (assembly GCA_954870635.1). NCBI lineage: Eukaryota > Viridiplantae > Streptophyta > Magnoliopsida > Asterales > Asteraceae > Arctium > Arctium minus. Next base: position 162,695,897 of record OX941080.1, read on the forward strand.
ATAAATGTTTTGATGAAATACAATAAATAAAGAAAAAGTAAAAAAAAATGTAAACTAGGATACAAATGTAAAACTTTATATACCATAAGGACCAAATATATAAATTGTTTATTCAATTTTTAAAAGAATTAACATTTAATTTTAAATAAAATTGGATGGAGGGATGAAAATGGAAGTAAATAGAAACCATAGGGACTAAAAAAGCAGTTTTGAAAGACCAAGGCCAAAAATCGTTATAAACATCAAACCACAGGGACGAAAATCGTAGTTTACTCTTTATTTTATAATAAATCTACCAATAACTTATTTTTTAATTAGATCAAATTGTCCATCTTTTATTCTCTTTTGAAACTAAATTTTAATTTTTAATGTTATTATGTTAGTGTGGATTCAAAATTTATAATTGATTTTTTAACTTTTAATGGGTATGTGAGGAGGTAGGATATATGAAATAACATGGTATGTAAGTGGGGAGGAGATATGAATAACAATCATATTTCTATATAATTGATCAACCATTATCTGTAATTATAAAGCCCATATCAACAAGAAAGTATCGTCATTAGAAATCAGTATATTAAAAATTGAAAATGTGCCAAAAAAACATAAGGAAAAAAATCGACAAATACTAAAAAACCTAAATCTATTAAATATTCAAAGAAAAATATAAGATATATCATTAAAAAAAATTAAACAACTAACGGTATTAAGAGCATCTCTATTAAGTATTTTATAATTTTTTTCTAAAATAGACAATATAAAATTAATGTCTTAAGAAAATTACATTAAGCTCTGATAAATTTTATTTTTACCATTTCAACATTATTTATATTATTAAAATACTTTATAAGTTTATTATCTCGAAACATTTTAGAAAAACATTATACAAAATTAAAAAATAAAATATAAATTAAGAACTTTAGATTTGAATTTTGGAGGATAAATCGTATAAAAAATATTTTAAAAACAATCATATAATTAATTTAATTATTATAGTAAAAATAATGAGAAAAAATGATATATTTAAGTCATCCTCAAAAAAAATATTAAAGTAAACAAATTCAAAAAAAAGTTATTAACAATTTATATATCAAAAAAATCTAAAGAAAGCTATTTTTTTGAAAAAAAAAACAAAATTGATTGAAAAAAGTTTAAAAATGCCACGCAAGGGACTCAAACCACGGTAGACATCAAACCTAAAGATTGGCATAGGGCCTCTTGCCATTGCGCTGGAGGTATTCTTGTGTAAGACTTTGCATTGAATTATTTATATACCAAATTTATTATTAGTAAAAGAATCAAAAAATATTTCGAGGCCCCACAACGATCGGGGGCCCTGTGCGGTAGGACCACTTCGCACACCCCAAAGAACGGCCCTGGTGAACTTATGTGGATTTGTTATAATCTGAACCGAAGGTGAATAGTGATCCATCATGACCTCGAACGTTTGGTGTCAATAGGTGTTATGGATTCAACATCTATCAACAAGGGATTATCGACCGTGTTCTTGAAGTTTGAAAATAACGTTTTCATCCTCATCTTCTCACTTGGTTTGCGCTCTGATACAAGCATTTAACAATCGGACATCATTGATGAATCCCTAGATGAAAAAAAAACGATGAAAATGAAAGGAAGTTTCATACGTCTGACTCGTTGGTTAGAGACACCCCAATTGTAATCTTCATCCATTAAAGTAGTTGTAAGGTTTAACCTAATCTACTTTTTCTTTCCGATTTCACCGTATCATCATGGAATCTGACCGAGTGAGAATCGGTGAAGAAAGACATTCAGTTTCCCTTTATTCGAAAATAGATGTTTCATTATTTTCATCAACAAGATTTACCCTTGATTGAGATAGCTGCCTCTAGGGGTGTTCGCGGTCCGGTTTGGGCGGTTTAACCCCTTAGACCACAAACCAAACCGCAAGTGGCGGTTTATTGATTTCTCAAACCGAGCGGTTTGACATTAAATGCCCAGACCGGTCAAGTCGGAGCGCGGTTTAGGCGGTTTGGTCGACCGGTTTAGGCGGTTTGTGTCTTTTAGTGGGTTTTAAAGTTTAAACATAAACAAATATAAAACTTTGAATTTTAAAGGCTCATTAGCTTGAGTCCATTTGAAATAAAGAACAAATTCCACAACAAAATAACAAAGTCCACAAAAGTTAACAAAATATCCTAAGACAAAACACTAAAAAAAAGTAATATGTAAAGTGCAAATAAAATCCACGACTTCACTTCTTCATTTTTCCGTTCTTTGTATTCCACAATCCATAAAGATTTAAATCTTTTAAAATACATTGGACCTTTATGTATATACTTGGACATTTGAGTTTTATATCATCTATTCTTTATAATAAAGGTATATATAAACAAATAAAAATTATATATTTATATATTTGGCGGTCGGTTTGGTCCAAACCGCCCAAAAAAACCTCCAGACCGCAGACCGGACCGGACCGCCCGGTTTGGCAATTTTCCAGACCAGACCGGACCGCCAGACCGCTCAAACCGCCAAAAACGGTCCGGTTTGACTTGGTTCGAACGGTTTAAGCGGTCCAACGGTTTTTTTGAACACCCCTAGCTGCCTCCAGTGCATGCCCCTTAAGGTGTAATTATTTACAACAATGCCATCGAGTCATTTTAATCCATTGATTAGGTCATTGAGAGCTGTGATTTGGTTGCATTGTGTGTAAGATAAAGATGGGTTGCATAATAACTCACCTCTCTCTCTCTCTCTCTATATATATATATATATATATATATATATATATATATTTTAGTATAACACTATAGCCTAATTTTTAAGACTAGACCCAACTTTATCATGAACTCCTAAAAGCCCAAACAAAAAAACATATTTTGAAATCCCTAAGTTGTAGACTTTGTTTGCATATTACTTTTTTTATTAGTGTTTTGTTGGGATATTTTGTTTACTTTTTTGTGGACTTTGTTTAATTTTTTATGGACTTTGCTTACTTCAAATGGACTCAAGCCTTTGAGGCATGGACTTTGTGATATTCTGTTTTGTTAAAATAGATATTTAATCTAAAATTTCAAATTATATATGCTTTTTTTTAATTTAAACTTTAAAGCCCATAAAAGGCTCAAACCGCCTAAACCGGTCAGACCAAACTGCTTAAACCGCGGTCCGGTTTGATCGGTCTGGGCACTCGATATCAAACCGCTAGATTTGAAAATTTAATAAACTGCCACTTGCGGTTTGATTTGTGGTCTGAGGGGTTAAACCGTCCAAACCAGATCGCGAACACTCCTACCTCAGAGCATCTTCAATCTTAGAGTCGTTTATCAAACGTTTACCTGGATAAATGTTTATCGGTAAAATTGAACACTATCACTTACTTACCAGGTAAGATTTTAGTCCACCAAAACAGTATTGTATGCAACAAGTTTTCCGGTAAGTGCTAACTGTGATAAGAGTATTTTTCCTCACTTACCGGGTAAGACTCTCGCTCCTTGCCTTACCTCTTATCGGGTAAGATTTTTGGTTTTCCCCATATTCATCCAATAAGGTAATGTAACTTGATAAACACTTACCCGAGTAAGCGTTTGATAAATGACCCCTTACTCTCTACATTTAAGCTAATGTAAGGAGTGAAATGCATAAAAATTAGTGTGAGAAACAAAATACTAATATATTGGTACTCCAATCATGCTCCATTTATTAACAAATATACATTATTTTAAGAGTAAATTACAAATTTGGTCCGTGTGGTTTTTTGTTTATAACACTTTTGGTCCCTACAGTTTAAAATTTACAGTTTTGCCATTCGAATATGCAAAAGCGGCCGGATTTGGTCCCTGACTCTAACGGCCGTTATAAAAACCAGTTAAGTCAGGGGTATTTTAGTCTTTTCTAGTTTTCGTTTATTTTTGCTTTAAAAAATAAATCTAATTAATATATATTATATTAGATTATAGAGTAAATTACAAATTTGGTCCATGTGGTTTCTTGTTTATAACAAACCCTATAACAAGTCATCTTCTCCACCATGGAACCTCCGGTCAACCATGAAACCTCCGCTCATCTTCTCTGATGGACCTCCGGTCATCTTCTCTCGCAGACCTACGGTTTATCTCTCAAAATAATGCATCCAAACATCAAAATAAAACCAAAACACAAAAAAGAAAATAGTGAAACCCTATTTTTCCTTCTTTATCTCCTCCCCTAATTCAACATCAAATTTATAGAGAGAAGAAGATTAACCCATTGACTAGTACTATTTGCTTTCTTGATTTTTATGAATCCACCTTGAATTGAATATCCTTTTCTCATTTTTAATAGATCCTTCTTCAAAACCCAATCACACATTTCGTTTACAAAAACCCCCACAAACAAACAATCCATCAAGAAACCCCAAGATTCCATTCCATCATCAAACTAAAAGAAAAAAAATCAAAGCTTTTTGAGGGAAGAAGACCACCATCATCACAACAAGAACCAATTTCCTTCTTCATCATCACTTTTCTTGAAAAAGATTTGAATCAAGAAGACCAATTTAAAGATTTCTAGTTGGGTATTCTCCATTTTCAAGATTTTCAGTTCGGTGTTTTCCATTTTCAAGATTTTCTTGAAAAAATCAGGTAAAAAAAAGAGTTGGTGGTTTCGTCGGAGAAAAAAATCAGGTGTGTGAGGTTGGTGATTGAAGCAGAACAACAGGAGCTTTGGCCGGAGGAAGGGGGTGTGTTGGTGATGGAAAGGGGGCGTGCTAGTTTATGGGCTTCTTCAGTGGTTTCGTCGATGGGTTTTCTTCAATGGTGCCTCGATGAACTCGACGGAGAGGCGATGGTCGGAAAATCGATGGTGCAGGTGAAACCTAGGTCGTTGAAGGTGTTGAGGGTGGGTGGCGTTGGTCGGCGGAGAACTGTTTGTCGAGATGTATATCGGCAGTGATGTTGGGGTGGGTTAGGTTTGGCATATACGAGGTTTGTAACTGTATCTGTATGTATATTTACATGTGTAATATATATATATATATATATATATATATATATAAATAAGTAAGTAAGGGGCTGTTCGGTTCATTTTCTGTTCAAACCTGTATGGATATAGCTGTCTGAGTGGATATGGTTGTCTGGATGTTAACAATTAAGTTGGTGTTCGGTTGTTGTGCTGAATAAACAGTCTAAATGTTAGAAATTACCATTTTACCCACAGTATTTATTTTTTTTTGAATAAAATGTTTGAATAAAACAAAACAATTGTATGATAACCAATTTGAATTCATACCCAACAAAATAAAAGGATTTGCACCATATTAAATTCATAAGTCTATCTCCTTTTTTTTCCAGCAATCTGCTTCTTCTTCTTCTTCACAGCAACAAAATAAAACGATTTTGAATCCTCTTGATCAAATGCTCTTGAAAACAATAGTTTTACACCACCTCTGATCAAATGCACACAAATCATCAACAACAATTTTTTTAAAGTAAACTTTTTCAAAGATACCAGTTGGTGAATCAATAAACCCGAATTAAAAAAAAAAACTAAATTGATGAACCCTAAGTAAAAAACAATGAACAAAAACCATGAACATAAAAAAAAACCCAATCATATTCCAACTTCCTGTGAAGATGGACAACAGCAAGAGAAAAACAATGAACAAAACCCATGAACAACAAAATTAATAAAAAGCCACCGATAATCAATAGAAAACTCATATGTATTGTTTTATATAAAACCCATTCACAACAAAACCCATCTATACAGACAACAGATTTACATAAAATCTATTAACCCAAAACCCAAAGTGTTGAGGAAGCACAATAGAGATTGTCTTGGATGAAGCAATAAGAAGAAAGACTGGAACACAGGATCTGTTGAAGTATATTTCTTCAAGTGGGGTGCTGGTGAGGGCTGGAACATCGACGAGGGTGAGGGCAACGACTGGAACACCGGCAACGACTGGAGCACCGACAACGACGATGGGAACGACGGGAACACCGGCGACGATGGCAACGACGGGAACACCGGCGACGATGAGGAATAGAAGCTAGACAGTGAAAGAAGTAGAAGTAAAGGAGGTGTGTCTTTGAGGGAGAGGAGGCGTACCTTTGATAGAGTTGTACAAATTTAGGGGAAATAAGGAGGGTATATGTGGAAAATGTTGGGCTGAATGTAGACCACATATGCATTCTGGCTGTCTAAATAAGTCACTTGATGACCGATTAAGCCACAACCGAACACCTTCGTATGGCTGACCGAATAAGCCATACACCTTATACAGCCCATTAAGCCACAAACGAACAGCCCCTAAGTTGCTTTTTTGGTCCTTGTAGTTTACATATAAAAGTAAGTTACCTTTTTATGTAAGCTACAAATTTGGTCCTTGAGTTTATTTTCTAAAGAAAAAACATGACAAAGTTGGAAAAAGGCTAAAATACCCCTGACTTAACTGGTTTTCTTAACGGCGGTTAGAGTCAGGGACCAAATCCGGTCGCTTTTGCATATTCGAATAACAAAACTGTAATTTTTAAACTGTAGAGACCAAAAGTGTTATAACAAAGAAACCACATGAACCAAATTTGTAATTTACTCCTATTTTAATAATATCTTTTTTAATTTTTTATATAATTCAAATAAGTAAATGACATGATGTACATATATATAATAAAATAATGTAGATTATTTGTGGGGAGCTTCTTAGACCATCTCCAACAAATTTTATAAAATAAAGAATGAAAAGTCAAAATATCCAACATCTCCAACAATTTTCCTATTTTGGAGGTTAATAATATTGATATTGTTAAAATATTCAATACAGTTCATAAAATATTATTTTTCTCTAAAATATTTAATTTTCAGGATTCTCATTGATAAAAAGAATAAAAAAATATTTTTTCTCTTTCTAAGGTATGATCATTTTTTGAGACTCCAAATTTAGAAAATTTCACTCTCTTTCTCTATTCTACTCTTTATTTTTGGATAATGTTTAAAATACAAATTTCCAAAAATCTCCATTTTAAAGAATCTGATGAAGATGTTGTTACATATTTGGACTCCCTTGGAATGATTTTTTTTTCATATATGGACTAACAATGTGTTCATTCCTTCCTAAAATAAGTGTCTACATTACTATTTTAGTTTAGGTAGGGCCGCGTTGCTGTGGTGGTGGGTTCTGTCGTCGGTTGCGGGTTCGGCCTTGGAGGTGAAGTCGTGGCTGTTTGAGTGCTGGTTTGTTTGTGCCTCGCAAGTTGTGGCGCTCTAACTCTTTTGAGTTTTCCTCTTTGGTCTTGCCCTTGCGGCTTTCCTTGTTTTTGCTATTGGTGTTTGAGTGTTTCGATTGTTTTGTTGTTTGTTTCGTTGGTTTTGAACCTTGATTTGTTTGTTGTTGTGTTGGTAAAATAGTTGCCTTTTATCGTTCCAAAAAAAATACTATTTTAGTTTGTTGAAATATAAATATTTACTTTAAAAAATAAAAGTCTAATTCTCATTCTCCCCTTAATTATATGATAGGGAAAATTTCTATCTCTATTACTAAGAATAAATATCATTATGTAATTAAAAAATATAATAACTACACAATTTTAAAACTATGTATTTTTCTATCGTGAACATTTATTTTGAAACGGAACTAATATCATTTTACTTTCATACTAATTATTATATATTTCACTTCTTATATTAACTTAAAAGTAAAATTAGAAACGTTTTATATACTTTTAAAATACTCTCTCCGTCACAAAATAAGTGTCTACATTACTATTTTTGTTTGTCCCAAAATAAGTGTCCATTTTCAAAAGTAAATTTACACTTTCCCATTCTACCCTTAATTATGTGATGGAGAAAATTTCTCTCTCTATAATTAAGGGTAAAATTGTACTTTGGTTTATCAAAAAGTGTAATAATTACATATTTTTAAAACTGTGTGCCTTTTTCATTGTGGACATTTATTTTGGGACGGAGGGAGTAAATTAAAGAAAAAACGTAAGAGTATAATCAACTATTTGTATGTTGCCAAAAGGAGGCATAAAGTTTGGAGATCTTCCCCTTGACGTGGGGTAATAAAAGAGAAGAATCAGTTTGACTTTCATTTGACTTCCTTTTTAACCTTCAAACTTTTTTACTTTGACTTTCTCTCCTTGTGCAAAGTTTAAAAACAATTTCTTTTTCATTTAAAATAAAAACGTAATTATTTAAGGTTAAATTATTTCTGTAAATATTAAATTTATGGTCAAATTACTTAAAGAATACAATTATTAAAAAAAAAATGACATAGATGTGTGAAAAGAGAATTGGATTAGAAGAAAAAAGAAGCATTAGAGTTCAAATTCCAAGATTTTGTTTTCTTGAAATAATTTATTACAATTATTTAATTTAATTGATTTCAAAGACATTATTATTATAATAAGTGTGTATTAAATGTGCATTGATGTGGGGATGCTTTGCTATTGGCTATTTCAGGTTTGAAAAGTCAACCAAAGAAAGTGAGTGATTAAAAGTTTCTGCACTCTAAATTAATTCATATTATGTTTTAAATAATATAGATATCTATTTATACTATTTTTGGATACAAATTAATTCAGACTTTAAATACATATTTATTTCACTCTGAATATATTCAATCATTTTATATATTACCAGCTCGATATACAAAATTTTCTGTTTTCTAATTTATTTTTCATAGATATAAAATTTACACAAAATGAAAAACATTAAAATTTATATCTTATAAAGATGATAATCACCGATCTAATATTAACACCAACAATTTTTTGAATCACTAACGATTGTTTTTCGGTTTAACTTGCAACAAAATATTAACTTCCCAAAATAAATGTCTACATTTCTATTTACGTTTGTGCTCAAATAAGTGTCAACTTTCAAAAGTGGATAATTAAATTCTCAAATTTATCCTTAGTTAATGCACAAATATTTAAGTGTCGGTGAACAAAAAGACATTAAATAAGGGTAAAGATGTCATTTGATTTATAAAAAAATATGATAATTATGCATGTCTAAAACTATATGTCATTTCAATTGTGGACAATTATTTTGGGACGGAGAGAGTAATATTGTAAACCAGTAATTGAATATATTTTGATATATTTTAATGTTTTATTTACATTATTACAAATATATCTGTAATAAAATTTATAAATAATAATCTTTTTAGATTTACCAATCGATCAATGCTTGCTCAGCTGCTGTTTATTTTTTTCTGGGAATTGAAGGTTTCATAGATGCAAAATTTATTTCCATACAGACTGTCATTTTCATCTCTTTTTCTCTCTCTATCTCTTTGACTTGCAGACTCTCAATCCATCCAAATACTCTCTTCAAAACCCGTTTATGGTTCTTCGATTTATATGATTTGCGAGATGGGTTTTCTTCATTTCACATGATTTCACCTTAAAGTTTCAAACTTTCCTCACTTTTTTCCCTCAAAAAATGGATCGAAAAATCCTTCTTTCACCTTACGACACACCTTACTCCTTCAACCAGCCACCACCTCCGCCGCCGTCACCACTCTTTCCGTCGATGCCCACCACCACAACTTCGAGTTTAAACAACAAGGTGAGTCCAAGTGTTCTTCTAATCATCATAATCCTTGCCATCATTTTCTTCATTTCTGGATTGCTTCATCTTCTTGTTAGATTTCTTGTGAGACCATCTAACAGAGACCCAGATGAATTTGACAATGTGACTGCTCTTCAAGGCCAGTTACAGCAACTTTTCACCCTCCATGATTCTGGTGTTGACCAATCTTTCATTGACACACTTCCTGTTTTCACTTACAAGTCAATAATTGGTGTCAAGAACCCTTTTGATTGTGCTGTTTGTTTGTGTGAGTTTGAAGGGGATGATAAGCTTAGGTTGTTGCCTAAATGTAGCCATGCTTTTCATATGGATTGTATTGATACATGGCTTTTGTCTCACTCCACTTGCCCTCTTTGTAGAGCCAATTTGCTTTCTGATTACTCACATGATCAAAACTCTTGTTCACCATTTGTGCTTGTTCTTGAATCTGGGAGTGGTGAGAGTTCTAGGGAGATAGTAGATGAACCCACAATTCAAAGGGTGAATTCCCATTTGAGTAGTGTTGTTGTTGATGATCAAGAATCCGAATTCCATCTTTCGAGTTATTATTCGGGTGAAAATGAAGGGAAGGAAGAGGAGAATAAGGAGAAAGTTGTTAGAATTAAGCTTGGGAAATTCAAGAATGTGGATGCCGGTGGGGGCGGTGTTGGGGGCGGTGGAGGATGTGAAGATGGTGGTGAAAAGAGTAAAATTGATGGTAGGAGGTGTTTTTCGATGGGATCTTTTGAGTATGTGATGGATGAAAACTCATCATTACAAGTACCAATTAGGACCCAAATCAAGAAACAAGCTTACAAGAAGAAGTCAAATCTACCACTCACCCCTGGTCACCGGCCAGCAATGTCGGAATGCGGTGGCGATTCGAGACGAGATTTCAAAGGAATCGAAGCGTATAGAAGCGTAAGTGGTGGCGGTGGTGGTGCAATCAGGAGGGAGAGCTTTTCGGTGTCCAAGATTTGGCTTAGAGGGAAGAAAGAGAAGCCTAATTCAACCGTTGCGACCGCCATTGAGCCATCGTCAACGGGAACTTTCTCGCTACAGTTTTTGCTCCGCCAGAATGTTGGCGGAGACGAGTTGAAGGCGTCCGAGGCGGGCGGTGATGATCAAGAAACACAGAGTTCTCATGGTGGTGATACACCATCATTAGCAGCAGCAAATCCACCATCTTTTGCAAAGAGGACTCTGCTTTGGCTTATGGGCAGGCAGAAAAACAAGGTGGTTCATTCATCATCATCCACAAATGTTTGAAATTTTTTGTCCCCAAATTTGTTGCTATCTTTCTCTCTTAGGTATTTTCTTACATTTGGGGCTGATTTGATTCTTTACGAGTACAAAGGAATTCAAGATTGATCAAATTTAAGAAACCTCAAAACCAAATGCACCCATTTTTCATGAGGATTAGTTTCTTTTGTTCTATTATTTCGTTTAATTAATATTACGCTATGTAGATGAATGATTTAACGATTGGTTTAAATGTTGTTTTCTTTAAAAAGAACGTTAGAGTGGTTTGTTTATAACGATAAAAGACACAAATCTATGAGTACCTGCATGGCTAACTAGACTGGTTGATCGATCGGGGGCTGAACCCTCTTGGTTCGTTGATTGGTCTTCAACATGACTATGATGATTATTTGATAAAGACGGTTTTATTTTTCAAATATGGTAGTTAGCTTCATTTGAATATTTGGCATTTTAGGTGGTTATGCAGCTTGAATTTTGTGACATATATCAGATAACGACTCCTACTTGAGGAGAAAAGATACATGATTTTGAGATCATGTGAGTAGCTGCTATCTCTTGGCTTTTTAGATTCACATTTACAAAAATAGTGACGGAATACATAATTAATTATGTGTCGATTAATTTTATGTGACCTTAAAGTTAATAAAAAGTTTTTTAAGGGATTCGAACCGATGGCCACATATAAATAAACCCAAGATTTTACGAGTTGAGCTATGTTTGGGATTTGATTTGATTTGATTTGAAAAGGGAAGGGGAAGTGGTATTTAAGAAAGGAGGGATATATATATATTGGTAATATACTAGGAGGAATAACAACATTAACTGCAGTCACGGGCAGTTGCTTCTTGCCCCATCTCACCTTCTATGGTCCACTTCCACCCTATTTATCACATTGCCTTTTAAATTTTATTAAACTAAAAAATCATTTATATTTTCAAATACGTTGTAATATCTTTCTTTTTTTTAGTTTTATAAGCATTAAAATGTCGGCCAAGAATAATTTTTACTCTTTTTTATAATGATTTTAAATCATATTTAAATGTTATTGGAGTAAGTTTGAGATCTTTATTTTCAAAAATCAACTTTTAAAACTAAATTTATATTTGGGAATTAATTTTCAAAATAAATGATTTTTTAGGAACCAAAATTAAACTAACTTTCTTTTCGTTCTTGTTTTGAGAATATGAATCAAGTCGTTGGTTTATGAGTTTAGATGAGAGGTTTTAAAAGGTAGTCCCTAACATTAAAGTTTGGAAATTGTATGAAAATTAGTTTCGATAATATGAACGAAATCAAAGTTGTTTTCATTTTACATTAATTAAAGTTATATATATATATATATATATATATGGTCATTCAAGAGAGAACTCGGTTGTTTGTGATAACTGTGAGATCCAATCTCAACCACAAATCAAAGGATAAATTAAGAAATTAATAATTGTGGTAATTTTGACTTAAAATGTTAATTAAAGGGCATTTTAGGTATTTAAAAAGCTACTCTCTCTCTCTCCTTATTTCGGCGAACATCAAGTAAACATAAGATACACAATGTAATACCGTTTCCTATGATACCAAGATACACTGTTATACCCACTGTGATACCCAAGTAAGCACAAGATGTACTGTGATACCCACCGTGATACACACAAACCTTAAAATCAAAATCAAACTCACAATGACACCCACTATGTTACACCTAACCCCTAAAATCAAAATCAAACACGTGGTGGTGGATTTATGGTTTTTGGCCGAAGATGTTACTTGAGTTCGATCAACAAGGGCATGGGCAAAGAATAAAACGGACAGGGAGTGGCGGTGGTCGTGGTTGCAGAAAACCAGGTCGCCAACTTACAACCATCGAGATCTGGAATCATCTTGGTGTAACACCCCTAAAATAAGGGTAAATTAAAACCTGAATAACGATGTAAGATCCACACACACACACACACACACACACACACATATATATATATATATATATATGGAGGTTCAAACGAGAACGCTAACTATTTAAGAAAACAACAAAAAATAGCAAATAATGTACAAAATCATATGTGATTTTGCACTAACCCGAAAAAATCAGATGTGGGGGATGTTAAGACAAAAATCACATGTGATTTTGCATAGTCGTGTGAATCATATATGATTTTGTACGTGAATCATATATGATTTTGTATGTACTTGGTTGTTTTCGTGTTTTCTTAAATAAATGTTGTTCTCGTATGAACCTACCCCCTCTCTCTCTCTCTCTCTATATATATATATATATATGGTAATCACCCAAAAGGGGGAAACGTAATAGCTTTTACAACTTAATAAATGAAAACGATAATTAACAACATAATAATCTAAACTATACTTGCTTAGATTACAGACGGGTGTTATTATCACCTCCAAAAAGGATCTGTCAATAGCGTGCACGCCCAACTGATCAAAATTCGACTATTCCCAAAAGATTACCCCGAACGGGATCCAACTCTACTCCCATGGCTTTGCAACCTCGCTACTAAGAGAACATGATATACATGTCAATCTAAGAAAAAGTGTTAGACTTAGAGCCTAGTGATAACATACAGTTTAAAGATAAGGCTATAAAATGGTAAAACACAAAGTATAGCCTCCATCAACTCACACAATGTAAATACATCATTACATTCCCTTAATAGGGCATTTAACATTATAATATGATGGGGGAGACCCGATTTACCATAAGTCGTGACGAAACACCAAAGTAAGTCACAACTTATATTTAAGTAAGTCACAACTTATATTTGAGCATACATCAATGATGGATAATTATTGACATCAGCCATATTCAGGTCTTTAGTCATATTGAATATCAACTATATCCAAGTCTTTAGTCCGACATAAAAATTGAGTTCAACTCTATCCAAGTCTTTTACCTAAAAGATCACCAAGTTCAACCCTATCCAGGTCTTTACCTTAGGACCTCACCATCCAAGACAACCTTATTCATTTAGGAATCATATCACGAAATTAATATCTATTCCAAACATATAACTTGGAAATCTCAATTCACCATTATAAGATAAATACGCGTTTTAAAACCGTGAGTCTATGTGTGTAAACAAATCGGACAATATCTGGTACGGCTGCCCCGGGATGTTACAACCGTCATGGTATACCATTCCAATATGCAACAAATACCTTTGCATTACAAAGATCCTTTAGAAATGAAATCCAAGTTTTTATGTCAATAAAACCCACAATTGTAATAAATGTACATTTAGGCTCAAATTCACCCAAGATCAAAGATAATGATCACTTATGCAAATAAAATCATTCTACAAAGCATTTCCTCTAAATACTTAAAATGGTCAAAACCCTAGTTTTGGCCTAACTTTTCCAAAATCGTTCAAATGAGAAATTACATAGTAAAGGCTTTGTATAATCATAAATGAAGCATTTTAACATGTATAAAGTGTTAGAAAATTAGTAGGATGAACTCACAAATACTATGTTTGATAGAACTCAAAAACTTAGAAATTTCTTGGTGGAAAATGTGAGATGAAGGCTCCTAGTCTTTACTTCAGATTCCTAGCTTGATGATGAAGAATCCATTTAAATAGAAGAATCAAAGCCTCAATGCTTCATAAATCGAAATAAATGGAGAGGGTTTTCTCTTTGGGAGAATTTGGGAAGAGGTAGATGAGAGTAATGAATGAAGTGAGCTAAAAAACGGATTTTAAACTCTCAGACCCCATGGGCGACTATGCCAAACGAGAGTGACATTATCACAATCGCGAGGAACTGTCACGAAAATGTACCGAGTGCTCATGGCTCCGGGTCACTTTGCCAAGTGAGAGTGACCATGCCATAATCGCGAGGCATTCTCACCGAAGATGTACCGAGTGGTCTCAGCCCTCGGAGATTATGACACGCCTATAGTGACATATCGCCCCACCCGTACTGAAGCCCAAAAGTTGACTTTTCTCACTCAAACTCCCTCTCGACTCGATCGAAAACGAAAGATACATAGATCCTAATTATTAAACTACAAACTTATAACTACGAAAGACATTAAAGATTAACTTTTGTTATCGAAAATTCCGAGTGTTACACTTGGCATATCTATTCGTCAAAAGAAAATCGGGTCATCGAGCGGCATGGGTGATCGAGGAGCCATCATCATCAACAAAAAATCGGGTCTTGGACTAAACTCCTCGATACCAATGCTTAAACTGTTTCCACCACCACTGCCGCCCCCGTCGGTGACAGAAATAACACCGCTCCAAGACAACGGAGTCGTAGGACTCTCCTTAGCAATCAACAATTTCTTAGTGATGCTCCAAGCTAGCGGAGGCGACTTGAGTTGCAACGGCAGTGGTGATGGTTGATAGAGTGTGAGAAGTACCTGAACCACTAAGTCGCCGTCATCCATGGCCGATTTCACCCGGTTATCTTCGTCAATCATGGTGCTGGCAGAGAGAAAATAGGCATCATGACAAAGAAAAGAGGGATTTTAGAAATTAGGTATATGGTAGAGAGAGAGAAGAGAAGTATAAGAGAATGAAAGGAGAGATTTTAGGATTTATTAATTTAATTAGATGTAAAAAACAAATTTAGTAAAATATCCGTTTATGTGTATTTAAAATTTGTACTAGTTAAATTAAATGTGTGATTCATATTGCATCTCAAAGTTATCACAAACAATCTAGTTCTCATTTGATTAGACCTATATATATATATGTATATATAATATTTTTCAATAATAAACAACAAGTCATAAAGGATTTTTTTTTTCTATCACATGATTAATTTTGTGAAATTATTATAACTGAATTTTTTACAGAATCATATTAATTTTTAAAACAAAAATAATTTCAATATCCACAGTCATAATGAACATTTCCCTGAATATAACTAACTTCTTGTTATAAATCATTCAAGGTTTGAAATACTTGGTCTTAAATTAAATTAATTACCAGTATGTGACACAAAACTTTAAAATGTGACCAGTTTTAATAACCATAACCATTTCAAATTACGACCGACCTCATAAAGATTTTTCTTAAAATATAGCTAATTTATCATTATAGATCATTTAAACTTTAAAATAGAGTTAAATACAAATTTGGTCCCTGTGGTTTACAAATATTAACGACTAAGGTCCCTTAAAGAAATATTTAACGAATAACGTCCCTCTAATTTTCATTTTATAACACGTAGGGTCCCTCTTAGTAATACTATTAAATAATGTGTATTTAAGTAGGGGTAAATTTGTCCATTCCTCTATTCTAGGTTTGGTAACATATTTGGTCCCTCCTAAAATTTAGGGATTAAAAAACCCTTTTATAGTTTGTAACATATTTGGTCCCTCTATGAATTTAAATAAGAAGTTAAATGCAAAATTGATCCCTATGGTTTGCAAAAAATAACAAGTAGCATACCTTAAAAATTAAATTTCATTAATCTCCAAACCTAGCAGTAGCACTAGCATTTTTTGGATATAATTTCAATATCCACATTCATAATGAACATTTCCCTGAATATAACTAACTTCTTGTTATAAATCATTCAAGGTTTGAAATACTTGGTTTTAAATTAAATTAATTACCAGTATGTGACACAAAACTTTAAAATGTGACCAGTTTTAATAACCATAACCATTTCAAATTACGACCGACCTCATAAATATTTTTCTTAAAATTTAGCTAATTTATCATTATAGATCATTTAAACTTTAAAATATTTGTCATTGTAAATAAATCAATTATTAACATATGAGATTAAGTCTTAAAAAGTACTAATTTAATATCTTCGTAAATAATTATATCTCGTAGTAAAATCTATATATATATTAAAGGAGAAACCACGTCCTATGACGTGACATCTCCTAAGGTCAGGAAACCCTTTTCTCTGTTTTCTCCTTTAATCAGGTTTTCCCTCATCTATCTTCAATCCTTTATTTCAACGTTCTATCTTCTTCTCCTTATTAATAATCTGTTGCCTTCTCACTTCTCCTCTTTCCCCAGTCTTCTCATCACGTCTACTCAACGCTCTACCTTCTCCCTGATCACGACGACCTCCGACTGCCTCCATTCTCTAACACCTGACTTCGCCTCTAGATTGCTGCTATTGATTTTCTTTCTACCTTGCTATTGGGGTCTGATAAACCTTTTTTGATTCTATTTCGCTGTTATAGTCCTCTTCTGTTACCCCTTCTACCTATCGATATCTGTTGGGGTTTGAGAAGAGGGCAGATCTGGATCTGGAATTTGCAATGCGTCCAACTCAAGATGCATTCATTGGATATCGATCTAACACTTTTCTCACTTTCGCCATTACAATACTAGTCGTCCTGTGTCATGGCTTCTGTCTCCAATAATTTCAATTCTCCATCTCCCACCTCCCAAGTTCAGGTCTCTCTTTTCCCCTCTTTTTGTATCTTTTCAACGTAACATTTGACAATTTTTACTAGATAAGTTGTTAGGTTTCTTTGGATATTTTTTAGGCAATTGATCAGCTTTATTTGGTGGGGTTTAGGTTTTGAACATCAATTGGTTCCAGAATGAGCCAGATGGCGATGATGAGGTATCTGATTCTTGATCTTCGTATATGCTTTGTGTTATTTGTTTCATTTTGATCCAATTCACACCCTCCTACTCTAAAAGGTCCACTTTTTAATTCTGAAAATTCAACCTCCTGTACTTATTTCAAAATTTAAAAATATAAACTTTGTAGTTGGAAAATGTTCTTGATTTACTGCTTATTATAGTCCAACATAATTGTCAAATTTTTTTACTTTTTCCTTCATGAAAACCGTTTATATTAAGGAGGTGGCTTACAAGTAAGCCAAAGCCATGCCTTAAGCTTTTACAGTTTAATTATACAGGAGGTGGCCCACAAGTAAGCCAAAGCCATGCCTTAAGCTTTTATAGTTTAATTATACAATATTCAAACATTTATAATCTTCATGTTTTATGATGAAGGCAGAAGGAATATTTCGAATAAATGGGGAAAATAGTGAAGAAGAATTTGTAGGAAGCAGTTTAATAGAGGATTTGTACCCCATGGAGTTGATGTTCATTGCTTGGCTGTTTTCATACACATTTTCATTCAAGGTATGTTTAGATTCTCATATTTTATCAATATGCTTTCTTCAAAAATACTCTTTTGATGTTTGTAGGTAAAGTTCTTTTCTGACCACTTGACGATAGGAATTATCTGAAGATAGTAATTGGTCATCAATTTATGTATATATGTATAACCTACCATAATCTTTTTGGATGTTGTTAACTTGATCAGAGAAGATGTCAACCAATGCAAAATCTGTTTCCCTAAAAGTATACTTTGACAAAAAGAAGAAAAAAGTGATGTTTGCAGAAGTACAGGAAGACTTTGTTGAAGTTTTTTTTTTGTTTTTCCACTTTGCCATTGGGAACAATTGCAAGACTCTTAAACACACATGCAGACTCACAGAAGATAAAACGTGGATCCCGTTTCACTTCCCTCTATAAAAGCATTGTGAATCTTGATGTTAAACATTTCTGTAACAACTATTGTAAGGATGCACTGGTAAACCCTAGCAATTCATCAACTTCTATTCTACAGAAGTTAAAAGTAAACCTAAATGACACAAATTCCATCAGTGTTTCTACTGTCGATTGTAGCCGTGGCCAGACGGTGTTTGTTCGAAACAAGTCATCTTTCATTCAAGCCAGAAGGAAAAAAGATAGTTTTCTTTATTTAATGTTTAGTTTATCTATGCAATATTAAACTTTGCATATAGCCGGTTGGTGCTTTTTCTGTACTTATCTTTATATACAACTTTTTCCCCAACAATTGTTTTGTTTCCTATGCATTTATATAGATTTTAGGGCTGAACCATAGATAAGGTTGAATGTTTATGGAGTTTCAAGTTGCAAATAAAGGGCTTGAACGATATCTATGTGAAATCAGGCCAATTCTTCCATAGCTAATTGATGGTATGTATTTTGAATAAGTTCTACGGATTCATGTCATAATTTTGGTCTTTCTATCACATTGTTTTGCTTCAGATTTTTTCGAGCTAATGGATGAAGTTGAAAATGAAAACCTGGTGTTTACCCTTGAGACTATTCAAGTTTGGAGATATTAGGGTGGATGCCCGTCCTTCAGATGCCATAAATGTAGCTAAACAATGCAGGGTAGGTAAATACATCTGTTCTCTCTTTTACTGCTATTTTGTAAAAAGGATAATAACTTATTTTGAATCTAAATGAATATGAAGTCCCTCACTGATTCATAATACATTGCATATGTTGTTGTTACTTTGATGGTTTGTGTGATTCTTTCACCAACACAATATGGGTCACAATAATTCACATGTTTGTGAATTTGATTGTGTAAAGGAAGTAGAATTTCAATAATAATAATAATAATAATAATAATAATAATAAGTTTGTGCATAATAGCCTTACTATGAACTAGAATAGAGTCATGATCATAAAGGTACATGGTGTGTCATGGGCCAAAATATAACAACCTAATACCAAGCTTACCTTAACTCAGCTAATACCTCCATTCCCTAACACTTGACTTCACCTCTAGATTGCTTACGTGACTCAGCTAATACCATTGCTCTAAAACAAATACATTCAGGCCTTTTAGTTCCAAACTTACTTTAAATGAAATTGACAAGATCGTTACTAAATTTTTCATAATGTATTCAATATGCAGAGCCTCCCATTACAGTTCAATGCAGTTGTCTTGATTGTTGATTTTAGAGCCACAAGTGGGTATATGAACAGAATGTATCCCGTAAAGCTATATGGTCAGTATGGAAATACTCATCGATTAGGTTATGATTTTGGTTCCAATGCTTATGATATGCAAAACGGTGGACGAGGATGGTTGGCCGTTTATAACAAATATAAACCTAGAGGCTGTGGCAATGTGTTTTTTTGGCTACACCAATGAAAATGGTGATGGTTTGAATGAGCTAAACAGGGACCGAGAGCTAGGTGTACCAAGAACCAGAAAGGGACAGAATATAACTTTGGCAGTTGCTGATGAAAACGAGAACGGTAAATGTAAGTGTGTACCTCCAATGACAATTAAAACCAGAAGCACGTTATCCAAACATTAGAAACTGATCATTGGAACTTGAAGTCGTAACAATCACATAATCCCTCCCCCCCCCCCCCAAATGCCTTTTGACTTTAAAAAATCAAACAATTAAAAGCAACTGCTAACAAAATTACATATGTGAAGAAGCCTTTGAATCCTCAATATAACTTAAAAAGAAAGAAGGAAAACAAAAATGGAGGTACCATGCTGTTGTATACTCATTACTTAACCTTTACGTATGCACCAGTATGATCCATAACAAAAAAATGGCAAAAAGAACACTAATAGTTTTCAATTATATGAGCTATAAGTTAGGAAAAATTAAGTTGATGTGGAAAGACAATATTGAACATCGAAAATATAACAATAAAGCTACCAAGCAATTTGCAATTGCTAGATAGGTTTATTTTAATCCATTTGGTGATTCAAAGAAAGTTGGATTAGCAAATTACAATTAAGCCATCTATTTCTTTCTGTTTCATATTTCAATTCTGCTTCAAAATAGCAATAGGCGAGACAGAGATGAAGGATAATAGTTTTAATTGAAAGGCTTTGTGGTTAGTGTCGTATTTACAGGGTCCACTGGCAAACGGTGAGCAGGGTGATCTTGAGCTTGGAGATGCAATGCCGGTATTTTGGATGTATCTGTTTACACACCATAAAGTGTTTGATATAATGCCTAAGTGAAAGTCAAGATTAGGTCTTTCTAACTCATTTATATGAAAATTATACAGGCTGCAAATGTGAGTTATGTTAGAATGGTTTCTCTGGTAAGTGGATGCTATTTTGTCATTTCGTCGCTTTCAAACGTTCAATATGTCGTGTTTCTGAAGTTATCGCGGGGGTGTTAATTAATAATAACTTAACAGGCAAAGCCAGAGGCAGGAAGATTGACTGTTGGTACTATCGCTTTGTTAATTGCGCCCACCTCAAGTATACTAAGGGGTTGTTTGGCAGTTGCTGAATGTTTTAGTGCAGAATGATTAAGTGGTCTGAATAATTAAGAGGTTTTTATGATATAGTGTAAAATGAAATATGGTTGTTTGCTAATTGTTCATAATGAAGTCATGACTCTTAATGGTTAAGGGAGGACCAAGATACAAAATCATTAAGAGGATTTTGGAACCATTAAGAGGCAATCATTTTTTTTGCCAAACAAGATTTACCTCTTAGCGATTCAGAGGTTATCTCTTAATGGAACCATTAAGAGGTAAACAAACAACCCCTAACTGTATGTCTACATATTCTCCTCTATCTCACAAATGCATAGACCAATAGACATGAACCAGATGTATCTAATGAATGCATGAAAACATCTCTTTAACTGTTTTTCTTTTTAACTTTAACATAAAACCCTTTATGATGCATAATAATAGGATATACTTATGTTATTTAGCATGATAACTGTATTGTTTACATTGCGACCAAGGTTTGGTCGGACAATAATTGATATTGTTTTGGGAGATCTCCAAACACCTGAGCAGAAAAGTGAAGCTGTAAGAGAAATCAATAAAACCATATTAAGAATCCTTCTGATTGTCATAATTGGGTATGATCATTTTATAAAACTCAATTTGCTTTTAATTAGATTAGGATCATCTTAGCAAATAATATTATAAGCTAATAATAGTTTAAAATGTATTGTGGTTAATGTACCACAATTGGTTGCAATTTACTTTGTCTGCATAACTTTCTAACTTCAACTTTTAAATGGCTTTTAATTTTATTTATGTATTGTGGGTAATGTTATACAATTGGTTTCAATTTACTTTGTCCGTCTAACTTCCTAACTTAAACTTCTAAATGGATTTTAATTTCATTTATGGTTAGTGTTATTGTCTCAATCAATATTTGTACATTTTAGTTAATCATAAAAATTTGTATCATTTACATAATTAATTCAAGCTCTTAAATTGCATTAAATCCATTTAAGAATAGGATAGTAAACCACATTGATTAGTCTACAATCATATATGTTTATATATATATATATATACACATGATTATTATGTTTATTTACTTTGTTAATTACTCTACAATTGATTATTATGTTTATTTACTTTGTTAATTACTCTACAATCACAACTCCAATTTACAAATCTTTCTACATATGGAGTTTGTTGGATTGAAAGATTTGGTGTTGGATAATGATAGTTGGGTTGTGAAAATTAGTATATGTAGGTTATGGGAGTCTTTGAATACAAAAAAGAATGGGGAATTGATTAGTTTGGACATGGTTTTGGTTGATGAAAATGTGTGTTATTTTATTCTTATTATTATACCATTTATTAGTAAATACGGTTAATTCGTTTGTTTTTCTTTGTTTTCCTTTGTTTTATAGGGTTCTCTCATGCCATCAATGGTTAGGAAGAACTTGGTCAATAAGTTCAACAATTTGTTGGAAGAAGGAAACGTGTATGTTTTAAAAAATTTCAAGGTCGTTGAGAATTCTGGAGCCTTCAAGGTCGTTGACTCAAAGTTGAAAATTATATTTACACTATTCACCAAGGTGGAAAGAGTTGATACCCATGATTCTTCTATCCCTATGCATGGGTTCCAATTTGCAAATGAGAAAACAGTTAATCATCTTCTCAACGATGACAACGTACTCACGGGTATGTCTAAAATAAGCTTTTAAATATTTCTTGCCTTCATAGATTTGACTTACATTTGTTT
The DNA here is from genome assembly GCA_954870635.1 of Arctium minus. Taxonomy (NCBI): domain Eukaryota; kingdom Viridiplantae; phylum Streptophyta; class Magnoliopsida; order Asterales; family Asteraceae; genus Arctium; species Arctium minus. Next base: position 162,718,445 of record OX941080.1, read on the forward strand.
TGTTTTTTTTATAGATATTATCGGATGTTTAACTGTTGTCGAAGATGTTGAGACCGTAAGGGGCGGCTTTCGCAAAAGAGACTTGGAAATTATATCAGAGTTGTAAGTTATCTTACAAGTTAATTTGTTGTTTCCCCAATTTTTTGCAAATAGTTTGATATGGTCGTTCACTACTTCCTGTTGCTCTTATTTTTACTTTAGCAATGTGACATGCAAAGTTACCTTATGGGGAGCTCTTGGTGAAAAATTTTCCGACTCCCATACCGGGATAACTTCTTCTAGTCCAACTCTTATAATCATAATTACTTCTACCCGAGTCAAAAAATTCCAAAGTAATTTTTTTTCTTAATCTTTTAGATCATATCTTTAAAGCTTTCATTTCTAAATAAGTTCTGAAGAACATATATTCCCTTGCTAGGTGTACTGAACTTTGCAACTTCAAGTGCAAGCAAAGTATATATTAATCACAACACCAACTATGTGTTGGCATTGGCAAACAAATTTGCTAATGTATGTCCTCGATTAGACTTGGTGTTTCTTCTGGTAAGGCAAAGAAAACATTGGAAGAGGAGATGTTTGAGAATCAAATGGATATTCGACAATTGTTACACTGGAGCAACAAACCAAAGGTAATGCATTAAATTCTAAAGAAACAATTATTTGTTTTGATCACAAAATTTATGCTTTTAGACTGACATCCTCTTATTTGGTGTACATAGGGTTACATAATAACTATCTTGGGAGTTATTGAACATATTGAGACAAAATATGGATGGTTCTGTTTAGGTTGCCAAGGATGTTATAGAAAAGTCAATCCTATTGATGGTCTGTTGGGTCTGAAATATGCTAAGTCTGGATAGTGCTGCTGAGACTTGAAGAGATTACTACTGCTAGTAGTATTAGTACTTCTTGAAGGGTTAGTACTGCTAGAAGAATAGTTAGTACTGCTTGGAGAGTTAGTACTGCCAGTTGGAAGTTACTACTGCTAGCATGTTAGTACTGCTAATGATAAGAAGATACTGCTAGAAGAATTAATGCTGCTGATGTTGATAAGGATGGTTTGTTACTTGAAGCGAAAGACAAGGAGTTGAAGATAATTATGGAATGGATGCTGAAGATCAATGTTACTTTCATAATTATCTTGTAATCTGTTTTGTAAATATAGTCTAGAAGTCTTAGATTATTGAGGATATATGTCTTTGGTGTTTTAGAGAGAATTAGCCTCAAGATTCTTAGTGATCCTTTCATTAGAGAAGTTTTGAACGTCTGTTGAGTCTGTTCAACAGATTGAGGCTTTGTTTGTAATCATCAAGTTAATTCAATACAACTTGTGATTTGAATTCACACACTGTTTCGTTGATTTCTTGTTAAAGTGTTATTCCGCAACTTCTTTAACAAAGTTTCTGAGTGTTTATTTAAATTCTTGTTTTGAATTTCGATCCTGACAAGTGGTATTAGAGCTTTAGGAACTCAGAAATCAATAATCATCATGGATGGATCAAACGAAAGTGTTCTTGTTTCAAAGGTTCCCATTCTCAAACCTAATGAGTTTGTGTTAAGTCTAATTTTGTAGTAATCATTGTATTTATTTCCCTTGTCTAAACTGTGTTTAGTGGTGTTATCTGTTGTATTAAGACTAGGGGTATTTAAGTCCCTTTCTAGTCTTTGTTTTGTAACTTTGGAACCTTACACTTTTGAATATCAATTTACTTTCTCTCTCTACTTTCTCTCTCTACTTTCTCTCTCTACTTTCTCTCTCTAGAAGATTTAGTGATTCTTGGACTTTCAATTGGTATCAGAGCTTTCTAGATCTTGAGAGGATTGAGAGAAATTGTTTTTCGATACTGAATTTGTAGATTAAGCAGAAAATTTGATTGATTTTCTTGATTTTTCAAGAAAATCTCGTTTTTTGCTTGATTCATCAAATTTGGATAGGTTTCTGGTCGATTTTGTGTGAATTTGGTTTTGTTAGATTCGTGTTTGATAATCGATCATATTTGTTTCAGATTGTTTTGCAAGAAAATCAGTTTTTGATCCTCGATTTTGCGATTTCGAAAATTTCAGAAAACCCGTTTTCACGTACTGTTCCATTTACAAATCTGTGTTTTTGTGGTTTTTAATCGAAATTGTTGTTTGAAAGTAGTTAAAAAGGTGTTTTCGATCATTTGTATGTGATTTTTGTGCTTTAACTTCATTGTTATAATCGATCTTGCGTGTTCTATTTGATTTTCTGCAGTTTGTGCATCATTCATATAGGTTTGCGCAACATTCATATTGGATTGCGCAAAGTTCATATAGTACTAATCTTTGTGTTAGTGCATTTCAGGGTTTTCGCATCGAGCTATATACGCAAAGTTCATTTTGCGTATCAAGTGCAATCTGAAAAGCTCACTTCTCGTATCGTCAAGCTTCCGAAAAACTTAGTTTTCGTTTCATCCATCTCACGCAAAGTTGGGATTCAGTTTGCAGTTAAAGCATATTACGCAAAGCTTAGTTTGCTTATCATTCTTCATACACAAAGTATAGTTTGCGTATCCTTCTACTTACGCAAAGCTCAATTTGCGCATCCTTCGTGTTCCGAAAAGTTCAGTTTGCTCTACCTTCTTGACCCGAAAAGTCTGGTTCTCGCATCTCTCTTATTATGCAAAGTCCTGTTTGCGTATTGTTCGGCTTACGCAAAGTTCACTTTGCGGATCTCACTGCTTACACAAACCTTCAGTTTGCGTGTGTTCCAGACTTAGAATTTTTTCTGACTTTCTGATTTTCTCAAAGATGTCTTTGCAAGCTCAAGTGTACAAGAATGACCTGATGATGTCATTAGGGTCTGACACACGTCCTCCTGTTCTGATCAACGAGAATGAATTTGAACAGTGGCAGGACCGATTCATTAACTTTATAGAGAGACAACCGAATGGGGATAACATGATGAAGTCTCTGAATGAAGGTCCTATGATAAAGCCAATGAAAGAAATTCCAGCTATAGGAAATATACATGCTACATGGGTTGAGAAGTCTATCAGAGAATATGATGCTGATGAACTTCTGAGATATCAAGCTGACAGTCAGGCAAAATCCAATCTGATTCTTGCACTACCAAATTCGATTTACAACAGAATTGATTGCTTCAAACAGAATCCTATGCTTATGTGGACTCAACTGGAAAAGATCATGCTTGGTACAGCTGTGTCAACTCAATTGCGTCAGACCAGATACATGAATAATTTTGAGGAGTTCAAAGTTAAGAATGGAGAAAGTCTGAAGAATGTATTTGATAGATTTTGGGTTGTGATTAATGATCTGTACAAGATCAAGGTGACAAAGACTGAGTTAGAGCCAATTTGAAGTTACTGAATGCACTCCAACCTGAATGGAGCAAGTCCTGTCATAGGATGCGAAATGATGTCAGGATTTCTACTATGCCCATTCAGGAATTGTATGAAATTCTGATGACTGATGAATCCATGGTTCTGGAGAAGAAAGCAAAGTTGGATAAAAAGAATAAGCCAAAGACCGTGGATCCGATTGCTCTCCTGGCTAGTCAGTTAGCTGAACAGGCTTTGACAGATGATGCTTATGATGGTTCCACAGAAGATGATGGTGAAGCTTTGGAGAAAGCAATGATACTTCTATCGCAACACTATCAGAAAAAGTTTCAACGTAGAACAAGGTCCAACAATATCCGTTTCACTTCTGGCTCCAAGAAGATTGAACCTGGTGCTTCATCAAAGGCTTACGTCCCAAAGTTTGAGCCTGAAAAAGTAGTAGAACCGAAAAAGGATGAAAAGAAGGTTATGAACTGCTACAACTGTGGAAAGCCCGGGCATTTAGCTAAGGAGTGTAGAGTTAAAGTGGTAAAGGATTCAGCTTTCTACAGAAAGAAGATAGAACTGGAAGAGAAGCGAGAGAATGGAACAATCCTGATGGCTGAGGAAGAGTATTGGTTGGATCATTCTGATAACGAGGCTGAGAATGAAGAGACTGCAGCAATGTGCTTCATAGGTGACGACAAAAGTGATGATGAAGAAGATGATACTTCTACTGATGATTCTGAGGTAATTTCTGAGTTTCATGTTAATTTCATTTCTTCTCAATTGAACGTTATTGTCAATGCTTTACATAATTTTCATTCTAAGTTCATTTCTGAAAAGCTTGATAATCAAGAAAAGTCTGTTTTGATTGAAAAGTTGAAAATTTCTCTGAAAGGTGAAAAGATCATTTTAAATGCCACAAAAGAGAAATTTCAAAAGAATTTAAATGACTTAGAATTATCAAATCAGACTTATCGTGATTCTTTGACTAAATTGACTGATTTGAACAAAAGTTTATCTGATAAAATAATTGTGTTAGAAGAAAATTTGTATAAGAGAAATCAAACTGAGCAGACTATATATATGAATAAGCCAAGGAGTGACGAGGCTATAAAAGAAAGGTGGGGACTTGGTTTTGAAAATCCTCATTGTCTAAACAATGTTATTTCAAAAACCCCAACCTTATATAATTTTGATTATCTAACTCTTGCGAATTATGCTCCTCAATTTAAAATTGACTGGTTGAATGAAAAGCAAGTTTTAGAAATTGAAAATCATAAGAGGATGTATAATAAGAAGATGGAAATGCCATTTGTTTATACGTCTGAAAATGCCAAGTATTTTCCTGAGAAAATGAAGAAATCCAGAAATTCCAAAAATGTTTTAAATGTCAAATCTTCCAATAAATCTTCATTATCAACTGATTTTGTTGATATATATACTAACTCTAATAAGGAAAATGCATCTACGGTGTCTTATGATACTAAGAGATACATTCCCCCATTAGTGTTAGAAGGTAAGATAGTTGATCTTGAAGATAAATTGTAAGAACAAAGTCTTCAAACTGATTTAGAAAACGATTTATTTATTTTTATAATGAAAACAAGTTTTGAAGACAAAATTTCTTCTGGTTTTTCTAAAGATTCTAAGGAAAATACTCAAGTTTCTAAAAATAATGTGCATTTGCGCAACCAGTTGGTTACGCAAACCGATACTTTGCGCAAGCCGTTGATCGCGCAAAGTTCAGTTTGCACAACCAATGGGATGCGCAAACCTCTTCCTGACTTGTGTTTTTCTGAAAATTCTCACTCCAAAGCAAGTTCATCTATGTCGAATGCTCAGGTTGATTTCTTAGATAAAGTTTCTTCTTCTACTTCAATTGTTGATGATTCTTTAACGCTAAATGATCAGTATTATAAAACAAAAACAAAGCGTAAAAGAAGAAGGTCAAAGAAGTCAAGGAAACATAATAGTGTCTTGTCTGAAAATTCTAATTCTTCTGATTCTTCTGTTTCAGATCGGACTGTGAAGAGATCACAAAAGCTGATATGGAGGATAAAGCAGAAATCTATAGAGTCTGAATTGTTAGAAGATACTTGTGTAGTGAATCTTTGTGACAATGATACATTTGCTTTTTCTAATAAAAATACAAAATATTCAATTTCGCAAATGATTCACATTGCAAAGCATGTTTCATCTTCTTCTAGTTCTGATTCTGATGATTATATTTATTCCTCTATTGATGATTACTTTCATGAGAATTATAAAAATATTTTTTCAAAAAGTAAAAGACACAAATCTAACAAGAAGGGACCCATAAGCATATGGGTACCTAAATCTGTGTAGTTTCTGTATGTCCAGCTTAGTCATTTATGGTATCTGGACTCGGGGTGTTCCAAACACATGACTGACAACAAATCAATACTTTCCAATTATAAAGAAAAATGTTGCGGTCGTGTTAAGTTTGGAAACTGTGAGACTGCTCCAATTCTTGGTTATGGTGATCTTGTTCAAGGTAATATAACTGTCAAGAGAGTCAGCTACGTCGAAGGCCTAAGTCACAACTTATTCAGCATCAGACAGTTCTGTGACAAAGACCTTGAAGTTAGCTTCAAATCTAAAAGAGTTGCTATGAAGAATGATAGTGGCAGAGATTTACTGGTGGGAAAAAGAAGATCCAACTTATATACCATTGATCTTTCCAAGATCAAAATCCCTTCAGATATCTGCTTACTTTCTAAAGCTTCTGTTCATGAAAGTTGGATTTGGCACAGACGTCTAGCTCACCTCAACTTTAAATATATGGATCGCCTTGTCAAGCATGATTCCGTGAGAGGTCTTCCAGTTCTCCGTTTTCAGAAAGACCACCTCTGTCAGGATTGTGAGAAAGAAAGATGAAGAAAGCATCTCATAAACCAAAGCCTGAACCCTGCACGTCGGACATTCTTGATATTTTGCATGTTGATTTATGCGGACCGATGAAGACAAAGAGCATTGGTAAGAAAAGATATGTCTTGGTTGTTGTTGATGATTACTCTCGATATACATGGGTAAGTTTCTCAAGTCAAAAGACGAAACTCCTGAAGTTCTCATCAACCTCATCAAAACTATTCAGACAAATAAGCAAAAGCAAGTCAAGATTGTCAGATCAGACAATGGTACTGAATTCAAGAACAACACTCTTCAAGCATTCTACGAGGATCAAGGTATACAACAACAATTTTCTGCTGCCAGAACACCGCAACAGAATTGAGTTGTTGAAAGAAGAAACAGAACGCTTGTAGAGGCTGCCAGATCAATGCTTGCTTATTCAGGTCTTCCTTTGTCTCATTGGGCTGAAGCCGTGTCAACTGCATGTCATACTCAGAACCGCTCAATTCTGCATCGTCGTTTCAACAAAACACCATATGAGCTGATGAACGGTATCAAACCGAACATCAAATATTTCAAGTCATTTGGGTGTAAATGCTACGTTCTGAATGACAGAGACAATCTGAGCAAGTTTAGTCCGAAGGCAGATGAGGGTATCTTTCTAGGTTATTCTTCTAACTCTGCTGCTTACAGAGTCTTTCTGATCTCCGCAAGAAAAGTGATAGAGAGCGTAAATGTCAAATTTGACGAAGCTGCTGATTTGGTTTCTGGTCAACCAGGCTCAGAACCCGTTCTTACAGGAAATTCAGCTTCTGAACAACACAGTTCAGAACCTGCACTTCAACAGTCAAATCAGGATTCTTCTTCTTCTATTCTTAATCTTTCTGATTTAGATTTTCTCTTTGAGAATTTTTATGATGATGTTCCCAAGTCTAATTCTGATAATATTTCAAATGCTTTGAATCAGGATACTGCGAGCGCATCTACATCCAATTCCGCTGCAACTATCTCTGATATTGATGCTGTTCCAGTCCCTCCTATCATTCAAACCAGTATTTCTGCATCTAATCCTGTTCAATCAGAAAATGAGCAATCAGAACCGGATCATGTGAACACTGAACCTATTCAAGAAGAATCTGCTCAAGATCAATCTGTTCAAGAAGAACAAGTTCAGAATGAAGATCAAACTGCTAATGTTCAACCATCACTTCCAGAATCTGATTCTGAAGTTGTTGAACTTCCCCCTCCTCCTGTTGAAACAGTATCCATATCTTCATCTGAAATAGAGGCTCCTGAACCTCTCCCTCATCAATTAGAAGTTGTTCAAGAAACTATTGATCCTCTCCCTCATACAACCAAATGGACAAGATCTCATCCAATTCATCAAATTATTGGAGATCCTCAAGCTAGTGTGTCTACACGTTCCAGGACGGCTACATCCAACGAATGTCCCTTCACTTGCTTTCTAAGCAAGATTGAACCAACAAAAGTTTCTGAAGCGTTGGAAGACCCGGATTGGATTATAGCAATGCAAGAGGAGCTCAATCAATTTGACGCACTCAAAGTTTGGAGACTTGTACCAAGGCCGAAAGGAAAGAGCATAATTGGTACCAAGTGGATATTCAAGAATAAGAAAGACAAAGATGGTATCGTGATTCGCAACAAAGCAAGACTGGTAGCCAAAGGATACAGACAATAAGAAGGTATTGACTACGACGAGACATTTGCGCCGGTAGCTAGACTTGAAGCTATTCGTATGTTTCTGGCATTCGCTGCTTATCGGAACTTCACTGTATATCAGATGGATGTGAAGACAGCTTTTCTGAATGGGAAACTGAAAGAAGAAGTATATGTTTCTCATCCAGAGGGGTTTGTTGATAAAGATCATCCGGATCATGTTTATTTTCTCGATAAAGCACTGTACGGCCTAAAACAAGCACCGCGTGCGTGGTATGATGAGCTGTCAGCCTTCTTGATCAAATCCGACTTCACCAAAGGAACCATCGATACTACTCTTTTCATATATAGATCTAACTTGGATATTTGCTTAGTACAAATATATGTAGATGATATTATTTTTGGTGCGACTAACAAATCCTTATGTACTTGGTTTTCTGATCTTATGACTTCTAGATTTCAGATGAGCATGATGGGAGAAATCAATTTCTTCCTCGGCTTACAAGTGAAGCAACTTCTAGATGGAATCTTCATCAATCAGTCAAAGTATGTATTTGATATCTTGAAGAAATTCAAGATGGACAAATCTACTTCAATCGGCATGCCGATGGCTCACAGTGCCAAAATCGGACTTGTTCCAGATGGAAAAGCTGTGGATCAAAAGACATATAGAGGGATGATCGGATCGCTGATGTATCTAACTGCAAGTCGCCCGGAAATAATGTTCTCTACATGCTTATGTGCCAGATTCCAAGCCAAACCGAAAGAATCTCATCTGCTAGCAGTCAAGCGCATTTTTGGATATATTAAAGGAACTCCTATTTAGGTTTATGGTATCCTAAAAGTTCTGACTATAAATTGATTGCTTATTCAGATGCAGATTTTGGAGGTAATCAATTGGACCGGAAGAGTACCTCAGGACATCTTCAATTCTTGGGAGACAGACTGATTAGCTGGGCGTCGAAGAAGCAGAATTGTGTTTCTATATCAACTGTCGAAGCAGAGTACGTCGCCGCAGCCAGTTGTTGTACACAAGTTCTTTGGATGAAGACACAACTACGGGATTATGGGATGCTGTACAAAACCGTACCTATATACTGTGACAGCAAGTCCGCAATTGCCATTTCACTCAATCCGGTCCAGCACACCAAGACCAAGCACATAGATATGCGGTACCATTTCATAAAGCATCATGTGGAAGAAGGTACTATTGAATTATATTTTGTACCAACTGAATATCAACCTGCTGATATCTTTACAAAAGCCTTAGATGAAAAACGTTTTAACTTTCTGCTTTCAAAACTTGGCATGTTGAATTTAAAAGTTTAAATCTTTACAAATTTTATTCTATAAAGTAGAATTTTACAGATTTTCTTTCTTTTGAATAAAATGTGTGTCTAGGATCTTTTACAAGTTCTTTGTTTATATTAAAGTTTTATATGTTCAACTTTCAAGTCTTACAAAATTCGAAAAGTCAGCAACATGTTTGTAGCTTTTGATTCTGCTTTAAAGATATGTGAGTCGGAATTTTTTATAGTTTTCTTTGCTTAGACTACCTAAATGATCAGAATTATAGATCGGAATGAAAATATGGGCTAAGCATTTAGACGTTGATCTGAGTGATTGAGATGAATAATAAATTCTTAAAATACAGAAATCTCTGAGTTTAAAATTTTGTACCTGTGACCTTTCTGGTTTGGGAAAGTAAGTTGTTAGGACTGAAAGTCCTATGTGTTGAAAGTGGAATAAAGTATTTATAAGGGTTCGAAATGTAATTCTTTAATAGTTAATTAATTAGATGGGCCCAAGCCCATTAGCCCATTAGGCCTGTAAGCCTAAGTATATAAAGGCATTATCTCATAATTGAGGTAAGAAAGTTGGAAGTCTCATTATTTGAAAAACAACTAGTTTATAGGTTTACTCTCTCTGATCAGAAATTCTTTCTGTAAACCTGTAACCCTTTGATTTCATATCAATCATATGACTAGTTGCTGTGATTCATATTCTGTTCATCTTTGATATAACTTGCTGCTGATTGCACTGTATTGGGATCTACAATTGGTATCAAAGCAAAGAGACTAAAGGTTTGATCCAGAAAAAGGTTTGTCTAAAATCCCTAATCGATTATCTGATTTAATCTGCTATATTTTTGTTCGATCTGGGTTAGTTATTTTTTGTTCGATCTGGATTATTGTATCTGCTTGATTTCGATCAATTTTTTTTGTTATCTGAAAAGTTTATGTTATTGATCGAAGGATTCTGAAATTTCAAAAGTTTTTTTTTATCGGTCGAAGGTTTCAAAGGTTATCATTCTGATTGTTTTGTTTTTCTGGAAAAGTTGTTTATCGGTCGCTTGAATAGATCTGGGTTGATTATCGGTCTGTTTGGTGTATATGCATAATTGTTTGAATCTGCTTAGTTAATCATCGAATTTGATTTCTGGATTTGATTACGATTAAATCCCAGAATTCATCGTGTTCATCGGTGTTCTTCGACTTTATCGACCCTATCTGCTAATCTGTTATATGACCGATAGACATCCTTCGACCGGGAAGTTGTAATTCCCGATCATTGTGTTCGACCGGTATTCTGCTTCACCGGTCCTTCTGTTTGACCGATATAAGTATTGTTCTTTGACCGGTACATTGTGTTTATCGGTCTTTTGGATTCGACCGATAGTCTGTCTATACCGGTCCTTTGCTTGACCGGTACGTTGTCTATACCGGTCCTTTGGTTCGACCGGTACGTTGTCTATACCGGTCCTTTGGTTCGACCGGTACGTTGTCAATACCGGTCCTTTGCTAGACCGGTACGTTGTTATTACCGTTCCTTTTGGTTCGACCGATACATTGTATTTACCGGTCATTGCGTTTGACCGGGACTTTGTTTTACCGGTCCTTTTGTTAGACCGATATATTGCTTAGACCGGTCCTTTGCTTTGACCGATACCCTTGCTCGACCGGGTTTATAGTTAAAAATAAAAAGTACAAAAGGGTCAAATTTTTTGTCTCACGATCATTTTGCAGTGAAGTTCTCTTAGCCTCCGTATTTCAAGGTTTCAGTAGTTTGTCATTAGTGACCCTAAACTTTCAAGTTTCACACTTTGTCACTTTTGGTCCCTGCACTTTCAAATTCCATCTCTTGTCAAGTTCAATCCCTGTATATCAAAAGGAATGCCTTCAAGCGAAGCTCTTTCAATCAGTACGAATGAGAATCCACCAGTACTTTTCAGAGGAGAGTACGAGCAATGGAAGGACAGATTCTTGGACTTCATCGACAGAAATGACTTGGCTGATTATATCAGATTATCTCTGAGGGAAGGAAGAATGAAAACTCCGACAGATATTTGTTATTATATGGGAGAAAATGGAAGAACGGAACACAAAGTGTACACACTACCATGTAAGGATTACACAGATGAGCAAAGAAAGAGATTTGAAGCTGATAAATTATCTAAAGCTTTTATCGTGCAAGGAATTTCCGAGGAGATTTCAAAAGAGATTTCTGTAAGTTTAGACAGTAAAAAGGCTACAGGAAAACAACTGTGGGAACATCTTGAGAAGATAATGATGGGACCAAAGATGTCTTCAAGAGTAAAGTTTTTGGAAACTGAGAACTCTGATCTAAAAAGACGGATTTCTGATCTGGAAGTTCAAATTGTCCAAATCCAACAAGCAGCATCTGTTGAAATTTCTGAGGAGCAGATTGAGCATCTGAAAGATACAAATGCTGAGCTTGAAAAGCAAATATCTGATTTGGAGCAAAAGCATGCTCAAGATAAATACGAGTTTGAGAAATCGTTTGCAAAGAAGTTCTCAGATTTTTTGAGAAAATGTGTTGATGAGAAGAAAGAAGTTGAGCTGAAATGCATAAAACTTTCTCAGCAAGTTTCTGATTTTCAGAAAGTAATCATTCTTGAAAGAGAGAAGTTTGCCAAAGAGAAGAAGACCATTGAACAAAAGAATGTTGGTGTCTTCAAAGAAATATCTGGCCAAAGAAACAATGCTGAGAAGGGATTTGAAGAAGAAAGAAGCTTGTTTGAGACTGAGATCAAAAAGCTTACTGCCAAGTTATCTGAACTATCTGAGAAAGCACTAGAAGAGCAGAAAACGAAGTCTGAGTTCACGAAGAAGATTGACCTGCTTGTTCAAGAAAGAGACAACTTCGCTTCAACGATTAAAGTGCTTGAAAAGTCTGTATCAAGTTCAAATCAGAAACCTGTCTCATCACAAAGGTCAGCTAAATATTTTGATCAGATTCGTAAGACTAACCTTTTCTATGATAGAAATATAGATGGTTCAGGTACACGTACTAGAAGAAGGAGATACAAAGATGAGGAACTGGTCTGGAAGAAGAAACCAGTTGAAGATGAGCTGAAAGAAAGAGAATCATGTGTACATGCGTCTAATGCCAAGAAGAACAAAGCGAGTAAAGGTAAACCTGATCATATCTACTCGAGAGATCAATTACTCAGGTTGTCAGGTAAGAAATACCATTGTTCTTATTGTCGTACACATGATCATATTCACAAAACCAGTGATCATTTCTGGTATGGTTCTTATTCTATATCCCCCACAAGAACTGCAACTAACATTCGAGGACCCAAATACCAGTGGGTACCAAAGCTGAAAACTGATTCTTTGTTGCAGGCACCTACTGTCAAGGGGGAGTAGAAGAAATATGGCTTCTAAGTAAATCAGCTTAGAACCCGGAGTTCAACGAAGTTTGGCTTCTGATCACATGACAGATCAGGACCCGTTCTTCAACGTTCAGACTTGGATATTGTGCAAATATCCAGGGGGAGCTTAAAAGACCTAAATCATTATATCATGATTTGAGGGGAGCTTTAAAAGATAAATATCTTCTAACTCTATCTCTCTGATTGTTTGAAAGAAGAACAACTTTCGAACATGAAAAACAATTTCTTAAATGTTCAAACCACTTCTTATTCTCAAAAGTTTTTATGAATTTAGAAGTGTGATTTTAAATGTTTTTCATTTTTGAGCTTAATGTTTAACTGACCGTGTGTTTTCTAAAGATCAATACTTGCGTATTATCTTGTATTTATACTGTAACGTATTCACACACACAGGTTCAGTACTTTATTTGAATTTGTTATTACCATGTCTCATAACGAAACAATTTTTCGATGGTAATACCCCCGTTTGAAATTCAATGTTGTTGAGCATCAATCATAATTTCTAATGTTGTGCTTTCATTGCTAAATTGTTTATATTTGTTCATATAAACATAATATCCAATTCTTTGATACCCTAACCATTTTAGTTGATCTGATTGATACATTGTCAGATTCTCAAAACAAATCTCGTGATTTCATTTGATTCATTCAATATTCTTGTTTTGAGAAATCTTCAAAGTTTAATTGCTCAAATCTAATGAGCATACATTTTGACAGTGTTATCTTATTTGAGATTAAATGTTAAAGATAAACTGTTGAGCTACTATTTTTGTGTTTAGGACTTACATGGGATTTGTGTGAGCACTTAAACAGAACTTCCATGGATTCACGTAAACCAGTGTTTCCTACCTCGGAAGTTATCCTAGAGTGATTAAGGGGTGAGGGGTCTTAAATCAAAGAGTGGGGGAGATAACTCATCCGGTTGAGTTTTTCTCATTGTGTGAAGCGAAAAAAAAAATGAAAAAGAGAGTTTGGTTAGAAGTAAGCTTTAATGTTAAAAAGAAAGAGGGTGTAAGAACAGAGTTAAAAGAATATCAGAACTCTGCACCAACCACTTTCTGAGCCGGGCAGCCACATATTCTGATTGGTTCACATTCTTTGGTGACCATCATTGAAACAGGCAGTGAGCCCATGCCAACTCTTGCTATAACCCCACCAACCACTCGTTTCTTTCTTAACAAAGAAATGTTTTATTTTCTTTGGGGACGCAACATATCTGCTATCTAGTCTTCAATCGGAAGATTTAGATATTGAAAAAGAAGGAAAGTTGCCCCACCTTTTCACCTCTTTCATGCACATTGAGTCCGTGTAATATCTGTTGCTGTCTCAACAGTTTACACATTTTTGAGCCTGAGAAAGCTAAGTAGCTTCAATCATTCTACACTTTCACGTACACACAAGGAATGAGTTTTCTTGTCATAACATTCATAGAAAATTCCTTTGTGGTTTTTCAATGATTGAATGGAAGCCCTGGAGGAGTGAACATCACAAAAGCTCCTTTCCAAAGTACATCAGTTGTACAAAGTGGCTCAGTGCTACTTACAGGACTACTAACTGTTTTATCTGTTGAATCAGGGTTACGTTGCTCATTATGTATGAATTTGAAAAGATTCGGATATATACATTTCATGAATTGACGGATACTCAGATCACAAGTGGGAGAATGTCATATTATCATAAAGGGGAGATCAAAGAAAGTGCTGAAATTGAAGAAGTTTTGATGATCATGATGTTCACAATCATCAAAAAGGGGGGGAGAAAAAGTTCAATTTCATAGTTTTAAAGAAAGAAAGAAAGTTATTTCTGAAGACAGTCTAGAGATCAAAGAGATGAAGATGCTATTTCATTTATCAAAGAGATGAAGATGATGTTTCATTTGTTTCATTTTTCAAAGTTGTATTATTTATTCTTTCCCGTATCATGTGGTGTTTGCTACAAGTTTGTTTATCATCCCTCCTACAAGTTGATTGAAACAAGTTCTTCAGATGAAAGCCAATTCAACTCGCGGTTCAAAGACAGATTCTTTGTTTTAAACTGAAGATGCACCGTGGAATGTCAAGTAACTCTCTCGTTATCTTTCTTGTGTGCTGATCCGATGTGATTGAGTTTTTATAGCTGAAAGCTGCTTGATAGTGCGTTCAGTCGAGGCTACTGTACATTGAATCTGGTTACAAAGTGGATACTATGAAGATCAAGAGCTTTATTTAAGGGGGAGCGTGGAAAGTCATGAAGACATGCAACACCAAAGTTCTTCAAAGATTTAAGAGGGAAAGAAGATCAAGGCCTGAAGTTTTTCAAGTTGTTAAATGCTTTATTCAACTTTAGGGGGAGATTGTTAGGACTGAAAGTCCTATGTGTTGAAAGTGGAATAAAGTATTTATAAGGGTTCGAAATGTAATTCTTTAATAGTTAATTAATTAGATGGGCCCAAGCCCATTAGCCCATTAGGCCTGTAAGCCTAAGTATATAAAGGCATTATCTCATAATTGAGGTAAGAAAGTTGGAAGTCTCATTATTTGAAAAACAACTAGTTTATAGGTTTACTCTCTCTGATCAGAAATTCTTTCTGTAAACCTGTAACCCTTTGATTTCATATCAATCATATGACTAGTTGCTGTGATTCATATTCTGTTCATCTTTGATATAACTTGCTGCTGATTGCACTGTATTGGGATCTACATAAGTTCCGAGGGATGCTCGTCATCTGGTCCCCTAAGGTCAATTGATCTGGGAGTGATCGAACCCAAATCCTTCTATAAAACCAGATCGAAAGTCATGTTCTACTGGTATGAATGGGTTTAGGATGTGTCGATGTAGCCTTTCTGATCCGGGAAAGTAAGTTCCAAGGGGTGCTTGACACCTAGTCCCCTAAGGCCAACTGGTCTCGGAGCGGCTGACCCAAATCCTGCAATAGGGTCAGATAGAAAGTTACGTTTACGACATGTTCTTTACTTACCGAACTTTTTGATTAAAAGATGCCAAAGTGCACAACGCTTAAAAGATGCCAAAGAGCACACTCATGTGAAGATGCCAATGTGCACACTGCTAAAAAGAGGCCAATGAGCACACATCTCATGATACTTGGTGATATGTTTGAGTTGCGATAAACATGTAAATTTGTGAAAGTCTTAATTTTTGATGACTTAGTGTCAGTACATGTAAAGTTCTCTATAATATTTTTAGAATTGCATTTTTCTTGAAGCCAATCGAAGTTCACATGCGAGCACACTGAATAGATAGCTGGAAGTTTTTGAAACTGAACATGTCTTAACTTGATATGCAATGAAACATGTTCTTGTATCCAACAACATATGTTTGATTTCAACTGATTGATAAATCTGTGAAATTTTTCTGAGTAGACTTTAATTTGTTTAGTGTTTAAAATTTTATATGTTCAGTTGTTTCAAAATTTATATTCAGTATTATCTTTCTTTTTACACTGATGTTTATATGGTTGTGTATCCATATTTTTGTTAAATGGTCTGTGCATATTTCGAGGGGGAGAGCCAATCTGCAAAGAATATTTCAACAACAGTTTGTTTTTGAGGGGGAGTCTTCACGTGCTGATCATAAATTCTTCAGGTAAGTATTTTCTGAGATTTATATGCAAATGCTGATCTGATTCGATAAATTTTGTGCATTTGTGTAGGGGGAGTAAAAGAGCTTGATAGGTTCGTTTACTGATTTTTTTTTAAATTTTAGTTTAGTTTTAGTTTTCTTGGCTTAAATAGTGTTTTCTCTTTCATTTTTTTTTCTTTTCCCGCTTGTGTCTTCTCTCTCTTTTCACGGTTCATCTTCTCCATTTCCTTGTGCGCTGATTTCACTCTTCCATTGAATTCAGTTTGAGTGTGCTTCGATTCAGGTTTGTTCTTATGAAGTTTACATTGTTATTTTGTATTTATAACTAGTTTAGATTTGTTTGTCGATAAGCTTCATTTCATTCTCGTTTCTTATTGTGTTTTTTTACTACTGTTCATCGTATCTGACTCTTCAGATTCGTTTACTCAAAATTGGATATTGGGTTTTGTTTAGTTCGTAATTTCGAAGTCAAGGTATGTGTTTTTACCTATTATTTTGTGGTTTATAGCTTTAATTTTGTGTTTTTTGTGTTTTTCGTTTCGAACTCCCGAAAACCTAGGGTTTTCGTATCAAGTGGTTGTACGCAAAGTGTACTTTGCGCAACCAACAGGACACGCAAAGTCCAGTTTGCGTATCCCGTTGCACACGCAAAGTGTACTTTGCGTATCTTACTTGATACGCAAATCTTGTTGTTTTTGAGATTGTTCGTTTAGTTAAGTTTGCGTAACTCTTAGGATACGGAAAGTCTACTTTGCGTAGCCTGTTGGACACGCAAAGTGTACTTTGCGTAACCTTCTAGTTCCGCAAACCTTGTTGTTTTAGTTTGTTTGCTTTATGTTTAGTTTGCGTAACACTTAGGATAAGCAAAGTCTACTTTGCGTAACCTGTTAGTCACGCAAAGTATACTTTGCGTAATCTTCATGTCCCGCAAATCTTGTGTTGTGTTGAAAATTTTTTCAGGTCTAGTTTTCGTAACTTGTTTAACACTCAAACCTTAGTTTGCGTATCATGTCTGATCCGCAAACCGTCCTTTGCGTATCACGCTCATTGCGCAAACCTCACTTTGAGATTCTAACTAGATGCGCAAACCAAACTTAGAAAATTTTTCAATTTTTTCAGTTTTCTTACTTTGTCTAATTTTTCTTTGTTTTTCTTTTTTAGGTCTCTAAATGTCTTCTAACACCCATACTGATCCCATGATCCAAGACGAGAATGTCATTCTCGAGGATCCATCTGATCAAGCTTCACATGAGACGCCGATGCCGTCTTTTCCTTCAGTAGGCGCGAATCTGTCTGCTTCACGTCGCACTCTGAACGACGTCTTTCCATCACTGATGTACATCTTGCCCTACAAGCCGAATAACTACTACGTGGATTTTGACAGAATCAAAATTCATCCAGTCATACGTGCTATTCTCCGTGGTCATCCTCTTGCTCAGGCTCTTACCTCATGTGCTGAAGTTCCAGAGGTTTATATTCAGCAGGCCTGGCACACTATTACAAAGAATGAGCTGGCTCGTCCACACATATTTGATTTGCAGATTGATCAATATGAATCATTTCTTTCCTACAAGCGTTTACGACTGATACTGGAGCTTCCTGAGCCCAACTCCAGACCAGGCCAAACTTCATATGACAGCTTTCCGTCTGAAGAGGAAGTTTTTGAAGGAATAAGAAATCTTGGCTATGTTGGTACATTGAACAGAGTTCGTGATTTTGATAAATCTAATCTTCCTCCAGTTTGGTATGCTCTCTTCTCTGATATTATCAGGTGCCTTACGGCCAAACATTCTGGAACGGACAGTGCCAGTCTACTCTATCTCCGATTGTTCCATGCAATCACCTATGATTTGCATGTCGACTACACTTACATTTTCTGGACTGAACTCTCGGAAAGGGTGCAAGACAAGCTTACAAACAAGAAGCGCAAGTTCATTCCTTTCATCAGATTCTTGAAGCTGATTGTTAGAAGTGTACTCAAAAGCAATCCAGCCATTCCTCGCAGATTATTTTGGCCGCAGGTTCCAGACACAAGATGCTCTACATTCAGAAACAGAAGCAGTCGTTCAACTACTCCATGACTATCCCATATGCTTTAATTGCAAACTACGCCGACATGACTGATGATAACGTCATAGAATACTGCATGGAGAATGAACTTATGGAGGTTGCACAAGATGAGCCATCTCATGACACACAAGCTGCTGCTAATAAAGATGTTGAAGTTGAAGCAGCTATTGCTGACAAAGAGGTTGAAGTTGAAAAAGCTGTTGACCAAGAAGTTGAAGTACATATTGCCGATCAAGAGGTTCAAACAGCTGTTGCTACTCAACAAAGTGATGAAGTTCTTGCTGGTCTTGATCCTGAAGCTAGTCCTACTGCTACTATTCTCATTGAGGATGATGTTAATGATGATGATATTGTTGCTGATACTGATGATAGTGCTGATAAAGATAACGATAGAATTGCTGCTGATGATGATTCTGATAATGATAATGATTATGGTGATGATGCTGATCAACCGAGTCTTCAGGTTTATGAAAGAAAATTCAGGGAACCATAAATGGTTGTTCAAGAAGAGGTTGAGCCTGATGACGATTCTGTTCCGATTAACGCGGCAGTTGCAAATGTTCATGCTGATGAACTTGACTTAGCATTTGTCAATGCTTCAACTTCACATCAAGTTCAACATACATCAGTATCTCTTACTTCTAGTGTCGAGACTTCTTCTGTCGCGGTACGAGATACAACTGCTAAATTCTCTTCTTTGAATGAGTTGATTCATAAGATGAATGAGCAGTTTGAAGAGCACAAGCAAGCGGAAATTCAGAAATTACGTGCTTTCTTCAAGGGAAAAATGCTGAAAATTGATACATCTTCTATCCCTGAAGTGATTCCATTCAGACGCCTATCTGGGGTTATTATTAGAGAACAGTCTTCTGCACATGTATCATCTTCTGCTCCACCAATCGTATCTCTTCCGATTCGTCCATTATTTACTATGTCTGCGGGTATTTCTACCTCAGTTCTTACTGGTACATCTTCACGATCTTCTCTTCATGATCTTCCGGTTACAGAGTTGACAGATCTGCTCTACGCTCGCCTTCTTTCGATGTCACCGCCAAAACATCAAGATCAGGATTTGATCTCTCTTCTAAGGAATTTTCAGCCTACACCTCCTCCAGTTCCTTCGTCTGATTCTGAGAGAATTATTGCTTTATCTGACGAGTTCCATGCTTTCAGATCTGAAGTTCGAACAAGTTTTGCTGATCTTAAGTCTTTCATGTCTTAAGCTTTCTTTGAACTATCTAACAGGTTTGATGTTCATGAACAGAGTTGCAGAACTGAGGCCGGTCCGTCTCTTAAACGCAGACATGACCAAGATGATCCAGATCATCAAGGCCATAAGGGGGAGATGGTAAAGAGACCGAGAGTGGAAGGTTTTTCTTCAACTAGAGAAGATCAATTTCAAGAAGAGGTGGCTGGTGGTACAGAAAAGAATGGTGACAACGTTCAAGACTGTAGCATTCAAGATCTCGTGAACGTCATGATTGAAAATGCTGACTTGTCTTCTTTGCCTAATGAACTGAATATTTCTGAGCGTAATATTGTCAATAATATGCAAATTGTTGTGTATGTGGATCCAGATGTTTTAGCAAGGGATCAAGAGATTGAAGATTCAGAGGCAGCTAATGATATGAGATCATTCTTTGCGAATTTCATAGAAATAAATTCAGACGATGATGAAGATGTCATATTTGAGAAAATAAGCCAAGTCAAAGAAGAAGATTGTGATGACATTATTATCATCTCTGATACAGAATATGACACAGTGTTTATGGATGCAAAAGATGAAGAAGAGGCAGAATTGTTATACAGTGATCTTCCTGCTCATGGTGAGGTTCCTGAAACTACTAAAGCTACATCTACTCCTGCTACTAGTTCAGCTCCGACTACCACTATTCCTTCAAGCTCATTTGAAGTTGGTCAGTCGTCTAGAGCTCAAGCTGATGCTACTCCTTCTGAACCTGTCATTCCTCCATCTATCCTGGAAGAAGGACCAACTTTGACCAGACAACAGAGACAAAGAAGTTTGCAACGAAGATATTTGGCTTCCAGGCAAATATCAGCTTTTCTAGAAGATACTCAGAGTAACATCTTTGTTTCTAGAAGAAGACCGATCAACATTTATGCAATTATTGGAGTTGAGAAAGAGTCAGATGACTATCAGTATGAATACTTAATGTTCATTAAGTGCCAGCACAAAAGGAATAATACTGTTTCTTCTCCACACTTGATTGTTCGAGTCATTAGTGTCACGATCAACAAGTTTGTGAATATCTGGTATCCTGACTTTGAAGTTGAAAGAAGATATTGCAGGTGGTATAAATTCTCAGAGGCAGATTTTACTGATCTTTCCGTTGATGATATTGAGTTCTTATATGATCATTTCAGGAATCTCTATCATAGAAATCAGGATGTTTCTCAGGCGTTGTTCGTAATAAAACGATTCATTCGACGGCAAATCCGATTCTTTAGAGTTTTTGATTTCCAGATGGTCGTTGAAAGTTTTCAGCCGGTTGTAAATCTTCAAAGGCCAAATCGAAGCTTGCCAAACTTAGAGTCTTATCCTCTACTCACCATTGTTCAAGATCCTTATGGAATTGTCTACAAAAATGGCTCAAATGAAAAATGATTTTTCAGATTTGAAGAAATTTCTCATTACTCTAATGGAACATTAAAGGTGATCAAGCTTCAGTTGGAGCAACATCTGAAAGAGGCTAAAAGAAGATTTTTGGAAACAAGAAGTAATGAATTTCTAGTTGATAATGATGAAATTCGTCTCCTCAAGAAGACTTTGGATTCTATTCAAGAGAGATTGAATTTCCACTCCACTTTGCGACGTTTGGAAGTGTTAATTGGACTGAATAGACTTCGTCAAAGAGAAGAGCGTCAATGATTCACCAAAGTCGCTTAGATGGTCAATGCTGTTTCAAAAGATTATTTTTGAAGACCACTGCGCCAATGATTACTAAGGGGGAGATTGTTAAGTCTAATTTTGTAGTAATCATTGTATTTATTTCCCTTGTCTAAACTATGTTTAGTGGTGTTATCTGTTGTATTAAGACTAGGGGTATTTAAGTCCCTTTCTAGTCTTTGTTTTGTAACTTTGGAACCTTACACTTTTGAATATCAGTTTACTTTGGAGCGTATACTTTCTCTCTCTACTTTCTCTCTCTAGAAGATTTAGTGATTCTTGGACTTTCAGTTTGACATGTGGAAAATCAGGATCAGGCAGTATATACTTCTTACAGACTACTCAATGTAGGACATCATTGAGAATGGTCCCTCCAGTGAAGGAGAGATAGGAGCAGATGGCAAGAGACCTCCACCAAAGACTGATGGAGAAAGAAAGATGAGGCAGACTGAGATGAAAGCCTTGAGCACTCTGCTCTTGGCAATTCCTAATGAATATCAACATCAGTTTTGCAACTGTGTTGATGCCAAAATCTTGTGGAATGCCTTGGAGAAGAGGTTTTCAGGTACCAAAAGCACTAAGAGAAATCAGAAAGCAATTCTCAAGCAACAATATGAAAATTTTATGTCTACAAAGAATGAGTCTATGACTCAAACCTTTGATAGGTTCAACAAGTTGATTGGAGAATTGGCCACTGTTGGTGTCAAGATGGACCAGGATGATGTCAACAAAAAGTTTCTAAGATCTCTTGGTGAAGAATGGATAATGTATACAGTATCCTTCAGGCAGAATGATAATCTGGAGGATAAGGAACTTGATGACCTCTACAATGATCTCAGGGTGTTTAAAGCAGAGGTTGAATCAAAGAAGAAGCCATCTGGATATTCTCACAATGCTGATCTCCTATCATCTACTATTGATTCTTCTGCTAATACAGAATCAGTTAGTTCTGCTTATGGCTCAAAACAGGATGGACCCAATGATTCTGTTTTGGAAGCTTTCCTTGCTAGCCATGCTAAATCTTCCCTTATCAATGATGATCTAGAGCATATCAATGTTGATGATCTTGAAGAGATGGACATCAAGTGGCAAATGTCAATGCTCACAATGAGAATCAGAAGATTCAATAAAAGAACAGGAAGAAACAACTTTGCCATGAGAAGAGAAGATGGTGCTGGATTTGACAAATCCAAGGTGGAATGCTACAAGTGTCATAAACTGGGGCACTTTGCAAGAGAATGCAGAGGAGGAATTTCTCAACAGCATGGGAGCAACAATCAACAATCAAAGTCCACAAACTACAACAACAACAGGAACTCATCTCAAGCACTTGTCTCACAAGAAGGAATGGGCTTTGATTGGAGTGATCAAGCAGATGAGGCAATCCAGAATCAAGCATTGATGGTTGAGGTTTCAGATTCTTCAAGCACAACAATCCCCACAGAGGTAAAATCTAAACTTTGCTCTAAAGCATGTCTTGAAACTGTTAGAAAGTACAGGGATCACAATCAGAGCATGTGCGATGATCTTAAAAGGTTGGAGAAACATAGGAGAGAGTCTAGTTTGATCATTGTGAATTTTGAAGAACAGATCAAGGCATATCAGGCCAATGAACTTCAACATTCATATGATCACAACTATTGGAAGTGGGAGAAGAAGGAGTTAGAGATTAAGCTAGAGAAGGCTAGAGAGGAATGTGAGAAAGTTAGGAGTGAATTTGAGAAGGCCAAATTAGACATTGAGAAAATTTCCAATGCTTCTAAAGCAATGGACACTTTACTCAAATCTCAAGTTCACGACAAACTGAAGAGAGGTATAGGCTACAACAACACCCCTCCACCTTACAATAACAACTATATTCCACCCACCTCAGGCCTCTTAGAAAGACATGATAAGAAGGACTTACCTGCAGGAGCCACATAAGTAGATCCACTAGACAAAGTAGTGGTTGAGGTAGAGTCTGAAGAAGAGAACACTAAGGATAAGAATAAGGAAGACCAGAAAGAAATTCCCCTAGAAAACCAGATTCTTACAAATGAGAGGGGGGGGGGGAAACCATTTGTCAAGAGTGAGAAAGTGGAGATGTCTAAGATAGGGAAAGAGAATATTAAGAGTGAGAAAGCTAAGACCTCTAGGAAAGAGAAAAAGAGTAAGAATGTAGAAACTTCCAGGAAAGGGAAGGAAAAGGTACAGGGAGTTCACTATATGCAAACTACTGTTGTAAATCCCTGTACTTGTCAACAGATCAAGCCCCATCAACATGATAAAATAAGGGGAAATCAGAGAAACAGAAATAACCAGTGGGCTCAAAAACAAGGAATTGATCTAAGCAAAATCAATAGACCAAAGCCTTGTTTTATTTGTGGCAATTTGAATCATTTAGCCAAACACTGTTATTTCAATCCTGTTAACCAAAGAATTACTTTTCAAAGACAAACACGAAATTCTATTGGTTATAGGAAGCAATCAAGACAATCAAGGAACCACATGGCTGATAATGTGAGAACAACACCAATGAAAACTGGCACTGCAAAATCTCATATTCAGAATAAGTTTGCTAAAGCAAAAGAAAATACTCCAAGCAAATAAAGGAGTAACTCAAAGAATAGGAAAACAGAAATAGTGCTGCTGATAGAAATACTACTGCTGACCAAGTTAGTACTGCTAACAAGGATAGTACTGCTACCAGTGTTAATACTGTCAAGTCTATAATTATGACAAAGTATTCCATCCATGAGATTC
Source organism: Arctium minus (assembly GCA_954870635.1). Lineage (NCBI taxonomy): Eukaryota > Viridiplantae > Streptophyta > Magnoliopsida > Asterales > Asteraceae > Arctium > Arctium minus. Next base: position 162,742,299 of record OX941080.1, read on the forward strand.
CTAATTCTGATCATCTCATCAAGACTAAGCTTACTGAGTATGAGTATGTTGATGAGAAAGGGCAACCCAAGACCATTTTGGCTTGGGTTCCCTCAAGACACTAACTGTTTTATCTTATGTGCAGGGCAACCAACAGCTCAAGAGGAAGAGCATTTGGCATGTAGATAGTGGTTGCTCTAGGCATATGACAGGTAACATGGTCTGCCTTCAAAATTTCAAAAGGTTTGATGGAGGACGTGTTGCTTTTGGTGACAATCCAACAGGAGGTAAGACAAGTGGTAAAGGTATGGTTTCAAAAGGTAAGATGACTTTTGAAGATGTTTACTATGTTGAGCAATTGAGATACAACCTGTTAAGTGTATCACAGGTTTGTGACAAGAAACATAATATATTATTTAGTGATACTGAATGTATTATCCTTGCTCCAGGATTCAAGGTAGTTGATGAAAATATGATACTACTCAGAACTCCTAGAAAGGATAATGTTTATTGTTTGGACTTAGAGAGTGTTTCATCTGATTCATCACTAAACTGTCTGTTTTCAAAAGCTTCTTTAGATGAATCATCTCTTTGGCACAGAAGAATGTGTCACATGAATTTTAAAACTATGAACAAACTTGTGAAAAACAACCTTGTGAGAGGTTTGCCTCAAAAAGTGTTTTCATGTGATGATCATTGTGTTGCATATCTTAAAGGCAAACAACACAAAACTTCTGATAAGTCCAAAGAAATAAACACAATCTCTTCACCCCTTCAGTTATTGCATATGGATCTTTTTGGTCCTACAAATGTGATGAGTATTGGTAAGAAATCCTATTGCTTAGTCATTGTTGATGACTTCTCTAGATTTACTTGGGTATATTTTCTGAGGACTAAGGATGAGACAAGTGGACTGATCAAATCCTTTGTCCTTAGGATTGAAAACCAATCAAATCTAAGAGTTAAAGTCATCTGATCTGATAATGGAACTGAGTTTAAAAACAGTGATTTCAACAACTTTTGTGAGATTAAAGGTATTGAGAGACAATTCAGTGCTCCTAGGACTCCTCAACAGAATGGTGTTGCTGAGAGGAGAAATAGGACATTGATTGAGGCTGCTAGATCTATGTTGGCAGATTCAAAGCTACCCATTACTTTTTGGGCAGAAGCAATTAATACTGCTTGTTATGTCCAAAACAGAGTTCTAGTAGTCAAATCCCAAGGAAAGACACCTTATGAACTTTTCAAAAGGAAGAAACCTTTTATTGGATTTTCAAACCTTTTGGGTGTCCTTGCACAATTCTTAACACCAAATCTCATTTAGGCAAGTTTAAAAGCAGAGTTGAGGATGGATTTCTTGTTGGATACTCCTCTCAGAGCAAGGCATACAGAGTATCCAACAGTTCTTCCAGGATTATAGAGGAAAGTGACAATGTCAAATGCAATGAGAACACGCCAAATCAGATTGGTACAGGTCCTGATTGGCTGTTTGACATTGATTCACTAACTAATTTTTTGGGTTTTAGTAATGAACAAATTGCAGGAACAAGTTCAGAAAAGGTACAAGAACAAAGACAAGAGTTTGTGCTGTTCCCTATACCTACAGTTGATCCTGTTGAATTTTGTCAACAAGAAAAGAAAGATGATTCAGAAACAGAGGATTCTGAACCAGAACAGGATGAAAATGATAAAGGTGATGAAGATGATAAAGGTGAAAAAGAGGATGCTCATCCTTCAGGTTCAGGAAACACAGGTCCTGAAATGCCCACATTGTTAGAGGATGATACTAATGATGAAAATTCTTCAGTTTTTGGTGGAAACACTCCTGAAAAGAATGACTCCAATCTTGATGCAAATATTAATGAGGAGGTTGTCCATCAAACAAGAACTCAGAAGAATCATCCTCCTCAGTTGGTGATTGGTGATATCAATTCCCCCATGATCACAAGGCATCAAAGTAAGTTAGGAGGATTAAGAGACTTACAGTCAGGTTTGTTGTCTTGTTTTCTATCCCAGATTGAACCCAAGAAGGCTTATGATGTAATGAAAGATCCAAGCTGGATAGAAGCAATGCAAGAGGATCTGCTGCAGTTTGCGCTGCAACATGTGTGGGATCTGGTTGACCTTCCACAAGGACACAGGACAATTGGAACTAAATGGATTTTCAGGAATAAGAAAGATGAGAGAGGGATAGTGATAAAGAATAAGGCCAGACTTGTGGCACAAAGGTACACACAAGAAGTGGGGATAGACTATGAAGAAGTTGATAGTCCAAGATCAATGAATCTGTAGAGAGAGAAAGTAGAGAGAGAGAGCTTTGATGCGCAAAATAGAGAATGTGATTAATGTGCATGAAAGTTCTTACAAGGAATAAAGACCAAAGGGACTTAAATACCCTTGGTCAGATACAACACAGAAAGACTCTAAACACAATATATGACCAAGCCCTATAAATACAATGATTACTATAAAATCAGACCTAACAATCTCCCCCTTAGTAATCATTGGCGCTTTGGTCTTCAAAATTCATCTTCTAAAACAGCACAGACCATTAAAGCGACTTTGTGAAGCTTTCTGAATTTTAAGAAAAAAAAAATCTTCTCAGCATCTTTCAGATTAAGTTGTCTTTGCTGCCTTGAGCTCAAGACGACACACCTTTTTGAATGATCTTGAATGAACGGTGGTGGTCGGAGCAGAAACATCAAAAGAATTAGTTGTAGCTG